>JAJSOF020000036.1:16231634-16885360 GCA_025594305.2 Periplaneta americana | reverse complement strand
GACACTACATAGAAGCTTTTCTGGCGAAACGCGTTGGAATGGCGTTCCGACACTTTTTCTTGCATTTTTCGTCATGCAAGCGAAATATGTGTGAATAAATATGTTTTCAATATAATTTTTCTTTGAATTCCGCTTAGACCTTGAAAGTCTTAGTTGGACGAAAAGGAGGTTAAAAACGACAAAATTCCCATGCGGTGAACAGTAATCATCTTCCCGTCCGCTATAGAATAAGCTACACAGAGTTTCACCACCTTTTTATCTAGAAGAAAATCACTGTTTGTTGTTATTATATTATTATTATTAATAAAAACAAATAAGTGTGTCGCGATATCGTGAGTGTTCAGTAAAGTGTGTTATCAATTAAAAAAGGTTGGGAACCACTGGAGTCGGCTACCATAATTATATAGACACGCTAAATTTATTTACCTGATCACATAGAAATTGTGTACCTACCTGAACAAAAAGTCTTTCACCACGTAGGTCAGAAATACCGCTTCAATATTTTTACACTTGAACCACAGTCTAGTATATACAGTCACGAAGCTTGAGTTGTGAGGGTGGTAGGAACAATAGACTGTGCAGGTACTATTTCGCATTGTCTGTAACGTTGCTTACGGGATTATAATCTCGTAAGCAACGGTCTGTAATGAGGCGATAGTAGCGATCCTAATGGTTAGCAACTATCTGTGGATGCATATTTACTACGTATTGAGCTTCGTGACTGTATATACTAGACTGTGCTTGAACGTCAGCACACACCTATGGTTTCTCCAATATGTCTTGTGTAAGAATTCCCTTATTATGACTACCAAAGAATTTTTTATTATGAAGATTGTAGAAAGGGCACGCATATTGAAAATATATATATATAAAAAAAAAAAAATGTTATTGCACCTATATACAGAGTTAGTTAACTTTTGTAGCATGTGATTAAGTGACGTGAAACTTCGTATGTGGGGATAATCCAAAGACGTTGTAGTTTTATATCTAGACACACAATTGGCGCTGGCGTCGTGTATAAATTTGAAACCTCGTGCAGGTTCGCGCGACGCCATGTTTGGGGAGCACGAATGATTGTTTCTATAAAGCATTCGGGGTTTAGAAAATACAATTGAGTATATAGGCGTTTTCTTACTGGGTTTCTTCCTTCGCTGTAATATAACTAAACTTATTTACGTATTTTCTAACGTATAATATAAAATAACAGAAGTAAGCTTAAATCTAAATATTGTAACTAAGCATTGTTTTAAATACAAACGCCTTATATTGCTCATAAATAGACTTATTAGTTTATTTCTATTTCCTATGACCGAATAGATGGAATATTTTTACTTATGTTATTTTATATACGTTAGAAAATAAGTAAATAATTTATTTAAATTATATTACAAAGAGAGGGATGTCCGTTAAAAATGTCTATATACCCAATGGTATTTTCCAAACACTTAACGCACTGTAATAATAATCCTCAGTGTTTTGAGAATCAGAGGCGATATGACTCTTCTACTGCAGACATTGATTGCAATTCCCTTATTCTTACATCATTCTCAATGACACAATATTGTCAAAATGTGATTATATGCATTGCTGGCTTAGTTGTTAAATCACTCAAAGAAAAATATGGTGTAATGAATCTAAAGACTCAATTTATGGTACGTAGCCTACCAGCAGTAAACAAAATCTCTTTTATTTTTTTTAACGAAAGAATAATGGGAGTCTTGTCATACCATCATCTGAGATTATAGAACACTTGTACAATCTTTCTACACTTATACGAACATATTTAAAAAATAGATCCCAGATTCCTCCCGAGAATCATATTTTAAACTTGTTAAACTGACCATAAAAGTACATCAAGATCTACTGACGTAGCTCAGTGGGCTAAGGACTGTCGGTCTGGAGTCACGCTCGGTCACGGGTTCGATACCCGCTGATTTCCTGGTTGGGTTTTTTCTTATATCCCCAACTGTAAGGTGAACGTCAGGTAATCTGTGGCGGATCCTTGGCCTCGTCTCGCCAAATATCATCTCGCTATCATCAATACCATCGATGCTAAATAATCTAGTAGTTGATACAGCATCATTAAATAACCAAATAAATGAAAGTACTACATAAAGAGCAGATGTTAGCACACAGCTTAAGGTTACCAGTACAACACGACTTTACATAAAAATGTTGTAAGACAATATTTAACGGAGTCAATAATAATAATAATAATAATAATAATAATAATAATAATAAAAATAATAATAATAAATCAATAGGCAAGATGTTCTGTACACTAGGCCTGAGTTCTATTACCGTATATGACTAATTCATGCATGTGACGTTTATTCCATACTACAGCTGTGATAATAAGGTATTGCACGGTAGGCCTACTTAAATTTCAAACTAAAACATTAGGTACGTGTTTCTATTTTACAGGTGTAGGTCTATATTATGTGATATGGAAGCGAATAAATAATAATTCATTTCTCGTCCACATCAAAGTAACTTCTTACACAGGCAGTGTTTTGTTAATAATAGTTAATACTAATAATTTTCTTTTCATCTGAACTATTACTACAATATGCATTTGTATTTCTGTTGTCAAATAACTATACATCTTTAGTTACGGTATCAAATTGTTACAGTTTTATTTCGTTTCATATCAAACTAACGGTAACTAAGCTTGATTATGTCTTTAACGTGGTCGCTTTAAATATTAATAAGATTTTTTTCATTTATCCATTCAGATTGATTTATAAGAGACACCAAACATATATATTACACATTCAGCATTGTATAGTGCAACCGTCCACACCTGTGGAGTAACGGTCAGCGCGTCTGGCCGCGAAACCAGGTGGCCCGGGTTCGATTCCCGGTCGGGGCAAGTTACCTGGTTGAGGTTTCTTCCGGGGTTTTCCCTCAATCCAATATGAGCAAATGCTGGGTAACTTTCAGTGCTGGACCCCGGACTCATTTCACCGGCATTATCACCTTCATTTCATTCAGACGCTAAATAACCAAAGATGTTGATAAAGCATCGTAAAATAACATACTAAAATAAAAAAAAAATAGTGCAGCCGTCTGCTAGCCAGTGCTTCTCCCAAAGCATGGCGGCGTACGCAAGCTAAATCTAAATAAATTATATGTAAAGAAATTCAAGTTTTGACATCCCGTATTTTCTAACCAGTACAAAAATACTTTCCCTGGTCACAAAATATTACAACTATTCCAAGGTCACGTTTTAAGAAATCCACGTTTAAAAATTTCAAGGGCAGTTTTATATCACGTAAATTTTTAGTTGTGGAAATGAATTCTGTTAATATGTTTATTATTTAAATAAAATTATTTTAAAATATCACACTCAATAAACACATCAGATTATGTTGGTATTCTCTTTTAGGTAATATCACACTGGGCCTTGTATACAGTAAATGTTACCACATCTTGGGATGTACAAGTATAATAAATTATTTTACACTCTTTATGTATCTTTTATAAGATTTGATATCTAAATTCGGGAAGATCAACTCTGACAAACACAAACATTATAAATACTCATACTGTACATAAAAATACAACACCATTACAACTTACAAAGAGTTCACAAGTATTCGTGGCAACGTTTAGTATAAGGTACAATATTGTTAGGAAAACTCAAATAATTTTACTAAAGGCCTATTTTTTAATAAAAAAAATTTAACTTATTGCAACACTGAAACATCTAGGCTATTTACATTTCTTCTTTAAACAACATGAACTATCATTACGTAAATTTTTCATATCATATACCAGCACAGAGCTACTGCCCCTTCAGTATTTATCCTTAAAGGCTCAAGGAAAAAATGCACTTGGAAATCAATTGTCCAGAACATCTGAAATGTGTTCAGTTAAATACATTTTACTTTATTTGAATAACAGTTTTCTCAATTGTACAATATTTGAAATGTTAGATAAGAATAATGTAACATTTCTCTCACACATCTTCTTTTTGTTCTTTGTATGGAAACATTAATTGTTCAATCTGTTAAAATTTGTGTATCTCTTCTACATCACCAGTCTTTTGTATGCTCATGTACCCACATCATCATGAATTCACTGAAATCTTAAGCATAATGCAACCTTGTTAATTAACTGCAAATGTTGTTACAAACACACTGATGTCTTGAATATTATGCTATACTGTTACTTAATCCAACAGTGAATATATTAAAAAAAAAGAAGAAGAATCTTGAAGTGCTTAATTTGTAAAATAATAGGTACTGGAATCCAAATGTTGATACTGAACCAAACAAATGGACATACCTGCCTCTGGGTTCATAGCGATATAATATGTTGTAAAATATGTCATTTCCTAAAGTTGTAGTAGATGCAAAAGGTTGCATTTTGTAATATCTGTGGTATCTAAGCCTGGATCACTCTTTCTAGACACTAGTTATAAAGTTCATGGGATCAGGCTCCAGCAGACAAATCAAGCACTACTACAAATAAAAAAAAACATTATCTACAAATGCAACATCAACGTGTAAATATACAGTACAATTTCATAATTCATTACAATTAAAAAGATTAAATTTTAAAACAAATCATTAACTACAATTGTTAATAAAATGGTGAACTACTTACAAAAGAGAAAATCTCTATATATTGTCACATAACCCTAGAGGGATATTTTCTTCCCTGACTGCTCCAGATGATCACATACCGAAAATTCAGAATATGTGCTTAACCAAGAATTATTAAAAATGAAAAACTTAAAACAAAAAAATGTCAGTACTTTAGAAAGAATAATAGTTGTGGCATAGCTATGCCCATGTGTCCGTTTCAAGCAACTGCTGTAGCAAATATTAAATGATGAAACATATTATGTTACGTTACTAAACATGACATGGAAGAATAAGAAGAAGATGAGGTGGGGAAGAAGATTATATTTCATGGTATACAGTCTCAATTGGTCATAAAAGGCATTACAAATTTAAATTTTAGGTTCCTTTCTAAGCATAAAAAGAATCTAAGGAAGTGCTAAATTCCTACAATATCAAACTGATATTTCTATTCTTTTTAAACATTTTTATCAGGTAGCATCTTTGGTCCATTTCAATATGACATAAATATGTCCTGCCACTGTGATTTAAACAAAAGTGCAACATAGGTTACAACTATTGATAACATAAATAACAAGAGTGGAGCAAGTTAAAGAACAGATAATTTTAAATTAACATCAGGATTGTAGCTGCCACAACAAAATCCAGCTAGAATATGCAGCCAATTGGCTGAAAAATAGGTTAAGTTACAACAGTCTAGTTTCATTAATGGAACACCTATTTTCTATATTTTTACACAGCTCCATAACCTAAATAAAACCTACTATATAAGCTACCGGTACTAATTTAACAAAATGTAATACCGGTATAAAGCAGAAAAGAGCGTTTCCTTAAAAGAAAAACAAAAAAGAAAATAATATAAAGTGAATACGAAAAGATAGATTTTTATAAGAGAAATCTACGCAAATGCTTACAAATCAGTAAAAATTACATTGTTCTGACTTTTGTTATACTTACTCTTTATATTTTGAGATACTTAAAAAACAGAAAAATTTGAGCTGTTTTTAAATAACTTTGAGCGTAGCTGATCATGCTTACATTGTAAGGACATTTCTTCATTACATGCTATTAAGGGGAGAGGATAGTATTTTTAAAACTTTTTCGTATTTGGTGTAAAATATTAATTTTTTGTATGTAGAGAGCTCATAGCTGTAGGAACTCAACCAAATATAAATATTTTGAAAAAAAAAATTATTTGGGGGCCCAAATTTGAAAAAAAATATATATCCAATGCAGGATTGTACTAAAACCGATATATCTAAACCGTTTTTAAAGATAGATTCAAACTTTTTTTTGCAATGTATTTGCAAAAGCATGTTCTACAAACTGTCTGTAACAGAATTTTGAAATTAGTCCCTACGTTTGTAAAATAAACAATTAAAATTTAATAACAATTCTTGCAAAAAACGGACGTATTTTTAAAATGAAATCAATTAACAAAATTCTGTTACAGAGAAACGTTTCCTAATAGTCTAAAGAATGTGTGTTCTAAATGTCATGCATGTATCTTTAATAGTTCAGAAATTATATCCATTTTTGTCTGGCAATGTAGCAAAAAAAATGAAGTTACTGGAAACTGATAAAAGCGGGCGTGTGATTTAAAAATGCATAGTGCAGGAAGTTTAAAAATGACGTCTCAACATCCGATAAGGGCACAAATACCCACAAAATGTTATGCAATGCATTCCACACATATCAAAGAGTATTTTAAAGAAACATTTTTTTTTTTTTTTGAAAATTTAATTTACTGAAACAACAATAAAAGTGGGCGAGTGATTTAAAAATCCATGATGCAGGAAGTTTAAAAATGGCGACTCACCATCCGATAAGGGCACAAATACCCACAAAATGTTATGCTATGCATTCCACACATATCACAGAGTATTTTAAAGAAAATAATTTTTTTTTTTTTTGAAAATTTACTCATTCACCAAAAAATACCATCCTCTCCCCTTAAGGGACTTTACTGTAACCAGAGACAAATTTTTACATTTTTTGAGGCCTCAAGACTTTTTATATATATATTTTTTATCAATTATACACTTGTGACATACTTATAAAAATTGCCATATCCCTAGATACGAAAGAATGTTCCCCAGATGTAAAAGGATGTACCTAGGAACAAAGAAAATTGAACACAAATTTCAACAAGAAACAAGTTTAATTTTGAAACAGAAAATGTTAAAATATAAGCAGTCTGGAAGGAGTAATTGAGAGACCAAGGGAAAGACGAAAGGATCTGTGAAGCTGAAACAGACTGTAAACCTATATGTAAAGAAAAATGATGATGAAAAAGGATATCAAATATGTACACTGTCTTAAGTGGGGATGAGTCGTTAAGGGAAAATACTTTGAGAAAAAGAAAATTAGGCATTTACCTTGTTCTAGCAAATATCTGCAAAAGAAACCTTTACTCATTTACAGACAGTTTAAGCATGACATGGTTTGAGGATAAACTCGAAATTTCGGGGAAAGCCATCACAATGCGACTTTTTTCAAATGTATTAAAATCAGATTCCTTTGAGTCAACTTGTTACTTAATTTTGACAATAAATATTTATTTTATTACATTTCAGTTTATAATTGAATTCTTTTTTAGTTTCATTACAAGTTTCCAGAAGTTGTGATAAGCAATATTTTTACGATTTGTAGCACGTAGCTGTTTACAAAATTAATTTTTCACCATCTTTACAACAATTTATACATTTACTTAATATATGTGATCGAGTTTTTTTTATTGGGTTATTTTACGACGCTGCATCAACATCTAGGGTATTTAACGTCTGAATGATATGAAGGTGATAATGCCAGTGAAATGAGTCCGGGGTCCAGCACCGAAAGTTACCCAGCATTTGCTCGTAAATGTGATCGATTTCTGTTGTCAGTAATCCTCAGAAAAGTCAACGTTTTAAATAAAATCTCAATTTTGTAAGAGTACGTTGTACTAACAGTTGGATGATCGTCCACCTCTGCTTCGGCATGTGGACGTGAGACCAGCAGCCAGATGGTTGGTCTTGGCCCTTAGCGCCACGAATTTACTTTACTTTACATTGTATTGAACCTAGAAACGTGTCTCCAGGTAGAATGTCCAAGAACAGCCAAATAAAAGCAATTAAAACCGAAAAAAAAACAGAAGAAATTAGGAACTGTGAATTCTTATGAGTATAAAACTGACATAATACATAATTACTTACCTTCCGATAAATTAATTATATTATTTATGCCAAAAATTGTACAGTACATAAGCATTTTAAAAAAATTCTGGACTATTACTTACTTGCTAACAAAGTACAAAGATAAACATACTTAAGGGGAGAGGATGGTATTTTTTGGTGAAAAATGAGTAAATTAAAAAAATTATTTAAAATTCTCTGTGATATGTGTGGAATGCATAGCATAATATTTTGTGTGTATTTTTTTGCCCTTATCAGATGTCGAGACGCCATTTTTAAACTTCCTACATTATGGATGTTTAAATCACTCGCCCCCTTTTATTGTTGTTTCCGGTAAATTGAATTTTCAAAAAAAAAAAAATATATATATATATATATATATATATATATATATATTATTTAAAATACTCTTTGATATGTGTGGAATACATTGCATAACATTTCGTGGGTATTTGTGCCCTTATCGGAAGTTGAGACGCCATTTTAAACTTCCTGCGCTATGGATTTTTAAATCACTCGTCCACTTTTATCGATTTACGGTAACTTCATTTTTTTGCTACATTGCCAGACAAAAATGGATATAACTTCTGAACTATTAAAGATATATGCATGAAATTTAGAATACACATTCTTTAGACTATTACGAAACTTTTCTCTGTAATAGAAGTTTGTTAATTGATTTTATTTTAAAACTACGTCCGTTTGTTTGCAAGAAAGGAAATCAGAAAAATGTTATTAAATTTTAAATGTTTATTTTACAAACGTAGGGACAAATATCAAAATTCTGTTACAGACAGTTTGTAGAGGATGCTCTTGCGAGTACATTGCAAAACACTAGATGAATCTATCTTTAAAAATGGTTTAGATATATTGGTTTTAGTAAAATTCTGCATTGGTTTTTTTTTTTCAAATCTGGGCCCCCAAATAATTTTTTTTTTTAAATATTTATTTTTGGTTGAGTTGCTACAGCTATGAACTCCCCACATACAAAAAATTAATATTTTACACCAAATAGAAAAAAGTTAAAAAAAATGCCATCCTCTCCCCTTAAATAAAATCCAACTTAAACATATTCAGGCTGAACCAACTGAGATTGAATCTGAGTTCCTTAGCTCATAAGCCTAGCATGGTAGCACTCAGCCAGCGTGGTGACGAAAGGAAAGAATTAACAATATTATACCTGGATGCCTATTGCAGAATCACACTACATAAAGAGTCTGGCCAATTGATTACTATTAATGCATTTTGAATCTTGCGTACACCACTTTTAACACTTGAATATAATTAATTGATGAACTAGTGGACTTACTCGTGTTAAATATGTAATATTTGTCCGGCTTACAGCTGTTTCAGTGCATCACGCACCATCATCAGAGCCTACTAGATCGCAGCGTCATCTCGAACTTCTCTGCCTGTTAGGAGGGTGTGTTTTATTGTTGGAATGCGTTGGAGTGTGGAGTCGAATAGTGTATGTGTACTGAAATTGATCTGTGTGTTGAGGATTTGATCGGGGTGTGTTTTAGTGTGTTTGTATATTTCGTATTGTTCTAGTGTGTTGAGTTTTTGGTTCCTGGGTTGTGTGTGTAGGATTTCCATGTCCGTATTTATGTTATTGTATGTATGGTTGGTATTGGTTATGTGATCGGCGTATGTAGATGTATTGTGTCCTCTGGTTATAGCTTTAATGTGTTCTTTGTAGCGTGTTTGGAATGATCTGCCTGTCTGTCCTATGTAGAACTTGTCGCAACTATTACATGTGAGTTTGTATACACCTGTGTGGTCGTATTTATTTGTTCGTGTTTTTTGTGTGTGCGTGATGCACTGAAACAGCTGTAAGCCAGACAAATACTACTAGGTTCAAAAAGTTCCCGGAATTTTACTACCATTTTTCGTATTAATATATAACAAGGGATATTATACATTTGTTTTGTTGGTAACATTCATGATGTCATTTCCTTAAAGTTTGTTGATAATGGCAATTATTGGTTTTGAGTTGTAGGCAATTGTTTATCATAGTGTTTCGTTTGTTCGTCGCATTTTGTAATTATGTCCACAGAGCAAAGTACAAACATCAAGTTCTGTGTTTTGCTGGGGACATGATCAGTATGGCTGATGAAGATGGTGATTTCTTAAACAAAATGAAACTGGTGCTACTTGTACGACCCAGTCCCTAAACGACAGTCATCTGAGTGGAAATCGAAAACATCTCCTCGGAAGCAAAAATTTCCTAGGGACACTTCCAAAGGCAAAGTTATTTTAAATGTTATGTTTTATTTAACGACGCTCGCAACTGCAGAGGTTATATCAGCGTCGCCGGATGTGCCGGAATTTTGTCCCGCAGGAGTTCTTTTTCATGCCAGTAAATCTACTGACATGAGCCTGTCGCATTTAAGCACACTTAAAGCAAAGTTATGTTGGAAGTTTTCTTCGACTCTCAGGGTCTCATGCACCATGAGTTCATTCCAGAAGGTCGTACTGTAACGAAAGAATTGTACGTAGAAACCCTCCGTCGCCTCTGGGACGCAGTGAGAAGGAAACGTCCAGAAAAGTGGGTAGAAAACAACTGGTTTCTTATGCATGACAATGCACCTGCTCATCGCGCAATTATTGTAAAGAATTTTCTTGCCAGGCACAACATAACTGCTTTGGATCACCCACCATACTCTCCTGATCTCTCACCACCTGATTACTTTCTGTTTCCCCGTCTGAAAAGTCATCTGAAAGGACGGAGATTCAATGCTGAAGAGGTTATCGCAAACGCGACGAGAGCACTAAGACGGGTTTCACAAAATGGCTTCCAGGCCTGCTTCCAGGAACTCTACACGCGTTGGCAAAAGTGTGTAGTTGCGGAAGGCAACTATTTTGAAGGGAATTCTGTAGAATAGTGTTTAAGGTACGTTGTTTCTATGATGCTAACAAATTCCGGGAACTTTTTGAACCTAGTATGTATTACATATTTAACACGAGTAAGTCCACTAGTTCATCAATTAATTACTATTAATGCTACATACGGATTAATAGTGTCTGTGAAAGAGAAAATATTTGGTCAACATCATCAGCTTCGCTCAAAAGATATTTAATCTTGAGATAATACTCCATGGCACAAATAGTGGAAATCGCATAAGCCAATGAACTGTTACAAGATGTGATAACAGTTGAGGCTCTATTTTTGCTAAGAAATTAGCTATCTGGAATTAATTTTCCTAGCAGTTGCGTGTTTCTTAAACACTCAACACAAAACCAATGTATATGATATTGATAACTTATCGGAGGAAATTTGTTAAATAATGACTTCAATTTTTTTCTTTCTGAAAACTATTTTGCATTAAAGATTCTAAAAACGTAACTAATATTTTTATTTAAATGTACCTAACATAGGGCTCCCAGACGTCCTGTAAAATACGAAATAGTCCTGTTTTTCACTAATGCGTCCCATTGTCCCGAGAAAAGTCTCCGGGACAGCTTTCCATCCCGTATTTTAGAGTTCTAAACCGAGAAAAAACGGAAAATTACAATGTCTATTCTGTATTACAAATTACAAACATCATCATTACACGTAACTGTACATGGGCTGTTATGAAACAATATTATTGTGAGTTATTAATTTCTGAAGGCGAGTGATGTTATGTTTTATTTAACGTCGCTCGCAACTGCAGAGGTTATATCAGCGTTGCCGGATGTGCCGGAATTTTGTCCCGCAGGAGTTCTTTTACATGCCAGTAAATCTACTGACATAAGCCTGTCGCATTTAAGCACACTTAAATGCCATCGACCTGGCCCAGGATCGAACCCGCAACCTTGGGCAGAGAAGGCCAGCAAGGCGAGTGATGCAAACACTAAACATTTAGATGAAGTCTGGGTGGATCTTTTTTGAAAGTACTGAAGGAGAACTCTTAAATTTGAAGAGGGTAATAGAGTTCATTATGTGTATCCCTGGAACAAATGCATGTGTGGAAAGATTATTTTCTCGCATGAATGCTCTATGGCTGATGAGAAAAATAAATTGTCTGTAAAAACAGTAAAATCAATGCTTGTTGTAACATCATTCTTCAGTGAGGATTGTATTGCTTTTCATGACATGATTCTTCAAAGTAAAAAATTAAGTGAAATTCATTCTTCAGAAAAATATTGCAAGGACAAGGCAGATTGATTCATAAGAATATTGTCACGTGAGTATAGTATTTTGTAGCTATTTTTGTAATAACTTCGAAAAAGCAATTTAAAGGTAACGTGCATAAACAAACTTAAACTTAATGCAAATATGCTCCCTAACAATTGTTTACTTACCTTTAGTTAGTTAGTAAAGTTTGTGTAGTAAACTTTACTACATACACACTTTGAAAGATTGGTATATTTGATGGGTACGCATACTAAACTTGCTCAGTGATAACTGGTAAGTGTCCCGTATTTTTTCCAATATGTCTGGGAACCCTAACCTAACACCAGTTTAAATTTACGTTCTTCAAACAAACTGGTGTTACATGATACCAGAAATTAATGTTTTAAAATGCAAAAATAATAATCCAGTCCTAGAGTGAGGCCTACTGACAGAGTTTTAATTTGAAAACTATAACTTCTGTATATTTAAAAGTTTGTTATGATATTACAGCATCAATATTTTTAAGGAAGATCTATTACAAAAGATTCTGTAAAAGTAAAAATTAAATCCTTTTAACTACTTCATTACAAGATCATATCTTGGGATAACAATGTGATCTGTAGTAGTAGTAGTAGGGTTTAAGAAGGGTGCGTCAGCTACTATGGCTATTTGCGCCCTTATCTAAAATTCTTAATATTACAAATACATAACTAATATAATAATCAGAGTGCTAAAAGAACTAAAAAGCGTTGTCACGATAAAACGAGGCAATGTGATCTGTATTGGTATGTGGTTTTCTTATTAATATGGTATATTAATGGTCATGAAATAATTAGTAAACAGTATATACAGAGTGTTTCATAATTATAGGTACGAACTGCAGGGGTGAGTAGAGGACAATGAACCAAGGCAAAAGTCTTAATAACATAGGACAAGAAACCAGCCATTTCTGATATCTATGGAGTTTTATTATGTCTCGTCAGTATGCATATTCTGCGATAAGGTAATATCCAATATGGAGGAAGAGAGCATTTAAGATGTGCTCAATCTGAGCACTGTTCATGATATAGCAGGCATCAACACGTTTCTTCATTGACAATCATAAACATTCGAACATCCCTGGTATGTCTAGTGCATTGACAAACACTGAAAACACGTTACCGGAATTCGTTACCATTATCAATAGAGTTAGAATACACAAAACAATTCCATTATTCTAAAAAATTCAGATTGAAGTCGGGGGACCTGTGAGGCCGTGGATAAGAACTCTCGAATGTTCAAACGAAAGTGATCTGATGTGGTGATACCACAGCAGATGCCTTTCCCAAAGAGGCAAATTAGCTAAAAGGTCACGTGGCTTATTTTACAAAAAACAAAATTGGAGGTGCGCAGGAAAAGTCTAACAGGTAAGAAATGAGGTTGCATGATTATAAGGTTTATTCGGTTGGCGACCACAGTGATGACATCTCGGGAATGGTTGGTTCCTGAACTATGCGTATTAGGGTGACTTCAAGTATCCCAAGAACTGATTAATCGGCCCAAAAATGACTCAGATTTTTTAAAATAGGGTAATTATAGGCGACGAATCATGGGTTTATGGGTATGACCCAGAAACAAAGGCACAATCATCACAGTGGAAGAATCCAGGTTCACTGTGACCGAAAAAAGCGCAACAAAGTCGGTCGAATGTGAAGAAAATGTTACTGGTTTTCTTCGATTCTAAGGATATCATGCATCACGGATATGACCCTAGAGGGCAGGCAGTCAACCAGGAATACTATAAAACTGTCCTTTGAGAATTTGCGCGAAATGTGCGGAAGAAAAGGCTTGCACTCTGGCAAGACAAGAATTGAGTCCTCCACCACGACAACGCACCGATTCATTGTGTGTTCTCAATCAGATAATTTTTGTCCAAATTCCTGTGCTTCCGCAACCCTTCTATTCCCCTCATATAGCCCCTGCCGACTTCTACCTATTTCCTAAATTGAAATTTTCGTTGAAAGAGAACCAATTTGACTCAACTGAAGACTTCCAAGCAAATTTGGAGAGGGTTTTTAACACCCTTAAGAATGAAATGCTTCTAAAAGTGAAAACACTGTTGGATTCGATGTGTTCTGTCAGAAGGGAACTACTTTGAAGGAGATCCATCACAATAGCCTGTAAGTACTGGCATTTTGAACTTACAAACCCAGTCTTAAAATTTTACAATCACAAAGTATAAAAATGTTGTATGTTGATAAGTGAATGACTGGAGATCAATACTGTTATTCAACATTGTAATGCACTGCAATAAAATAAATAAATAATAAAAAAAAATCACATCACACTAATTTTTGTGTCTAAAACGTGTTTCTTTTTCTGATTTAAATCAATACTATGAAATAATTAGAATTTTATTTTTTATTTCATTTCTGGAGGTAATGTAAAAATTTTTACGGTTATACATACGAGGGGTAGTCATAAAGTTTTAATTATCACCTCGAAAAAATGAAACTGCGACCATGAAATTTGGTGATGGTGTTAGTCCTTTTCTACATATTCACCCTTCAACGCGACACATTTTTCCCAATGATGGATGACTTGACGGAGGCCTTGGTTGTAGAAGTCTGCATTTTGGCTGTTCAGGAAACGTTCCACCTCAAAAATCACCTCGTCGTCATTCTGTAAATGCCTGCCATGCAATGGTTTCTTCATCCGAGGAAAGAGGAAGAAGTCACTGGGTGCCATATCAGGAGAATACGGGGGGTGATTCACCACCGCCGAAAAAGGTGAAGACCCAACCATCATCGGGCAAGGTGATGCTGAGTATTTTTTGGGACATCCAAGGTGTGGTGCTGACAGATTATGCTCAGAAGGGACAAACCATCACAGGAGCATACTACCGAAATCTCCTGACGAGGTTACAGGAGGCTATCAAGACAAAGCGTCGCGGGAAGCTGTCCAAGGGGGCCCTTTTGCTTCATGACAACACCCCAGCTCATTCTGCACAGGACACAGTCACACATGCTGCTTCTTTAGGCTATCAAATTTTGCCTCCTGATATAGCACCCAGTGACTTCTTCCTCTTTCCTCGGATGAAGAAACCATTGTGCGGCAGGCATTTCCAGAATGACGACGAGGTGATTTTAGAAGTGGAACGTTTCCTGAACAGCCAAAATGCAGACTTCTACAACCAAGGCTTCCGTCAAATCATCCATCGTTGGGAAAAATGTGTCGCGTTGAAGGGTGAATATGGAGAAAAGGACTAACACCATCACCAAGTTTTATGGTCGCAGCTTCATTTTTTTCGAGGTGATAATTAAAACTTTATGACTACCCCTCGTAGATGAGGTTCGTATTCAAATTGCAACTCTGTCAGCACACCAAAAAAAGAAAGAGAGAGAGAGATGGGGATCATACAACCTCCCTTGTGACTAAACACCAAGTTACCAATGGAAACGGATGCAAGAAGACAGAATAATGTCTTATGAAAATAAGAAGAAAATTAGAGTAAAGAGAGAAATTGTAGCACAGCATTTGTAAGGGTGTCCTTAATTTTTCATTGCTATGAATACTATCATTACATACTAAAAATAACTAGAATCAAGTTAAAACCACAATATTCCATCTTGATATACTATAACCACAGATATTCTGATCACAATGGTATTTTACAATAATGAAATTCTACAGAGATGTACATCTTGCGTTCAAGATGTCCTAACATGTAACAATAGTGCTAATACAGTAATCAAGGAAAACAATGTTATTGTAACATGATAATTCCAAGCACAGTTATAAACCAATTCAGATCTCTCAGATATATCTTGCCGACCAAAATATAATACTATTTATTATAAAGCATGTCTGAATTACTGTGATTCAAAACGTGTCTACTCTTTCATTCTTATCTTTATTGCACATTTGTATTCAAATCAAATCTGCTTACGAAACAACAACAACAAAGAAAAATGGAATGGACTAGTTAGTAATAAACAAAGAAGCTCTACAAGACACAGGGCACAATAAGAGAGTTTTGAAACTTTTCACTCCAGCAATAACAGAACACTACGAAGTTTTTTTTTTTATTATTATTATTTCTCTATGAACAACTTATCCTGTCAAATCTCACGGCATGACTATTTCGATCAATAATTGCTTTTAGTGGCAGTAAAATGTATAAGCCATATGCTAGCAACCTAATTCTTCAAACTACCTACTTTCAAGGGGAGACATTAAAATATTTACAAAAGTTTAGGCCTGTCACATTTTCACAACATGTAAATCACAGATACCAAACAAAAATAATAATCCTGAATGTAATGCATACAGGTTTATGTTACCTGCATAACTTATTCACTAAAATGAGAAGTTACTGAGATAGATGCAGTGTAGCCAACTGACAATGCACTCAATGTTACAAGTAATCCAACTGCCAATTTGTAAACAATCAGAAGAAAGCTTTCAGTTATTTATGTGAATGCTGATTGTAGTAATTTCAATAATATTAAGTAACAAATTATATGATAATTAACAGGCTACTTAGTACCAATTTTGTGTATGTAGATACTATTCTTATCTCTATGACCGATAGTGAAAGAGGTTTTAGCACCATGAACCACATAATGAGAAATTCCTTGCCTGTGCACCATTTGTCTTCATTAATGTTTATTAACATAAAAGGATCACCATTAGAAATATAGAATCCAAAAGACAATTTAGAGCACTGGTTGAAGCACCACAGGGATGCACAGGATATAAGATCCCGAAAACCCGCTCAACATCAACACGCTTCAAATCGCTACGTGGATCTGTGGAAAAATTTTTTACAGTGAGTACCTCCACTTCTTTTTGCTAGCATATAAGCACTGATCGAACTGTAATGTTAGTTATGATACCAAGCTGATTCGTTACTATTCTTTTGAATGACGATTCTTTGATACCACAAATAGATTCTTTATTATTAGTCATTCAAGAATCGACCCAACTCTACTCTTCAGGTAAGAACTGAAGCTTACAGGAGCTCTCATCTCAGAAAATTGAACTCAAATCTGTCAGATTAGCAAATTTCATAACAGTTATATGCAGTAGAAACCAAATCTCACACAAGAAATTTATAACATACGGTGTCACACAGAATTCTGTCCCTGCACCAATATTATTTTTGTGCAGGTATACTAATCTAGAATTTTCCTTTACTCGCGGAAAACCAACACATTTGTAGATTATACTTGTCCAGGTGAGGATGTTACATTAGTATCGGTACATATTATTGGAGAAAAATTAGATCTGTTACTGGGAATCGAACCCAGCTTTGCGTGCTGAGTGCTCCTTCTATCTGAGCTATGCCAAGACCCAATTCAAGGCGCCGTCCGAACTCCCCTCCTTTTGTATGAGAGGTTCTGGGTTCGATTCCCAGTGCCGGATCGAAATTTTATCCAATAATATGTATTTACAAGTATGACTACTTATAGTCATTGATTATTCAATGAAGACAGCGAGGTCCTCATATATGAATATTGTTATATTAGTATTCAGTTTAAAGTAAACGAAACATTAAAAGACTGATGTGAAATACATGCATTATTAATTGAGAGTAAAGATCGGTTCAGATATTGAGAAATCACTTGTATGGGAGTGTTAATGGATATTTCAAGTTACATTAACTGATGGCTGTTGATTGGTTAAGATATCAAAGCCAATAAATCCGTAGGTACTATTATTTTTCTCGCGGTATATGGCATTCAAATCATTCTAACCTATCTGATGATATTTTTTTTTCTCTTTCTTAACTGTAAATGAGCACAAACGCTATTTAGGTGTAAATTTTTCTGTCATTTTGTATATTCGATTCCCTAACCATTTAAAATGTATGTCATTTTACCTTTTAGATGTGTTTCCAAATTATATGTAATACACTTTGTCAAATCTGGCAACCTTTTCATAAGGGAAGCTAAATTTATTACTATTATCTATTCATTATGATAAAAAATCTCTAATGCTCTTGATTAACAATCGAGTTATTTTCTCTCTTGCTTCCCAGTATTTAGATGTAAGACTTTTATTCAACTATATATTTTCTACTCCATGTAATACAGATTTGTACAAGAATAATTTCAAGCTTACTAAACTTTGTATGTTGAATTATTATTTAAAAGAAATGCCTTCATTATAAGTGAAAAAGTATTTACGTTCATTCTTATTTAAGCACTGCTTTTACAGTGTAGAAGAGTTTTTCGAAAACTGCCATGCAGAATTCTGCCATTGTAACATAACTGCATATAACATGTATATTCTTTTGCTATACTTTTCATTGAGCTTTAAGTTAATTTTGATTTTGTTTACATGTAGACTAATTTGAAATGTCCCACATTAAAAAAATGATAATGCTAATCTCGCTTCACAGAATCAACAACTCTACCTTACTGCAACATAAAAATAAGATGGTAAAAAAATGGAATTTACTGACGTGTACATGCCTATTTAGTGCATGAAATTTCGCAGATCTATTATGGAGAATATTTATATTCCTTAAATGAAACTTTCCTTGTTTCTAATAACCGCATTTTAATGTTTTTCACTACTGGTATTTTTAAAGTTGCATACCATCCAGGGGCGATTTCTCTGGGCATGCTATGCTTGCTGCGCAAGCCCAATATTTTCGTAGAATGTATATTTCTCAAAATGGCGTTAAGTATATTAAAATTTATTTTGATTTTTGGAATATTGTATAGGCATAATACCATCCGCAGGTTGCAAACCGCAAGTATCGCAACGCTTGCTCGTTTATCGGAGCTACAGGAAAGACGTTGAAACAGCGAGAATATGATGCGCGCACAAGTGCCTTCCTCCTTAGTCCGTCCTAGGTGCACATGCTTCTGTTATGTGTTGTTTGAAGCTCTGGTCCGAGAGCTACACCAGCGACTATTTAATGTTACACAGAGCAGTATTGACAGCGGGAATGTGCTGTGATTTGCGAGTGCAATGTAATTGTATGAGCAGAATGCATATGTTAGCTGCTGCATGTATTATTAATTCTTAAACATTAATTTGAAGTACTGCAATGAGTTCGGAATTGTGTGTTATTGAAACCTTATTATTAAATACATTTTCCCAAAGGACTATTCAAGAGAAGACAGAATTATAGAGAATATGTGCTCAATACAACAATGTGCATTGGTTGGCAGGGTCGAAAAAACTAAATAAACTGTTTTGTTGGCCATGTTTGTTATATTATATCGAACTTTTACATCTGATAAGCGAATATGACCCATGACTCATAATGATTTCATAATTATAAAATAAATTATTTATGTGGGTCTGATTATTTTTATTAATTATGAATTATTATATCCTCCCATCTTCCCCTGTGAATAAAAGAGCAAGCCTAACTTTCGTGACTAGCATTAGCCCCTGAATTACCATCTCTCAATAACGGCATCATTATATGAAAACGGAAGCTATAACACACATTTCAATTCTAGTAAAATGATTTTATCAATTTTAAACCAAATAAAATATTTTCGGGCAAGTACGTTACTTGTAACAAAGGTTATGTCACAAACAGGCTACACTTCACATTGACACATGTCCCTACATCATTCACATCTTATAGCTGAATAACTTCAGTGTACCTACTACAGTTTCTCTTTATTAAAAGTTTACATATTCTAACAATTTGAATATTACATCTTAATATTATCTATAAAAATGATCGCTTATTTTGAAATGTCTGTAGGGTGAGGGTGCTTATAATTTCATACCATTCACACTTTTAAGGAGTTTGTGGTTGATATAAAATGGGGTTTCTAGTAGAAATCACATTTCTTAGTGACATTGACTTTAAAATCAGCCTTTAAGTATCAATCACCAATAAATATAGCTACGTATTTTAGGCTTAACACAGCATAAATACATTATCTAAAAGCCCAAAAAACACAGTACACTCATGCAAAATTACGGGATTAACAAACACTTAAAATAGCAACAAAAGTTCTAGAGAAAAAAAATATATACACTGCACCATTAACATTCAATAAATGATTACATCATAATGTAAACTCTGTACAAAATAACATTAATTTTAATAGCCCATTTTGAAGATCCTCATACTGGTTTATTTTTCAAGATCTATATTAATTGTTAGAAATTTGCTTTTGAAAGTAAGAACATTTTCACCAAGACACAAGACTACTTGTCTGTTCTCTGGTACACTGGTATGCAACCATTATGCTACACAGAAACTGTTTATATTTTTCAGTTTCCCACTATGAGTAGTTAAAAGCTCATATTATGTAGTTTCGTTTCATCATGGTTTCTAAAAATAAAGTTTTATTCTATTTTTTTCAAAATCCATGAATGTCTTAAATACTGAAATTAGTATATATTCTTAGATAAATAATGTATTATTATTATATTAAAGCTGGTAATTTAGACATAATGGAAACAATAAAAAAATTACAAAACAACATACAGTAAATTAAAAATTACGAACAAATTATCCTTAAATTTAATTTTTCTTGCTTAAGGGGACACTCTGCTAAAAATGACAACTTTTTCCCCTAACCATTTTTTTTTCCAACCAAATTTTGAAAGCATGTTTACTATGTAAAGGACTAACAAAATCCAAATTTTGAGCTGCAAAATGTTTTTTTTTTCCTATTCTTTTTAAACCCAAGTTTTGTTATAGAAGAGCTCAATTTTTAAGCTTTTTTTTTTTGTTATATTTACAAGGAATAGAGAAACAATGGGGTCAAGGGAATGACAGAGGTAGTACCTTTGCATGGGGTTGACTCAGCACTGGTCCTCGTCTACCCAGGGCTAAGCTGAGGCATATGCAAGATCTTTTGCCGAGGACGCTATAGCCAAGACCGTCCATGCGTGGTGAAGAACCACATCCTGCAAGAGGTGGCCCTGCTTATACAGAACATGGCGGATCTAGACCTGGCTAGTCGATAAATAACCCCGGCATGTTTAACAACAATACATGAGAAACCGGTGAGAAACAGCTGGTAGTAGTCCTGAAGAATTCACTGAAGCCGAATAGGTGAATTTTTAAATCTCGGGAATGGCCATCACTAAAAGAAAACCAGTAGGTCTTCTTTAGGAAGACTCAAGGCGAATATCCGGCGCCTAAACGGGATTTTTTCGGCTAAGGAATGGTAACCCTAACAGAAGGTTCCCTGGCCCTCCAGGTTGGGGGTTGGGCTTTGGGTTGACAACCCAATCCCGGAAAAATTTTAACGTTGAGAAACCCAAGGGAGGCTAAGGCTAAACTATAAGGGCCGTAATGCCAATGATGATGATGATGATAGAGAAACAATTCTATGTATCCATTTTATGAAATATCTCACTTATTCACTTTCAAGAAATTATTTGAAATTAAAAAAATATATACCTATATTTTTCCTATAATACATGAAACAAATATTAATAAGATAAACTAGCAGCATTTCTCACAAAATAAATGCATAGAAACATGCAGCTACCTCATAAATACTTCTAGTAAAAATTTCATCCAGATTGATTAATATTTGGCATGAGAAAGTCGGTGTTGGATCAAGAAAAATAAACTTGCGGAAAAATGGATTTGAAAGTAAAATACATAATTATGTAAATAAAAATTCTCCTCCGCTACATTCATCTGGTAACTTCAGGGAGCCAACTTAAGAACAAAATGTTACTACATTTGTAATCAGATATTGTTTTGTAAAAAGGAATTCTTTGGTGAAAAAATAATTTTAAATGCCATGCCTTCTTACATCCTTAATTAAAAAAATTGAACATATTTGTAATTAGAATTGAACTAAATCCATGTGGAATATGAAAATATACATTCGAAAGAAGTGAAATAACCAATAAATTTTTTTTTGTAAAATGTTCATGATTTTCAGTGGAGTCTCTCCTTAATATTGCTAGGAAAAAAAAAAAATCACTTCATTCATACATTTATTCGTATGCCATTCCTTGAAAATGGTAGGTATAAGCCTTAAATGTGTGTCTATTTTGTGAAAAGAAAGTCTCTTAAGCGGTACAATAAAATTACTTCCTGTTGAAGTGCACCGCCAAAGAGCAGAATTCCAAAAGAAGGTAATGAATCCGGGGATCAATCACAGAGATGTATTGCTTATTTTGATTAATAATTTAAGATTTAATAATTAATTTTATACTCTCGAATGTTATATTACGGCGTTAAAATACTTACTTACTTACAAATGGCTTTTAAGGAACGGGAAGGTTCATTGCCGCCCTTACATAAGCCCGCCATCGGTCCCTATCCTGAGCAAGATTAATCCATTCTCTATCATCATATCCCACCTCCCTCAAATCCATTTTAATATTATCCTCCCATCTACGTCTCGGCCTCCCCAAAGGTCTTTTTCCCTCCAGCCTTCCAACTAACACTCTATATGCATTTCTGGATTCGTCCATACGTGCTACATGCCCTGCCCATCTCAAACGTCTGGATTTAATGTTCCTAATTATGTCAGGTGAAGAATACAATGCGTACAGTTCCGTGTTGTGTAACTTTCTCCATTCTCCTGTAACTTCATCCCTCTTAGCCCCAAATATTTTCCTAAGCACCTTATTCTCAAACACCCTTAACCTATGTTCCTCTCTCGAAGTGAGAGTCCAAGTTT
Organism: Periplaneta americana; assembly: GCA_025594305.2. NCBI lineage: Eukaryota > Metazoa > Arthropoda > Insecta > Blattodea > Blattidae > Periplaneta > Periplaneta americana. The sequence continues at coordinate 16,862,880 of JAJSOF020000036.1, read as the reverse complement.
CACAACCAAGTTTCGAATGTTATATTACGGCGTTAAAATAAGTTTTTAAAAATAATATACCTCATTTGACGTTTCTGAAATTCTTGTTTAAATTTTTAAGTTTTTCATTCTTATTTCTAAAAATCACAGAAAAACTTGGCCCAATATTTTGTAAAAAGAAAGTCTCTTAAGCAGTGCAATAAAATTGCTTCCTGTTGAAGTGCACAGCCAAAGAGCAGAATTCCAAAAGAAGGTAATGAATTTGGGGATCAATCACAGAGATGTATTGGTTATTTTTATTTATAATTTAAGGTTTAATAATTAATTTTATACTCTCGAATGTTATATTACGGCGTTAAAATATGTTTTTAAAAATAAAATACCTCATTTGACGTTTTTGAAATTCTTGTTTAAATTTTGAAGTTTTTCGTTATTTCCAAAAATTACAGAAAACCTGGCGCAATAGAGAAAATCTGAATACAGGCTCAGATTCAACAACCTTCAATACCTAAAAGCAGTCATATAAATTAGATTATTGTATTAAATTTTTTTTTTTAATTATGAACTTTGCCGATTTTGACGTTTTTCATTTCTCTTTTCAAAATTACAGAAAAACCTGACGCGATACAGAAAATATGAATACAGATTCGGATTCAGGGCACTTCAGTTAACTAGAAGCAGTATTTTTTCTCTTGTAGCAGAAAACATTTTTTTAAAATGCATATCAGTGTAATGATCATAATCAATACATCTGCATTACATGTAATCTTTCATAACATCTGATAGAATGACTGATAAATATAACCGACAAAAATTCCTGGAAACAACGAAAGAAATTATGAAAATATTAAATAGGAAGAGCATATTGATGTATGACTTGAATGACACCAATAACAATTAGCTTTTAATAAATCGCAATGTACGAAAAAAATTCCTGTACTATTTAAATGCAATACTGTCTGTAAACCTTACTGGCAACATGTTTCACAGTGAAATAGTTTCAATTAAAACAATCATTCCCATTTTCGTACTCAAGCCTAATTGTATGCATTACAAATTAGAGACAAGAAAACACACAATTAACAGAGGTATCAGCAATACAAGAAAGAAGAATTCTTACACTGACTATTTTTATTGTGAATACTCAACAAAGAACTACTTATCTTGAGAACTATGGGTTTCCACATGTTTATTGCACATTCTTCACTGAAAACTTAATAAGCTTCTAAGTCAGTAGTGTCAGAGTTGTGAGCTCCAAAACCGATTGTGGAGCTAGAGTCAGAGCGTGAACTTGCTTGTCTGTGGAAACACCGGAGCACGCAACGAGTCTAGTGGAGCGCTCCGCTCCGTTTAGTCTCTGTCTGACAACGCTGCTCTAAATGCTTTACAATGAATGAATATATTATACGTCAAAGTTCGTCGTTTTGATACACAATAATTATGCGAAATAATAACTGTACCTTTGTGTAAAAAGAGAGAGAATACCATCCTCGTCGTCGTCGTCATCATTTGTCATCGTCATCATCATCATTAACCAGATAAATATTATTATCTGTGCATTTCGAACTGGCAGATCAAAATCACATACAAATGTACAAACCACGCATGAGTCACGAGGAAAAATATGTAACATTACTAAGCTAGTATTTCTATTAAAATTTTTGATACAGTATATCAACTAATACACTTTTCGTACTAAATATGTAATTTGTATTTTATGTATGTATGTATATATATATTCTTAGTTAAAACTACTGCCGTTCATTTTAAAAATTATTCTTATTTTTAATAAATTTCTTCGATAATTACGATATTTTTTACAGCAATAAACAATCATTAATATAAACTATAACCTACCTAAATATTAAAAATGTTTATTACATATACGAGTATATTTGTGGAACAGTCATAAAAACATTGATTTGTGCGTCCATACGTCCATGAAAAAGTTTTACAGTACATATTTATTTCTGAGAAACGTCTTAATATATAACAAGCTGGGGAATGTTAGAATGTAGTTGCGTCTCTTGCAGACAAGTAACATACCGTACAAGTTTCTTATGCACATTCTGTAATATAATATAATGCTGTACTTTTACAATATGAATCTCTGCTGGCTCAATTAAATGCACTAATCTACTTTCATCTTATTGTATATGCAAACTGGTAGTTACCTGCACTATCGATAGCTTTTTACTCTGGAAATCTAGATGCAAGTTCCATTAAGAATGAATGGTACTTATGGTTTATGAAAACAATTTTATGTTACATCTTCTAGTTTTTCTCCTGCTTCTTCTATCTATTATAAGTTCATCGTCTCTCCATAACTCACTATAATGTATGCATAAACAAATGCATTACTACCTTGTCCCAGAAACCAGTGGCGGCTCCTGGGTATTTCTTAAGAGGAGGAAAGAAGATAACAGCACGAAATGACACCTTCTTGAATGAAACATGCTACAATTTAGCCTACATGCATACATGTAAGACCAGGTAGTGTTGGGGTTGGTCTTCCCTTCTGTATAGCAATAATCTGTTCTTGTAAACTGAATTTCCTAAATTTTCCAAAATATATTATGTTTTCATTTCCATTCATTGTTGAATAATTGCACAAATTAACAATTACAAGGAAATTCATCTCGCAACATTTTTTCGATCACACTACAGCATCACACGTGTTGGAAGAGACTATAGCAACTAACACATAATCGGAACTGCGGAAATGGGAATGGGAAATAATCTGAGGAAAGCGAGAACACTGCACCCACCCACGTGATCTGTGTTGCCACATGTACATTTTACAAGTTCAGTATCACATGCTTTTGAAGAATGTCAGTTTTTGTAAAGTCATTCTACTATTATTTTTCAAAGTTGCCGGTGGCCAATTTTTTATGTTAAAAATAATGTAGTTTGCAGTACTTTCAATTTCAAATATATTTGTACAAAACTGACAACTTTGCTGTTGCCCTGTCTAGTACACAATGAATGGAAGTGAATTTCAGGGGCCAAAAAGATCTGCGATACTAACTACTTCCTCTTAGTTTTATATAAACCCAGCTTTAACTTTGAAATATTCTTGAAAGTTTCAAACCATGAATAGTAGCCTATATAAAGTGCAATGAATAATATTTTTGATTCATAATTTAAAAAAAAAGTTTATATGGTGTCTTTCATAACGTTGCGTTAAAACTGTTTTTATTGTGCCTCCTCCTAGATGTGTGTTAGTCTGGTTGAATGCAAGATCGTTAGATGGCAGCGGTAGCGAGCTTGCTGCATGACCAGTCGGTTTCTATTACCCGGCCTTGCGCTGATTCAGAGGAGGATCTCCTCCCTCTCCGTTCATTTACTCGCTTTAAAACTCTGCTTCTTTCTTTGGCTGCTAGCGCGCTGTTGTCTATGTGTGTTGACTGCAGTAAAAGAGGAATGGAGTGCCTTTCCTCCACACAAACAATCTCGCATCTTTCTCACAGTTTTCTAGCAGCACATGAGCGCTCATCGTTTAAAACTCAATCAACCGAGGTTTTCTTATCTCTGTGAACTTAAATATTATCGAATCTTCCTTGAATTTCAAGGCACATATTTTATTTGGTATTTACTTTCAAAAGAAGAAAAATGTGAGGAGGACGTTCCTCCCTTCCCTTCCCCGAGGAACAGCCACTTCCAGAAACCAATTTCAACCACATGAAAAAGAAATTATGGAAAAATACACATACTAGTGTATTTATTGCATGGAAATTACAATATTTTCAAATGTGTCATACTACTATACGACAAATGGATCTGAAACTCCGGAAAATATGTCAACGAAACTGCTTGATTCTGCTTCCTTGTCTGCAATCATTTCCTCCCCTGAACCTGTCCTCATCCCGAACCATCTCCTACTCCCCAAGCCTGACCATCTGTTTAGTTCACAAATTGAGGTACTACCGGTACCTAGTGAGAGTCCATGGTTGCTGATTTGCTATATCTTTCTCTTTTCGTGTCACTTATGAATCCCTGGTGTGTGCATCTATCTGTATGTGATATTAATAAAATACATCAGGGATGAGACGATATTAGCTCCCAATCATGGTAGAAGAGCTCGACCTTGATCACGAGCGCATAGCGCATCCACTACATAGCCTCGTAACGTAGACATCAGGGATGTACATGCACATGCAGCGAATAAAGGCAGCAATTATTACAATAACTTGCGTTACTAAATTTCTGGCTATGTAATAGGGCTAATTATTCAGTTATTTAATATACATGTACATATATAAACAAATCGCAAAGGGAAGGGTTTTTTTAGGAACAAAAAGAGAAATAGGAAAAGTTAATTGTATGTAAACTATTTTCTTGTTAAAAGCAATTATTTATTATGTAAATACTTCACTTCATTGTTAGGAGAAACTAATAGGATCTACCTGCTCGACGTGTGTGATCTCTAAGTACTTTTGAGTATTTGTTGAAAAAATAATAATGGCAATATTGATTGAAATAGAGTATATTGATTGTGTGATTGTGAAAATGTAGTCCTTACTCTCCAGTCGTGATTATGTAATGAGTTTTCTTAGAGTGATTTGTGAGATGCACGTAACACGAAAAATAAATTGATTAAATTAAGATATTGAGAGCCATCGTAATTTTGGGGTCAATCATTTAAGGGGATATGTATGATTTTAAAACTTCCACAATTTTCGGCCAAAATTTGTGAAATTTAAACTATATAAACATATCTATAATAATATCATCTGTACAAAATTTGGTGCAATTACGTCTAATAGTTTTGAAATTACATTTTTAAGTATATTTTATATTGACGTTACTAAAAAAAGCTCCTTGCATCAAAGTTTTCAAAATGTTTAGTTCATATTTGCTCAAAATCTTGAAAATAGTTATTGGAATAAAAGTGAATTAGCTTTTTGAGCTTAGTAATAGTATAAGTTAAAGTGCAATCAAAGATAAAATACTATTTCTAAATTAAAGAAACACGTAGTCTAATAAAAGTAAATATCCAAAAACAAGCAACAAATAAAACATCAACAATACATTTAAAATAAAGAAATAAAAGGAATCTAGATACAATCTACTGACCCAAATGTAAATTAATTTACCTTCGATGTCAATTCTAAAATCAATTTATTTCTCTCTTTTCCTGAATAATGCCTATATTTTTTTTTTCATGTTGCGTCTCATAATGCCGTTTTATGTTACTTTTTTTGCAAATTATATTTTTTTACACAACAAACACTGGACTTCATCACCATGTTCGAAGCATAAATATTGTATCTTCCACTCTTCCTTGAAAGCTTTAAGCGCTTCCGTTCCATCATGATGCGCTGTGTTCTAAGATCTGTACATCCTTTAGCAATGTTTACAGGTAAAGTAGCTCCGCGCACGCACAGCGGGCATAAAAGAGCTCTCGCTCGAAATTATTAGTCACCATCGCAAGACTGAAATACATCTTAATTAGTGATGAAACAATTCATTTCATTTTAAGAATTGCTGAGAATAACTTTGAAGATGTCACGTTATGAAATGTGGCAATGCCTATTCCTTTTTTGGCCTCTTTAAAGAGCTGAGTAAGGGTGGAATGTAAGTGGTGTGAGACAGATTGAGGATGAACAGGGAGCGACACTACCACTATGCTATTTGGGTCAGGGTTTCAGATTCATTTGTCGTATAGTATTTATTTGCGTCTATTTGTCATATAAATAAAAATAAGCCGGGCAGACAAATTGAAATAGATTGAAACACAAAATAATATACGAAGTAACGTCAAGCAGATGTGAATTAAAGTCATGGTCCATATATATAATGCCTGAAAATAGCTATTGATCCTTTGCGTGTTTGTTTTTAAAATAATGTGTTTAATCTGTAACCACAGTCAGCGTACTGTTATTAGTATCTCTTTGTTGTTACCTATTGCTTTAAAAAGAATGTGTTTAACTTATAATTTTAAGTCAATTTTTCTACTATTCCTTTACTGTTTACATTTGTTTTTAAATCTTTTGTATTGCCCCTACTATTATATATTGCCCTTCAAGGATTTCGTTATTCGTTAGTTGTAAGTCATTGCTTGTCTTATTATTTCAATTACCGGTATTGTAATTGTTCCTGAATCAACGTATGTAACTTGTAACCGTAAATCATTGCTTGTAATATCCCTTTATTACTCTTAACTGCTCCATTGTTAATGAATTACGTAAGTATTAATTTGAAAGTGAAAGTCAAACTTTGTTATATTAATCTACTATTATCTTTTTAGGTCGTGTATTTACTCTGAAATGGTTAGAAATTCTTGTATATCTTTTGCATTGATTATTCCTCAAACATCTCATTAATCTGTAACAGGATCCATTTTTCATTAAAGTGCATTCTTCTACATAATTCATGTGAATTGTAACTGTGACCACTATTTTATACCAGTATTATAAATTTACTATTGTTTATTGGTTATAAAATATGTATTTTCATGTCAACTATAACCCTAATATACCTCAGGGTAAAATAGGGTTTATTAAATTGGATAATAAAAAAAAAGCCAGGCATATAAAATAATAGCGTGGATTTCAAGGAATTCAGAATTTCTTTAAAGTTCATATAAAGAACAATCATAGCACGGCTTTAAATATCATGATACTCCATGACAATTGTCATCTAGATATTAGCCTATTTTTTGATAATACTGACTCGCAATTGTAAACTCTAAGGAGTATTTGTGATCATTTTGTTTTATCTTTAGTGTTGTAATAGAATAATTTTCATTTCTGCACGATAATTTCACACGTGTAATTTGACAATATCATTAGCTTTTGCTATAACAACAGCTAATAAATACAATATAATACAATACAATACATGATAACTAAAACCATCCATTAACTTAGTCACTAGCAAAGTATACACATTTACGAAAATAACATTCACAGAATTAAATGTGTGCTCAGGAATGGTGAAAATATGTACTTTATTCAAAATTCCATAGTTTATTTATATATATTTCGAATTATAAACGCGTAAATATAATAAGTTCACAGCTTCATTTCTGTTAGATAATGAGCATAGTAGACGAAGACATTTTACCGTGAAATCATGGCCTGTAGTCAATCTGAAAGCTGCTACATTAATTTTTATTGATATTTTAGGAATTTTTATTTCTACGTTTGTATCCAGGTACAAATCTTCCATTTTATTCCTCTGATAGCATGCAATGTTATAGTTTTTAAAACTAGTTTAGTTTAATGAAAGGGCAGTTATTTCACATTACTGTTAACTTAATTATTTGTAAGTAATGCCTCTACAGTTTCATTTCCAATTATCCTGAAATGAACCGATATAAAGTGTATGACAATTCATTTGTTTAATTTAACCCTCTATAGGCCCAGTGACCTGAGAGTCACATCCAGTAATTCTATTGTTTTAACAAGAAAAGAAATGTTCTTCCCATTGTTGATCAATGTGACTTCAAACTTACAATGTGGCTGCTGTTTACTTTTTTTTTTTTTTAATGTTCTCTTTAGTTCATATTTTGCTCTCTAGATGTCAATATTTATTTTACAACCATGCCATTGTCGACCAATGTTACCTGGAAGTCACAATCATGTCATGTGAAATAAAAATAATTTAATTTTACTAATATTTGCTATTTAGATCGCTGTCAACTAATATAGAGGCTTGAAAACATTTTCTGACTTAAGAAAATAATTTGAAATATAGGAGGTTAACTTGTGACTGCAGTTTAGAACTTCAATAATTTTGGTGGATTTTATGAATGTCTCCGAAAGCTGACTGGGAGCATTTCTACATTATAAATACAGAAAGTTTGTATGGTAAACTTACTTATTTACTTATGCTTTTAAGAAACCCGGAGGTTCATTGCCGCCCTCACATAAGACCGTCATCGGTCCCTATCCTGAGCAAGATTAATCCAGTCTCTCCATCTTGGCCTCCCCAAAGGGTCTTTTTCCCTCCGGCCTCCCAACTAACATTCTTTGTATGTTAAACACTCCACATAAATGTTAAGATTATAATTTTTTAAATTTATTGCGTTATTTTACGACGCTGTATCAACATCTAGGTTATTTAGCGTCTGAATGATATGAAGGTGATAATGCCGGTGAAATGAGTCCGGGGTCCAGCACCGAAAGTTACCCAGCATTTGCTCGTATTGGGTTGAGGGAAAACCCCGGAAAAAACCTCAACCAGGTAACTTGCCCTGACCGGGATTCGAACCCGGGCCACCTGGTTTCGCGGCCAGACGCGCTGACCGTTACTCCACAGGTGTGGACGTTAAGATTATATATTTGTGATTGACAATCTGTGTTTTTAGTTCAAATTTTATCTATTTTTTTTATGCTCGACCATGCCGAAATGTAGTAATTATACACCTGGTAGCAGTCCTTTAATGGACCTCATTAAAGTACACCTATTCATTAAAGTTCAGGTGTTCCACCAATCAGAAAATAGCATTGTAGCAATATGAAAGCGCAAGTATTGATTATTCTCGGATATGCAATCGAAAGACAACTAACGAAATGTCATGGAGGCTGGAAATCCAATACTGTCGCAGAAGGTTATGTTGAAGAATCGATCCAAAATAAAATTGAAATCTCAAATATTAAACTCAGTCGAAAAAAACAACACACAAATTAACATCAATTCACCGTCATCTTCCAGCCTTTCACAAAGCACATTCCCGCAAATTCATTTCACCAATTGCACAATAAATCACCTACATTTGAAATAAAGTCAGTTCTGTTACTATAATAATTAGCGTTAATTGTAAATAATATTCAAATAAATTCAATTTGTCATATCGTTTTTCAATATCTAATTTAATTTCAATGTTATATCAAGATTAATGTTTATTTTACTCTCTAGATTATATCAAGGTCAATGTGGACATTTGTTTCTCGGAAAAAATTAAATACTTTCGCGTCTGCGCACATCTCACAATTTACGAGCTATTGCACAAGGTCAGTTCCGCTCCTCAGTCAGATAAGAATAAAATGAATACTTCTGAATAATTTCAAGTTAGAAATATGGTCGAGCATAAAAAGTCGTATGAAACTTGACTGTAATGGTAATTAAGACGCTCGTATGAAAATTATGAAACTCGCTTGTGCTCGTTTCATAAACATACTCGCGTCTTAATTACTACCATTAATAGGCTAGTTGCATAACGTACTATTATGTTTCATGTGCTCAATTCATGTATAACCATTATTGTAAACTGTGTGTTATTCTATGTCTATGTGCAAGACTTGAAAAGTCAGATAATAAAATAAATTAATTAAAGCACGGTTTCTAATTCTCCATCAAAATTTGTTCCTCCAGAACCTACAGAATAGTGTTTTTACATGTATTTACTACATTTGCACAAAAATTAGTGGTATTAGAAAAGAAGGGCAACTGTGTATTTCGAAATGTTTACGAATATAAAAAACAAGGCACTATGAAACAGCAATCTGATATTTTGAAATTCAGAAGATGTATCATCATTACTACCATTGTGCACAGCTTTGCTAACCACTCTTATGGTCGGTTTTTCCAAGTATTGTTAGAAAATTTAACGACTGTTAAACTATAAACAGTTTGTTAATTAATAAAATTGTATGTTTTCAACATCAGTTTGGTTTAACAGATTGTTAACAGTTTGTTAATTTTAAATGTAGGATTTCGGGCAGTTAACTCGTGTAACAGTTAAATATGGCCGATGTCTCCACAGCTGTTCGAACAGAAGTTGCGAAATTAATATTGTGTGTCTCTCTGTAGGGAATGTTTAGCATATGACTGGTAATATAACATTTAAAAAATACTTTGGACTGTTTAAATACATCAGTGTTATTTTATTTCTTTCGTATTTCGTATCCATAATAGCAATGAGGAAATATAACCTTACTTTGTAATTATTATTCAGCACGTGACCTACAACTTTCATTTGTCAACTGTTTGTTTATGGAGCGTGACCTACTATAACAGGTTGTCATTTTATGCAAGTTTCATGACTCACTCTATAATATAGAATTTAAAGATTAATTTTAGCCATCAAAAAATGTCTTACATATGTAATATCATTACCAACTGCTGTTGAGTAGTTAAAATAGTGCTAAGTTATAGTTAAGTATTGGTTATCTTAAACAAAATTATGTTGAACAAATGGGAAATACATTAACAAAGCATTAAAAATAAACAGACTGTTAATTTAACATTCGTTAAGCAAAATTAAACATTACTTGGACAAACTGGCCATTAGTATAAAATGAAATTGTAATTCCCTCTTTTGGTACCAGTACTGTAATTCATTTACCACTATCTATCATCTATTTCAAATCCAAAAATTACGTTCTGCATCTGATTGATCATCATACGAGTAGCTATAAGCAAATTTGACTCACATTTTTTTTTTTAACTAGCGCCACTCTGAAAAATGTAGTATGCATATAGCACAGCACTATATTTCTAGTAAAATTTTTGTAAAGATAAAATATGAATATACTGTTTGAATTTAAACTATTATGGAAATAAGAATAAGATATACTTAGATTTATTGTGCGTGATTTGAAGAGTTGGTGTATATTTTTAGAAGCTGTTGTTTGGTTTGCCAATATTCTTTTAGTAGACGGGTGTATAAACACTCAAAACATGCACTGTATAAACAACTGCATGGAAACCATAAAACTGTGAAACATATCCTATTGTCACTGACAGATCATTTAAAGGAAATCTTGTATTTTCTAATGACTTTATTCGAGATGAATTTTCTTATAATTTCCATTGTGTAACTTCCGTGCAGAACAAAATGTGAAACACGTGCTTAAAGACAAATGCACTGTATTGAAAACAGCAGTGTTTATGATTCTGTACCAGTTATTTGTATGATTAATCTACTACTGAAGTAATTTACATTACGACTTTAAATTAATTCTTTAATTTTATTCATGTACCAGTATTCATGTGCAGTTCTGCACTGTGTAACTTCCTCCATTCTTCTGTAACTTCATCCCTCTTAGCCCCAAATATTTTCCCAAGCACCTTATTCTCAAACACCCTTAACCTCTGTTCCTCTCTCAAAGTGAGAGTCCAAGTTTCACAACCATACAGAACAATCGGTAAATAAATTCTTTCAGCTTTCTTTGAGAGCAGACTGGATGACAAAAGCTTCTCAACCGAATAATAACAGGCATTTCCCATATTTATTCTGCGTCTAATTTCCTCCTGAGTATCATTTACATTTGTTTACTATTGCTCCAAGATATTTGAATTTTTTCACCCTTCAAAGGATAAATTTCCAATTTTTATATTTCCATATCGTACAATATTCTAGTCACGAGACATAATCATATACTTTCTCTTTTCGGAATTTACTTCCATATCTCTTTACTTGCTTCAAGTAAAGTTCCCAAGTTTTTCCTAATAGTTTGTGAATTTTCTCCTAACATATTCACGTCATCCTCATAGACAAGCAGCTGATGTAACCCATTCAATTCCAAACCCCCTCTGTTATCCTGGACTTTCTTAATGACATAATCTAGAGGAAAGTTACAAAGTAAAGGTGATAGTGCATCTCCTTGCTTTAGCCTGCAGTGAGTTGGAAAAGCATCCAACAGAAACTGACCTATACAAACTCTGTTGTACATATCACTGAAACACATTTTAATTAATCAAACTAGTTTCTGGAACGAAAATTATTCAAAACAAAAACACTTCTGAATATTGAATCTGCCAAAAAACAAATAAGATACAAAACAAAGGAAAAATTCCTTAAATAAAAGCACTTCTACACTCAAAAAACAAGATCTGAAATAACATACAAACTACATAAAATGCTGCCAGATAAATTAGATTATTATGGAATTAAAGGTGTTGTACACCAATGGTTTTACTCATATCCCATAGATAGGAAACAGAAAGTCGAAATCAGTACAACTATGAAATCTGCCTCGGAACTATTAATAATGGAATTCCTCAAGGATCAATATTAGGTCCCCTACTTTTTCGAGTGTTCATAAATGATCTTGCTCCCCTAATAAAAGATGTAGGTCATCACATATTATTTTCATATGACACAAGTATAGTAATTACAGCCAATAACTCCAACACATTCCAATCTTCAACAGAGGAAATTCTCTTCAAAATATTATGTGACTGGTTCTCAGTCAATAAATTAGTATTAAATTGTAACAAAACTAACATCATTCAATTTAAATCCTGTCCAAATTGAACCTCGCAAATTTCTAGCGCAATAATTAACAATAGATTCCTATTAGAAACAACAAGAACCAAATTTCTTGGCTTAAAAATCGATAATGTGTTAAATTGGAAAAATCATATTAAAGAAATTACCCCCAAACTAAATTCAGCATGTTTTGCTATTAGATCTATGCAAAAGATAATAAATATCAATACCTTAAAAACAATATACTTTGCATACTTTCACTCGGTAATGAGTTTTGGAATAATATTCTGGGGGAATTCCACAGATAGTAACAGTATATTTCTATTACAAAAAAGAGTAATTAGAATAATAGTAGGTGCCAAATCTAGGGAATCTTGTAGGACTATTTTAAAAAAAACTACAAATAATGCCCATGGCTTGTCAGTATATTTTTTCATTAATAATCTTCCTCGTATGTAATCATGAAAACTTTGTAAATAATTCAACAATTCATAGCATAAATACACGTCAAAAAAATGACTTTCATACTCCATCGGCAAGTCTATCGTGCTATCAAAAAGGAGTGCATTATATAGCAGTAAAAATTTTTAATAGCCTCCCTATCGATATAAAAAATGAAAAACATAACATTATTTAGGGCTAAATTAAAGAAGTACCTAATTTCTCACACCTTCTATTCTGTAGGTGAATTCATGACATTCAATAATGCTTCATGAAATTGATACTAAAACTTTGTGTTGTACTAGTAGACTATATTTTAAATCTCTTCTGTATATATTTAATCTAGACTGTGACTATAAATTAAGACTTTATAACAGTATTAAGTTTTTTGACTTGTTCCATATTCTAGCTGTGAAGCAATGTACGAATACCATGGAATGTTAATAAATACAATACAATACAATAAACATTTTTAACATGATGAAATTTAACTCTTGAATAGTTTTAACATGCTATGAAACGCAACAAATAAGAACAATCTTTTTAATGCTGAAAAATGATTAATTAGAACCCCTGCAATATGTTCATGAAACTAAAAATATTCCATTCACTTACTCTTAGATCATACAACTAAAAGCTGCAAGACATAAAAACTTACACTATTTTGCCATTATTATTAACTACTGACTCAATGATCATGATATAAATCTATAAAAGAAAATGAAAGAGAAATAAAACTTTAAATAATTTACGAGTCATCAAATTATGGTTTTTAACATTTCAGAGAATTTAAGATAAGCTCAAGGGACAGGAACTGAAATTTTGTGAAAATGTTTTGTAACACATTATTTCTCAGATTTGTGGTCGAAACTGTTCTCACTTTCATCAAGCTATGATGCAATTTCTTTATAATTTTATTACAGAGAAATGGGCTTCATTCTACATTGTATGTATTGTATCTTGTGACACAATTATTATTTTTTTTTAAACTTCATTTCTCCTATAAAATTTTCAATTAAATATATCAATACACGAGGGCAATGTTGTTATGTATTTACATCAGAAGCAAATTTCTTCGATTTTTTTTTTTAACTTTTCTTTTGTAGTATACAAGAAAACCTTGATTCAATGCTCACCAATATCTGTTTAAAATGACTATAATTAAATGACGTAGTTGTAGTAGATAAATATCAGTATCTACTATAAAGTACAGAAATACAAATTTACTATTCCCATTCAGGTCAACCTATAGGATGAAGATTTACTACTTCTGACCATAAAAGAAAATTCTTACATACATAATAATGTTTCAATTATAATGGATGCTTTCAAACATGCACTCAACTTCTTTGTATTAACTTGTATTTATTTTCACATACACAGTATAATGGGTTAGCAATATATACTAAAGATAAACTTAAGCCTGGTTCAGACTGTGCGTGTTTCTGTAATGGATTCCAAGGTGGCTGCGCGGAGGGGTCGCCTGCGTGCTCACTGGCTGGCTCCCGTGTTGCCTACGGTGATGGTAGTTGTTTACACGGAGCTGGCTCTTTTCACAGTTCAAATTGGAAAATCATCTGCTGTTTCATCTGTTGCCAACACTCATGGTCAGAAAGAAACTAAACTGTGAGTGGAAAACAACTAAAGTCCTACATTAACAGTAGTAAATGTCGTAATAAAGTAATTAAGCCATAAGTGCAAAACAGCTAAAGTCCAATATTTAATTGTTGTTTCTTAGAAACTAAAGAATATAGAAAAAACAGGTTTAGTTGGAAAACAACGAACATGGCGACATGGTTTCAGAGGTGATATTATATGATCATTTTTGGTTTCCAGCCTGCAAACCATCACGAAAAATAGCAAGGAACCTACCCTCGAAATCCAGCAAGCTAGCCATCCACGGAGCCACCAGAGCACATTACTTCCGGTGAGTGACCACGCAGGCGACCCATCCGCACAGCCATCCATCACAGAAACACGCACCATCTGAACCGGGCTTTATTTTCTCGGTAATGATGAAATGCAGAAGTTTCGCGTAAATTTAAAATAAAATATTTTTTTGCCTCAAAATTTATACAGGGTGCGTCAGAAAGAACGGATGGATTCCACATGGTAAGAAAATTGTAAAGATTCATCAAATCAAAAATTTATTGTTATCAACATATTCACCAATACATGCAGTTTATTTATGGAAAACAACATTATCCATATGATGTCCTTGGCTTTCAATACAGGCATCGAGGCGTTTTCTGATGTTCGCCATCACTTTGACAGTCATAGCTGGTGCAATTGCCACGATTTCTTCGCGAATCGCTGTCTTCAGTTCGTCCAGTGTATGTGATCGATGTTTACAAACTTACGCCTTCAAATGGTCCCAAAGAAAGAAGTCGCAGGGCGCGAGATCTTACCGTAGCCTCGGACAATCTCAGTGCAATAGAATTTCGTCCAGGTGATTTCTTCTTTAATGTTGAACCTGTGATACGAAATGAAGCCACCCACCGCAAAATTGTATTCCGAGTTGGAATCCTAGCGTGACATCCGATGTCGAAATGAGTCCTGAGTGGCGATCACAGACTCTTCATTTTTAAAAAATGTCTCTACGATGAAAGCACGTTGTACACCAGACCAATACCATATTCTCAACTGAAACTGCATTCTATGGCAGACCCAACAGTCGTGGTCCCCCTCACTATATCTCTCTCCTCGTTGCGTATCGATAGTTTGAAATCCATCCGTTCTTTCTGACGCACCCTTTAGATACTCAACTACAAAGGAGAACATAAAGTAAATACGTGCATTACGTTCAGCATAGTTTAAGAAAGTTTTCATATCAATATGAACAAGAAATAATCAGCTGGCGATGTAATCTATTCCTCGTTTTTGCGTCGTTCATCTTTTGAGGCTCTTCTTTTCAACCAATCATTCACACTGCATAACAAATGCTGGGTAAGTTTATGAATGCAACAAATACACGTGCTGGCTGTAATACAGTCAATTACAGCACATTAAAACTGTAAACTTTTAACAACATTAAACATGAGAAATTACCTGGGAAACATTAGATCAAGGTTTTGTACATCATATATTTTAATGCTTAATCACCAATAGCACTAATTTCATTAACTTCAAAACCAAAGTACGTGGTTGGTTTTATGCTTTTAAGTACCAATATCTGAACAATCATTTACTTACATAATTTACTAGCAAATTAATTTTAACTGGAAGATGGAGAGAGAGTATTCTAAACTCATTGGACACAATGAATGAAATTTAAGACATCCAGAAACTTCTAGAAATTTATAATGTACAATAATTAAAACCTTCAGCAACATTGAAAGTGCGCTCAACAAAATCCGAATAGCGAGTAGCATCTCTACAAGCTGTACCACAGTATTTCCGAAGGAATTCAACAGTTAATACAAAAGTGGACTTTTCCTGCAAATTATTACTTTGAGGTGTGATGTCACATAAGATTCACTGACGAACATGATCAAGTTGGCATATATTATAAGATAAAACAATAGTAAGGGATAAAACTGTAAAGTTCTCCCTGTAATAAATGCGACAATACAGGTGGTGTAACATAATTTAAAAACAGAACTGCAATACTGGAATAATGTCCTTCTTGACTTTTCGTAATAAGTCCAGTGAATGATGAAATAAATGTGTAAGAATTCTTTATTCTTCGATGTCATCATATTATTTATTTGTTGTCATAATGGTATTCTTCTGACATAGATGAATGGCAAAAAAATTAATATACCTATAATTTTATAATACTGATTTTTAAGATAACTAAATTATATATTAAATAATAAAAATAGTACTGAATAAAATCTAGAATATCTAAATAAAAAACTTAATTAACGGGATTTCAAGTCACACATCGGAAAATGAAAGCATGAAGATGGAGAATAAAATGAGAAATAAGCTAAAAATTAAGTACAATGGATTTTTAAGAGGCCATAAAAATCCTTAACTTTCTTGAACAAAAATAAAAGCTAGAGGTCCCTATCTGAAATAAGACATGTAAAAGAAATACTCAAGGCTAGAAAAAAAATTAAGATGTAAGAAATTAATATGAAATACAAGGTAAAAGAAAATGAGTAATTAGAATCAATTGTATGGAATAATCTTGTTATGAATGGCACCCAACTATACTGTCAGAAAATCCGGGACAATATTTCAAATGAGGGGAAAAAAAAGTGGGTACTGCATCCGCGTATTTTAAGCTTATGTAAATTTGATAACTCTACTGTCATCTGTTTCTGTAATGCAGAAAGCATTTTCGTTTTATATAACATTCTTCTGTGACAGTCACAGAATAGAATACTAGACTCGACTATCAGGTTTGAAAGGGATGCACAACAGCGAAAACTTACTGATGTTGAAAAGAGACTGATCTATGAACTTTGCATTCCTTATTTTAGCAAGCAGTATAACATCATGGCTAATCGTTGGTCAGTACACAGATCCAAATACACCTATAACCTTTTAAAATCAAAGGGATTCACATTTTACAATTTTGAAAAAATCCTTAGAGAAATTCTAAAGGACTCAATTCAAATTTTGCAATTTCATCTCTATTTCAAGTAATATGATTTAATAATAATAATAAATAATAATCCGTGGCGCTACAGCCCATGAAGGGCCAAGACCTACCAGCCGGCTGCTGGCCTCACGGCCACATGCCGAAGCAGAGGTGGACGATCATCCAACCAGAATGGAGGTATCGTGTGGTTAGCACGATGAGCCCCCCAGCCGTTATAGCTGGTTTGCGTAATCGGATTTCGCTACATATCGTAGCTCCCCAAGTGCATCACGATGCTGGGTGGGCACCGGTCCCATACATTGGCCGAAATTTCATGAGAAAATTTCTTCCCCCATGAGGATTCGAACCAGCGCGCATTCCGTAACGCGAGTCCTAGGCAGGATGCCTTAGACCGCGACGCCACGGCGTGGG
This sequence comes from Periplaneta americana, assembly GCA_025594305.2. Classification (NCBI taxonomy): domain Eukaryota; kingdom Metazoa; phylum Arthropoda; class Insecta; order Blattodea; family Blattidae; genus Periplaneta; species Periplaneta americana. The sequence continues at coordinate 16,845,334 of JAJSOF020000036.1, read as the reverse complement.
ACAATATGATTTCATTTCACTTTAATTTTCTTTTGAAATATATTGTTTGCATCTGTTTCATTGTAAACTTTTATAGGATATATTTGTTTTCTGGATCCTTGTGGTCACCCTTATTGAAGGGCAGACGGTTTTATTTTATAAATCCATATATGAAGAAAATCCCAGAATGATTATCATTACATAGTGTAACAATAATTCATATGACACATCTGTACCATCACTATTACAATTGAGGCATTGACATGGGAAAGGTCGTAACTGCCAAAAATTCGAATTTTTAGGTTTTTCATTGAGAAGGTAGTAAATGGCATGCCAATGGCACAGAAAAGGTAGTATGTCCGTATGTAATGAAACAAAGTTGGAAACGTAGTCACTAGATGTTGTAAGTTGTATGTGCACAGCTGATGGCGCGGAGAAGGTAGTAACTCCTTTTACAACATCAGAGTGTGTCTAGACAAATATGGGCTGATAACTGTGCAGGGCAGAATAAGAATCGCATGATTCTAATGGTCCTGATTTACATTATTGCCAAGAAACATTTTGATTCAGTGGGCTTGAAATTCCTGGTTTCAGAACATTCCTACATGCCATGTGATAGGGAATTTGGCATCATAGAGAAAAGAAAAAAAAAGATGCAAGACCATAGTTCCAGAAGAGGTAAGGCCTAATAATGTAATAATGATGAAGGATGAGGATTTCTTCAATGTTTCTGCAGAATGTGACAAGTTTTTGAATACAACTCCTAACAAAATCAGCACCCTCAACTGGATTAGACTCTCAAGAGCTGATTTGCCTCTAATAAAAACAAGACAGTAATTTAATGACCTTGAAATGTGGACAGAGCACAGGATTTTTAAGAAAGGACAGTCATTAACGTCAATCACTAAATTGCAGTGCTTGCAACACCTTGAAAGAAGACTAGTCGTCCCTGGTGCCAAAAAGAGAGATTTGTTATCTATGTTAGACTTCCTCGATGAAAAGTATCATGAATTTTACAGAAAAATTTGTGCATAATGTATAAATAACATTAATTCTCAGTTTGGCTAAGGAGTGATTTCAATGTTGTATTTTCATAAAATAGGATTTCACAGATAAATCTGTGTCAGACTTTTCAAATTTTATATGTAACACAAACATGAGTGTATGCCTTTCATTTAAAGCAGTTTCTGTAATAATGTAAGTGAGAAAGTGTTCATAAATTTGTTTTTTGCTTCCCCTAAAAAATTTTGTTTTTGGCAGTTACTACCTTTCCCATGTCAGCGCCTCAATTATTATAATTTTAATATTTATAGGTCATATTTTGATAAAAATATGGTGAAATGAATATTTGCTAACTCAAGAGAAACAACGATTTTGAAAATCCATATTTTTTTGTCAGGCAAGTCCTTCACTTTTGCTCTGTTAAAACAGTGAATCTTTCATGACAGCAGCCTAATCGTAATATTATTCAGGACTGGATAGCTGTTACAGAACCAGTGCTGCCAACTCGACTCTTAAAAACCCGCTAAGAAATAGTGCAGAAACTGCTAAATTGCTATACTGTCAGTGTAAAATAAGAACATTTTACTGCCGTGAGTGTTAAAAAAAAAAAAAAATCGCTAAATCCCTATATAAGCAATACAAATTTCAAAAATTTTACCCGCTAAACTAGCACTGAAAAACGCCAGATCTAGCGGGAAAATTGCTGAATTGGCAACACTGTACAGAACACTTCATTTTTTTTTCCAAAACTTATAATGTCTAACAATGCTCTACGCTTGCAACAATTCTAATGTCGTTTACTATATAATATCTTTTACTAACAGTCTTTCTCTAACAGTAACATTTAAAATACCTAAGCAATATCGATGGGCACACTATACTTGTTCATATAATTTAATCATTTGGCACTCACATCAATATCAATTATTTATAGTTACGAGACCTATGTCCCATCTTTTGATATCAAATAACTTATTGTTAGTTTCAACTGCTGTTGCTATTGTATAAACAAATGATTTGGTTGAGTCCTCCAAGGTATTAATCATGTGGGTCGACTTAAAACAAAAAAATAACATGTACTTTTTTTTTAATTTAATTTCAAAAGGCATCAGATATTCATTTAGTCACAACATTCTACTATGCTTGTGCCCAAATAAAATCACAACTATCTTAATTTCAAACTTAATTTTCTTTCAAATATCAAATTAAATACTACATCTCGAATAGAGAATAAAATTAATTGATTAACCAGTGGCCTTACTCGTGTTAATTATGAAAGTTTGTGCGGCTTACAGCTGTTTCGGTGCTTAACACACCATCCTCAGAGCCTACTAGATCTTGGCAGCATCTCGAACTTCTCTGCCTGTTGTGTGGATGCGTTTGATTGTTGAAAGGTGTTGAAAAGTGGAGTCAAATAGTGTGTGTGTACTGAAATTGATCTGTGTGTTGAGAATTTGATCGGGGTGTGTTTGTATATTTCATATTGTTCTAGTGTGTTGAGTTTTTGGTTCTTGGGTTGTATGTGTAGGATTTCCATGTCCGCATTTATGTTATTGTATTTTTTTTTATTTAACGACGCTGTATCAACTACTAGGTTATTTAGCGTCGATGAGACTGGCAATAGCGAGATGATATTTGGCGAGATGAGGCCGAGGATTCGCCATAGATTATCTTGCATTCACATTACGGTTGGGGAAAACCTCGGAAAAAAACCCAACCAGGTAATCAGCCCAAGCGGGGATCGAACCCGTGCCCGAACGCAACTTCAGACCGGCAGGCAAGTGCCTTAACCGACTGAGCCATGCCGGTGGCTTTTGTTATTGTATGTATGGTTAGCAATGCTAACCATACATACAATAACATAAATGTGGGCGGACATGGAAATCCTACACATACAACCCAAGAGCCAAAAACTCAACACACTAGAACAATACGAAATATGTTGTTGTTGTTGTTTTCTAATGCCAGGCGTTTGACAATAAAGTCATTTGACCTCTTGCACTACAATATTTTTCAAAGATATTATCATGGCCAGCCACTGAAACACAGATTTTGAGGTGTTCCGAATCCATTTCTTGGTTTGAGTTGCACAATGGGCAGTTAGGGGACTGATATATTCCAATTCTATGCAGGTGTTTGGCCAAACAATCATGGCCTGTTGCCAATCTAAATGCAGCTACAGACGATTTTCGTGGTAAATCGGGAATTAACTGTGGATTTTGATGCAGAGAGTTCCATTTTTTCTATTGAGATTGTGTTATCAAATTTTGTTTGCTGAAATCTAAGTATGTAGATTTAATAAATCTTTTCACAGAGTAATACGTAGATTTAGTAACAGGTCTGTAAGTAGCAGTGCTGCCTTTCTTTGCTAAAGCATCCGCATTCTCGTTTCCCAGGATTCCACAATGGGATGGTATCCATTGGAATACAATTCTTTTAGTGAGTGATATTAATTGAGAGAGCATTTTAGTTATTTCTGCTGTTTGAGATGAAAGTGTGTGTTTAGAGACTATTGATAGAATAGCTGTTCAAGAATTAAAACAGAAAATCAATATCCCAAATTTAAAAGAAAACCTACAAATTAAACCAAACCCTTTAACTCTATTAAATATAGAATATATTGAGATAAAATATATAAACATACTAAAACACACCCCGATCAAATTCTCAACACACAGATCAATTTCAGTACACACACACTATTTGACTCCACTTTTCAACACCTTTCAACAATCAAACGCACCCACATAACAGGCAGAGAAGTTCGAGATGACGCCGAGAGCTAATCCCCATTTCAGTTTGGTTGATAGGCTTTCCCCTCTACTCACACTCTTTACCATCCGTGAAGGGGATGCTACTGTCCATCTTACTAATGTTCGACTAATTGACTTTGAATATGGTGAAAATTTTTATTATTGAAAATATTTACCAGTAATTTATATTTCGAAAATTTATAGTAAGCGTTTATATTTCACTTCATTGTTGTTTATATCAACTGGCACGTTAAAAAGCTACTGACAGCAGAAGATAAATGTTTTCTCCACCACTAGTTGCTACTCTACAGCATACACAACGGGACAATCTGCACTGTGTCACTGCCCCCTGACTTCATAATACAAACTAACATCCTTAATTTAATTATTAGTTGAAAATATTGTAAAACAACACTAAAATATACTGAGACATGTAATTATCAAACATCTGTGTCACTGTATTTTACGTGGTGTGTCTAAAAAGTTCGGTGAATGGTGTCATATCTGAACTGCAACTTGGCACATGTGCTTGCGCATGCGCATGGTTCTTCAGAGACTTGGGGAGAATCGATACACAGCATGCAATGCATGTGACTGGCAGTGTAAACAGACTGCGACCAGTTGAACGTAGTCAGTGTGAGAGGAAGTGTCACAGCGCAATGGAGCAACGTGTAAACATCAAGTCCTGCTACAAATTGGGGAAGACTGCAACGGAGACACATGGAATGTTGGTGCAGGTGTACGTTTTGCGGACGTGAATGCCATCAAAGATCGTGTGACAGCCATTCTGCGATCGATTCCACAGGAGGCCTTTGCTAATAGTTTCCAAATCACAGTCACTTTTCATGGCCACCTACAAGCGGGGAAACAGGAAGAAGTCCGCAGGAGCCAGATCAAGGGAGTACGGAGGGTGTTCAAGAACAGTTACCATCTTCTGAGCCAGGAATTGGCGCACACGGATCGCACAGTGTGCAGCGGCATTGTCATGGAGCAGCATCCATTTTCCAGTCCTGTGCAACTCTGGCCGAACCCGCCGGATACGCTGTAGCAATCGGTTCAAAACGGACTGGTAAATTGCAGCATTAATGCTTTGACCTGCAGGAACAAATTCCTTGTGGATGATGCCGTTGTTGTCCAAGAAGGCGATCAACAGTGTTTTCACCTTGGATTTTTGCGGACAGCTTTTTTTTTGGTCGTGGGGAAGTCTGTGAACACCATGACATCGATTGCCGTTTTGATTCCGGATCGAACTGGTTGCACCAGGTCTCATCTCCCGTGACGATGGTTTTCAGAAGCAATGGATCCTGGTCACACATGGAAATGAAATCACCAGAAGTTTCCATCTGTTTTGCTTTCTGCTCGTCTGTGAGCTTGTGCGGCACAAATCAGGAGCAGATCTTCCGCTTACCCAAATCATCGCAGATGATGGTGTGCACCGTGTCCTTGCTAATGTCCAATTCCTCCGCAATCAATCTTAGAGTCAGTCGCCGATCTTGTGGCAGCATTTGTCGCACTTTTTCGATCATTTCTGGGGTTCTGTTTGTCGATGACCGACCTGAACGTGGCTCATCCTCAATTGTTTCCTTCCCTTCATGGAAGTGTTTAAACCATTCGTAAACACATTTTCTGCTCACGGCTTCCCTCCCGTACACCTGCACCAACATTCCATGTGTCTCCGTTGCAGTCTTTCCCAATTTGTAGCAGAACTTGATGTTTACACGTTACTCCATTGCGCTGTGACACTTCCTCTCACACTGACTACGTTCAACTGGTCGCAGTCTGTTTACACTGCCAGTCACATGCATTGCATGCTGTGTATCGATTCTCCCCAAGTCTCTGAAGAACCATGCGCCAAGTTGCAGTTCAGATATGACACCATTCACCGAACTTTTTAGACACACCACGTATATGCACTTATGTACTTTATTTAATATTTTATTTGCTAATGTGTACAGCTTGGGGGTGCAGGTATAAGAAGTAACAGCTACAGGTCTGTTACTGACGGACTTGGGCAAGTAAAAGGGAAAAGAAATGCCTTGGCATCCTCTCAGCTTATATGAAATGTCGTTTAGTAGGCTCTGAGGATGGTGTGATGGAGCACCGAAACAGCTGTAAGCCGCACAAACATACATAATTAACACGAGTAAGTCCGCTAGTTAATCAATTAATAATAATAATTTATTTTTTTATTAATCAGCCAAAAAATACTACATCGTCTTCTCTAACTTTTCCTCGATTCTGTTATAATGCACTTACCATGCTTGTATCGGAATATACTATAATAATGCTAATGTCACAAATTTAAATGCGAACTGCATTTTTAAGATGATAAGCAATTTGTCAGGAAACAGTACCATGGTGGTAATATAACACACAATGAAATATTTAACCTTCTGGCACTAAGAACAGTGAGAAAATGTTGACACTAAATTCATTATCAAGAGACAGGATGTCATTAAGTTATGGTTAATATATCAGTATTCTTTCACCTGTGAATCATTTTAAAATCACATGTTCAACAACGACTGACTTAAGATAATTCGTACAATGGAGGACTCAATTACTTAGTACCAAGAGCACAAGGAGTGGTACAACATTAGTAATAACTTACTATAAACAATTGTGCCATATTAGGGTGAGTTCAACAAATCTCACCCCATTCTTTATAATGTGTTAGAACAATTAACACATTCAATTTAAATTGCAATTTGTCATGGGGATTTTATTTAAAGACTAGAATAGTTTAAAACATGTTAGATGATGTATAAATCTCAAGTCAAAACTTTAGAATATTGTACATATACTGTTTTATATTTGTGCAATGCTTGTAATTTGCAATCTGTATCTATTATAAAATAATAGGCCTCTTGCCTGCATAAAAAATTATAGAATGCAGTAAATATGTTTTCATTAAACGGTCTCTAAGAAACGTTACATTCAACTACAAATATAGAGATAAAGTGAAATCGTAGCTAATAAAAGCAACGTAAAAACTAAATCACAATCAAAATAATACTAATGTATAAAATAACACGTAAAAAGGAATAGGGGGATATGGTTGTGAAAAAAATGTGTGTTTTTCTGGCCCCTTTCACGATGAAAATATTACTCAAGTGAGCTAATGAGATGACGAGTTTTACATGTAAAAAATATAAGCTACATTTTTTTTTCTATGCTGATAATGTCTCCTTAAACATGAAGAAATTATATTAGAAATTTATTTGGGTCTTTGAAAAATATCTACCACACTATCAATTACAACAATAGTATTAGTTGAAAAACTTGTGGCAATTTCTTCACTCCCCTACATTTCACATTCTCCTATATTTATTGCAAAAAATCTAGTGTGTGACAAAAATGTCAGAGGATAATCATCAGTATCATGTTTTCAACATTCGAGACTGAAGGAGTAAGACTCTTAGTGCACATGTGTCGAAAGTCAAATTTTGTAACAAATTTCGACAGTGTTACTACTGTGTTCATTCTAATCCAAGTCAAAATATTTAGTACTCTTTTTTTTTTTTTTTTTTTTACAGACTATATTAAATTTAAACATTGATAAAATCATACATATTAAAAACTGCTCATATTTGAGCTACTTCCTGCAGTAGATAATTAATTATTCACCATGATAATTAGGGCTAGGATTTTGATGAAATTGCACCTTTTTTCTAGTAATCCAGAAACATAGCCGCTTTAGTATGTATATGTTACTGTTTCTCCGTCGCTGAATTGATTTAAATCACAGGCGAGAAATTGCGTAACTAGCCAATAATATTCCATCGCAACCAGCCTCATGGTCTAGTGGTCAGAGCTTCTGGCTATAGTTCATAAGGTCCCAGGTTCGATTCCCGGTTAGAGCACAGGAATTTTTCCTTAAAGGGGATTATTCCTGTGTTCGTCCATGGTCTGGAATTTAGGTTAAGTTTAGATTTAAGACCTCTCCTGGCACCACATTATCATAATCATCCTATCACATCATCGGGGTAATGTAACTCCGCCTTCCCGGCACCCTAACCTCAGAAGTGGGTTACAACTAAGCTACGGCCAGGAGAGAAGACCAGAAATGTCGAAAAGACAACCTGGTAGCATTGGATAAAAAAAAAAAAATGTTATGTGATAACTGAGTGTTTTAAGACATATTTGTTAGGGCATTTTTTTGTCTGTTTCAACTCATAAGAGCATCTTTTGTGTTATTCGGACATTTTTTAGGCATTTTCACTTAATTTTCGCCACAAATCCCCATTATTAATATAAACTAATGTTTATTTCCTTTGATATTTTGTCTACATATTTTGTCCATTCATACCCTTTATTTTTACTTGGTTATTTAACGATATTGTACCAACTACGAGGTTATTTAGTTTCGATGGAGTTGGTGATAGTGATATGATATTTGGCGAGATGAGGCCGAGGATTCGCCATAGATTACCTGACATTTGCCTTACGGTTGGGAAAAACCTCGGAAAAAATCCAACCAGATAATCAGCCCAAGCGTGAATCGAACCCACGCCTGAGCGTAACTCCGGATCAGCAGGCAAGCGCCTTAACCGACTGAGCTATACTGGTGGCTAATACCCATTATTTTGTATAATATTTTAATCGTTTTTCTACACAAATATTGCCCTTTTAACGTAGTACACCCCACATAATGGATCAGTCCAACCATCCCTTCAATATAGACTCCTCTATACTTGCTAATTCCGTATAAGAGTGGCCTTGTGGTGGACTACATGGAAACTACATCTGGTAAAATAATTAGTTAAAGTGTACTACTTAGAAAAAATATGTAAAATTAAATGAACTTAAATATTGGTACTAGAATTTAATTTAATTACTAGTCTAAATATTAAGTAGCACAAAACTCCTTTTCCTACTAAGCCAATTTTAGAATGTAAGATCAACTTTTAGGGCATTTTTGAAAGATTTTTAGGTCATAAATGCATTGTTTTTAGGACATTTTTTAATGATTTAATGGTCATCAAAATCCTAGCCCTAGTGATAATAATAAAAAATAACACTGCAGTCCATTAAGATCCATAGCGACAGCTCTTGAAGAGGAAGAAATATTATCCTGACTACTGCAACCATAAAAGATGAAGTCTAGTGGAGTATCGAAGTGTCTTAACTTGGACAATGTTTTCATTTTATTTGATGTGCTGAAGGGGGAATAGATTTCTATCATTAATGCTGAAACTACCTTCACTTTAGGCGTTTATAGATATTGTATTAAATAACGATTTTGATATTTAACAAAGTCAATAACAAGTGAATATCTTGTACAGGAATCAAAATTATAAAATATAAAATGTCTATTATTCTTACGAAAAAAAAAAAAGAAAGAAAAGAAACGAGAAACCCTACAAACTCGTATTTGAATAAATACAGTAGCATCTCTATACCACCAATAGAGTCCAAAAATAATTTAAATTCCGTAGATCTGCTAGTAATCTTCCACATGTGTATCACCAGTTTGGTTTACAAATTACACTAATACAGTTAGCACAATAATCACTTTTAATATGAGATTCCAACATAAGAAATGCATACAAAAATTCACGAAAACTATACAAACAATAATAAAGCAACTAAAATGCACTGAATCATTTAATTTCATACTTAACATAAAAAATTATTCACTTACAAACAGTTAATAGGAACAGATAAACTTCATAGGGTGTCTCTCAACAGGTGATATTAGAAATATATATTTTAAAAGCTGACTCTTTAATTTTTCAACAGAAATTACGCCCATATATATCATCTAGATACACAAAATTTGGAAATGTTAATAACATGTTCATATGTCAGTTAGATATGACTTATTTTAAATAAAACAATAATGTATACTTGTAGGGAAAATGTAGAAAGAAGACATAGATCCTGGAAGCATTTGTACACCAACAACCACTATGAAATAAATTTATTCGATTTGCAGCAAATCAAAGGATGTCTAAAGAACAACTGTGTCAAAAATAAAATACACAATTTTTTTTGTAATTTTATTTTGACTGTCACCTATGCTTCTAAGAGCCGTACTGACTTCCTTCTGCATTAATAACACATTCACATAGTTTTGTTTACATATCACGTTATCATAAAAAAAAACAACTTAAAAACAGTGTCAGATCCAAGGACAATCTGAGGAAGATTATTAAAAACAAAATAATTAGGAGAATTTGGGCCAAATTGTTAATTGTGTTGATGAGAAGAGTTTTAATGCTATGATGACTTAACGTGGTATAAAAACTGTTCTTGATCTGTACCTGAAATCAAGTTAAATAGTGGCAGTTTTTAAGGATTCGTTCACCAATTCATTCTGCTCTTCAATGTGAAATGACAAACTTCTTCTCCGTTGAACAATTAATGTTGAATAAACACAAGAACACAATGATATAGATGTCCAAAATAGTATAAAGACTCGCTCAAACCCACAATAGTAGCATTTGTCCATTCTTTTCAACTTAATATTTTAGAATCACCTTGTTTGAACTGTCTGGTTCGTGAATCAAAATCAGAAATAACATCAATTTCACGTAAACAAAGAACTGCGGCCTGTGTATGTTGTTTACTGATATAGCAAGTTATCGGAAAAGAGAAGTGAGACAAAAACGAGTATTCATTTGCTAAATGGATACTAAGTGATCCACAATATCATTTCACATTTAAGAGGAACTGTATCAAAGTTCAGACCTCAGATTCTGAACAGTTTCTATCACTAAATTTCAAATATACTATACTTAATCAAAGAGGATCTTTGTTCTACATTGTGATATAATATGGACTGATCAAAAGACGCCTTCATTAAGTACTGGCAATCATTTATTTCAGTAGCCACATCACAAACGTCAGGAACACACACAACAGGCAATCCTTATTTCTGTATCTTGATTTTTCATATTTATAGTCAGATACAACATGAAATAAGCTTTTAGATTTTGGGTATTACTCTCTCTTTGGTAATCTCTTTGTCTCCATTCTTTTCTGTGTTTGTCTCGCTGTCAAATACTTTCAGTCAGACAACAAGATTTGGGATTTCCTCAGGGATTAGTAACAATAATTGCTAATACAATGGTGGATAAAATGCAAATATATTAACAAAATGAGCACTTGAGTTACTTCTTGCACTGTCTTCCAACAGACTAGAATTACGTTAATTTTTCAAATTAATTAATGTACAGTAAAATCCCTCGTATCATAACTGGCAATATCAAAACAACGGCACTTTTGGCTAGGGCAAAAAAAAAAAAAAAAGAAAGGTCATTCATGTGAAAGGGAAAAGTCAGATGAAAATGTGAGTGATTATCGTGGATCGTACATGCCACATATTGTTTACTCTTTACATTGTTCACATGTGAAACCATAGACAGAAAACCCTGTTATGTCCCTGGAGTAGATCTGGTAGCATCGGTAAGCTATCACTTGGGACTTGCAAACAATGCGAAGAGATGATATCTTTAAACTCGCCCGTTTCGAAATGCAAACTTGACGAAATTTTTTCCAGCACAATTCAGTATTAAAATAAAAACAATTTACAATGTTAGCATGATATAAATAATCTTTTGGATAAGATAAAGTAATTTTAGATATATGCTTAATATTTTAGTACATAACAGTCAACAAATTTATACAACCAGTAGCAACTCAGTATTTGTATTTACCGTATTTCATCGTGTAATTATCACCAACCCATAATGGCCACACCCTTATTTATAAACAAACTGATCAGGACTTTAAAATTTCACTTCATAATCATCGCATAGATATTTCATTTTATCACGATCTAGAATTATTTAAAAATAATGTGCCACCACTGCAACACAAAGTACCTTCATGCTCAAGGTCGAATGTAATGGCTGCTGACGAAAATGGAGTGGAGGTGCGAGATGTTAGCATCAAGCCAATGGCCATAAATGCCTTCAGTTCAGTACAATTCTTGGTTGTGAGTGGTTGTTGTTTATAAGTGCTCAAACACTTTTTCTAGGCATAGACCATCTTTCTGCAGACTGGTCTAGTAGTCAGATAACATCGACTTCAGTGTATCAGTATATGTGATTCAACAATATCGTGAATGTTTTTAGTCAATAAAAAAGTGTTTTTAATTCAATAACATTACAGTAATTTTTATATATTTTTTAAAGGTATTATTATTCACGTTAAAATTTCAACATCCCACACTAATACTGGATTCCTAGGGTTACATATATGTCAGCATTTATGCGGACATGTCTGCTTTTTGATAACAAAAACAGTTATCTGCATACATTTTCGAAAATCTTCTAATTTGTTCGCGTTTTTCATATTGAAGTCTTATTTATTCAGTTTTGTTTCGTTTGGTCTCGTTGATGTGAGCTGTGAGAAACGTATTGCCATGTGTGTGATTGTTAAATGTGTAAATGCTGTTCATTCTGATACATCCTTCATTTTGTTAACTGTAAACAGCAGTGGACTTATCAAGTAAGCAATTGAATTCCAAGGATTAGATTTTCTGTGACAGACTTGTTTCAGTGAAATTTAATTTCAGACATTTTACATATCAACTTAGGTTTGACTATTTTTAATGAATTTTTAATGAAAATTAGGTGTAGTGTGGTAAATATGCAGAGGCTGCAAAAGTGATATAAATGACGAAAGGAGTTCGTTGGTGCGATGAATGTGTCAGCACTTTCAGATTTCAGAATATGGTAACCCTACTTCTTCCTCTTCTGCTATGAATCATGCCCTACTTACTCGCATATGCCCCCATTACTGTATATGGATGCTTATCACTGAAAGTTGACATTTTAATTTATTCTTCACATGGTCACATGGTATATTTTTACTCGGAAAAAAAAAGGCATTAAAATGTGAAGATTATGCGATTAAATACAATATACCCTGATTTCAAAGAAAATGAGTAAAAATAGCTGAAATGGATTTAGTTATTTGCAAATTGATAGGATTTCTTTTCCCTCTTCAATTTGTATTTTAAAACGAAAGTAGCTCCTACCTTCCAAATGCTGCATTCTCTATATTAAATAAGCAATGGAAGAAGTCGTCCAACCTACACTTCTCTTCAACAGTTTTAAAATTTAATACTTCACAGGCTTGAGCTTTAAAAGGTTTTGAGCATGATTCACTTGCGAACAAGTGAGTTCAACATGAGCAAAGATACTTTTTGAAACGTATAAAATGCTCAAGCCAGCTACAAACATTCATTATTTGTGATGTGACTGAATTTCAGTCATCATTACCTTACCAAACTTGGCAACAGGTACTCTTCTCATCTAAATATCAACAACTTGGCTCTAGTGAGTAACCGAGAATGACACACTCACTCTCACTCTCTCTCTCTTACCTTATAAGGCAGAGCTGGCTTCTTTAAATTCCTTCACTTTACTTGAACAACTCGATCCGTTACTGTTCTCCTTATCCTTGTGACGTTCCTTTTTAGACTTCTTTCGTCGCTTCGAGGAACCACCACCACCTTTCGGAGAACGCTCAAGAAGGAACAAAGCTTCATGGAAATCGTCCGAACTTAGATTAGATTCTTGAACGTGAAGCACTGAGCTTAATGCACCATCTGTTGACGATTTCGGAAAACGAAACATTTCTCTCTCCCTCTCTGGCTCGCTTGCCGATTTCGATTTTGTCGCATTCATCGCAGTAGAGTTCCCAGAAGTCTGGTTCGTACTTGATGATATACCTCCAGAACTGCCGTTCCCTGATGTCAGTATCGGGAAGGCGCACCTGAACGAGGACTAGAAATGCTAATGGGGGAGCCCGGTGAGGGAAGCAAGGGAGGCAGTGGTGGAGGTGTGATGACCATGCTGTTACTCGTCATGGTAACACAAGCTGATGTCAAGTTTACGGGGCTGGATGAGCTGAGCATCATGGGTGTCTGGGGTTCTGGGGACGTCGAGTGAACAGTTGTAGTGGCGGTGTTTAAGGACATGCTCGAAGACCCGAGAATCGTCGTCGATAGGGGAGGTGCTAGGGGTGGCGGTGGAGGAACAGTGAGGCTGGAAGAACGGGACTGACGACCTACAGATGAGTTTGTGGTTACACCGGAAGAAGTAGTGACGATTGCAGGAGATCTCGGTTCAGGAGTGCGACTGATAGAAACACCGCTAATGAACAGAGTGGGGGACTTTGGGATACCGGTCTCAGACTCGTATTCGTTTGAGCTGTCTGTCTCCAGCTGTCGCCCACTGTTCACACCACTCACGGAAGTGCCCGACACGCCAGCACCGGAGCTGTTGGGAGACTTACAAATACGGATGCGAAGGCTTGATGATCCACTGCTGCCTCCAGTCTTTCCCCCTGCAGCTTTGAATGCTTTCCGATGTGCTTCGAGCAGAGAATTCCCTGTTAAAGACTTCGCAGAAGACACACTTGATGCTCCAACAGATGTAACGACAGGAATGCTACTGGAGTTGCTACTCTTCCCACTTACTAATCCTATTCTAACGTCTGAATCTACAACACTACTAGGTTCATTCTTATCCGAGCTCAAAATAGGTTTTATTTCACGCTCTGAGAACGAATTTCTGTCTGTGCTACTTGAATTAGCACCACTGCTCTCATCTTCAATGTATCCCTTGCCCTCTTCATCATCTTCTGTGGTGGTACCTGTAAATACATGGCACATTATCAAGCAGAGTACAAAATATGAAATCTATTATTTCTATTATTTAAATTTTTGTGAGGGGCTATATATAACATTCGTGTTAATTTTTTATTTTTGTGTTAATTGAAAATTGTCGTTCAATATAAGAGCAGCAGAAACAAGACAGTAATTTTGATTTCTTTTAAAAACTATCTGTTTGTTATCTATCCATATACAGTCTCTTGTGTTTAATTTATTAACCTTTAAGGCCATTTTTTTAAACGTCTAAGGCATTTTCATGTAAATTGTAAGGGCATTTTGTGAATCATTTTTCAGTTGTTTTTAGGTCATCACCATTAATCAATGTCTCAGAAATCTCTATGTCACATCAGTAAACTTAAAAATGCAGTTATATTGTCAGACTCCAAAGCAGCTATTCTATCAAGAGTCTCTAGACACACACCTTCATCTCGAACAGCAGAAATAACTAAAATGCTCTCTCAATTATTATCACTCAATAAAACAATTGTATTCCAATGGATACCATCCTATTGTGGAATCCTGGGAAACGAGAATGCGGATGCTTTAGCAAAGAAGGGCAGCACTGCTACTTACAGACCTGTTACTAAATGTACGAATTACTCTGTGAAGAGATTTATTAAATCTACATACTTAGACTTCAACAAACAAAATTTGATAATACAATCTCAAGGGGAAAAATGGAACTCTCTGCAACATAATCCACAGTTAATTCCCGATTTACCACGAAAATCGTCTGTAGCTGCATTTAGATTGGCAACAGGCCATGATTGTTTGGCCAAGCACCTGCATAGAATTGGAATATATCAGCCCCCTAACTGCCCATTGTGCAATTCAAATCAAGAAATGGATTCGGAACACCTCAAAATCTGTGTTTCAGTGGCTGACCATAATATCTTAAAAAAAAAATATTGGAGTGCAAGAGGTCAAATGATTTTGTTGTCAAATGCCTGGCATTAGAAAACAACAACAACATATTCTTCAGGATCAAATGAATGAGCAAGTTCTTCGACAAGATTACTGTTATACTTAATTGTATATTTTCCTATTTTTCAAAATTCTCATATTAAAAATATGTTACACTTTCATGCTTAATGAACAGCATTTAGCAGAATAATATCGAGTGAAGGGCAGGATAATATATAATTTTATGAACGACAAGTAAATTCACACAAGTTAATCTCAGTAACATAATATAAAACTCAATTGTAGTGTATGGTAAAAAGCTGGACCATCACAAATATGAAAAAATTCTGGTAAATGTAGATATCATATAAAATTAAAGTAAATATTTTTGGTGACCACGTGAAAAGGGGACATGCAAGATGGAGACTGTTTGGATTGTGACATTTGAAAAATGAAGACACTATTTTTCGGTTGAGGGAGTGTACCACAAGAATATTATTTCTATACATAAAATAAAAATAAACTAATTTTGGGAACAATTGAATCACCCCATGCAGAAAGGGCTTCATTCCATTAGACCTAGTTTTGAGAAAACTAAAAAAATATTCTGTACACTATATTCCTTTCTGCATAGAACTCTGAGCCTGACACTTCAGTTTCTATCTTTCTGCACAGGCTGATGGAGCCACCAATAAAGATATGATTTCCATCGATATCTCGTTTTTTTTTAAATTTGTGACTGAAGCCCTTTCTGCATGGGATGATTCAATTATATATAGACAGAATAAGCGAAAGAAATATATATACAGAGTGGAAGTGAAATAATCCTGCAGATTGAAAGAGACAATAAAGAAAACTTATATTACGTTTTATGATTAAATGCACGGTTAATTACAAAATTAAGTTGAATGTTTCAGCATTCTGGCAACATTGCCACCTCTTTCTTCTCGTAATACAGATGTAAGAGGTCAAAGAAGTCTGGTCTGTCTGCCTTAGTGAACTACCTTCCATCTCCCTTTCTGGCTACAATGTTGCAAGCTGGTTGCATCGGTCAGTGGCTTCAAATTAGTGATTTTTTTCTTTTGCCAACTTCGTTTCGAATTTCGATACTGACAAATAATACAAATGTAGTGATTTTGTAACTGGTATGTTGGCAGCTGAGACAAATATCGACAATATTTGCCAGTACTGGAGTTCCATGAAATTAAAATTGTACTAGATTTCTTAGCCGGTTACTGGAAGCCAGTGAAATTTGAACATACTAATAATTAATTAATATCAGTATTAATATTAATACATAATAGTTATTTTATGTGTTGTGTTGTGGTTATAATTCAAGACTATAGTCAGATAAGTTTTCGGAGTTTAGTACTAATAATTTCATGTGGTCAAACAAAATACATTTTCAGGTTAGGTCTCGTGAGTCAATTGTTTAGTCAAACCAATGAATTTCGTATTGCCAGACAAAATACTTGACAAGTTGATTCCTTTCCCATATAGTTTGCCTACGAAAATACGTTACAAATTATTGAATTATTTAAAATAACCTTTCAACATAAAGTACGGTAAGTAAATAAGTCATTTAGTACATAGGATCGTGTGATATCTGGTAACAGTTGGCAACACTGACAAGATGGCAATATTTGCTGTTTAGGAACTGTTTTTATGTGACCCTTACTATACCTAGAATTCCACAGACTTCAAGATCTGCATTCAGCGAATCAGATGTCGTTGTTGTGTCCTCAACAGAAGACTGGCCACCATAATAAATACTCGCACCATCCTCTGAATTTGCGAGAGACGTTTCTCCTCCTGCATTTCCATTGCTGCCACCACTGTGATGGTGAAGCAAGAGGAAATGTCGTCCTGACATAGACTTCGCAGAAGAGGCTGCTGCAGGGAAAGCCAATATTCTTTTCGCTATGTCTTCAGGCTTCTCTTCGTGTTGGCTGCTGTGATCAGAATCAAGATGATACCTGCAATACAGATCCAATTCAATTATTGGAGGAAGTCTGATCCTGTATACAGCGATTCAGTAATTTTATACTTTTAATAAGTTTGAAGTTTGATTCTGTAAGCATTATTGGTAATTTCATTGAAGGCGAGCACTTGTTTGAATATAGTATTACCAACTTTTTTATTTCAGAGTTAAATGTTAGTGAACTTTTAGTGACTTTTACATGTTAGTTCTAGGTTTTTTATACTAGCTGTCATTTGTTCTAGAATTTTCGTTAATTTTGAATGGATAATGACATTATCAGTTGTTCTCGGTTGTTTGACGTGAGTGGTAACATGTTGTGTCTGATGGCTAAAGCTATTGAAAGTTTGTCATTTTATGATTTTTGTGATTTTCTTTCGATTTGATTGGTTATAGTTGTCATTTATTCTAGAATTTTCATTAATTTTGAATGGATAATGACGTTGTCAGTTGTTCTTGGTTGTTTGACGTGAGTGATGTTACATTGTAGATTTGTCTGCATTTGTCGAATGCACATCATCATGCTTACGAAAAGGCACTTTTCAGTGTCGATAATTTATTTTGTGTGCACAAGGTTGGAATTTTGAAGTAAGAGGGAAAGGAAGGAATCCTGTTCTGAAATTTATCTATTAAATTTTGTGTCGATTTTGGTTTAGTTCTTTTGCTGGTGAATAAGGATTGTGTTGAATGTTGAGGAGAAAACTGTTTTTCTGTGGTTTAAAGGAATTATTTATTAAATTTTCTGTAGAAGTTAAGGTGTAATAAGTGTTCAAAGAGAATTTCATTTAGTGTAAACATGTGGTTTATTTATGCAAAGTTGACTGTACGACAAAGTGTTGGTTTAGTTCTTTGTTGCCTGCATGGTTTAAGTTTAGATTGTCTTGAAGCCTGTGTCATTTATACTGGAAGTGAAGAAGTTGTCGTTGAAGACGTCGATGAGAATTGAATTTTATTATTATGTTTTGTTTTGTGTTTTAGTGATTTTTGGGGATAAAGTGCGGACGAAAACTGCCAGAAAAGTACTACCAACTATGAAGTTCGAATTCCACGAAACGCCAAAAAAAAAAAAAAAAAAAAAAAAACCAAAGGCGAAAAATTAAATATATTTTCAATTTTTTTTTTTTTTTTTTTTTGAGGGTTTGTTCTTTTTTCATCTTTGATTTTGCGGTGTTTGGTGACATATGGATTCATAGTTGGCAGAACGTTTTTGGTAGTTTTCGTCAGCCATGTTGGATTTTGCCGTCTTCTAGGAAATTACCGTATTATTAAGTCAAGATTACAGAAATGTCTGTAAATATGCAATTCTGTCAGAGGAGAAACAAAGTCTCACAGCTTTCCTAACTGAAAACTCACCTTGGTTCATCACCAGAGCCAACTACTCCTCCATGCAATGGACCTCTGCGGCCTCGAGTACACAAATCTCCTGTAGAATGTGATCGCTTAAGGAGACGTGAATCTGTTTCATCGTATTCGTCCACATCGTTGAAGCACCCATTCTCGTGGATGTCTCCGATCTCGAACCGCCCGTCCTCCGCAATGCAGGGCTTGAAGCCGCAGCCGACCAGCAACTCCTTGTCCCCAAGAGTCTTGCTCACGCCGCAGCCCCAGATCACCTCACCACCTTCGCTCCCATCGTCAGGTGAAAACATGTTTGGACCAGTATTCAGATTCTTGAGATCAATTTGACGTCCTGCCAGACTCTTGAGGAAGTAATCCACAGTCAAGTCAGCGCTCGTCTTATGGTAGATGGACGAGGAGAGGTCTGTGCCCTCCTCACCTTCGACTTTAAGAGCTGAAATCGCATGCATATCAGGAGAGCTTATATCTCCAATGCAGTCCACACTCCCAAGAGACGGGTCAGCTGAAGTGCTCTTAGCAATTTTCTTCGTTGTTTCTTGCAGAGAAAGTTGAATTGCAAGTTTCAACTGATGGTCGTCCATCACTTCTCCTGAAATGAATAAAATGAAGTAAATGGTCACCTGTCGTAAAGCAATAAGATGATATGAATGGAAGATTTCTCGAACTTAAGGGGAGAGGAGGTTTTTTTTTTAACTTTTTTCCTATTTGGTGTAAAATATTAATTTTTTGTATGTAGAGAGCTCATAGCTGTGGCAACTCAACCAAATAAAAATATTTTGAAAAAAAAAAAAAAAAAAAAATTATTTGGGGGCCCAAATTTGAAAAAAAAATATATACCCAATGCAGGATTGTACTAAAACTGATACAGTAAAATCTCGTTAATCCGGACCCCAATAAGCCGGACTTTGCTTAATCCGGACAGGCAAAAAAGATGGGTTGCAAAAATTAAAGAACCTTGTTTTAAGACTTATTTTTATACATTAGAATTATGGCATTACAATAATTACAATATTACACCTACAGTATTAAAAATAAAGAAAATCCATGAAGTTTGCATTAAAGTACTGTAATTAAACTATACAATGATTTACGTTTCAGTGTACTATATAGTGCATAGTGTATTTAGGCCTAAGCCTTTTAAATACATCATAATAAACGTGTTTTGTTGCTATAAATGGAGTTTTAATACACTTTCTAGACTACTGTTCTTTTAGGTTATTTCAGTTAATCCGGACTTTCGTTAAACCGGTCAACTTATCTCCCCAATTAGTCCGGATTAACGAGATTTTACTGTATATCTAAACTGTTTTTAAAGATAGATTCAAACAGTTTTTTTGCAATGTATTTGCAAAAGCATGTTCTACAAACTGTCTGTAACAGAATTTTGATATTAGTCCCTACGTTTGTAAAATAAACAATTAAACTTTAATAACAATTTTCTGATTTCCTTTCTTGCAAACAAAAGGACGTATTTTTAAAATGAAATCAATTAACAAAATTCTGTTACAGAGAAAAGTTTCCTAATAGTCTAAAGAATGTGTGTTCTAAATTTCATGCACGTATCTTTAATAGTTCAGAAATTATATCCACTTTTATCTGGCAATGTAGCAAAAAAAAATTAAGTTACTGGAAACCGATAAAAGCGGGCATGTGATTTAAAAATCCATTGCGCAGGAAGTTTAAAAATGACGTCTCAACATCCGATAAGGGCACAAATACCTACAAAATGTTATGCAATGCATTCCACACATATCAAAGGGTATTTTAAAGAAAAAAAATGTTTTGAAAATTTAATTTATCGGAAACAACAATAAAAGTGGGTGAGTGATTTAAAAATCCATAACGCAGGAAGTTTAAAAATGGCGACTCAACATCCAATAAGGGCTCAAATACCCACAAAATGTTATGCTATGCATTCCACACATATCATAGAGTATTTTAAAGAATTTTTTTTTTAATTTACTCATTTTTCACCAAAAAATACCATCCTCTCCCCTTAAGCCTTTCACTAGAGACAGTCAAATTTCGCGATTCGTGAAAATTGAAAAACCATTGCAAAATAATGAGAAACATGTTTTTAGGTAATTTTTAACATATTTACGTGTATTTCGACACATCAAGTACCCGCGAATTTGTTTAAATCTGCCTCTATCAGCGAATTTCTACTTTTACTCGAGAAATTTAATAGCATCTAGTGAAAAATCGCAAATTAAAGCCATTATTCTCCAGCACTCTTTCTTTTTCCCCTACTTTCAACAATCTATTGACAAAATGCCAAAACAAATACTCGTATTTTGAAAACAAATATGTTCACGCTATAAACAAAATATCACGCCATTATGCTGATCCAAGCAAATTAGCGCTGACTGTTCCCTTGGTGATGTAATGACGGACGATATCCGTGAACACTCGAACGTGAGTGCTATTTTCATGATGGTGTAACGAAAATGTACGAGAATACCTGAACACACAAAGCTACATCTCACCTTATGTGCCCATTATCTCCATATCTCCATACACTCCAGTTTTCTTCCAGAATTATGTTTGAGAAACATTCATTATGCCGCCAAAACTCAGTTTAGATGAACGGCTCAAACAATTCTCCCAAGATGGAATGAAGAGGTCCAGAGATAATATAATGCTGTGCAGTTTCTGCTATAAGCGAGTTGCATGGGAAACTTTGGACAGCATGAAAAAGCACATTGCAAGCATAGACCAAGTGGAAGTAACAAAGACATGCAAGAATCAGAAAATAATATGTTGTTGTTATCTAAGCCGGGCTTTGGCAACGAAGCCATTAGCGTTCTTGCTCTCCAATATTTCTCTGTGGTGGATCCATCAGGTAGAACTTCACAGGTTTGTAGATGATCTTCAGTCATTTCTTCTTCTTTGTTGCATAGAGGACAATTTGGATTTGTGTAAATTCCTATTTTATTCAAGTGTTTGGCCAAATAATCGTGTTCTGTAAGCAGTCTGAATTTTGCTACTGCAGATTTATGTGGGATTTCTGGAATAATTTCTGATTTTTTTTTATTAAAATGCTCCATTTTTTTATCTTTGGCTTTGGTACATAGTGCTTGGTTTTGCTTGATTTTATATTTATTTTTAATTAGTCTTTTGATGGATGTAAAAGGTAGGCTTGTATTTGTATTCTGAATTGAATTGGATCCTTTTTTGGCAAGAAAGTCAGCAGTTTCATTCAGAAAACAATATTCGAGAATATTTTAATTCAGGTATAGAGATGTTCACAGAACCAAAGAATTTTCTTTTTTCAAGAATTTAATTATTTTACTCAAGAATTTTTATCTTTGTCACTCAAGAAATTTAGGCGATTTTATTCAAGAAATTTGAGAGTCCCTACTTTTCACATCATGAATCGTCTCTAAACACACACCTTCATCTCAAACAGCAGAAATAACTAAAATGCTCTCTCAATTATTATCACTCAATAAAACAATTGTATTCCAATGGATACCATCCCATTGTGGAATCCTGGGAAACGAGAATGCGGATGCTTTAGCAAAGAAGGGCAGCATTGCTACTTACAGACCTGTTACTAAATCTACGTATTACTCTGTGAAGAGATTTATTAAATCTACATACTTAGACTTCAACAAACAAAATTTGATAACTCAATCCCAAGGGAAAAAATGGAACTCTTGATCAAAATCCACAGTTAATTCCCGATTTACCACGAAAATCGTCTGTAGCTGCATTTAGATTGGCAACAGGCCATGATTGTTTGGCCAAACACCTGCATAGAATTGGAATATATCAGTCCCCTAACTGCCCATTGTGCAACTCAAACCAAGAAATGGATTCGGAACACCTCAAAATCTGTGCTTCCGTGGCTAGTCATGATAATATCTTTGAAAAATATTGGAGTGCAAGAGGTCAAATGACTTTATTGTCAAATGCCTGGCATTAGAAAACAACAACAACAACAACCTTTCACTTATCTTATAATTGAAAATTAAATATGAAATAAAATAAATGAATGTCACAAAATCTAATCTCTATTATTACATGCATAAAAGTATAAGTACAGACCTGGAGTGTTGTTGGACTCGACACTGGTGCCAGGTTGTCCCACTGAATCTCCAGAGCCTTGCTGTTGAGCCTTGCTGGCAGCATCCTCCACGGCTCGCTGACGTTTCTTCATTTCGTCTTCAATCATCTGGAGTCGTGACATCTCCAGAGCTATTACTAGATCCATGTTGTAATCCGCTGTCACATTCACACGGTACACTATAAACATGACACAACAGAAACATAAAAGTTCCAGGCAAGAAAAACAGAAGAGAAAGAGAAAAAAAAAGAGAAAGAAGAACTCAAAACTTGTTCCACAGATGCTTCATTCGTCATGAATTAAACTTGCGAACTAACAGCTATTGTGCAAATCTGGCTTTCATTTGGAGCTCTCTGTAAAGCAGGTTTGAATAATTTCAAGGATAAATTGTTCCGGGGCTGGGTATCGGTCCCGGGACCCTTCGCCAGTCGGTAGAGCATTTGTGCGCTAAGCGAAGGGTCCTGGGATTAATATCCAGCCCCGGAACAATTTTTCCTTGAAATTATTCTAACAGCTGTTGTATTGTTTTTTTCCAATGGCCATTTTTGGGATCATTTAACCCATTTTTCTTCTTGAGCATGAGCAGTATGTTATAACTGGAACTTGGAAAATTCAGAGGCTGACCAGATTTTTTATGGTCCAGCAGAGGACATCAGCAATTAAAAAAAAAACCCACGAACGTTCACCTAGTCACTCTCCATTGAAATGTTGCAGAAAGTGCATGTAACAGTAGATACAATGATAAAACTTTGCACACTAAATATGTAGGTTATCTTAATTTTTTTAAATAAATCCATAAACACACGTAACTCCTATACATAATTACAGCTACTAAGAACTCAATTTCAGTACTGACGCATGCATGGAAGTCTTTCACATGATATTGTACACACTGAACTCTAACATCAGCAAGTACTGGTCTGAAGAATATATCTTTTTAAGGATCCGTTCATTCCCATACAGCTTCACACTAAGTTCTTCACATGAGAAATTAAAGTTTCTTTTCATTTGTAACAAAGCTTTAACTGTTTCAACTTTCATTCTTGATTTTTGATCAGTCAAAAAATTGAGTTCATTGTGGAAAAAAGTCTTTCAACTGACGAATTACTGCCTGGAAAACACATGATTAATGATCCTATTTTGACACAGCTTTCAATTAGAATGGAATTTTTCTGAAATGTAGAAAAAAGATCATACCACTTTTCACCTGTTGCTTTGTCATAAAATTCCTCATTTTTTGAACTGGTTAAAAATGGACACTGCGGCAGTTCTAACGCTTCTGCACAACGTGAATGCTAAGATGACCAAAGACAAAGATGCTATGTTCTTCTCAAAGAGTGCAGAATATCTCATATTGTGCTCGCTGGTTCTTCTGTCCGATACTGAGAACTGTTCAAAAATGTGCATGAATTCCAGCAGTTCCAATAAAATGTTACTGAAACAAAATCAAAGCTTCTGGAGACAAAATTAATTTTCAGGGACAAAAATGGGGACATTTGCTCCCCGGGGACATCAACTCAAAATCAGGGAGTGTCCCTGGAAATCGGGGACATCTGATCAGCCTAAGGTGGCCCAAATTTTGTTTTTGGGTCTATATATAATATTTTGATGTGAAATCTCCCCCCCCCCCCCCCTCCTTTTCATGACATCAATTATCCAGATTTTTTTATTATACAGACTGACTTCAGTCTTAACTGTTCACGGTGTAGTTTGCTGTACTTGTACAAGAACGCGGCCATTTGGCTACCCAGTTATTCACAGAATAGGAGTGGTAAGCACAATAAGCTTCAGGTCCCTCCTCTGTACAAGGTAAAAGAAAAGGTTTTAATTATAGTATTTACCCGAGTGATGGATGCCCCCGCATAATGGACACACCTCAATCTTTCGCGTTAAAAAAAAAAAAATTCCCCGCGTAACAGACGCATCTAATTTTAAACAAAGATTATTTTAATAATATCGAAAGACGTAAGACTGGATGAACTGCTTATGTTTAAATTTAAGTTTTTAAACAGCAATGCATGGTACCAGTGAATGAGGTAAGGTTAGTGTTAATAATAACAATAAAGTGTCTTGTCTTATTACTCAGTTAGTGGGGTTTAAAAAGGGCACATCAGCTACTATGGCTATTTGCGCCCTTATCTAAAATCTTTCACTGAACACAAACACAATACAATAACCAGAATACTCAAAAGAACTAAAAAGCGTTGTCACGGTTAAAACGAGGCAAACAAATGCATTTTCAACAAGGTGAAGCATAAAAACCATAAAAGTGAGAAGTTCTCTGACCCTAAATAGTATTTAAAAAGAAACAACAAAACAATAAAACAAATTCCACCAGAAATAAACTGTCTGTCGCATGTATATCTTGTCTTATTGTCGCTATATTCATTGTTATAACTTATCATCTGTTTATACAACTGCTGCTAACTAGCGATCGTCTTAAGTGTGATGCAATCAATATATAAATTAGTCGCGGCCCATATATCGTTACATATGCTATCAATTACTTCAGCATTGGAGCTGGCGCACCTATAATATGTGTTTCCCCCCCCCCCCTCGCATAAAGGATGTATCCTAGTTTTTTTATTATAAAAATAGAAAAAAAAAAAGAAGCGTGTCTATTACGTAGGTAAATAAGGTAGTTCAGATAATTGGCAGTCTACTGTAATTAATTTTTAATTGTATTAATAACTACATTAAATCACTTCCTACGATATCTATTATAACATATCCCAAGATTATTAAAATGTTATAAAATTAATATAATATTTGTGTTACTTAATAGGCTAAAATTTAAAATTAACAATAAGAGCTATCAGATGAATTCACATTTAGGAACTTTACCATAAAATTCTCTCTTAGTATCCTTTTTACTATTTATAAGGAAGCAGTCTCTGAGAACTGAACACTTTATACAAGGTGTTTCAAAAATACGGGGCATAATTTCAGGTATATATTTCCCACATGTAGACAATCAAAATAGTTCATTACAACATGTGTCCGGAAAAGCTTCATTTCCGAGTTATGGCCTTCACAACATTGAAATTCACCGGAACGTTTTTCTTTCCGCAGGTCGTTGCCATCAAAGGAGACATTAAGAGGGCACTCTGACAGTTCATTCCGAGGCGAAGGTTACATTCAGTGTTGTGTAGGCGTTAGACTGTGCGACATGTATTCAAATCAAGAGCTGGCAGAGATACACTTCATGTACGGTAAGGCGGACGGCAATGCTGTGCTGGCTCGTCGTTTGTACCAGGAGAGTTACCCACAGCGACAATGTCCAGATCGGAAGACATTTGTACGTCTCCATTACCGTCTGTGCGAATATGGAAAATTTAACTCTCCTGGTTTGGGAAGGGGACGACCAAGATCTACAACTCCAGAAGTACAGGAGGAGATTCTGGAGGTTGTGAACATGACTCCTTCTATCAGCACACAAAGGGTAGCGTTGCAAGTCAATGTTCCTCATACGACTGTCTGGAGACTGTTGAAAGAGTATCAATTGTATCCTTATCATTTGCAACGTGTACAGGCCCTGTCACCAGCAGATTACCCTGCATGAGTTAGGTTCTGTCAGTGGTTCTTGCAGCAGTGTGGTGTAAATCCGAACTTTCCTGCCTTAGTATTATTTATAGATGAAGCACAGTTCACACGAGATGGCATAACAAATTTCCACAATCAGCATGTATGGGCGTATGAAAACCCACGTGCAACTGTTCCATCTCATCACCAGGTGCGGTTCTCCCTCAACATGTGGGCTGGTATCATTGGTGATCGATTAGTTGAACCCCATGTACTTGTAAACAGACTTACGGGGCAGGCGTACACAAACTTCCTGGAAAACACCATACCTCATGTTTTAGAAGACACTCCACTGATCAATCGTCAACACATTCACTTCTTGCATGATGGCGCTCCTGCACACTTCAGTCGTGCGGCTCGCCGGTACTTGGATCGAAGGTTTCCTGATCGATGGATAGGTAGAGGTGGCCCAATTGCTTGGCCTCCACGCTCACCTGATCTGAACCCTCTCGATTTCTACTTGTGGGGCCATTTAAAATCATTGGTTTATTCGTCTCCGGTGCCTGATTTGGAATCCCTTCGGAATCGAATTGTGGCATGTTCTGAGGACATACGCAATACTCCTGGAGTTTGGAATCATGTTCGCAGGTCAATGAGACATCGATGTGAGGTCTGTATTCAAGCAGGAGGTGGACATTTTGAACATCTTCTGTAATGACAACGATCTGCGGAAAGAAAAACGTTCCGGTGAATTTCAATGTTGTGAAGGCCATAACTCGGAAATGAAGCATTTCCGGACATATGTTGTAATGAACTATTTTGATTGTCTACATGTGGGAAATACATACCTGAAATTATGCCCCGAATTTTTTAAACACCCTGTATAACTGCCTATATTGCTGCTTAAAAATTGACTCTCCTCAATGTAGACTGCAATATTTAAAACAATTACGAGATTTAACCTACTTCGAGAGAAGCAATTTAAGTGCAACTATTTCTTGATTGTGATTATGTAAATAATACCATATGAAATGGATTGCAGATACAGTAGGAGAGTGAAATGTCATGAGTTAAATGGGGACAGAAACCACCAGTTGCCGAGTCTGACAGGGTCATTTTCATCATGAAGCTTGTATGACATTCTGGGACTTATCTTTCGTTCATGTCCATCACAAATATCATTCCAGTCAATGTAGAGTGTGAGGAATTGAACCTGAAATCCGCAAAATAGTAAGTTCATGCTCTGACAATGAGATTTTAGTTCATTCATTTACTTTAGTTATAACTTGAGTTTTTTTCTATTAATCAGTAGCATTTTTTCATTTGTTAATACATACTTTAATAAAGACTTCATAATTTGTGTGTGCTGGTATAAATAATATTCCATTATAGTTGGCTTTATCTGACTGTAGTTTAGCATTTAAAATTAAAAACTTCAACATACCATCGTCCTCTGTACCAAGTCTTGCTGTGCGACTACATCTTAAACTGCAATAATCATGAATTGCTGAGGTGCGAGGGTTGCGTGCTCTTGGACGACTGCACCCCACTCGGCTGCACTCCCAAGCAAACTCACTGCCAATGCTCGGTTAACCTCAGTCTCCTGAAATAACACAATGAGTAACACTTCAACACTCTTGATGGCAATGTTGGTGATTCTAACAATAAACTTTGCTTAAACCTTTCTTCCACTCACCACCATCATGGTTTAGATCAACTGACCTAACGGACAACGGGAAGGCCAAGAATGAGGTGGTTGGGAGAACTAAAGGCAACACTATACTGAAATTTCCAAGTTTCATATTTTTAAGGGTTCACAATAGTGAAATCAATAACTACCATACTTATGAAGCTAGCTTCACCAAATTTTGTTCACAGGCATATCTGGCTAATAATGACAAATGTACAGAATATCAACTGCCTATGATAAGTGGATTGCATTTTATTAATATTCTACTAAAATATTGAATTGTTTTATGTAAGAAGTCCCTTGTGCCATAATTTACATTATTCTTAACTGATATTCACGTATAAGGATCCTTATATACATGGGATCAAAATTTATTATAGGGTTTTGCTGTAAAATTAATCAGTAAATTATTGTAATTTTTTATTATAAAAGAATAAAAAAATGTTGTTGTTTTCTAATGCCAGGCATTTGACAATAAAGTCATTTGGCCTCTTGCACTCCAATATTTTTCAAAGATATTATCATGGTCTGCCACTGAAGCACAGATTTTGAGGTGTTCCGAATCCATTTCTTGATTTGAATTGCACAATGGGCAATTAAGAGACTGATATATTCCAATTCTATGCAGGTGTTTGGCCAAACAATCATGGCCTGTTGCCAATCTAAATGCAGCTATAGACGATTTGCATGGTAAATCGGGAATTAACTGTGGATTATGATGCAGAGAGTTCCATTTTTTCCCTTGGGATTGTGTTATCAAATTTTATTTGTTGAAGTCTAAGTATGTAGATTTAATAAATCTTTTCACAGAGTAATACGTAGATTTAGTAACAGGTCTGTAAGTAGCAGTGCTGCCCAAGAATAAAAAATAAAAATATTAATAATCATAAAAAATTCCTAGTAATTTACCGATTCACTGTACAGAAAAACCCAATAGTAATGTTTGTTCCCATGTGTATAAAGACTTATATAAGTGAATATAAGTTAAAAATAATGTAAATTGTGGTGCAAGGGATATTAATAAAATGAAAATCACTTACCTTAGAGGGATGAAATTTTGTAAATGTGTCATTATTAACCAGATACACCAGTGATAAAAGTTTTGTAAATTTACTTTTAGAAACATGGATGTTAGTAATTTCATTATAGTGTCCTCTTAAATGCAAGAGGAATGGAATGGACAATGGATGAGTGAAAAATCTTGGAGGAGAGAGATGCCTGGAGGAGGCAAAGTTGGATGGTCCGTATACTTTTTTTCTTACTTGGTTATTTAATGATACTGTATTAACTACTAGGTTATTGAGTGTCAATGGGATTGATGGTAGCGAGATGGTATTTGGTGAGATGAGGTCGAGGATTCTCCATAGATTACCTGACATTCGCCTTTAGGGAAAACCTCGGAAAAAACCCAACCAGGTAATCAGCCCAAGTAGGGATCGAACCTGAGCCCAAGCACAACTCTGAATCAGAAGGTAAGTCCCTCAGCCAACTGAGCTGTGCAGGTGGCCTGACCCATATAAATGGAAACGTCCAACAGGGAAAGAAGAAGACATCTTCTGTCCAAAAGAAATGTATTTATTAATTTATTTCCTAAATCATCATCTTTTCTTGTTAGTATCCTAATTTTTCTCTTTTATTTGTGTTCGTGAAGAAAAACCTTTATAGTAGCTTACATAACAAAATATGACATTTTTAACTTTCTCATACCGGTATAACTTTTCATCACAACAAATGGCAAAGGAAGTTGAATATAGTTCGTTCAATTTCCTTCAATGCAGTTTCAGAGAAAGAACTTTGCTGACTGTCCCCTCTAGTGTCCACTGATAAATAATTTGTTGTCATAAATAAATGTCTTTCTTTACTGAGACAGAATCTTGTCTTCGCCTGTAATAACCAATCACAATCCTTGTTTAGAAAAACTGACATCTTTCATTCATCTCCACATGGAGAGAGACTTGCCACATCTAATCTATACTAATAATAAATCTGTAGCCGAAATTTTTCTGGTAATTTTCGATTTTCCAAAAATAATTGGTCCTAACATATATAATTAACCACCCTGAAACCGAAAATCGCTTTTTTGAAATTTTTGTTTGTATGTCTGTCTGTCTGTATGTTTGTTACCTTTTCACGCGATAATGGCTGAACGGATTTCGATGAAAATTGGAATATAAATTAAGTTCGTCGTAACTTAGATTATAGGCTATATGGCATTCAAAATACATTATTTAAAAGGGGGTTATAAGGGGGCCTGAATTAAATAAATCGAAATATCTCGCTTATTATTGATTTTTATGAAAAATGTTACATAATAAAAATTGCTTTAAAAATCATTTCCGATAAGTTTTATTCTTTGAAAAATTTTGATAGGACTGATATTTAATGAGATAAATGAGTTTTAAAATTAAAATAACTGCCAAGGCCGTGTAATGAATTAAAAAACAAGTGACTTCGTCTATAAGGGGCCTTGGACAGCAACAATCGAAAGCTATGAAAGATAGCCTACAGATAATGTTTCTGTGTTTGTATGAAGTAATATCGGAAGCTTAATTAACCGATTTGTATAATTAATTATTATTTCACCATTGGAAAGTGTAGTTTCTCTAGATGGACATAATGCTATAATGTTATCACAGTAACTCCTGAGTGAATTGAGGACAGGTAAGATTAAAATAGATTCTTATGCACAGAAAACTTGATAGGCTATTCTGTATATTCGTTTCCTGTATTTCCTAAATTAATTTTTATGACCAAATGAGTGGTCTCTGGATCAAAATGATCGCATTTTAATTTTTTAATTAAATTTAAATTAAGTAACATAATAAACGATTTATCCTTCTATCAAACACGAATGTTCCCTGGATCAAATGTCCTATTTTAATTATATAATTACTTTATATTTATTTCTAACGGGTGCAGCGGAGCGCACGGGTACGGCTAGTAAATAAATATGAACAAACTGAAATAGCAGTCATTGAGCAGTAGATGGTCGCTAGGAATGTGACTATGCAACATGCGAATAGGGGGATGGTCAGAAATGTTTGTGTAGGAATTCCATAAGTTGTCAAGTGGGCATTGAAAGAATAAAATACAGGTAAAAAGAAATCAAATTTATGACATATTTTAAAATATGGAAAAACATTAATTGCTGATGAATAATAATAATATAAGTGCAATAGAATCACAGAAGCAATAATGGTATACCTCTTCATCAGAATCAAAATCAGGCCAATCATAGATAGCACTCAAATTGGTATGACGACCTTGAGAATCTTTGACCCAGGGATTGTTTGGGTCGAGATCCTTCAATGACGCAGCAATTGCATGGGACATCTGCTCCTGTGAACAGAATTTACAACATTATTTATTGTTTAAATAGAGCTTACAACACATCCCGACATTCACAAACATTCTTGTAGAAAATGAAATAAACCACTTCATTTTGTCACTTTTTCTAGACAGATATTCATGTATTGTTCTTTAGGTAAAATGACATTCTGTTATTTAGTAAAGCTTATCACAAAATTATCAGATATTAATTCAATAAAGTTTCTTACACAATTATCAGATGTTAGCTTGAATGCCTCCATAATAAAGAAGTGATATCAATCAGTATTTTAGTTTCCTCAGGTGAGGAATTTTGATTTTGAAAAGAAAATTATTGAACATAAACACATTCTAAATTATACCTTTCTTACATAGGGAGGAAGTGACATAACTGTGAAGCAAGAAGGGAACAACGACTGTGAACATGGTAAATCCAAATTATTGAACATTTATTGTTTGTACTGTTATGTCATGTAGAAGTGCTGGAGAAATGGTTATGCACTCACTGGAAATCACGCTAGCATTGAGCCACAAGTCACCCTCCATTTTCTCGCCTCACATCATAATAATGTCTGTGTAGGTGCGAATATGTTCAGCGGTGAGTGGGGCTGAGTACAATGATCTGAAACCTGTCACTGATAACACATCAGAGAAAATTATCATCAATCTGACAGAAGACACTGGCAGCAGTGACGAGACTGAGAAGGAGGACAACAAGGAAGAGGAGCTGAATGACAACAAACCAATATAATTCAAATCACAAGTAAGTCTTGAAATAAATTTAAAATCATATTAGTGGTAGTATATGTTTTCATGCTGGATAATAGCATCAGAACCACTCCTGCCTGTCCCAGCATATACACTTCCTGCAAGTGGCTCTCACACATTTCACAGTAAGTTATGTTTTGTCATACCTCGCCACTGTACATTTACAGTATATCCATATAGTAGTACTGAAAAATAATAATACTTACTTACTTACAAATGACTTTTAAGGAACCCCCAGGTTCATTGCCGCTCTCACATAAGCCCGCCATCGGTCCCTATCCTGAGCAAGATTAATCCACTCCCTACCATCATATCTCACCTCCATCAAATCCAGTTTAATATTATCCTCCCATCTACGTCTCAGCCCCCCCCAAGTCTTTTTCCTCCAGTCTCCCAACTAACACTCTATATACATTTCTGGATTCGCCCATACGTGCTACTTGCCCTGCCCATCTCAAATGTCTGGATTTAATGTTCCTAATTATGTCAGGTGAAGAATACAATGCATGCAGTTCTGCATTGTGTAAATTTCTCCATTCTCCTGTAACTTCATCCCTCTTAGCCCCAAATATTTTCCTAAGCACCTTATTCTCAAACATCCTTAATCTCTGTTCCTCTCTCAAAGTGAGAGTCCAAGTTTCACAACCATACAGAACAACCGGTAATATAACTGTTTTATAAATTCTAACTTTCAGATTTTTTGACAGCAGACTAGATGACAAAAGCTTCTCAACCAAATAATAACAAGCATTTCCCATATTTGAGTACTTTAATATCAAAGACGGACATCTGTTGTCTCCATAGTTTTGATCTAGAGGCACTTTTTGTTTCACAGTGTTCTTTGTAATATTTTAACACAATTTATTTTTATAGATGTAGTGTTAGAGTTTGCATATAGTTCACCATAACTGAAAAGAGCATGAAAAAATGTATAAGAATCCACATTATTTAAATTTCGATC
This sequence comes from Periplaneta americana, assembly GCA_025594305.2. Taxonomy (NCBI): domain Eukaryota; kingdom Metazoa; phylum Arthropoda; class Insecta; order Blattodea; family Blattidae; genus Periplaneta; species Periplaneta americana. The sequence goes on along the minus strand of JAJSOF020000036.1, from coordinate 16,812,393 downwards.
TGAAGTCAGATGTCTGCCTTTGACATTAAGCTACTCATTTATTCTGCGTTTAATTTCCTCCCGAGTGTCATTTATATTTGTTACTGTTGCTCCAAGACATTTGAATTTTTCCACCTTTTCGAAGGATAAATCTCCAATTTTTATGTTTCCATTTCGTACAATATTCTGGCCACGAGACATAATCATATACTTTGTCTTTTCGGGATTTACTTCCAAACCAATCGCTTTACTTGCTTCAAGTAAAATTTCCGCGTTTTCCCTAATCGTTTGTGGATTTTCTCCTAACATATTCACGTCATCCTCATAGACAAGCTGATGTAACCCGTTCAATTCCAAACCCTCTGTTATCCCGAATTTTCCTAATGACATATTCTAGAGCGAAGTTAAAAAGTAATAATATCGGTAATAATAATAATAATAATAATAATAATAATAATAATAATAATAATTACATCGTCAACAGGGTCCATAGCCATAAGACCAGGAAATCTTCTCTTCCGGACTTTACGAAGTGTTGGAGGTGTCTCAGGAGGAATTAAGCCTTTAGATACAGCTCGTACAAACTCATGACGTTTCCGGCGGGCTAATGTGGTAGTCTGAATAATAACTGGGCGAGGTGTGCGAAGGTAAGGACGGGCTACCATTTCAGACAGCTTCTCTGTTACCTCTTCAAGTTCGTTCTGCAAAGATAAAGCGTAACAACAGTACAAATTAAGCATCTTTCTTCAAAAGTTCAAAGTGTAGTGATATGATATGAAGTATCAATTCAGAAGTGTTAAAACATTACCTGCATGAATTCGAAGATAGTTTTGTTGTAACCATTATCTTCCAGATAGTATCCATACACGTATGAGCCACAGAGAACCCTTCTGGCTTTTAATAATTCTCGTACGCCATCCTCCACAAATCTGGTCCCTTTTTCTGCTGATTCTACAAATACATATTAAGATATTAATTTTAAAAAGTTTCAAGTACAAAATCCGATTAATTTCTTAGTGTTCTGTTGCCAACAGCTCTGTGTGACTGGTAGGCTGAGCTAAAATCCCTAGAATTCTGACAGTTTAGGCGCAGCAAATACAGCAAGCATTGCATGTTAGCATCGACATTTAACTACAGATATTACTGGAAATGCTCATTTTCATGTACACATTATTATTTATTTATTTATTTAATCTGACAGGATTAAGGCAATAAGGCCTTCTCTTCCATCCTACCAGATAGCACATATAAATACAAAAAAGAAATACAAACACTGAATGAAATAATACAAATTAAATTAAAGCCCTATAGAGGGTTAACAGGGTCAAAAGAACACTATAGTGCTCTCATCGAGCTAATACAACAAAAAAAAAAAAAAAAGAAAGAAAAACAGACATAGCAATGATGATAGTGATAACTGATAATAATAATAATAATAATAATAATAATAATAATAATAATAATAATAAATACATTACATATTAATTTTCAATTTTACAACAGCATAGTTACAATATTTACTATATGTCATGGGTTAAGGTGAAGTTGCGCAACCTGACATGTGTTCAACAAGCAATTCCATGAACTAGAATGTGATTTTTTAATTTAAATTTGAATTTTGATATTGTCCGACAGTCTATGACATGGTCAGGGAGAGAATTCCAGAGACGTGGAATAGATATGCTCAAAGATGATGAGTAGAAGGATGTTCTGTGCAGAGGAATAGAGAGAAGGTACATGTTCCGGGTTCGAGGTAGTGAAAGGTAAACAAAACGAGATGCTAGGTAAGAGGGTGTGGAGATGTGGACGATTTTAAATAGTAATAAGAGGAGCTGAAGAATCTTCTTTCTTTAAGTGGATTCCAAGACAACAATTCTAGTGACAGTGTTACATGATCGAATTTTCTAATGTTACAAACGAAACGAAAGCAGATATTGTGAACACACTGTAGTCTATGGGCAAGATCAATATTTAGATTCGTGAATAGAGAATCGCAATGGTACCTTGTAATTTTTGTCCAATTGTGAGTTCATTTTCTTATAAAATTGTAGAAATTTAGAGCCTGCATTTTCTGATAATATTTGTGGTCGTTCACGTACATATATACCCTTAAGACATATATTATAACAATTATACAACAAATGCTTAAAACATTTTATGACTGAAAAGAAGAGCTAAAAAACTACAATTTATCAAACCACTACATCATATGAAATATAAGTAAAATAATAATATGCTTAAGTTAAGAAAATCAATGTTCCATTCATGACATAAAATAAAGAAAATGGAATTCAGTGTGAAATTCAAATCCTTTATTATGATCTATTAATCTCTTCTCATAAAGCTATCAAGTAAGTGAAATTCATACCTTCACCTTTCTGACCTTTGCTGAGGGAAGATGCCAGTATCTCCATTTTCTGACGCACATTATTTAACAATGGTTCTTCCAACTTCTGGCTGTTCTCATGATTTCTGAACCTTGTGTAATAATGAAGAAAGCGATTTAACTCCTGCATCTGTTGATTTCTCAGCATGGCCTACACAAACAAAACAAGCCATAAGTTGTTGTAAAAATTAATTTGTCTTCGAAGAAAAACAGTTCATAACAATGGGAATGATTGTATTGTTGCTCGTACAGATGATAATGGCAGTTTCAGCAATGTTAACACATGTTCTTTTATAGTGAGTACCAATGTCTTTCTCAGTTACATGACTGACCTGTTCCATCTCACATCTACAAAAACTGTGTCTGTGATAGACTGGGATATTGTTTTGCTGCGAATGGTTCTTATTTTGAGCATCTGTTGTCAAGTTTGGTTAGTGGTAGTGTTTTATTTAGTTTTATGTCTTACTTAACTTCATTTTACATACTTATTTGTCTCAAGTTTGAAGTCCAAGAAACAAGTTTAATAAATAGTTAAAAGACACGAAACAGGTGATTGGGTAAAATTCCTACACATTCACACGTAAAATTTAATGGAGATTCGGTTATATAAATTTTAATATAAGGTGCCATTTAAAAAAAAAATAAAGTTTACTGTCACACACTGTATGGCTGAATAACTTCTTTCCAACACTGACATCATATTGTATGATTTATCTCCAACAGTTTTGTATGTGTGTCTATATATATATATATATTGCCCTTAGGAAAGTTCAGAATAACAGGCAGGGTTTGGAATTGAACGGGTTACATCAGCTTCTTGTCTATGCGGATGACGTGAATCCACAAACTATTATGGAAAACAGGGAAATTTTACTTGAAGCAAGTAAAGTGATCGGTTTGGAAGTAAATCCCGAAAAGACAAAGTATATGATTATGTCTCGTGACCAGAATATTGTACGAAATGGAAATATAAAAATTGGAGATTTATCCTTCGAAGGGGTGGAAAAATTCAAATATCTTGGAGCAACAGTAACAAATATAAATGACACTCAAGAGGAAATTAAACGCAGAATAAATATGGGAAATGCCTGTTATTATTCGGTTGAGAAACTTTTGTCATCTAGTCTGCTGTCAAAAAATCTGAAAGTTAGAATTTATAAAACAGTTATATTACCGGTTGTTCTGTATGGTTGTGAAACTTGGATTCTCACTCTGAGAGAGGAACATAGGTTAAGGGTGTTTGAGAATAAGGTGCTTAGGAAAATATTTGGGGCTAAGAGGGATGAAGTTAGAGGAGAATGGAGAAAGTTACACAACGCAGAACTGCACGCATTGTATTCTTCACCTGACATAATTAGGAACATTAAATCCAGACGTTTGCGATGGGCAGGGCATGTAGCACGTATGGGCGAATTCAGAAATGCATATAGAGTGTTAGTTGGGAGACCGGAGGGAAAAAGACCTTTGGGGAGGCCGAGACGTAGATGGGAGGATAATATTAAAATGGATTTGAGGGAGGTGGGATATGATGATAGAGAGACTGGATTAATCTTGTACAGTATAGGGACCGATGGCGGGCTTATGTGAGGGCGGCAATGAATCTTCGGGTTCCTTAAAAGCCATTTGTAAGTAAGTAAGTAAGTATATTGTGACAGCGACATGAGATTCGAACTCACGACCAGCGTCCCGCAAGAAAGCAGATCGCGTGGAGCACGAAGGAATGGCGCGCGGCGAAGAGGGGAAAGGGCCAACGCGGCGAGAGAGTGGAGCGAGAGTGCGCGCGCATCTGGTGCTGGTAGAGAGGAGAGGGCTCTGGCTTTTTCTGGAGTGCCATCTCTAGAGACGCGTGGAACCTTCGAGGCTACGTCGCTGTGGTTATAAATTACGGACGCGAAGGAACGACAGCAGTTTTCAGTTGATTAGTCAGCCAGTCAGTGAGAAAGCCAGAGCAAGCAAGCCAGTCTTGTGTACCGGAGTTCGACTCGAGTGTGCGTCCGCATCTGCGTCAGCACCCGAAGGCCTGAGTTCGAGTGCAGTGGACCGCAGTTGGAGGGACCTGAGTTCGAGTGCAGTGGACCGCAGTTGGAGGGACCTGAGTTCGAGTACAGTGAACTGTCTCTGGAGGTCTGTGGTTCGAGATATTGTGAACTCGAGTGACTGAGATAGAAGAACTGTGAACTGAGAACTGGTAGTTCTGATTTGTAAATAGTACTGTGTAAATATTAGTTAAGATTAACAGTTCATTGTTGTGCGTAATAGTCCAAGTAAATTGTCATTGTCGACGGTGGAGTGCTATAACGAATACTGTGTTGAGTGAAGATCCAATTGTTGACGAGAGCGTTTAAGGTGGATTGTAGAAAGGAATTATTGTTGTGACGAATAAATTACATTGTTGTTACTAATAAAATTCACAATATATATATTATAAAATTAAAATTTAAGAAGTTGTGAGTAATATTACATACTTTTGAACACACTGTGTGTGTGTTTGTGTATGTGTGTGTGTGTGTTTGTGTATGTGTGTGTGTGTGTGTGTGTGTGTGTGTGTGTGTGTGTGTGTGTGTGTGTGTGTGTGCGTGTGTACGCATGAGCGTGGTGTTTTTCTTCTGCCATTTACCATATAATATGAATCTGGTCTATAGGCCTTCAGAGATTTATCGTTTCTAATTTTGCAGTCAAGTATAATTTTGTCAGCCATTTCCCGAAACTTCGATGTGTAATATCGTGTATTAAATGTATTCAATTTTTCTACCATTCTCTGTGAACTGTTTTTGTTACAGTAAAACGTGATATTCTGACTTCACTTCGTTAGATAAATATGAATACCATAATCAGAGTAAAAGTGATTGAACAGCCTATTATAAATATAATCTCACTCACCTCACTTATCAGAATCCCTTGCTTTTCATCTGCCTTATGTACAGCCTCAAATCTATTACATCGGAAGTATCCCCCTGTAGCAGAGCTGTGTTTTTTCCAATTCTCCAGACACACCCAACAGAAATCAAACTTGCACTGTAAATTAACAAAGTTACCACAAATTATTTTAATTATAAAAAATACTTCCCATAGTGTGTTTGATATTTGTGCCTTGTTTATTACAGAAGGTTTTTTTAAACTGTTTTGATAATACCATAAGAATATAATAAATGAGATGTTCAACTTTCATAATCAAGTTATATTGGCTTCATTATTTCTGCTAGCTGAAGATACTAATGTATATAATTTCTTTGTTTTCAGGATGTTTCGGGAAAACAAAGCGACATGGAATACTGATAATAGTCTTATATGGAAGATAGTAATGCTATCCTTATTGTCTTGAAAGAAAGTACTCTGCAATTTGGGTCCTTATTATTTTATAAGTTTATAATGAATACAGATAATGGCAGTTTTGAAGATATTACTGTAGTTCAAACTTAACATCTCTCATACTAATTAGAAAATATTAATAAACACTGTACATAAACTAGTAGTATGCTTAAATTACAGAATTTTCTGTAACGGAAATATCATAATTACCTTCGAGCACTTCATATGGTTGCAGCCTTCATTCTTCTGAATAGGTGACTTACAATTGGGGCATGGTTTGGAATTGGTAACCAACCACAGACAATTGGCAGCATCTTCTGTCTCAATACAAGATGCTCGAAGTTCTTCTGGTTTTACCTCCGAAATTTTCTGTTGCCACTGATGCCACTGATTACACCCACAAGGTGCATGTGCTTCACCCAAACATTCCCTGCAAAATTTTCTTCCTAAATTAGTAACATAAAAATTCAATAATGAAGCAGAAAGTAAATCTAAGATATGTCAAAAATTAATTTTGAGACAAAACAGAGAAGGCACAAGCAATACTTTATTTTTAAAATCTGGTACATATATACGACAAAACTTATCTTACTGATTACTACTGTAAAACAACCATTCCTAGCAACTTCAAGTAATATCTGCACAATATATGTACATAATAATTCTTACTCCTATTCTAAGATTACTCATCACCTCTATCAGCAACCAGATTTTCAGAAGCTTACTTAATCCAATTATTTTATTTACTTGTTTACTATTTATTTATTTATTTTTTATTCAATGGGAGGGCTCTTATCTTGCCATTATTCATCCCGACTCTACAAACAGGCTCATAGATGTTGCTAGTCTCAAGAAGTATAGACCATTTAATTCGTCAGAGACTATCCAAAGTGTATCAGAAGCGGTGGGTCCACATTACACTCTGAACGAATGAACAGATGTATGGAAGGAAGCACGCATGCACGAATGGAGGATGAAGATGATGATGATGGAGAATTACAGTAAAACTCCGATAAGACGCTGTTCAAGGGACCGGGTGTAAAACGCGTATTAACCAGGACCGCATATTAGGCGGGTATACTAATTTTGACTTGTATACAGTATCTGTTAGCATTTTTCTTTAATGAAATACATTATTCATGAAAGGTAATACAGTATTACTCCATTATGTAATTATTGTACTGTACGTCAAAGACATTTACAATATGTACTGTACTTAATTCTTTCGAAAAAAAATAACCATTTATAGTTGTTTGCCGTGTTTACCACACTTCAGTTTCTGCGATTACATCCTCCCGACGTCGCAGCTGTAGTGATTGAATCGCGATTTTTTATTATCGTTCTTAATGTCGATGATGGGATTCCTAATGCATCAGGGAGTTGTTTCTGAGTAAGAGTACTGTTCTTATCGTACTTTCGTAAGATTTCCAATTTTTACGACACAGAAGGGGCTTTTCGTTTAACACTCATTGTAATGACATTCACAGACACTTCAATACACAAAAGGACAACAAACTGCCCAGCAAAAATTTCCAGAATTTTATTACGGCCGAGTGAGGAATGCTGTTTGAGAGAGAGGGTTAGCAAGAGGGTGAGGTATTGTAACTGTATGTAGGCTTTAAGTGGGCAGATAAGGAGTTGAATAGGAGAGCGTAACAGAGTATACTAAGGTATGAAGTATGAAGGTTTAAATGCGCAGGTAAAGGGTCGAATACCAATACTTTTCAGGTTAATGGCACCAGTGAGTTCAATGACCAAGAAGTTTCATTGCTTTTACAGTACATTGCTTAAAATTACATTGAAAATATTCCACAAAAACAGGATATTATGCAGGACTTGAGCACAACAAACGGGGTATTTTATAAAGGCGTTATATATGAAATGTGCAGGGACCGGACAAAAAAAGCGTATGACATGGGATAGCGTACTAAGCGGGCGCGTCTTATCGAGGTTTTACTGTATTGGGATATCAAAGGGGAATCAGAGTACCGGTACCTGGACAAAACCCTATGTGTTGCCTGGACCACAGGCTTGCCAAACGCAAGTTATAAATTCAGAGTGGAGTGGAATTTGAACCTGAGTCCCTGGCTTATGAGCCCAGCACTCTAGCACTGACCCATCATGGTAGTATTTTTATTAATGTACTACTTCGTAAAATTTCCAGTCATAAGACAGTCTGGAATAATTGGATAACTTGTACTACTGAAAATAATGTTGCTGCATGCATGTTTTTTAACTCCGACTCAACTTCCAGCATATACTTGTTCACTAGCCTACTGTCTCAAATCATTTTTTCATCCCTAGAAGTACCATGCATGAGTCTGACAGACAACAGGTGGGTTGAGCCTCAAGATCTCAAAACCAATGTTAAACTGCACATGGCCATCACCGCCATTAGCAATGATCAGTTGATGAGCTATGAAATGGGATATCATGCTCTGTCTGCATAACTGATTGTTTTAACTGCTATTTCCATATCAAGTTTACCATGCATTCTGCTGGGGATCAAAATATTCCTATTCATCCCAAAATCGAAAATATAGCACATACAGTTGTAAACACTCCAGATAACCTGATTCTTGAGCTTAACATTTTCTTTGAATCAATATATGTCTTAACCCTTTGATGCACAGAACTCTGGTGGCAAACTTCACGACATTAAAACAAAATAGAAAGTGTGGTGGAGTCACATGAAGCCACTATGCCTCAAAGGGTTAACCCAATCAAATAGTGGATGTTCTTTATTTTAATATCTCGTAACTATTTCTATCTTCAATTACGAGGCGTGTTCTTAAAGTAAGTTCCAAAAGGGTGTAGTAAGTAAACGGGAAGATATTTACAAACCATTTTTGTTGCATTGTATTCCCCACACTTCAATTACTTCTCAACATAATCTCCACCATTATTGAGGCATTTATCGAGTCGTGGCACAAGTCTTTCTATCCCCTCATTGTAGAATTTGCCCGCCTGCGATGCAAACCACTTCCGCACTGCTGTTTTCACTTCATCGTCGCCATCAAAACGTTGACCACCGAGGAACTTCTTGAGGTGCAGGAAGAGATGAAAGTCACTCGGAGCCAAATCCGGGCTGTAGGGGGGATGATCAATTTGTTCCCAGCTAAATTTCGAGATGAGATTTTGGGTGTCACGAGCTGTGTGTGGCCGAGCGTTGTCATGAACAACACAACTCCGTCGGTCAGCATCCCACGTCTCTTGTTCTGAATTGTGCGACGGAGCTTCTTCAAGGTCTGACAATAGGTTTCTCTATTAATGGCTTCACCCCGAGGTAAGAATTCGATGAGTAGGACTCCTTTTCTGTCCCAAAAAACAGTGCACATGATCTTGCGTGTTGACATGGTTTGTTTGAATTTCTTTTTCCTTGGCGATGCAATGTGCCTCCATTCCATGGACTGCTGCTTCGATTCAGGTGTCATGTGAGACACCCAAGTCTCGTCACTGTCACGATATGGTCAAGAAACTCATCGCCTTGCTCACTGTAACGTGTGAGAAAGCTCAATGCACTGGAAGCTCGTTTGGTTTTGTGTTCCTCGGTGAGCATCTTGGGTACCCATCGTGAGCACAATTTTCGATATCGTAATCAATCTGTCACAATTTTGTAGAGAACACTCCGCGACATTTGTGGAAAATTCAAGGAAAGCGAAGAAATTGTGAATCTCCTGTCCTCTTGAATTTTTTCATCGACAGCACGCACCAAATCGTCATTGATTAAAGATGGCCAACCGGTACGCTGCTCGTCATGCACAGAGACGCGGCCCTCGTTGAACTTCCTAACCCATCTCCTGACCATTCCATCACTAATGGCATCATCACCATACACCTCACAAAGTTGACTGGCAGCTGTTAAAGTTGTTTTTCCATGATCTACGTGACCAGTTGTACCTATATTTAAATATGGTTTGATGTTCCTTGCATTCAAGAAACGGATAACAGACCGGATCTCACAGTTGGCGGAGTGCTCGATCACTTTAAACATTTCAACTGATCACAACTAACCACACACACGGACTGAAGCTCTGAAACTGCATGCACAGCTTGTCTGAGAACTGAAGAAGAAAACACGCATGCGCAAAATAACGATTGCAGCAATGCGACGGCTGAAATTGAAAAGGGAACTTACTTTAAGAACACGCCTCGTATATCATTGCAATACCCCCTTTCACTCCCTAGATTTCGCAGGCAACTTTCAATACTCACTCTGTATAATTAGATATCTAACATGGAAAGAATTTTAGGATGTAGAAACAAAGAACAGTTCCCTCTTATATCGTTGCAATAAACTCACCAGCAGAAGAAGTGGCCATTTCCACAGTCAACAGCATGAGAAGTGAGCAATGGGGGTTTAGCTGAAGGAATATTATGAAGAACATCACTTGGCTGAGTCTGTTCTGTCTCAGGAAGGCGAACAGCCCGACCACAGCCAGGCATGGGACACCACTTGATGCTGCGATTGCTCTCCACAAATGCCTTAACAATAAATCAAGCAACAAACTTAGCAAATATCTTGTGGTTGGTGTCGTAATATTTTGAAGAAAACAATGGAAACATAACTGGTTTGTCTATATTATAGGCATGTATTTCACTTTCTATTCCCATTCTCTGTTTCACTTATATAATAGTCTGCGGCTTATAAATTTTATGCATAATTTAGTGCAGTGGTTCCCAACCTTTTTTGACTGACGACCAGTGGCGAAGCTACGTGGAGGCAATTGAGGCAATGCCTACCCAGAAAAAATCTCAAGATAAAGAATTATAAATAAGCCTACTAACATACTGTAAATTTGTCGGCCTTAATAATTGTTGTGATTGAGAAAATCAGCAGTTTATACAGGATTCTTCGCTCATCGGCCGGTAGATAGTGGCACATGTCAACAACAAAATCTGTCTGTTTACCTCGGCCAGGGTGATGGGCATCTGCGGTTGAGACAATTTCTCGCTTGCCTCTTCTGCCACTTCAACAGGCTTTGGCTTTACAACAGGGATTGGAGGGGACGGAAAATAGCGTGAGGTTGTTTGAATTTCTAGCAACCCCCTCCACGTCTCAAGGAGGCATGTCTCACGACAAACCACAGTGATCAACAAAGAATATTCAAACTTTCTCTCGCTTGCAGTTATAGTGTTGCCAATTCATGGTAGCTATGTAGATCTAGCTATTTTAAACTAATTTTCAGCGGCAACATAGATGAAAGTTTTGTAGGTATTGTATTATTTTTTTGTTAATTTAGCGAGGTTTTAAAGCCCTCTTAGCGACAGGAATAAAAATTTTCTCCATTGTTAGCATATTTATAGTGAATTTTTACTGCTGTTTAAGGACTTTATCACAAACACTGTTGGCAACACTGCTTTAGTGGGAAATGCTCCTTTTGATTTAGTCGGCGCAAGAGTTACTCAAGACCATTTTTGTTGTTAGAATTAAGTGTGAGATTGTGCCCGAAATAATGAGTGAGTGAATATCATTTTTGTATTATTTTGTGAGAATTCAGTGTATTTGTCCCCTCAAAGACTTTTAGATTATATTGTCGTATATGACGTGGAAAGTGTATATGTGGAAGTGTCCAAATTCGTTTTTTTTTTTTTTTTTTTTAACGTTTCCTGTGACCACAGTCTCTTCTGAAAGGAGTATGAGTACTTTGAAAAGAATAAAAATATACTTACGTAATTTTGATCAACGAAAGACTCAGCTGTCTTAGTGTCATTGCCATTGAGGAAAAGCTAGTGAAAGAACTGATGAGTGACCAGATGTTCAAGGATCGTGTCATTGACAATTTTGCCACCAAGAAAACTCGCCGTTTGGAACTACTGTACAAAAAAATTTAAGGTAAGACTTTCTGCCTACCCACTCTTTAAATATTGGCTTCGCCACTGCTGACGACACACTTTACTGAACGTCCACAATATCGCGACATACTTATTTGTTTTTTATTAGTAATAATAATAACTCACAATAATATTGTTTCACAATAGTCCATCTACAGTCACCTGTAATGATGAAGTGGGATGTTTGTAATTTGTAATATAGAATAGACATTGTAACTTTTCCGTTTTTTTCTCAATTTAGAACTCTAAAATATGGGATGGAAAGCTGCCCCGAAGACTTTTCTCAGGACAACGGGACGCATTAGCGAAAAACGGGACAATCCCATATTTTACAGGATGTCTGGGAACCCTAATACAAGCATTCTGAATAGACTGAGTCATTTTCGTTCTTCTTCATGCATGGATACTCGCAATTTAATTAATTAACACTGGTGTGAAAATGTTTTCTGAATTAGCATTAGGCTGTAATTGCATTTGTGTTAGTGAACTCCCAGTTTTTAAGAGCACCAGCCACCACTGAACAGTATACCGGTACATACCTTGATGTCGAACTGGAGATATCTCCGTGCCATGTCTGGACTGACTAGTTTCTCGATTACTTCCACAGGCACAAGAATATGGCACTGATAGGCAGGGCACAGGATATGATGGGCATCTCCATCTTGAATCTTTACTGTAAGATAGCTCTCCCAGCAGGAAGTACAAAAGCGATGGTTGCAGGACATCAGCACTGGGCGATCCCAGCAGGGCATAGCCAACATGCAGATCTCACACTGTTCACAAGTAAGCACGTCATGTAGACCCTGACAGCAAAATAATCATTTCCAATCTCACTCAAATAAGACAGTAAAAATAAGTCCTGAAACTGCTGTTACATCTCATCAGAATGAAAGTAGAGTGAGGGGAAATGGGATCACTGACAAGGGAGTCGAAGGTTTAGGGTGATGGGACGGTGATAAAAATGAGGAATCTTGTTTATTAAATATTGGTACAGTAGACTGCCTTGTATCCGGCAACTGTGGGACAAAGCCAGTGCCAGATAACTGATTTTTACGGATAACTGGAAAATACAGTAGAACCCCGATCATCCGCCTCCTTATCAATCGATTGGCAGATTATCTGACTGTCTTTCTCTGGCGTTTTTCTTTCTTTCTTTTTTGCTACAGAAATATATGAAGATCTCTATCATATATTATATTAGCACGTTATTTTTCTAGAGAGAGTTATTATAAAACTTTACCCTTACACAATATAATCTACTGTTTGAGTTGTTGTACTGTGTAACTTCTATATAAAATGTCTTCCATGAGTATCACAAGAAATCGTGTTATTCTAAATATAAAAAAGTACAAATAACTAAGTGGTTTGGGGAACGAGAAACTTTGCCTCACCTCAGAATACGAGATTGGAGTGACAACTGTGAGTAATTTAATAAAAATCAAGGATAAATTGTATAAACTATGTAAATCTGCAATACAAGACCTTCACTATCCCTATTTTTCCACAGACAGACAATACAAGGAGTTTCCTTGTCCCTTAAAAACCCGTTGTTAACAACTTGAGTTAAATCAGTGAATTTCTGATACACTACCTAACATGTTGAATACAAGACCATATATGAAATTACGAAAGTGTAAACAATATTCACTAAATTTACGGAAATCTTTTATCGTACGGATTATCTGATTTTCTCGATTAATCGTTCAGCCTACCCCCTTCATTACCACGGATAATAGAGGTTCTACTGTACTATGCAAATCTGGCTTTCAGGTAGAAGCTCCCTGTCAAGCAGGCTTAAATAATTTCAAGGGAAAAATTGTTCCGGGGCTGGACATTGATCCCAGGACCCTTTGCTTAGCGCATGAATGCTCTACAGACTGAGCTACTCCAGGAACTATACACGACACAGTCACAATTCTTCTCTTTATATCCACAAAATTCAAATGGGCTGACAAGACACCAGAAACCCAACTTTGAGTGCACACAATTCTGTGTGACTTAAATTGTGGCTTTCTGTTATATACCAGTACCTACAGTAACAAATACATATTCAATTGGAAAATACCTTTATAGGTTATGTAAAGACACACTGTACTGCACAAACATTTTCTTCCATGTTGAAATTAGTAATTTTCATATAGATAATTACTGAAGCAAAAGCACTAGATAGAGATATCACTTGAAGAGGTCTTGGTTGCAACTATGTTGCCTGTTTTGCAATATGGATCAACAATTGGCTCTCTTCTGACAAAGAAAAAATTTTACAGTCTGTACAAAAGAAACCAAATGACCTGGAAATGTACAAAAACTTGCCCAGACATGTTCAAACATTTTTAACAACTGGCAACTGGCCATGATTGTTTGGCCAAACACCTGCATAGAATTGGAATATATCAGTCCCCTAACTGCCCATTGTGCAACTCAAACCAAGAAATGGATTCGGAACACCTCAAAATCTGTGCTTCAGTGGCTGGCCATGATAATATCTTTGAAAAATATTGGAGTGCAAGAGGTCAAATGAGTTTATTGTCAAGCGCCTGGCATTAGAAAACAACAACATTTTTAACAAGAGCCAGAACAGGTCACATTGTCACTCAATTGTACCTACACCGATTTGACATTTCTGATAATCCTACTTGTCTGTGGTGTAATAATCACGATGAAGATCTGGAACACATTCTTCTATACTGTCCATCCATAAACCACAAAAGAAGTAAATTAAAATCATCAGTACAAGTTGCAGAAGACACAGCCCTGCAGTATATATTGACTACACCCCAACTCTGGCTACTAGCAACAGGCATCTATAATGAACACCGATCAAAATACCCCTCATTTCTCGTGAAAAACAACAACTGAATAGACTACAGTGGACTATAGTGGACTTTATGTTGTCAGCAAACAGCTGGATACATTAAGAAGATTGATTGATATAGATAATTAAAAATAAAGTTTTGAAATACGTACAATGTTTACTTTTAGTACTGAATACGGTCATGTACATTCATCAGTTCATAATCATTGTAATACAGTAATACATAATAGCGTAAAAAATACTAAAAGTTTTCGTAACCTTATGACAATTTTAAATGGCGGTCATGTGACGTGAAGAACAGTGTAGCCAATGTCACAGCTATAAAGACTATGAAGTAGAGCTCGATGATTTGAGCGTAAGAATATTTTGCTTACGTTTCGCAGAATCCAATGTGCAACAGCAGCACTTAGCAGTAATAGCCATGATACTATCCATCATTCGAATGAAATTTTAATGTGCTGTAGGAACAGAGAATTTCACACTTTCGTATTTAGACTCATCCAACACCCCTTCGAAATGTATTTATGTGTATGTATGTATTTATTTACACTGCAAGTGGGCAAGCACCCGGTGGCAGTGGTATATACAATATTAACAATACACAATAAAATGATAACCAATACACAATACAAATTTACAATACACAATACAATTTTACAACACATATACAATTTTACACACAATACAATAAGAATACACAATACAATTTAACACAATAATAATAAAACATAAAATAAAATACCTAATTTTACAATACAACCTACATAATTATGTATAGGTTCTACATAAGTTTCAATAGTCTTTCACTTTACTCTCATCTCATTCCCTGTAGTGGCACTATGACGCATTTCACTGACACTTTAGCACACATTTCACTGACACTCTGTAACACATTTCACTGACACTATAGAACACATTTCATTGACGCTATAAATTATCACTGATCGGAACTGTTCACTGCACTGTAAAACCATAACTTCACTGACTCACCTCGCTTCACTGATACAACAGTTCAAATAAGTTAAATAATTACATCCTTATGCATAATTATAAACAGAACTACATTTAAACTAAATATTTCTAGTCTAAGGCCCTCTTACACGCTTTTTTTTTAAATAATTTACAATTCAAACCAAGGAAGTAAACTTGTCAGCCTAGATAAATACATGTCACCTTAAAAAAATTAAATGTTGAATGTGTTCATGTGTTAAATTGAAAGATATCGTCTCTGTGCATTGTTTACAAGGTCCAAGTGACAGGTTACCAATGCTACCCTCTACTCCAGGACATAACGGATTTTTTTGTTTATGTTTTCATGCGTGAACAGTTTATAGAGTAAACACAATGTGAGGCATGAGTGATCTACGAAAACCACCCACATCTTTGTCAGACTCTTCTCTTTCGCATGAATGACTCTTTTTTTTTTTTTTTTTTTGGCATAGCCAAAAGTGCCATTGTTTTGGTATTGCCGGTTATTTGGGTGCCGGATACGAGGGATTTTACTGTAGTTAAGTGTTTTACCACTAGTTCACACAGTAAGGGAGACATGAGTGTCAAGTGAAAACTGGTAGGTACAGGGAATTTGTCTCAGGGCTTCGATGTAAGGAAGGGTGAGGCAAAAACTTTAATGAGTTAGGTCTGAATAAACTAGTGTTGTTGTTCAAAAGCAACGAAACCATTAGTCCTCTGAGTGTTGAAACAGAAGTACCCGAGTGGAAAGAAAATGCTTTCTCTAAGGAAACTTTCGAGATGGAACCTGGGTTAATTATTAGCCTTTCTAACAGACTGAGCAGACCTGGCTTCAGCTATCAAGGTTCAGCAGGTGTGGCCTGCAAATGTTTTTTTTCCTTAATTGGTTATTTTACGACGCTTTATCAACTGGTATGGTTATCTAGCATCTGAATGAGATTGTGTTAATACCAGCAAAATAAGTCCAGGGTCAGCAACGAAAGTTTTATTTGGTTATTTAACGACGCTATATCAACTACTAGGTTATTTAACAGCGATGGGATTGGTGATAAGAGATGACATCTGGCGAGATGAGGCCGAGGATTCGCCATAAACTACCTGACATTTGCCTTACAGTTGGGGAAAATCTCGGAAAAAAAAAAACATCTATCCACACACCATTTATTCATCCATCCCTCTCTCTCCAGCTGTCTGTCCGTCCTTCCATCCATCCATCTGTTTGTCCATCCATCCATCCATCCACCTATCCACCCACCCATCCATCCAACCATCCACCCATCCATCCATTTATTTATAGCTAAAATGAAATGTAATCAAAAGAGTATTTTGAAACAAAACATTCATCACCATTTACAAAGAGCAGCAGTGTGCTTACAATGATATCACCGTGTGATTTGGCCAGACTCTGTTGCTGAATGGCTTCAGGTGGCTCTGCATTGTTGTATTCCAATGTAACAGCTGTTGGCTCTGTCCCACAATGCTGCAATGCTGAGGTGGGAGGCTGCACACCTGCTAATTGGCAACATTGCACTGGATCCTTCATCCACTTCTCCAACAGAGCTTCTCTTGACCATTCTATAAATAAACGAATGAACAGCTAAACTTCTCTACGAGAAACTAATTAGAATGCTAAATAAGGAATACTGGAGAAAGTATGAAATTACTGAACGAAACCTTAAGGGGTTAGGTACAGCTTACAGCAGTAAAATTTTTGGAAATATTCAACATTTTTTTCCTCCATTACTGTGTCTTTTACCATAATGAAAACTGGAATGTGTAAAATACTGTCCTTCTGTCAAAGGTAGAGGAGTGATCTTGCATCATATTGTAGATATGGCATGCATAAATACACACAAAAAATTTCATCACAGAATGTTGGATAGTTTTTGAGTTATGTGGGAAATGCTTCATCACTGCACAGTGAATTGGATTAAAAAAAAAAGTAAATAAGTTTTTTTAAACAGTAAAAATTATTTTTTTATATAGCAGAAGGGCAGTGTTTTATATATACTAATTTTCATTATTGTACAAGATTCAGTAATGTGCAACTCAAACCAAGAAATGGATTCGGAACCCCTCAAAATTTGTGCTTCATTGGCTGACCATGATATCTTTGAAAAATATTGGAGTGCAAGAGGTCAAATGACTTTATTGTCAAACGCCTGGCATTAGAAAACAACAACTTTAAAGATAAGTTCGATAAAGAAGTGCTGTTTATAGACTCAAAATTTGCCATTGAGACAACAGCTAATGTGAATTTATCCATATCTTCAGAAATAGTGGAATGCAGAACATTATATAAGCACTATCTAAGAAAAAACTTCATATTCTTTCAGTGGATTCTTGGACAATGCGTTATGGAGGGAAATGAATTTGCAGACACCCTAGCTAAGAAGGGCTCTCAAATTCTGCACCCAAAACACTAACTAGCAATTTTTCACACAGTAAAGAGACTTATGTGTAAAACCATCACACAAAGCGCTCAACTTCAGCTATCAACAAGAATCTTTCTTAAAGAGTGGTGTAAAACCATGGATCATATCCCGGACTACCCAAGGGATGTAGCTGTTGCAGAATTCCGTGTCCTCACAGGTCATGACTGCCTACATCATCATCTGCATCACTTCGGAATTGCACCAAGCCCTATACGAGTATGTACAATGTGTGACTAACAAGAAATCAGAGACAAAAACCATTTGATCGCTGTCCTGCTTTGTCAAAAAGCAATATGACTAGCAAATACTGGGAAGACAGATGTAAAATGAATTTATAACCATTACTATGTTCATGCCATTTGAATAAATAAATATAAAAAAATTAAAAATAAATAAATAGTTAAACAGATACAAAGATAAATAATTACATAATAAAAGTTAATTACGCAAGTTATCCCCATTCTCCTTTCTCTGCCCTCCTCATGATGGAAGAGATACATAGCTCTGAAATGTTGGATGTCTCTACATCTCAATTCATACAGCATTGTCATAGTCTTCACACTATTTAAAACTATGTCATGATTAGGGCTAGGATTTTGATGACCTATAAATAATGAAAAAAGTCCTAAAAACAATGCATTTATGACCTAAAGATCTTTAAAAATTGCTCTTAAAAATGCCCTAAAAATTGATCTTACATAGTTGGCTTAATAGGAAAAGGTTTTGTACTACTTAATATTTAGACTAGTAATTAAATTAAGTTTTACATATTTTTTTGTAAGTAGTACATTTTAATTAATTATTTTACTTGATGTAGTTTCCATGTATGATTGTTTACCTCTGCTTCGGCATGTGGACGTGAGGTCAGCAGTTGGCTGGTCGGTCTTGGCCCTTCATGGGCTGTAGCACGATAGATTTACTTTACTTTTAGTTTCCATGTAGTTTACCACAAGGCCACTCTTATCCGGAATTAGCAGGTATAGAAGAGTCTATATTCAAGGGGTGGTTGGACTGATCCATTACATGGGGTGTACTACGTTAAAATGGCAATATTTGTGTAGAAAAACGATTAAAATATTATACAAAATAATGGGTATTAATGGACAAAATATGTAAAAAAAATATCAAAGGAAATAAACATTATTTTACATCTTGATTACACAACTTTTAACACTGTATCACTTCGGAATATGTATGATAAGAACTTTCATGTGTTAAATTTTAACGTACCTTGTTAACATGTTTCAACCTATTTTCGGTCATCTTCGGAACTGGTCGTTGTTGGTCTTGGCGCCTCTTGTTTCCTGTGTGGGTGCGTTCGTAGTGTAGAGTCAAAGAGTGTATGTGTTTTGAAATTGAGTGGTGTGTTGAGAATATCGTTGGGGTGTGTTTTCATGTGTCTGTATATTTCATATTGTTCTAATGTGTTAAGTTTACATTAATAATAGGGATTTATGGCCAAAATTAAATGAAAATGCCTAAAAAATGACCGAATAAAACAAAAGATGCTCTTATGAGTTGAAACAGACAAAAAATGCAAAAAAATGCCCTAACAAATATGTCTCAAAACACTCAGTTTATCACATAACATATAAATACTAAAGCAGCTATGTTTCTGGCTTACTAGAAAAAAGATGCAATTTCATCAAAATTCTAGCCCTAGTCATGATCATCGATTTTGATTTTGAAAATAATGTTGATAGAATTTGCTTTGCATACAGGCTATATGTGAGAAAAATTTTAACTTTTTCAAACTGCATTGACAATGTTTGCCAGTGACCAAACTCAAAAGGCATTACATAATACAGTCTTACCTCTGTTAATAGCTTACTAACCATTGTCCCTGAGCAATGCCTCGGCAGTGAACAAGGGGATATGCAGCATGTCTGACGTCTCCACAAGTAGTTGATCTTTAGCCTCTTGGAGGTCCTGAGTTCTCAACCCGCTGTAAACTTCTTCCTGTTCTCCTGGCCCATACAACTCTGCTTCATTTATAGTGTCGCTACTATCAGCCTGTAAAACAAACTGGTGATATAGAATAAAGTTTAAGTGTATTTTTAATTAATGAAATACACCAAATACCTCTAACTGCATTATTAATATCTCTTTGCATGCATACTTTACACAAGAATTATTACAATTGTTATTAACATTTCCATATTCCTCATAATGTTTGTAACATTCTTTTAAATTTATAATATAAATATGCATTTAAATCTTTTTGGAAGAAAACAACGACAACATTAATGGTGATAGAAAATAATCTGCAAATCGTGTTTGTCATTTCTTGAAACAAAAGTTGAAATCGTCCTTCATATAGCATCCAAGTAGAAATAAATAAATGGTAAGAATAATTACTAATTTATTGAAGTTATGAGTCTGTTTGATATGACTGTTGTTCTTGCCTATCAAAAAGAATTTACTGCACATATTACTAAAAATAAAAGTATAAAAGAAACAAAAAAATAATATTTTATAAATAAGATACTGTACACACATAATACTTAACACATTACTGTAAACTTAATTTCTTTTGTAAATTAATTTATTTTCAATTTCTTCGAAGATAATAACTTAAATGAAGATTGAGTTACAGAATGTGTATTCGTAATAACTTTATTTTGGGTTTACATCAAATGTAAAGAAATCTTTAATGGAAATAGTTTTGTTTTATAAGAATGTACATTCTTTACTATTTTGTAATTACATAAAAAGCAAAGAAATTAACAGATACTGTGAATGTTAAATAAGTTTAATTGCATTAAATTTAGAGCTAAAGAGGTTATAGCATAATAAAGAATGTTAAAAACCAAACAATTTGCGTATAATTAATTCATTGAATATTTTACGTTTTCTGCAGTAGTTTGATCGGAACGTATCTGATGAGACGTTTTTGTTTACATTCTCCTCTCGCGTTTGGGGAGTGGATGATTGCAGTTACACTCACCCCCACTGCAGAGCAATGACCTCAAGGAGCATAGCTACTCTTTGAAGTGTTGCAACATGTTACATATAGTATTCTCAAAGCTAATGGACATATCAAAAAACGTATTTGACAAAACTTGTTCGTATTGACTTGATCTGTTGCCTCTGTGAATTAATATAATAGGTTCCCTTCCATCCTGTATAATAATGAATTAGTTTGATCTAAATACTTTTGGCCATATACTGTTCATACTGTTATATGTGGCGCTTTTGTAGAAAAGAATCAAACTCATTAGAGCAAAATCGAATAAATCACCATTTTTTTTTTTAAATAACGATTTCAATCTCATTCTGATCATAGTAGAAGTTATAAAGGGTGCGGCAAAACATACTCCCTAATTTAAAGTTTAAATAAAAAACAGATGGATCAAAATAAGGAAACTTTATTAATAAGAACAGTATCATAACAGTGGGAATTTTTCATTTTTTGAATAACGTGTCTCTCATGTGGTGTCCTTCACTATCAATGCATTGTTGAATGCGACTTCGGAAATTCTGAATCACTCTAACTAGCATTTCTTGAGGAATAAGTCCAATTTCTTCCTGTATTGCATTTCCTAGGTCTGGCAAAGCCCTCGGCCGATGTTTGAACACCTAAGCCTTAAGATGCCCCCATAGAAAAAAAATCGCAGGGTGCAAGGTCTGGTGATCGTGCTGGCCAGGGGACGTCGCCACGTGAAGAAATTAAGCGTCCGGGAAACGTCTGAGCAGCGACAACAGAATTGCCACTTACCAGAAACGATACCACAGCGTAAGCACGTCTTTCATCCGTCCTTGGCATAGTTGGAATTCGTTACAGATTACAATTTGCACTAATTGAATGTAAATTCCGTGTATTCAATGTCCTATTCAATTCTTGTTGTTTTGCGCATGACATTTGATATCTCTATGGCAACGCATGTAAACCTAAATTTCCCACTGTTTAGATACAGTTCATATTAATACAGTTTCCTTATTTTTATCCATCTGTTTTTTATTTAAACTTTAAATTAGGGAGGATGTTTTGCCGCACGCTTTATTTCATATATTACACTTTCCGGATATAGTGACTTAATGAGCAAATGAGAAGAAAACCTATCCATTAGCTTTGAAGAAAATACAACGCATAGACTGATGGTATGCTATAAAATTCTTGAAATCAAGATATAAAAAAAAACTTGTGATGTATTTTTTATGTATAAATTAAAATGAGATCTTATAAGGAAAGCAGAATGCGATAAAGATAGAAATCAGAGCAGAAATATGAAAACCAAACTACATAAATAGCCAAATAAAGCAGTGCAGGTGCAATTGGATCTACTTACAAAGACCATCCTGGACTCTAGGAGCTGTGCAATATCATGATGGTTGTTCCGCATGGCCATATCACAAGGTGTAAACTTGTCATGATTCTCTATGAAGAGAGGTGAACCATGGTTCAGAAGCAGTTCCACGCATCGCTTCAAGCCCGACGTGGCGGCACAGTGCAGTGCAGTGTTGCCTTTCTGTCACCCGGCAACCAAACATTCAACAGTGGAGATAAGGGTGAGCTGTGTGAGTTATATGAAGACTATACGTGTAATACCTGAGCCATCATGATAATTTCAATCGAAAATTTTACCACCATTAAATTTTTGCACATTTATCCACTTGAAGAAAATATACAAATGTACGATTTTGTTAAGGAATTGCAATTACTACAATTAAATTTCCCATTGTAATGTTCAGTTCTCCTTACATCCAATCTGTTTGACTATTTTCACTGAGGGGATTGTCAAATTGTTAAGAATTATTTCGAACTATTTGTATACAAACAAACTATTTTATGTCATTTAGTCATTTTGACGTCTAGTTTCATTCTTGTGTGCTCATTCATTGTTAGTTACCTTTCTAAATTTCTGAAGTGCAAGACTGCTTTGACTCTTTCTATCTATGTGTTCTCTGGGTGAATGTTTTCTTCTTTTCTTTGATATTACCAATTCTGGTCGTCTTTTAATGTCATGTCCTAGTAGAAATGAGCCATTCAGAGCAAAAGTGGTGTAAGTCAAAATTGGGTAATGAGGTTTAAAGTAAAAATTCTGTAAAATACAGTGCAAAGTAGCAATTAAAGGTAAGCGTTCACTACATCGTATTGCACGCATCGCCTATCGGCAAATCCTTCCACGTTTCTCGGATGGGCAACTTTTCCGATGCGTGCGATTATGGCCTTTTTTAATAAATCAATTTTAATTGGTCAACTGTTGTGCCATGTTCAGTGTCGCGCCAAAATGGCAGACGGAAAACTTATTTCACGTGTAGAAAATTGCGAAGAATTATATAATTTGAGGCGTTCCCATTACAGTAATGAAGTCGTTTCTTGCAAATATATTATGTAACCAATATTTCTTTCGTTTCTTCCTCTTCAATTAAGACGCATGAAGCAATTACAAATTCTTATTCGCTAACAGACGTAATTAATACAGCTAACCTCAACTCCTCTGCTTTCAGTAATGTCAATATCGTACGACGTCATGTTTTAAACAGCTGATAGGGAATCCGATGAAGCGATGAAGTGAAGCCGTTACAGTGAATGCACTGCATTTAAAATATCCGTTGCGTGCGATTCGTACGAGGAGTGTGATACGATGTAGTGGACACTTACCTTAATATGTCCTTCTCGCTATTCACTGACTACTAATACTTTAAATAAATTGAATATTAATTGCTACTTTGCGCTATATTTTACAGAATGTTTACTTTAACACTCATTACCCATTCTTGACTTACACCACTTCTGCTCTGAATGGCTCAAATGTTAATTTAATTTAAAGATATGGCTCTGGAGTCGAAATAGTTCATTATTAAAACAAAGTTTTTTTTTCTCTATTTAACTTATACACACTTTAACATCTATTGTCATATCGTGTGTATAGGATATTTGGGCATATCAACATATCATTGACTATTGTTGAGTTTCTGTTTTTATTATCATGTGTCATAGATGGTTTGTGCTCATGCAATTTATTTAGATTTTGTTTTAATGTTTATGATATTGGTGATTAAGGCAGTGATGAATCATGGTATGTAAATTTCCAATCCGGAATTTGCCTTTGTAACTGAGGGAAATCATGAAAAACACCAATCGGATTGGCCAGCTTGGGGAGTTTGAATCTAGGACCTCTCGAATGCAAGTACCAATTTTTATCATCTGAGCCACATCACTTGGTTAAACAAAGTACTGTCAAACACACGTCACAAAATAATATTATGAAATATCTCAAAATAAGGACGCATTTCTCTAAAAATTTGTGATTCCTTAACATCAGACGTTACAACTACTAAGAGTTTGTTTTTATCAACGATATTTACAGAATTTCACAAACTTCAATGTAATGTTTTGAAGATTTGCTTCTTCTTCTTCTTCACAAGTCAAATAATTCTTTAGAAATCAACAACTGTCAGGTATTACACAGGTCTTACCCGAAGCATCCCATTAAACATTTTAGAAGCAGAATTTAACTTGTGTATACACAATAATAGGAATTGTTAATGATGTAATAAAGAAACTGTACAATAAAATATATGATATCCTACGAAGAATAAATTTAAATCTATTGAGTTATGTACAAAGTAACAAGATAATTATAATAAGAGTTATGCATATTCATTTAAAACTAAATCTCCTACAATATCAGAAGCAAAAGAGGTACATTGATAACATGCAAAGAGAAAGCACCATATATCTAACTAAATTAATATCTACCTTTATGAACAGAGGATTTAGACAGGAAATGGCATTACAGTCACCTATTACTGTTAAGGTACGTACTAATTATTTCTAAGGATGTTTCGATTTTTATTTACATTTCCCAGAAATTATTAGTTTTCTTTCTTAACTACAATACATTTTATACTGCTAAGCTAAATATATTAAATTTAATGAAATAATTTAATTTCTCATGATAAAGTTTCAATTCTTTTTAGACCCGAGTTTTCACATACATTTTGAGGTTATTTGAATATTCAAATTAAATTAATATTAATTTTTCTATGGTTACTGCAGTATTTCTGGGTCAGTAAACCATATATAGCAATCATAGTGAAATTTTTATCAAATGAACCGAAATTGTAACACACTGTGATTGCTATATATGGTTTATTGACCCAGAAATACTGCAATAACAATTGAAAAATTAATACATCATGATTACACAACTTTTAACACTGTATCACTTCAGAATATGTATGATAAGACTTTCATGTGTTAAATTTTAACGTGCCTTGTTAACATGTTTCGACCTATTTTGGGTCATCTTCAGAACTGGTCGTTGTTTCCAAGGCGCCAAGACCAACAACGACCAGTTCTGAAGATGACCCAAAATAGGTCGAAACATGTTAACAAGATATGTTACAATTTAACACATGAAAGTCTTATCATACATATTCTGAAAAATTAATATTAATTTTGCAATAATTTAAATGTTCAAATAACCTCAAAATGTGATTTCGCTCTACACTGCTGGCCACCACAATTTCCGGATATCATGCATTTCTTTGTACGGGGCTGTATGAAAAACATAACCTATGTGCCACCTCTATATGCAGATCTCCAACAAATGAAGAACAGAATCTTATCAGTTATGGAAGGAATAACAAGAGATAGAACTAGATAATGTGTGTCAAGAATTTGCCTTTGCCAAGATGTATAGCCTATAGTGTGACCAAAGGCACACACATGGAAGTTATGTGAAATGAAATTTGGAGAGTTTCTCTACAACACAAACTACTCCTATCTATGCAAATATCTTTGCTATTAACGTTTGAAATTGATACATTCTTTTTAAATTGTCTTATACCAAACAATACGTCAATCACGAAAATAAAAGTAGATGCAGTGCAGATACTGGTTTTCACTGTCTTTAATCATCCTCCATACAGTCTCGATCTGGTATCATTAGATTCTAATCTGTTCCCAAAGCTTAAAGAATACCTACGAGAACCATCTCTTGATTCTGACGATGCAGTGTAGACAGAAGTGGGGCTGTGATTCTGTCGTCAAAGTGAAATATTTTAAAGTCTCCTGCTGGGAGAGATTTGTTGATTTACAGGACGACTATGTGGAGAAATAAGTATATGGATATTAAGAATAAAGTTGTAGGAAGTTTTCACTTTTTCTTTTACTCAAATAACTATAGCAATTTTCAAATAAAAAATTAAGACACAAAACTTTTCAAAACAACCTCGTATTATACTGAAAAGGGTTCAATTACCGGTATGCAATCTAATGAGAAAATCTTGTTAAATATAATTACCGTTTCAAAATTCACACCAGTTAACAATGACCCTGAAGCACATACTCATGAAGTTAAATATATTCTGAATACTCTAAATAAAATGAGTTCACTGTGTTTAAGAAGTTACACTGTTATAACCAGGATTCGAAATGGAAATTTATTTTAATATGGCCTTAAATATTATTTTCACTGGATAAAAGCCCTAGTTATGAGCCGAGGAATTTGATATATTTATTTTATTGGGTAATTTTACGACACTGCATCAACATCAAGGTTATTTAGCATCTGAATGAAATGAAGGTGATAATGCCAGTGAAATGAGTCCGGGGTCCAGCACCGAAAGTTACCCAGCATTTGCTTGTATTGGATTGAGGGAAAACCCCGGAAAAAACCTCAACCAGGTAACTTGCCCTGACCGGGATTCGAACCCGGGCCACCTGGTTTCGCGGCCAGATGTGCTGACCGTTACTCCATAGGTGTGGACGAATTTGATATAAGCTCTCATAAGAACAGAAATATATTATCACGTATTTTGACTTTCAAAAAATATATTCATACTACAGTAGTGAAAATTGTGATAATGCCATTTCCCTCTTAAATCTACTAGCATGCATAAGCAGGTTCCAAGCTCACTACTACTTCTGTTATAGGATCAAATCATTCGAAGATGTACACTTCTCTCCACCTTCTCCATCTTCATTGCCTTTGCTTCGAGGTCTCACCCATATCATAAACGTGTAATTTCCTCCACTAATACAATTATTTCAATTGTTTATTTCTATTTATCTGGACTAAGGAGCAACAATTTGTGTTTGTATACAATGTCAGAAAATATCCTTACAGTACCGTCCAAATCTCCTGACGTTTGCGGCATGTTTACTTGCACGGCAAGAGCCAGTAGCAACAGAGATGCATTGCCGCATATAGATATTCCTTGATGCCACTTGTAAAAATAATATGTGCACTCGAACAAGTTCTTTGTGGCGTGTCTACATGTGATTAGATTGAATGCCATTATTTTTCTGAATATATAGAAACAAAAAATTCATTTCCACGCCAAGTAGTTCGTATTTTATGCGTCTTAATCGCGTCAAGCTGATTCATGGTTTTTATGGTCTTCCATGAGCGATGTTTACACAGCTGCGTGCAGATAAAAAGGCCTTTTGAAGCACCAAGACTATTAACTGTACACATTATCCATTCAGGGACATACGGTAAACGTAAACGTTAGATAAAAATAATTATGAAGTAAGAGCCGAGAATGTCAGTTCGATTTCTGTGTAGGTATTCGATATGCATTGTGTCTATCAGTAAAATCAATAATTCGTTTGTAATTAACATTTTCTGTGAGTTCTTATTAGTTTATTACTTTATTTATTTATCAGTAGTATAAAATTCAATTATGTCATTCAGTAAGACCTGTACTAGTGAAAATAATAGATCCAGTGGATATTGTAGCAAAGTTCGGAAAACTATGTATTAATGCCTACAATTTCTTCAAAAAATATTCGTCTGAAGAAAAACGTAAAAATCTTAACTTTTCTAAGTGTGAAGAACTAACTATCGAGAGGCGTGTTCAATAAATGTATCAACCATATCACATGTCTGCAGATTAGTGCAAAAAGCGGAAACACAGGGTGCTAAGAAATTGTTCGTCTTGCCTAGAAAACATAATTAATATACCTAAAAGAGTGACGAATTTAAATGACTTCGAAAACACACCATTGGCTTTTCCCCTAGAATTGCAAACATCACTTTAAAGATGTGATTTCTTAATACATTATTTATTATTGTATAACTAAATGAGTGTAATGTAAAAGTAAAAAAAAAAAAAGTAAATCCGTGGCACTACAGCCCTGAAGGGCCCAGTCCGACCAGCCGGCTGCTGGCCTCACGCCCACATGCCGAAGCAGAGGTGGACGATCATCCAACCAGAACAGAGGTATCGTGTGGTTAGCCGTTACAGCTGGTTTGCTAAACCGGATTTTCACTACCTATCGTAGCTCCCCAAGTGCATCACGATGCTGGGTGGGCACCGGTCCCATACACTGGCCGAAATTTCATGAGAAAATTTCTTCCCCCATGAGGACTCGAACCAGCGCACATTCCGTAACACGAGTCCTAGGCAGGATGCCTTACACCGCGACACCACGGTGCAGGACAAATGAGTGTAATGAAATATAGAAAATAGATAAAACACTTCTAATATGCATTCCATTGCAACTGTCATTAAATTCATAAAAGCGAAACTATGGAATAAATTATGTCGAAGTCCACACATTTTATTTTATTACCACAATTTAACATACTTCCTTTACAATGTCTAATAAACCATCCTAGCTTTAGCAGCATAACAGAATTTGTCACAAATGTCAAGTCTGATTATTACAAACTGCAATAATTTTATTGTTATGTGCAAGAAACTGAGTTCAAATTACTCAAAATTGTAATTGTAGGACATCAAGAAGCAATATATTCTCAGAAAAAACGTATATTTTTTTATTATGAAATAAGTGTGTATCTTGTATACATGCTTGAGGTGTGCATCACACACCTGTAATGAAAGAAAATGTATACTTACGTAATCAAGTACAGCACAATAGAATTAACACAGGGTTGACATAAGGAATACATGAATATAAACTTCATTATTGGATACACTCTTTTAACACTTGATTAATTACTGATTAACGTTATAACTTCTTTATTGTGTTAATATTATAAAAATTACCTGGGTGAATAGTTTCGACATGGGGTCCGCCATTGTCCGAAGCCTAGTGAAGTCCAGCACTATATTTCTAGTTTTCTTTTGTGGTAGAGTGTGTTCATGATTGTGTCGAAAAGACTGTGTGTTTTCAAATTCAGTTGAGTCTTCAGGATGTACTGTGGGTGTGTTTTTTTATGTTTGTAATTTCATATTGTTCTTGTGTGTCAAGCAGGGCCGCCGAGAAGGGGGGCAAAGGGGGCAAGAGCATATGGGCCCGTGAGTAATAAGAGCCCATCAGATTGAGTCTGATTACGTACTTTTTATTATCATGAATAAATAAATTTGACATATTATCTCAACAATAGTAGAATTAATACAAATTACCATTTCATATGTAAATATTTGACTTGTATAATAGAATATTGGTTTCCCGCATTAACGTTCACCAACACAACACTTGAGGGCCCGGCATTTGCCTGAACTATCTACCCGTCGCTTGTACCGAACACGTTCAATTATTTATTGGCTTGTCCTTTTTAACCACTGCAATATGCTAGTGGACTCTCTCAAACCTAAGTCGAAGGATACGTTTCCTTTTCAGTACGTTTCGTGTCGAAACTTTCGTCTTTTCGTTGTCGTTTGTCTAGTAAATTCTGTTCATTAGTGTTACCGGTTATAGTTTAACTGCACAATAGATAAGTACAGGCATAAGTCAGGAGCTGAGAAACACAAGGAGAGACAGAAAAATTGGAAGATATTAATATGGGTGCTAGACTGCGTGAAAAATATTATGAAGACATTAACAAAGAGATCAGTGATGAGCCGAAATATTTAAAATCAATTCATGCCTCTAATTTAGGGCCAACGCCACTGAAATCTATGAATCTCCTAGAGGGAATTAAAACTGGACAGTTTATTTTCAAATATTTGTATAGCCATTAGAATATTCTATACAATTACTGTGACAGTTGCTGAAGATGAAAAATCCTTCAGCAAAAGGAAGGAAATAAAAAATGTATTCAGATAAACAATGTGTTGAGAACGACTGAGTAACCTTGGACTACTTAGTCTGGAGAGGGATCTTGCTAGATCTTTAAATTTTGATGATATAATTGACGATTTTGCATCAGTGAAGTCAAGGAGAGTTGTTTGTTGATGTTGGACTGCAATTTAGAAATGACAGGTGTTTAGGAATAATGTTTTATGAATATAATATATTGTGCTAATGTGAAGTTTTGCTAAAAGTTTTCAACGTAATAAAAGTGTATATTTTAAGTTCGTATCTGTGTTTGGGGTTACATTTTATTTATTTTGAAAATAATTATTATGGTTAGAATACTGGTAACTTGTAATTGTTACTTTTTCAATGGGGGTTCGAGTACAGTATTGCATAGGGGCCCATAAATTCTGTCGGCGACTCTGGTGTCAAGTTTCTGGTTTTTTGGCTGGATATGTAGTATTTTCATGTCAGTGTTGCTGTAAAAGTTTGTGGTGTGTTCTATGTAGGTTGAATTGTTGTGTGGTTTGATTATGGCTGTGATATGTTCCTTGTAACGTGTTTGAAATGTTCTTCTAGTCTATCCAATGTAGAAGTCATTGCAACTACTGCATGATAGTTTGTATACACCATTACTCCTGTTAAGTTGTATTTGTTTGTGTCTTGTCTGGGTGTTAAGATGTTTTTGTAGTGTGTTCTGTATGCAATGTAGGAGAACAAAGGAAATACGAGGACAAAGTAAAACAAGGAGAACTGGGGGAAGATAAGGAGAACAAGGGGAAATACAAGGAAAACAAAGACAATAAGGGAAATACAAGGAGAATAAATACATAGTTATTTTTATCAATTCCAGATCTACGGATTTCCTACAAAATCTGGGATTTCTGCATTTTCTTATAAAATCAGCACTATTTATTTACTGAAACCAAAATATGCTTCACTGATGAAGTGATGATGATCTTAAAACAATCCTCGGTATTTGATTGTAGTTATCAGATCTATTGTTCGTCATTATTATTTTTTTAAAATATTGTTTCACTATTTAATTGTCGATATTTGAAAATATCTATGTTCTTTTTAACATTACGCCAACTCCACACTGAACAGCTTTAACAATGAAGAGAATTTTGACCTCACAGTAAAGGTTACATATTGACAATAATTGCATGCAACAAAATCAAACTGTGGTACAGGATTACGTAATATCACTATTATAACTAAAGATACTTTCACATGCTATTTATACGACTGAAATACTTTCAACTTATTACAACAATCAACTTCATAAGCATGCAGCAGATATCAAACTTAAGTTACTTACGGATATACATAACCTCAATATTACTCCTCTGGTGTTTAAGTGGATTTTCAGTCATTAATCTGTCAATTTAACAACTACTTCACTACAATACAGCCTTATTACACACACATTACTGGTTTTGTTGATTCTCTTTAACATGGTTTCCAAATAACACGAATGCCACTTTTTGAAGACAGGGTAAAAAATAGTTGACTAGTTTCAGTCAGTTAAGTACCGTACTGGTTGTTCTGATAATCTTACATATGTTTCCTGTTTCAAATATACAAAAATATTCTGAATACGCATTTTTCCCATCACGGGAAACTGAAATAAATGTCTCAATTTCTGAACTGTGTCATTAGATGAGATAACTGAAGCAGTAAGTATTAAAAATATTATAAAATAATGGATGGCTTTCATTTTTTTTTTTACATGTAGTTGGATGCAACTACATAATTATGCGACTGAAGAAAATTACACATCCACATTCAACAATTCTCAAAACTTTTAAAAGCCCTGTTAACATAGAACAATCTTTCTTAATTGCAGTAAAAGCCCAATATAGTACGGACTAATATACTGCAGATTTGGACATAACATGCTGGATCATTAGCCGAATAGCTACAGCATTAGCACAGCCTAGTACTGTATATACAGTCACGAAGCTTGAGTTGTGAGGGTGCTAGGAACAATAGACTGTGCCGGTACTATTTCGCATTGTCTGTAATGAGGCGATATTAGCGATCCTAGTGGTTAGCAACTATCTATGGATACATATTTACTACGTATTGAGCTTCGTGACCGTATATACTAGACTGTGGCATTAGCTTCCCACACTGCTAACCTGGGTTCGAATCTCAACAGATCCAAGTGGAGTTTGTGGTGGACAAAAACTATACTTAGTGGTAAATTTATGCGGGTTATTTCTGTTTCCCCTACCAATATCCCACCATTGCTCCATTAAGAGGACAAAATCTATGGTGGCAAAAAAAAAAACTACAGCTTTGGCACGTCGCCCATAGATGAGGACACTAGGATAAATGACAAAGTCAAGTACCTACCATTTGACAGAAAAAATGTTCCACAGGAGTAAATATGTATAAATGGTAAGATTTTTTTTATTTGTGCCTTTAATGATACGAAGTAAGTACAGTCATACATTATGTTATGATGTAGTTTCTCTCCACTTCCGCATATTGGTCATTTTTTTATATACTGCAAACTATAACAGAGAGTGAATTGTGTCCCCTGACAGTGACGTCATACCGGACTGTTTAAGTCATGAAATCTCTAACAAGAATGACTGAACTAAATATTACACGTGTATAAGATATGCTAGAAAAAGAAGTACATATGAATGAATCAATTGATTGGCAGTTTATTGATTTTCTATCCTGTGCACTTCTACCAATGTCAAGATCCTCATTTGTAAACATGACTAGACAGGAATTTATTAATCCTTATACTATAATAATAACAAGTATGATAGTCAACAGAGAATAATTGTGACATAGATCGGAAATGTACAATTAAGTTTTGACTACTTGCTCCTACATTGGGATTCAGGCCCCTTTATGTACCATAAATCTATAACATAACAGACTTTTATTTTTGTCCTGAATGAACCTGTAAATCACAGTATTATCGAAGATTATTTATTAAGGAATGTCCTCCCATATTAATTAAGAAATATTGTCTCATATTACTTTTGATCCTTGAACACGTCTACTTTTCGGGGATGAAAGAGATGGAGGAGAAAAATGGAAAACCATCATCTCTTCCTTAGACTTCATAACCAGGTTTATCTTGTAACACTGTTTAGAGATTATTATTAATATGCACATCTCTCTTCCATTTTGTCAATCATTTTCCAATATGATATTAAGTGGAAAAATCGTAGCCTTCATATTTTCTAAATACCTATTGTAAATATGTTCCTTAATCACATTTAAACTATTACAGGTACTTACCAAAGTCTGACGTAATTCATGTTCTTCAGAATGTTCTGAAAAAAGGTATTTAAGTAAACTCTGAACCCTCAAACAAGCTACAAAATTACTCTTCTCATTCTTGTGAATATATTATTATTATTATTATTATTATTATTATTATTATTATTATTAAGGTCAATAACTTATTCTTTTTCTAAATCAGACTCCCTGTTAATATTATACTATGCATTAGTTACATCGAAACTTGAATATGCATCTGTAGTTTGGAACTCTCTCACAACTGACACAGCAAAATTATAAAATATTCAAAGAAAATTTGTAACCTTAGGAGCATATAGATTTTTAACTACATCCTCTGATTTTAACTAAGAGGTATTCCAGTGAATACTTTAAATGTCAAAGTCTTTATGCTACACGATAAGAACTTGATTATATATTCTTTTTTAAGGTCATAAAGGGTGACATCTGTGAATCTATCATAAGTAACTTAATGTCAGCTTTCGTATTCCTACTAAAGAATTAAGAGTTCACAAAATTTTCTATAGGTCTACTAGAATATGCATTGTTGTGATTTTGATTCATTTAATGTATAGTACCGGTAGTGACTAATTGATAAATGATTTAATTGCATTACATAATCTGTAAATTTTGGTATTTTACGCTTCTTTATTAATTCAACACTTATCATTTTAATCTTTATTAATATTATATTTGTATTTAAGCTTTAACACAATATTTATGATTGTTATCACTATTAATATTATCTGTATTTAAGCTTTAACATTCTAATAATATTTGTATTATTTCTTTTTATTGTCCTAATGTGCTGGTCTATAATTGGCCAACGGCTGTTGACCAGCACGCAAATATCAATAAACCAATAAATAAATTATTATTATTATTACTATAACAGTAATCACAATAATCATAAGAATAACAATCATAACCGTAACAACTATCATAATAATATTCAAAACAGTAATCATAATTCATAAACATCAGAGTAATAATAATAATAATAATAATAATAATAATAATAATAATAATAATAATAATAATAATCGGTGCTTTTTCTGGTGGAAAGTGCTGGAACAACTTTCTGTTGAATTTTTTCATCATGGAGAGAAATATGTTAATATGTTTTAACATAATTTTTCATTGAACTTCGCTTATGCTTTGAAAGTCTTAAGCCCGGTTGCAGAAACACCGATCAAAATATGATTGGCAATCAAGGAGGGTTTGATTGACCATCAGTTCTATTTCTGTTGCAGAAAGAACAATCAGTGTTTGATCGGAGATCAGTCTTCCATCAGATTTGATCAACAGATTTTTGCTGGTTAAGTCACTGATCATCGATCAAGTAGGCTATTTATGTTGTTCTGTTTGTAATGCAGTTACTGTAATGTATATAGTAAATAGTTACATCGTAACAATATTGTTTTCGACATAATGGATTCTTCTGATGAAGAAATTTTAGAATGAAAAAAATATTATTAAGAAGAAGGCGTTTTCGTGATAGACATGAATTGATTTAGGTTAAGTAAGGATTCGTGTGTTTTGTTATTTTCAAAAATTGAAACAAATATATGCAGACAGAAAAATCGAAACCTTCCACTTTCTCCAATGAACCAAGTTCTAATAATGCTGAGATTTTATGCTGTTGTAATTTTTCAGGCGGTCTTGGGTTATCTTGTTAGGGTCCACAAATCAACTATTTGCCGAGTAGTTAGGAATGTTACGTATGAAATTGCTTTGTTATGGCAGGGTCTCATAAATCCCCAAACTTCAAACAGGGAACGATTTGAAATCCAGAGAGAATTTTCAGCCATGTCAGGATTTTCAAGAGCAGCCTAATATTGGTTGTATAGACTGCTCACATCCCCGTCCAATCACCTGGTTGAAATGATGCCGAACTTTATCGAAGTAGAAAAGGTTTGTTTTCTGTGAATATACAGGCAATATGTAGTCTACACCATCACTGCAATTCTGGAATGTTGTAGCCCGTTGGCAGGGTTCTACACATGACAATACAATACTGTATTTTTAATGAGTGGGTTACGAGCTCCATTTGTAAACAGAGAGATGGGAAATGGAATTATTTTGGGTTATGGAGGTTATGCATAACTTATTCCAATTTCTTGTCGACTCTCCTAGCAAATCCCACAACAGAAGCCCCCTCACGTTTTTTTTTTTTTTTTTTTTTTTTTGGGTTTGCTTCATTTTTTTCACTATATCGTAGTCTATATACAAATAGAATCCGCCTGTTTCCTTTCTACAAAAAGCAACAAAACAGCAAAACATTCACTTGAACATTCACTTGTTTTCCTAGTCACCGCCCACTTGATGCATTCGTTTCCCTACTTTTAAAGAGCATCAAATTGGCTGTGGTTGCTAAATAGCGCTGTTGTCAAATGTATTTCTTACTCAAATCAGCAATTAGTAAATTGAGACAAGTTGATTGGAGATTCACGTTTGTGCAACGCAAAGAACAATCAAATAAATCAGACATCAACTGATTGGCGATCAGGGACTGATTTGATTTGCGTTTCTGCAACCGGGCCTTAAAGCTGGACGAAAAGAAGGTTAAAAACGACAAAATTCCCGTGCACTGGATAGTAATCAACTTCCTGCCTGCTCTAATATATTGTACACATTGTTCCATCACCTTTTACTCCAGAAAAAGCAATAATAATAATAATAATAATAATAATAATAATAATAATAATAATAATAATAATAATAATAATAATATGTTTTTATTACCAGTACAATTTTGTCTTCCATACCTTCACAAGTTAGAAATACTATGCCACTGTAAAGACCTTATAGGTCATGCAAAACAAATATTGTCCGCATTTCAGCTCTTGATCCCCCTAAGTTAAGACGTTGTGTAAAGGAAGTAATCACATAGGAAAGGGTGGGTAGGCCTATACAGTTGATGCCATTAATTGTACAACAATGACAGTAGGTTCGTCTCACAAGTTCATACAAAGCATAGCCTCTGAGTTAGAATGATGAATAGGTCTATTACATTTGCTCTCATATTTTCAAACTTGATGTGCATTTATTTCAGGGGTACAGAGCTTGAATACGGATGGTACCAGTGATGGCAATACAATATGCCACAAACACAGTTTTATTTTTGACTACAAAGAAATTGGACATGTTTCATTTTTATGCTTAGAGAAATACAGAGTCGTATAATTATTCTGGCTTAAGGGAGACTGGGGAGGTTTGACCATAGGGGAGGTTTGACCCATCTCTATAATTTGAAATCCCGCCATTTTTATCTCTGCTATTTGTCATGGTTCTCTTTGCTTTTAATGTCAGAGGTAATATTTATGCTCATCAAGGCAGTGAAACCAAGAACAGCTGAGATTCTACTTCCTGTTTGATTTGTTGCTTGCTGATGTTGGTTTGATGCTCTTGTTTATAAGAATCCAAGTAAGTAATTGCAATCTTAATGGTAATAGTGATAGTTACATTTGATTCTACATCCTTTTAGGTTCAATTTCATATATTTATTGTGTAGTTTTCTTTATTATTAAGTATATAAATATTTTAGTATATACAAAAAGTCCCATGAGGGAGGTTTGACCCAAAATTGCAGGGAGGTGTGACCCATGTTATGGTGTGTGATTTCATAACATTTTTTTATTTCTTAATAGGATGCCTTTCAAGTGGAAACCTACTGAAAATCCAAGGAAGAAAGTAGATCCAGGAGTAATGAAAGCTGCTGTAAAGCGTGTCCTCGATGATAATGTGAGCATTCGAGCAGCTGCAGTTGAATATGAAGTTGATAGGAAGACTTTAGGGAGGTATGTTACTAAAGTAAAGGAAGGAAATGAAACAGCTTTCAAGGCAGACCACAACAGCTCTCAGATTTTTAGTTCAGAAGAGGAAAATGATTTAGAAAAGTACCTTCTAACAGCAGCTAGGTTGAATTATGGTCTTACTCCTAAAGAGTTGCGAAGATTTGCTTATGAATATGCAGTCGCTAGAGGTAAACCAATCGGTGATAATTGGAAGAGAAACAATCAAGCCAGTTATGATTGGGAGAGAGGATTCATGCATCGTCACCCAAGACTGTCACTGCGGAATCCCCAGGGAAAAAGTCTAGGGAGAGGGACAGCCTTTAACCCAACAAGTGTAGGCGAGTTCTTCCAGAATCTTCGTTCTGTGTATCACACCAATAAATTTGGCCCAGAATCAATTTACAATCTGGATGAAACTGGGGTAACAAATGTACAGAAACCTGGCAAGGTAATTGCACCAAAAGGGGAAAAACAGGTCTCAAAAATGACATCCGCTGAGAGGGGGACACTTGTTACACTTTGCTGTGCAGTAAGTGCAACAGGAAATGCTGTTCCACCATTCTTTGTCTATCCAAGACAGAGATTAAATGATAAAATGATTGATGGTGCTCCTGTGGGTTCTTGTGCTGGTGTTAGTCCAAGTGGGTGGATGACTGAGAGACCTTTGTTCATTACTGGGAACACTTTATCAAACACACAAAGTGCTCTAAAGAACGTCCTGTGCTTGTCATCTTAGACAACCATGAATCTCACGTAACACCACAGACACTTCAGATCGCTAAGGACAATGGTATCACACTAATAACATTGCCACCCCACACAAG
Organism: Periplaneta americana; assembly: GCA_025594305.2. NCBI lineage: Eukaryota > Metazoa > Arthropoda > Insecta > Blattodea > Blattidae > Periplaneta > Periplaneta americana. Next base: position 16,774,833 of record JAJSOF020000036.1, on the reverse strand, counting down.
CCATAAAACTCAACCACTTGATAGAACTGTATTTGGGCCCTTCAAAACTGTTTACAATCAAGCTATTGATGACTTCATGACCACTCATCCAGGAGAGACTGCAACTATCTACCAGATCCCAAAATTTGTTGGAAATGCATTTCCTGTTTCTTTCACTCCTGCCAATATAATCAGTGGCTTTAAATGCACTGGGATCTGGCCATTTGATTCCACTATTTTCAATTCTACTGATTTTATGAGCTCATATGTAACTTATCGACCAAGTCCTGCCAGTGAAGATGCAGCAGCCATAAGCAAAGAACCCCATCCAACACTGATTACCCAGCCAAGTTGTAGTGGAATTTCACCAGAACAAGTAAGACCTTTCCCGAAAGCTGGTCCAAAGAAAAGTAAAAATGGCCGCAAAAGGGTTGTTAGTCGTGTGTTGACAGACACACCTGTCAAAGCAGCTATTGAGAAAGAGTACGAAGAACGCGTCAATAGGAAGAGAAATCAGGCTACCCTTCCTTCCAAAACTATTAGGAAAATATTTCCTAATGACTGTGAGGACTCTGTATCAATTGAAAAGGAGAGAGGAAAAAGAGAAGAGAATCTCACTTTACTCCTACGGCTGATGAGGACGAGGCTTCTGAAAATATAACTGATGATGACGACTGCGAGGAGGTGAATAATGAAGATTGGGGAGTGATGTCTGCTAAAAGTGGTGATTTCGTCTTGGTTAAGTTCTGCACCAAGTCGACAGCATGCCATTATGTTGGAAAAGTTATACAGATCAGAGAATATGAGTGTAAAGTGAAATTCATGCGGCGCTACCGATTCGGGTCAGACTGCTTTGTGTATCCTGATGTTGAAGACACTAGTTATGTGCCATTTGAAGATATGAAAATTCTTCCAAAACCAGTTTTTCAAGATGGAACTGAAAGAATGTCTTCAAAACTTAGGTTCTCAGTGAGATTTATTAATTTAAATGTGCGTTAAGTGAAAACAGTGCTATTTCTCAGTGGAACTTTCACTATTTTCTATATTTTTATAATATTTGTGTTTGGTACTTTTGTTAGAAATAGTGTTCTTTGTATTCATGTTCCTAATTTATTTAAATATTGCAGACTTGTACTGTTTTGTAGGCTTGGGTCAAACCTCCCAACATGTGGGCCAAACCTCCCTTATGCGGGAGGTTTGACCCAGAAAGTAGTATAATTAAAAACATATATGAAATTTAATACATTAAGAATAGGCTGTTCTGTAATTTACCATATATGTCTGAGATCTTAGTCTATCTAATGGTATGTTTTCATCACCTCTAAGGAAATTTATTTTTGGAAATAAAAATAAAATAAAAATAATGGGTCAAACCTCCCCAGGCTCCCTTATAATTTTTAATAAATTAATAACAACAAACAATTAATAAATTTAATAACAATGCACTAACTATGAGGTTATGTAATATTGGTGAAATTGGTGATAGAAAGACGGTATTTTTGTCAGATGAGATCCAAGGATATGTCATGAGATTATCTAACACTTGCCTTACAGTTGGGAAAAACTTCGGAATAAAAACTCGCCCCCAACTAAGTAGCTTATTAAAAGACAAACTTTTCAACGCTGTCAGTCAAATGAATGCAGCTATTTGTAATGACTTCTCTTGAAAATCTTTTACCTCTATTACGAAAGGATAATCAGCTTTCAAAATATAATTTGTTCCGCAATTATCAGCTCTGAAGGAAGCTCAATCCAAAGTTTTCCTAAACTACATTACTAGCTTCCTTGATTTTAACAATTCCCCACATCTTAAACACTCTTGTCCAAATACTAAGAAATCATTGTGTGCATGCTATATTGTCACTTAAGAATGGAGACCTCGTATCTGTAATTTTGCCGAAAACTTTTATTGTTTCGTTATGGCTATGTCAAGCCTCTGGATAGTTCTGTGGAGACCATGTAACAAAATATCCAAATAGAATTACTTGAACTTGTAATTGACACAATTTTTTTTTTTCCATTTCGGTCATATTGGACAGTTTTTTCGCTCTCCTGTAAAATCTGCTTTTGTTACATACGAGGTCTCCAATCTTAAGCAACTATTAAGTAAATATTTATAAAACTAACCATTGTTCAGCTGTTTTATTGTTCAATAGCAGGCCGAAACATGTTAACAAGGTAACATAAAATTTAACACGTGAAAGACACATAATACGTTTTCCAAAGTAATATAGTGTTAAAAGTTGTGTAATCAAGATCACCACTCTCTGCAGAGTTTTAACTCATAGTGGTATGGGTTCAGAGACAAGCATAACAACTACTACAACACCAAGGACAAGTTGGGCTATATTATGTTAGTTACATCCCTTATATACGTTTCTAAAGTTCATATGAGTCTTCAACATATTTTAAGCCACTGAATAGTCTATGTAAGGATTACTAATTTTTTGGTCTTACAGAATTTATTATCTGTTATGGTCAATATTTGTTAATGACGGAGAAAAATTCGCTCCAGCACCGGGAATCGAACCCAATACTCTCAGTGCTGTGGATTGAGTCTCGGCGTAGCTCAGTGGTAGAGCACCCAGTGCATAGGACTGGGGGTCCTGGGTTCCATCCTGGGTACCAGAGTGACTTTTCCTCTGTCATTAACAAATATTAAACATAACAGATAATTCTGTAGGACCAAAAGAATTAATAATTCTTACATAGATTATTCATCTAATAGTGCAACTAAACTGTGAACTCCCCACCACACAAGTCACTCATATGAGTGCGCTCTTTGTATGATGACATAATATATGTCGAACATGGAGTAAGGCCACAAAGGGGAGAAAAAAAACAAAGGAGAAAGATTCGATCCGGTGCTGTGGATTGAGCCTCAGTGTAGCTCAATGGTAGAGCACCCAGTGCATAGAACTGGGGGTCTCAGGTTCGACCCTTGGCGCCAGAGCGAATTTTTCTCTGTCATTACCAAGTACTAAATACTTTAAAAGGCATATTGGTCCGACAAGTTAGCATATAAAGGAAATAAGTATAAAAAAATCGTTCAATAACTGTCTTATTAACTTAAAAATAATACAAAAGTTACATTAGGTCATTACACAATCAAAGTTGACAAGCGCTTTTGCCAATTAATGGCATCTTCAGGTCTAGTAAAATATTTTGCATCGTGATGACTGCTGCAATATTTTACCCATTTTAACCATGTTATTTTTATACATCTATGCTGCACACATGTTCTTCTAGTCTTCCATTTAATGTATGGTTTTTGCATTTTAATATTTGGACTCTGTATGATGATTAATCACTACAACCACTACCTTTTTTAGTGATTATTAGTCCATTATTTTGTGATTGTACAGTTATTCATGTAATACTGTTTTTAATTCATCTTCTTCACTTTTACATCTTATTATTTTTCATACTAATGTTTTTATGCTCATAGTATCACTATATGTTCCTAGACCTGAAGATGTCCCACACCGTGGTGTCGTGGTCTAAGGCATCCTGCCTGGGACTCACATTATGGAATGCGCGCTGGTTCGAATCCTCATGGGGGAAGAAATTTTCTCATGAAATTTCGGCAAGTGTATGGGACCGGTGCCCACCCAGCATCGAGATGCACTTGGAGAGCTACGATAGGTAGCAATTACGCAAACCAGCTATAATGGCTGTGGGGCTCATCGTACTAACCACACGATACCTCCATTCTGGTTGGATGATCGTTCACCTCTGCTTCGGCATGTGGCCGTGAGGCCAGCAGCCGGCTGGTCGGTCTTGGCCCTTTGTGGGCTGTGGCACCACGGATTATTATTATTAGACCTGAAGATGCCATTAATTGGCGAAAGCGCTTGTCACCTTTGATTGTGTAATGATCTAATGTAACTTTTGTATTATTTTTAGGTTAATAAGACAGTTATTGAAGGATTTTTTTATACTTATTTCATTTACTAATACTTGATAAATACCACTTCATACCTTAGCCTAACATAAGAAACAAACAAAGATATTGTAATTACTGTAAGATGTATACAGGGCACAAGGAATTGAGGAAAGTGTACGGAAATTTATATCCTTGTTCATGCATATGTTCAATTTACTAGCAATTACAATAAACAAAAGAACGCTTTATGTTATAGCATAGTATTTTATAACTGACTAATTTTCTAAATCTAAATAATAAACCAACTTAATTTTAAATCTACTAACAGTTACCTCGGAATGCAGAATATTACCACTTCAAGTGTGACTTTTTACTAACAAAAAAATGAAAAGGAATTCACTCATTGTGGACAGTATGAAGAGAGAGGGTCGGAAGAAAAATTGTATTAAGCAGATGGAAGAAGAACCTGACCACTCATTAAGCAGGATAATAATCACACATGTAGCATTATGATTATAAAACTGGTGGCAGTATGTATTTTATGCTCGACCATGCGAAATGTAGTAATTACACACCTGGTAGCAGCCCTTTAATGGACCTCATTAAAGTACACCTATTCATTAAAGTTCAGGTGTTCCACCAATCAGAAAATACCATTGTAGCAATATGAAAGCGCAGGTATCGATTATTCTTGGATATGGAATCGAAAGACAACCAGTTCTGTTACTATAATAATTAGCATTAATTGTAAATAATATTCAAATAAATTCAATTTGTCATATCGTTTTTCAATGTCTAATTCAATTTCAAGGTTATATCAAGATTAATGTTTATTTTACTCTCTAGATCAAGGTCAATGTCGACATCTGTTTCTCGGAAAAAATCAATACTTTCGCGTCTGCGTACATCTCACAATTTACGAGATATTGCACAAGTTCAGTTCCGCTCCTCAGTCAGATAAGAATAACATGAATACTTATGAATAATTTCAAGTTAGAAATATGGTCGAGCATAAAAAGTCGTATGAAACTTGACTATAATGGTAATTAAGACGCTGTATGAAAATTATGAAACTCGCTTGCGCTCGTTTCATAAACATACTCGCGTCTTAATTACTACCATTATAGGCTCGTTGCATAATGTACTATTATGGTCTTTAATATTCCTGTATATTTGTTTATTATCCTGTTAAATGATCTGATTCTTCTATCTTCCTTCAGTTTCAAAGACCATTTATTAATTATAAATACATACAAACACCAATTCATGCTAGCAAAGAAATTAGTTAACATGCAATGTATACACCAAGACAATATCCATTCCATCATACTAGGAGATATGTAATGAAGATGTCCAATATGCACGATACATGTCACCAAACAACTACAGCAAAGAGTTTTACAAATACTAAATCTCATAAGGACACACTGTCTATGATGGAAACAAAATACAGAGAAAGAATGATACCAGGTAGACAGCATTAAAGAATCAAAGATAAGAATTAATGAAGTACAATGCAAAGCTGAAAAACAGTAACATAAAAGGATTACAATTTCAATTACAAAGAGCCGCTGCCCCTTGTGACTCCCAGGGCATACCTGGTCCTGAGCCTGGAGGTCCACGCGTTCCCGACCTCCACTGTTCAGGGGAACGCCTCTCCATTGGAGCAAGAGAGCCACACATGCAGCACGGCGCTCCTGAGCTGAGAAAGACTTCTGCTGGCTCAGTTGGCAGGCCGCATGTAGAGACGTTTCATTGCAACCATTCTTCTTGTTTGGATTTCCACCCAGGTCATTTAAAAATGTCCTGTTATAAGAGGGAAGATAAATTTAAATGCTAGAATAACATAATGTCTCGTAAAACACAAAGATAAAACTGAATGAATGAGTGACCACACTCTCTCCCCTCTCCATCTTTTTCTCTATCCCTTCTTCCCTTCACAGTATCTCTGTGATTGTATTATTTGTGTGTATCTGCATGTGAACAGAATTTGTAGAAGATAAATAACTTTTGGATTTAAAAATTTCAACTCCACTAAAAAATACATACACAATTGAATCAGTCGGAACTAAAAGGAACTAAGTCACTTTTCACAACTTTCCAGGAGAAGCAAAAAAAAAAAAAATACCACTTATTAACACAAATGTATATATTTTTATGTTATAGAAGACAAAAGAATATTTAAAAGTCTTTGTTCCTTCTTCCACCATTGGATGTGCATGACATTCGTTGTTCAAATTGTTGCATAACCCTAAACTGCATATTTTGACTTAGTTCCTTTTAGCTCCGACCAATTCAATTAATTTTATCAAAAGAAAAAAGAAGTGAGACAATTTATTTAAGAACTACAACGGTTTCTTCTGCTACAACCCAAGACGTTCTCTTACAGTGCAATATTGCTGTCACATTACTTGACTTCAATGTATTTAAACACCTGCATGTATGTATGTATGTATGTATGTTCATTCATTCATTTATTATATTCCATAGATCTTACATGAGCAATGAAGCTTTAAGATGTGGAACAAGTCAAAATTTTATAATATTACAATTACAATTTTTACAATATTTTACAATTTTTACAGTTTTACAATTTAGTAATTTTCTACAGTGGTGAGGTGAGGTCCGAGGATTTGCCAAAAGATTACCCGGCATGTGCCTTTTGGTTGGGAAAACCTCGGAAAAACCCAACCAGGTATGTATGTATGTATGTATGTATGTGTACAGAGTGTTCAAAACGTATGGAATATTACTCATAATTTCTTAAGTTTTAATTTCACACACGCACGCACGCACACACACACACACACACACACACACACACACACACACACACACAAAAGTTTTATACAAAAGCTGTTAAAGATAAACCATACAATATGATATGTGTTCGAAAAAAAGTTAATTATTCAAGCATACAGAGCGTGACAGAAAACATTATTTCTTTTAAATGACACCCTATATTAAAATTTGCATATTCCGAATCTCCATTAAATTTTACGCATGAATGTGTAGAAATTTCACTCATTCACTTGTTTTATGTCTTTTAACTATTTATTAAACTTGTTTCATGAGCTTCAAACTTGAGACAAGTAAGTAGGTATGTAAAACCATGTTGAGTAGGCCTACGCCATTAGAATAAACAAAACACTATTACTAACCAAAATTTACAACAGATGCTCAACATAAGAACCATTCAAAGCCAAACAATGTCCCAGTCTATCACGAAAAGAATCCATTGTCTTTCTCACAGTTACATGACTGACCTGTTCCAGCTCATATCTACAATCACGTAGTCATGAAATGAAACAAACCACTAACATTAATCAGCAATAAACAGTTTTCATTAATCTCATGGCCTACTCAACATGATTTTACATGCTTGTCTGAAGTTTGAAGTCCACGAAACAAGTTTAATAAATAGTTAAAATAGATACAAGACGTGAAATGGGTGAATGGGTAAAATTTCTAAGCATTCATACGTAAGTTTAATGGAGATTCAGAATATGTAAATTTAAATATAATAATAATAATAATAATTATTATTATTATTATTATTTATTTATTTAATCTGGCAGAGCTAAGGCCAGTAGGCCTTCTCTTCCGCCCAGCCAGACTCTAATTCTAATTGAATACAATTGCTTACACAGTTATTACATTAATATCTAGACCATAAAACAACATGAAAGTAAATAATGAAAGTTGGATAAGTAATGTTAGTGTGACAATAATAAACATTGGTAAGAAATAATAATAATAATAATAATAATAATAATAATAATAATAATAATGAGATAATTTAGATATTTATCTGTGATATATATAACCATTAAACATTGAGAAACCTGAAACAGCTATAATTGTTAACAAGAATTGTTAGAAAAATATTTCGTTAGCCTATTCTTAAATTGGTTTGATGTCTGACAGTCCCTGACATTACTTGGTAGGGAATTCCAAAGCCGAGGAACAGCCACAGTGAAAGAAGATGAATATGAGGATGTTCGGTGGGAGGGAATGGATAATATTGAGGAGTGTTGTGATCGTGTGTCTAGGTTATAGTGGGTGGATACATTTTGAAAACGAGGCACAAGGTAGACAGGAGTGGAGAAATGCAATATGTGAAAGAGAAGGGAAAGACAGTGGATTTTCCTACGATCTTCTAGACGGAGCCAGGACAACATTTCGAGGGATGGTGTTACGTGATCAGCCCGGCGAATCTTGCAGACGAAACGGACGCACAAATATAGAGTGCCATTTTAAAAAAAATTAAGTTTCCTGTCACACCCTGTATGCCTGAATAACTTTTTTCGAACATTGATATCATATTATATGGTTTATCCCCAAGAGCTTTTGTATAAAACTTTTTTTTAATTAAAATTTAAGAATTTATTAGAAATATTCCATACTTTTCGAAACAAAAAAAACACACACACACACAGACACACAAAAACCCATTAAGGAAATTCCCATTACCTGAGAAGGTGTTTCATTCCATGTTTGGCGGCATAATGTAATGCCGTATTATGATGATGGCTATCCCCATAACTAAGATTTGGGTCCAGATTCTTCCGCAATTCTGGAGAACTCTGAAATACCTGAACAAAAAATAGTCCGTAGTGTTGATGAGCATCAAATAATTTATCGAACATGCACGCAGTTCTTATTGCGATGTTATGAAATATACAATAAAAAACTTACAGGCAAACAAATACACTGGTCAAAAAAACTTAGGGATATCCTGATATTGGCACCATGTAACAGTAATGCTTAAAACCATATACAACAGTAAATAAATCACTGAATTAAAAAGACTTTGATGTTGAATTTCGTGGGGTGAATCAATCAACAAGCTACAAAACCATAAACTAGACTGTGGTGATCCAAATGCTTATTTCTGAAGCCACTTTTATTAGTCATATTAACAGTACAGTCTTAACATGAATCAATATCGTCATTTGCAACGAGATTCAGCTTGGAGAGAGATTGACATGTTGCAAGACGACAAATGCAGTAGGAAGTAATGCATAGGCTAGGAGTCTCACAAAGAGCTGTCAGTAGACTATCGGGATACTGAAACTGTTCCACAAGACATGGCCAAAATCGCCAGATCAACAACACCACAGAACAGTCATTATCAGTGGCGGCTCGTGGGTTTTGAATTAAGGGGGGCTGCATACAAAAATAAACCAAGCAACTTATTTTATTTAAATATTAGTTCCATGTGCCTTGTCTTGTAGGTTGCAAACTTTTAAATCTTCTTCTTGTTAAAATCCAGTATGTCGTTTAACATAATCTTTACAATGGAAAACATAGCTAATGCAGTCACTTCTCTCATAGTATTTCTAAGATAGGATTTTACTCTCTTCAAACACGAAAAGCAACGTTCTGGTTCAGAAGTTGTCATTGATATGGTGATAGCTATGCGTAGTAGTTTCAAATCTTCTGAATATGAGGCCTGCAAGTTCTCAGATAGAAGAAACTGCAAGAGCTTGACTGCGTCACTGATATTTCTGAATTATTATTGTCTTTGTTACAACACAGTGAGTTCTGTTTTTAGTTTGTCTTTATCGAACATTGGAAAAAGCTTCACACATTCAGTTAGGTCATTTTCAGGAAATGAGCTTTTGTAGCATTCAAATTTTTCTTGACAGAGAAGAGAAGATAATATCAGATGATCTATGAACTGGAATCGGGTGTTAGCTTGTGTGATAATGAGGTCACACACTTCCTTGGCTGCCGCAACCCTTGTCTGAAACCGTTCGACCTTATGACGCTTTTTAGGGTTTTCATTTTCACAGATCTCGCTGCTCAACTGTGCACTGTTCTGTGCTTGCCTGATTTATTGTGATGTTGTTAGATGTTTCAGATTCCATTATGGTTTGAAAACATTCTAGCAATGGCTCCTTCTCATGAACAACATTTACTGTTCTTATTTTAAAACTCCATCTTGTTGCCCCAGCTGATGGAATTGTCTTTGAAACACATTAATCTAATACAGACTGTGTGGAGATCGAGAGAAGAAAGCAGGGATTCTAGATAAATTAGCAAAAAATATGAGAGCTTTTGTATTTTGTTTAGCGGCTCTTTCCATTGTGAGATTCAACTGATGGGCACTTAATTTCACATTTCTCCTGAATTGTTAATGTACTGAATTGAATAGACTGTAAATATTGTACAGAATTAAACACTGTTGCACTTGTTATACTCACAACATTAAAGAAAATGTATTTAAAACTGTGCGCTACTGACAAACTGCTGCAAATTTTTCAGCGCCTGGAAACTCTGGATTCGTGGCAAGGGGCAGCAGGGGGAGGGGTAAAACTAACGCGCAAAGCATCCGAGGCGAGACTGGCAGCTCCAGGGAAGGAAGTGGCTTCACTGACGATTGCGTGCATGTCAATGAGAGCGAAATTTTATAAAAACTTCGAGCCGCTAAATAGAGACTGTATAATAAATGTATTTCACAACATAAAATGAGACAAGAGCCACAAATGTCTGGGGGTGCTGCTGCTCTGCAGCCCCCCTTCGAAAGCCGCCCCTGGACATTACATAGATTTTTGGCACATGAGAACCGAAAACACAACACCATTCAACTTCAGCAGAAGTTTATTTTGGTAACAGGAACACATGTATCAAAACAAACGATACAAAATTATTTGCATGTAAGTAAACTTATGAGAAGCGTTCCTCTTACACCAGCTGCTTGAAGGGTTCATACAGAATGGATCAAAGAACATGATAACTGGAGCAGACAGTTCTGTTCTTGCTTCAGCATACATTCTGACAACCAGCGAATATGCAGAAATACCACTTTTCCATATACGGGTATCCATATGGTAGAGGCAGAATAATGATTTGAGGATGCATGATCATTGGAGGCTGCATAGATCTTTACATTGTCCATGGTAGATCACTGACAGATGGCCAGCACGATCGCCAGACTTCAATATTATTAAACATGCTGTAGGAAGAATAATTGCAGATTGTCCAGCCCCACCAGTGAACTTACAGCAGCTGGAAAATTTCCTTATTGAAGAGTGGCATTATTGGTTTACGATCATTACATAGATTTTTGGCATCTCAGAGCCAAAAACACAACATCAATCAACTTCAGCAGGAGTTTATTTTAGCAACAGGAACGCATGTATCAAAACAAACGATACAAAATTATTTGCATGCAAGTAGTATTATGAGAAGCGTTCCTCTTACACCTACTGCTTGAACGGTTCATAGATCAAAGAACATGATAACTGGAGCAGACAGTTCTGTTCTTGCTTCAGCATACATTCTGACAACCAGTGAATATGCATCTGGAGGTACCAGAAATACCATTTTTCCATATACGGGTATCCATATGGTAGAGGGAGAATAATGATTTGAGGATGCATGATCATTGGAGGCTGCATAGATCTTTACATTGTCCATGGTAGATCACTGACAGATGGCCAGCACGATCGCCAGACTTCAATATTATTAAACATGCTGTAGGAAGAATAATTGCAGATTGTCCAGCCCCACCAGTGAACTTACAGCAGCTGGAAAATTTCCTTATTGAAGAGTGGCATTATTGGTTTACGATCATTACATAGATTTTTGGCATATCAGAGCCAAAAACACAACACCAATCAACTTCAGCAGGAGTTTATTTTAGCAACAGGAACGCATGTATCAAAACAAACGATACAAAATTATTTGCAAGCAAGTAGACTTATGAGAAGCGTTCCTCTTACACCTACTGCTTGAAGGGTTCATAGATCAAAGAACATGATAACTGGAGCAGACAGTTCTGTTCTTGCTTCAGCATACATTCTGACAACCAGCGAATATTCATCTGGAGGTACCAGAAATACTGGTAACTCATCTTTTTCCATATACAGGTATCCATATGGTAGAGGCAGAATAATGGTTTGAGGATGCATGATCATTGGAGGCTGCACAGATCTTCACATTGTCCATGGTAGATCACTGAAAGATGTGTAACACACGGAAGAGATCCTATCATCCATAATCATGCCCTATGCAGGTGTAGTGGGAACAGTTTCTTCTTTTAGACGACAATGCACGAGTGCATAGAGCAATAGTAGTGAACGAAATGCTTAAGGGTATATGTACGTGAACGACCACAAATATTATCAGAAAATGCAGACTCTAAATTTCTAAAATTTTATAAGAAAATGAACTCATAACTGGACAAAAATTATAAGGTATCACAACAAGACTTATTATAACTTAAATATCTGATAAAACTATAAAAAAATGTTACTAATAATATTTTTCAAACCAGTTTTATCAAAATATGAAGAAAATAAAAATAATTCTGCAGTTACATCATTTGGCAACCATAACATTATTGTGGTATCTCTGACATCTTTAATATTTTTTCTGCATTTTAATAAACACTTGTTTCTGAGTTGTTTATTTTAATACAATAATTTTTATATTTGTCCTATATAAAATATATTAAAATGTTTTCTGACCTAATTTTTTTATTTTCAAAGAAACGGGCATTATTGTAGTCTACCTTTTGCATAAATGCATGTTAAATCAGTGTACAAAATTTCAGAATTCTATCTCTAATGGTTGTGGAGTTATGAAATAATAGTGTGAAAATTTTCAAATTTTGTAAAATTTAATTGAAAGTAAGAAGTGAATTCTAAAAAATATTATTAGTAATTTTTTTATACTTTTATCAGATATTTAAGTTCCAATAAGTCTTGTTGTGGTATCTTGTAATTTTTGTTCAATTGTGAGTTCATTTCCTTATACAATTTTAGAAATTTAGAGCCTGCATTTTCTGATAATATCTGTGGTTGTTCACGTACATATACCCTTAAACAACAACGGGATCATTGAAAGTACTGGCCAGCACGATCGCCAGACTTCAATATTATTAAACATGCTGTAGGAAGAATAATTGCAGATTGTCCAGCCCCACCACTGAACTTACAGCAGCTGGAAAATTTTCTTATTGAAGAGCGACATTATTGGTTTACAAAGTTTTTAATAGTAAGTCGTACCATTACACTTAATGTATAATTAATTTGCCAATTTCTGCATTAACACGAATATTAATTCTTAAGAGTAAAATAAAGACAATGAAACATTATTTTTATGTGTATAAATGTTCGCAGGTCAATTTATGAAGAAACTCAAAAGCCTTCTCCACAAATATCTCCTTCCATTTCTTTTTTTTATTTTAGTAGGTTATTTTACGACGCTTTATGAACAGCTTAGGTCATTTAGCGTCTGAATGAGATGAAGGTGATAATGCCGGTGAAATGAGTCCGGGGTCCAGCACCGAAAGTTACCCAGCATTTGCTCATATTGGGTTGAGGGAAAAACCCGGAAAAAACCTCAACCAGGTAACTTGCTCCGACTGGGAATCGAACCCGGGCCACGCACTAGCCGTTACTCCACAGGTGTGGTCTTCCATTTACTACTGACTATGTCATTGCAAGCTAAAATGACGAAATCTTGAAACACCATTTTGAAGGAGATATAACATACCTGCATTGCTGCAAATTCATCTCCATGCTGGAGATACTTCTTGAATTTAGAGGAAGCACTACCCATGATGGGACGACCCGATGCAAAGCCACACTCGACAGGACTGTTATACTGGTCCAGTCAGTGGCTGCACAACCCTCGGCGTCAAGAGATCAGCCCTGTTTTTTTTAACATAAACCAAATTTTTATTAAGAAGAGGAAGCAGGCAGAATTAGTGTTGCATTCAGTAATACAGTTATCTTCTTAAATGTCTAAGTCCACAAGAGTTACATAATTTTCCATGTAGCTTATATAAAAGAAAATACAGTCGAACTCCCATAGCTCGATTTTTCGAGTTAGTTAGTTAGTGGGGTTTAAAAAGGGCGCGTCAGCTACTATGGCTATTTGCGCCCTTATCTAAAATCTTTTACTAAACAAAAACACAATACAATAACCAGAATACTTAAAAGAACTAAAAAACGTTGTCACAGTTAAAACGAGGCAAACAAATGCAGTTTCAACAAAGTGATGCATAAAAAACCATAAAAGTGAGAAGTTCTCAGACCCCAAATAGTATTTAAAAAGAAGCAACAAAACAATAAAACAAATGCCACCAGAAATAAATTGTCTGGCGCATTTATAAAATGCACGGATGTAAAAGGTCCGAATGTCAAGTTTGTTAAAATCATATACTAAAAAAATGTAACCCCCGGATGTAAAGAGTCCGGAGGGTAAGTAAAACGGATCAATAAAAAACTATATCACCCTGTCAAGTCCTGTATTCGATAAAAATCTCAGAACTGCATTTGTATAATTAAAATCATTTCCAAGAGTGTCACATAGAGTCGTCCAAATACCATACTGCCGAAGGACACGGTCGTATTTTCTACACTGTAATAAACGATTTTTCGATACCTCGAAGTAATTTTAATTTCCTGACAGAATAATGTATAATTTACGCGGAATATTTTTCCTATATCTCGAAGTTCTATAACTCGACTTTTTTGATATCTCAATTAATATTTCCTGAATTCGATTTTAAAGTGAAAATGAAAGTTATGTATCTACACATATGAAGGGTACACGGGAAAAACGATCAAGGTCCATCAAAATCGAAATTGAGTTAATAATGCCATCTTACAGTGGAAAGGAAGTACTATCATGTGGTCTAGCTAGTAATAAGAAATAATCGTTCTTGACATTCCACTACGTCAATTTCTATTAAATACACACATAACAATGTATTAAGTGCTTAAACTTTAAAATTCGTTTTTCTCGAAACTTTCTAAAATGGACCTTGATCGTTATTCCCGTGTACCCTTCATATGTAAGTAAAATTGAATGAATGTGATTAAATACCATTACTTTAACAAGCATTGTACTTCTGTATTTTACTTTCTTTGAAAGTGTCCTTCTCCAGGAATCAACCCATTAGTACTAATCCTACCCCTGCAATCACTATAGGCAGGAATCTGTACTGTAAAGGTATATCACAATGATCGCCACTGCGAAGACATAATGGCACATCTTTAACATTATTCTACTCAAACTTCGTTATGAATTCAACTGCCAAAATTGTCGCCCTGTTTTATTTTTTTATTTACCAGAGCTTCCTCAAATTAGAGGCTTTAACATTATTCTACTCAAACTTCGTTATGAATTCAACTGCCAAAATTGTCGCCCTGTTTTATTTTTTTATTTACCAGAGCTTCCTCAAATTAGAGGCTGCCATTAGACAAAGCAGACAAAACAAAGCAAGAACAAATAGATGATGAAAGATAACAGAGTAAGAAAAAAGGTACACAAGTACACAAACAAACAAACAAACAAACAATGGCAGTTTACAGAATTAAAACACACAGGAAACAAGAGGCGCCAAGACCAACAACGACCAGTTCTGAAGATGACCGAAAATAGGTCGAAACATGTTAACAAGGTACGTTAAAATTTAACACAAGAAAGTTCTTATCATACATATTCCGAATAAAAAAGTTACAAACAAGTAAAGAAGCAATGAAAGCTAATAAGAAAAAGAAAAATGATAATGATGCGTCAGTTTTTTCAGCACACTGAATTAGAGTACATATAGGTGGTTCTGTAAGAGTTTGACTGACTCTCTAATTATGAGGAGGGCCAGTTCATTTAGAAAAGATTTGTGCAGTCCTAGGGTCTTACAGAATTGTATGTATGTATGTATGTATTTATTTACACTGCAAGTGGGCAAGCACCCAGTGGCAGTGGTATATATACAATATAAACAATACACAATAAAATGATAAGCAATACACAATAAATTTACAATACACAATACAATTTTACAACACATATACAATTTTATACACAATACAATAAGAATACACAATACAATTTAACACAATAATAATAAAACATAAATAAAATACCTAATTTTACAATACAACCTACATAATTATGTGTAGGTCCTACATAAGTTTCAATAGTCTTTCACTTTACTCTCATCTCATTCCCTGTAGTGGCACTATGACGCATTTCACTGACACTTTAGCACACATTTCACTGACACTCTGTAACACATTTCACTGACACTATAGAACACATTTCATTGAAAAACACATTTCATTGAAGAACACATTTCATTGAGAAGAGAAGTTAGGTATCATTCCTCTTGCCCCAAACATCAATCCCGTGACACTGATATCGTGAAGTTGGTATTTATCTTTATAATACGGGATGGTTGGAATGCAGATTGCTCGTTTCTCCTCATGTACGTCTTCGGGCTGTCCTTTATATGTTTCAAAACTGATGGCGGGGTCGATTATCATACCCTGAGACAGGGATTTGCTAATGGCGATTATGTCAATTCGTCTGTTACTGCCATTGTCTATGGACAACCCCGACTTCTCTTTGTTGAAGTCAAGCAGTAATATTTGTCATCAATAATAATTTATGGTATTGGAAATTTCTTCATATTTTCTATACAGGGTGGAAGTGAAATGACCTTGGAGATTGAATGGGACGATTGGGTAACAGAAATTAATAAAAAATCTATATTATGTTTTGTGATTAAATGCACCGTTAATTAGGAAATTACGTTTGAAGTTTCAACAGTCCGGCAACATCGTCGCTAACACACTCTTCTCGTGATACTGCTGTAAGAGGTTAGCGAACTCTGTGTGCCTCGATAGATGAGCTGTTCTCTGGTGCTGTGTTGCAACTAACTCGCATCATGAAGTGGCTTGCAGAGGTTTTTAAAATTAAATTTACACGAGAAACAGCCACACTATTGAAGTACGTCAGAGGGATAAATTGAGTTCTATGTAATAGCGGCCAGGAAACCATATTTTGAGAAAATTTTTTTTTATTCAATGCAGTGGCACTTGACCGGAGTCATTGGCCGTACAATGGCGATAAAAACTAAAATGAAAGATAGAAAACGAAATAAAGTGAACAATGTGCAAGTGAAACTACGAAGGAGACGATGTCAACACTGCTGCATTCTTTCTCTGGCCTCCCAGTACCTATCCACAAAGCTGACGGATGAAAGTGTTGGACAAGTCTTAATGAAAAATAGGATTTTCATTTTCATTTATTTATTTTATTCCATAGATCTTACATGAGCAATGAAGCTTTAAGATGTGGAACATGTCAACATTTTACAATATTACAATTACAATTTTTACAAATTTTTATAGTTTTACAATTTAGTAATTTTCTACAATTTTTACAATTTTGTACAATTTTTTTACATTTTTTTACATTTTGGCAAGATGTAGTGAGATGAGATGAGGTCCGAGGATTCGCCAAAATATTACCCGGCATTTGCCTTTTCGGTGGGGGAAACCTCGGAAAAACCCAACCAGGTAATCAAATCAAAGGGGTTGATGCCAAGGACTCGCCATAGACCATCCGGCTTCAGTCCCACGGCTGGGGAAAACCTCCGAAGAAACCAAAGTCCAAAGGGGATCCAACCCAAGCCCGAACGCAGCTCCGGATCAGCAGCCCAGCGAGTCTGTCGACTGAGCTACATCGATGGCTCTACTAAAAGTATACAATACATAGCCAATCAGATTATTAAATTTACAAACGCAAACGATCATTCATAAGTTGAGCTATATTATAATACAAAACAATTTAATTAAATTTAAGGCATAAACAATTCAACCAGTTGTGATATACAGAAATTGATAATACATATCATGCAAACTACTTCAAATTACAAACACAAACAATTTATCAGTAGAGCTATATAGATTACTATTCAATTTAAAGCATATACAATTCATCGGCCAAAACTATACAAATATATACAATACAAAGTAGCATACTTTCATTAAGCTATACAAATTTGTGCAATTAATATCAAGTAAATTAATTCAATTTATAATCATAAACAATTCATCAGTTGAGCTATACATATTACCATTCAATTTACAGTAGGTCTATATACAATTCATCAGTAGAGCTACACAGACTAGTAATCATTTTAAGAACATATACAATTCATCAGCCAAACTATACAAACATATACAATCAAATTAGTTCAATTTACAAACTTATTTTCGTTAAGCTATACAATTCATATGAAGTAGATTAATTCTATTTATAAGCTTAAACAATTCATCAGTTGACCTATACAGTATACTATTCAATTTTTAGTACATACAATTCATCAGTTATGCTAAACAAAAATACAATACATAGTAAACAGATTAAGTCAATATAAAAACATATTTTACTTGAGCTATATAAAATTGTACATGTCATTTAAGTAGAATAATTCAGTTCACAAGCATAAACAATTCATCAATTGTGTAGAAGGTATGAGTATGTAGAAATTTGGTTAATTCTTTTCTGAACCTTTTCTCGTTGTTCTTCAAATGAAAAATAGGAATAAAGAATTGAACTATGCATAACATTTTATTTATTGCTTTTTTACTTGTGCAACATTATACAAAAAATACTATTTCATATTTATTTATAGAGCTTCCTCAAATTAGAGGCTGCCATTAGACAAAGCATACAGAACAAAAAAAGAACAAATACTGGTAGATGATGACAGAGAAAATGATAAACAAACAAACAAACAAACAAACAAACAAACAAACAATGGCAGTTAACAGAATAAGCTAACAAGAAGACGAATTATAATGGCGCATCAGTTTTTTCAGTACACTGAAAGAACAGAAAAAAAAAATTGAAAATTTCTAATACCACAGAGAAAATCAATAAACTCAAAACTGCAAAAGAGAAAACTACATTTAAATGAAGCTTCTATTTCAGTGTCTGAACAAGCTAATGAAAACGATAAATTATGTTTATATTACTGTGAAAAATATGCAGAAACAAACATGAAGGAATGGATAATGTGTGTGAAATGTAGTCAATGGATGCAAGTGCTAAGTAGAAACTAAGTTTTTCTTTAGTTTTCATATAGATATTGATGTTCGAAGTGATGCTTATATGGGCCCTTTTTAGGGAGAACAGCTGTTCATGATCCTCTTTTACATAGAAGAGTTACATTGTTATGTTACACAGTGTGGTAATACAAACATACAACTTAGGAGTAAACAGAACACAAAAATTATTATTTTAAACAAATTTTAACAAAATGTAAACATAAATCACTTTGTATGAAATTTGAAACATAAATGATTCTTTCTTAACACTAAGTGAAGTTAATCATTCAGATTTAATTCATCATCACTAGCTTCTTGTGCATTTTCACTTCTGGTTTGCAGGAAAACTTCTTCGTACCAAACAACATCATTTGGTTCCAGGAATTTAAATAAACTGCGCATATCTTTTTCTTTTGCTGGGTTCAGTTGCACAGGATGGTTTCCAATAACCTAGTGTCAATACTCGTGTCAGTCATTCTTCTTAAAGTAGGCTATTTCTTGTTTAAATCTTCTTGTTTCGTTATTGTATTTTTTTTTGACCTGGAAATGTACAAAACCTTGCCCAGACATGTTCAAACATTTTTAGCAAGAGCCAGAACAGGTCACATTGTCACTCAATTGTACCTACACCGATTTCACATTTCTGATAATCCTACTTGTCTGTGGTGTAATAATCATGATGAAGATCTGGAACACATTCTTCTATACTCTCCATCCATAAACCACAAAAGAAGTAAATTAAAATCATCAGTACCAGTTGCAGAAGACACATTGACTACACCCCAACTCTGGCTACTAGCAACAGGAATCTATAATGAACACCGATCAAATTACCCCTCATTTCTCGTGAAAAATAACAACTGAATAGACTACAGTGGAATATAGCGGACTTTATGATGTCAGCAAACAGCTGGATGCATTAAGAAGATTGATTATTATACAGTTTTCAAAACATTTATTTTTACAGCATTGTGTAACTAGAAGAAACTGTTTGTTAGAAATATCTTCACCAGTAACAGATGTATAGCTTTTGCTGGAATTTCTTTTAATCTTCTTCGCAGCATGATCTCTTCTTGACTGTCCCTTGTGTTTCTTAGTTCTATCATTAAGAGCTATCTCAGATATCTTCAAACAACACAATCAATAACACAACTGCAGTTCATATCCGTAATGACTTGTCTCTCCTACAGTAACTAATTTCGAAATGGCTGTCACACATTCATAAATACATAGAACTCCTTAATTATTTTTTATTAGTTTTCCTATCAATATGGACAAAAATCAAGATCTTACTCGCAATAGTACTGAAGAGAAGGTTGTTAAACCTTTGAGAAAAAACATTTTTCTGAAAAAAAAAAAAAAAAAAAAAAAAAAAAATATTAATTTTCCACCAATATGATATTGTAAATTTATTTCAACTCAACAATAGGATTTTATTCTTCCAACAATAATTCCTTTCTACAATTCACCTTAAACGCTCTCGTCAACAATAGGATTTTCACTTAACACAGTATTCGTTATAGCATTCCACCGACGGCAATGACAATTTACTTGGACTATTACGAACAACAATGAACTGTTAATCTTAACTAATATTTACAAAGCACTATTTACAAATCAGAACTATCAGTTCTCAGTTCACAGTTCTTCTAGCTCAGTCACTCGAGTTCACAGTATCTCGAACCACAGACCTTCAGAGACAGTCCACTGTACTCGAACTCAGGTCCCTCCAACTGCGGTCCACTGCACTCGAACTCAGGCCTTCGGATGCTGATACAGTTGCGGGCGCACACTCGAGTCGAACTCCGGTACACAAGACTGGCTTGCTTGCTCTGGCTTACTCACTGACTGAATAACTGAAAACTGCTCGAGTTCGCTGACGTTTCTTCTTTTATAGCAACAGCGATGTAGCCTCGAAAGTTCGACGCGTGTCCAGAGATAGCACTCCAGAACAATCCAGAGCCCTCTCCTCTCTACCAGCACCAGATGCGCGCGCAATTTCCCTCGCCGCGTAGGCCCTTTCCCCTCTCTTCTCTCCACCGCGCGCCGTCCCTCAGTGCTCCGTGGAGCCTGTGTCGGCTCACACGCGGTCTGCTCTCTTGCGGGACGCTGGTCGTGAGTTCGAATCTCGCGTCGCTGTCACAATATTATAGTTTTTTTACATACAACATGAGATATTCGCTCTGAAAATCTCCAAGGCTATTTCACTTCCACTGTGTATATCCAGTTCTCGTTAACTCGAAGAACTATCAGTTTCTGGAAGCACTTCGAAATATCGAAATTCGATTTAAGAATCCATTTGAAGAATGTGCATATAAGATATTTTCAAACGACAAATAAATCTAATGGTCTACAATGTAGATAAAAATTCATATTGAAAGAAAGAATGAATGGGAGAAATTACAAAAGAAACATTTAAAAGGTAGGTGAAAATGCGTCCTTTCAAGGGAAACTGAAGCAAGGAGAAATCCAAGCTTGTTAGCACTTATCTCACTGCGATTTTCGCCATTCCATATGAAGGAACATTAGAAAATGTTGAAGGGGAAAGCCGAAAATGGATGTAATCTAATAGCTACCACATAAGAAGGGAGAATGAAGCCCTACAGAACAGCAACAGGGGGGATCGCCAAAGATGTTAAAAGGCTAAGAAGCACCAAAGGTGTAATTGATTTAATATGCTGCCACACACTCCCAATCTAAACCAATGATTCCCAACCAGGAGAAATTTTGAGGGTTTTAGGAGGGAATATGTTTACTGAATATTGATTGTGCCGCATTTGCTGAATGTTGACTATTGTGGACTCACTTTTCTTACTACCAGTATTCTTTTCACTTTTATTTTTCAAATTTTTGCTACAACAATCTCTATTATTATGATTTAAATGGCTGCTCCAGAGCAGGACTTGCCAAACTTTTCATAGTGAGGGCCACATTAACCTTGCGAGAAAGAATCACGGGCCAAGTCACATAAGTTTAAACTAAGTCTAATAAACAAAGCTCACAAACATTAGTATTCAAACTTTTATTGACCTAAAACCTACACTTCAAATTGCTTTCTTTTTTCATTCAACTGGCAAGTTATGTTTTTGGCAATATCTTCCACTCTGAGAGCAACTGTATGTACTGAAAGACTACTATTCTTAAATAAATCTACTTTCTCAGGACAAATTTCCTTTGCTGCCATTATCACGCACGATTTAATAAGTTCACCATCAATAAAAGTTTTTGCTCTTTTCGCCAGTTCATGCGAAACTAGCCACTGTTGCTGCTTCATTGTCTAATCTCTGTTTCTTGAAAATATTCTGTTGAGATATTCTGTCCACGTTTCATTGCTTCAAATTTATCATCCTGTAACTTCTCCATAAATTGTGAAAATTTTGAAAAATGTTTGATTTCATAATGCCTGCGAATATTATATTTTTTAAACACAGTAATTGATTCTTTAAAAACCAGGCATAATTACTTTATATCCAGTTTGAATCATAAAATAGTCCAAACTCCATTGTTGTTTAAACACAGAACATTCACTGTCCATTTTCTATTTTTTTCTTTCCCTGCCTTAATTAAAGTTACACTGTAAGAACTAAGCTACTAGTAAATGCTTGTAAATTAACTCAGAGTGCTAATACTATTCTTGACTGGATAATATTTACCACTTCACATTTCCACTGCTCTAATATGTGTGACTGTGTACAGTCCGCGTCACCGTTTTTGGCGTGTGAAATAAGTAATGGGAACGTTAATTGCGAGTGTATTATATTTGCCGCAGTCAGTCTGACAACTGTGTTTGGCAAATGACTGATGTGACGTGTATATGAAGTGGCACCATTCTCAGTTGCACTAGCAACATGCTCACATGTTGCTAGTACTATAGACTGGGTACTATATATCTAGGACACACGCCAAAAATGCTGGTGCCAGCTATACCGAAAGAAGTCGCTGTTGTCTGCTTACTGCGATGCAATCTCTGGTTGCTCTGTTGCCATACTTCGCGCTTGGGCTGGACAACCCACGGTCGCCTGGCGGCTGAATGCTTGCAACCATTGTTGCCTATATTATAGCAACATCATTGTTACCACAATATATGAAAAATTTGTTTAAGAATCTGGGTCTCAGTTTTGATTTCATCGATCGAAATTCGTGAATAAATTTATCTTCCTTTTCTTATCTCATTGACTTTACATTTTTTTTTCAAGTTATAAATGGGCCGAACAAAAGTAGCTCGCGGGGCTGATCCGGCCGGCGGGCCATAGTTTGGCAAGCTCTGCTCTAGAGAATCAAAGACGATATGTCAAAACCAAGGGTCTGACTTTGGAAGGCATTGATTTGGAAAATGCTGAAATTTGTATAGGGGAGGAGATGTGGGGCCATGGCTCATTTCCTTTAGAGCTTGTCCCAACATTGGTTTAGCATTTTGGGACCACAGGCAGAATAACTTATCTCAATATGGCGAGATGAGACTGAGGATTCGCCATAGATTACCTAACATTCGTATTGTGGTTGGGGAAACCTTGAAAAAACCCAACCAGGTAATCAGCCCAAGCAGAAATCGAACCTATGCCCGAGCAAAACTCCGGATCGGCAGATGAACACCTCAGCCAACTGAGCTATGCAGATGACCGTGTATTTCTCTTACCAGGGGGAAAGAAAAGTGTGCCCCTCGTTTAGAGATTGTTTGGAGATGGGGCATGTTTACCATCTTCATTCTGAATATAGAGTGATTCGGTTGCTGATGGCAACATCCATTATGCACACTTCATCCCCCTATTATTTATTCGCTCGTTTTCATACTCTCTCTCGCTATCATAATATTAATAGTCGATCACAACGCGATAACACGCTAGAAATTCCACTTCACACATCATCTCTGTATTCCTCATCTTTCACTGTTGCTACCTCTCGTCACTGGAACTCTCTGCTGCCTGAAGTCAAGGGCTATCGAACATTGAAATCTTTCAAATCCAAGTTAGAAAATTATCTTATGACGAGTTGCCAAACTAACTTACTATTATGACAAGTGTTGTATTGCATGTTTCCACGTTTTCACTTTTTTTTAATGTTCTAGTGATATTTAACTTATTTTATATTTTTGTTTTCATATTTTCCGATAATGGTATATCTATAATGTGATAAGTTGAGCTATATATAATCATAATTTTCCTTACTGTGTGTACTTAAAAACATTTTATTCATTGTATGCTTTGTACTGCACTATTTTATTACTACTATTAGTATTATTATTATTATTACTATTCTTATTTCTATCATTATTATTATTATTATTATTATTATCAATAATTGTCTTATTTTTTATACTTTGTATGTTTCATTTATTTTGACCTGCTGTTCACATTTTATTACGCTTTTTCCTCTCTTTCTGTATGTTATGTATTATGTCTGATTTCTACTTACTTGTTGTATACATTTTATTATTATTATTTTACTCAGTTTTGTGTGTAAAATTGTAGTGTACTTTGTAAATTTGTAGTGTTTTTTGTAACGCAGTCTTACTCCTGGTTGAGTGTCAGAGAAGGCCGTATGGCCTTAACTCCACCAGGTTAAATAAATTATTATTATTATTATTATTATCATGCTGGATGCTGCGCTTGCCAGGAAACAAAGTCCAGTCCCGTCAATCAATCCCGGAATTTGGAACTGTGTTAGGAAGAAAGATAGGATCCTTGGTGTATATGTAATAGCCTGAATTGTAGTTCATCAGGAGCCAGGATATCAGGGTGTGCCCGACATAAGATGAGCTGGGAATGGGTCCTGATCCTAAGACACAAACGGGCAGTAGATGCTTGCTGCTTCTTAGGTCTCTCCTGATGCTGTATTCCAGATCAACCACCTCAAACTTGGATTTCCAAGCACACACGATCATTTCGTGGACCATCTCACTGATCCGCCTGCACAAGCAGTTCATTTCAACACTATGCTTCTACAATGTCCTGACATGATTACGAGCAATTTTGATCATGAAGGAGGAATACCGGTAGAAGGAGAAAGAGCAGAATTGAAGAAATCACGTCAGCTAATGAAATCAATATTGCCTGTTTGAATTTAAGTGGCAGGCCATTTCAGTCACTGCAACAGAACTTACCATATGCGTAATATGATATCTATGCTATACTTCAGAATACCGCAAAAGCACTAATTTACAAAGACTGTGCAAATTAAAAATAATTAAAACGCATGTTTTTTTATTGATGGCACAAGGGTAGATAAATTTATTTAGGCTATTTTTTTTTTATTTAACTAGCTAGGTAGCTAGGGAGTACAAATTACATTTATAAAACAAAAATGTTTCTAGCCACTACCGTAAGAGCCAGGCTCGTGTACGGTGTGGTCTTAGTCAATAATATAACAAAAAATTTACAAGGACAGTTTACTAAATACAGTAAGTAACTTAATTCAAACAATAAATAACACACAAGAGCAAAAAGAGAAAAAGACATTTAATATAAATTGACAATCAGACAGAAGTCAGTGATATTCAATAAAAACATGAATATAGTCGACAGAAATAAAAGTTAAAAAATACATTTGTTAATATTATATATCATGAATAATTTTATAAATTTCTTTTTTAAAAGCTTCAATTTTAAAATATTTCAAATTTGGAAAATGGTTTGTAGTTCCCTGGACCAAAAATAAATAATTCAATAAAGCAATAATGACATAAAGTACTTACACGGTATTCTGTAGTCGTTCCTTAAAATTACTTCTTTCATTAAGATACAGCAATACAACTCTAATCCTTAACAGAGGTATACACAAACACTAATATTTGTTAATGAAAGAGAAGTTCACTACTACACTGCAAAAACTATTATAAATAAATTGTTATTTTGTTGTTTTGGACTGATGTGAGTAGGTCATGTCAAGTTTCCCTGCATACTATAGTAAAGCCAACTTCCTGTATTACAAACAAGATATAAGTTTGTCTTGTTAACCAATAAATGTTAATATTAAAATCATTTGGATTGTTCTTTAACTAATTTTAAAGTGTTACAACATAACATAAATACACCGAGTTCAACAGTTTTGCAAATGCACATCTATTGGTCAAGTTCCAAATACTGATACTATTCTATTTTCAGCTCACGCAATACTGCCACTAGTAAAACGTGTTTCGACTTCTAGTAAGTACATCCTAATTATTTTTTTTTAATTGTAATGGTTGTTATGTACTGTCGAGATAAGGATGGTGTATTTTGATCACAGAGCTAAAAGCAAATAGAATACGTCTGATGACAAAGTTCATATTTGCGCAACACACAAACAATCTTACGGAAATACAATAGAAGTTTGAAGTCATTAAATTGAAATATGACATGCTTTTCATCACTATGATACTACAGTTCTGCCAATTTTACTTTTAAATCTGTTATCCAGATTCACTGTAACATATTGGGTTACTGAGCAGGCCCTCATTGTTCTATTTTGTTACCTATCTTGTCTGTCAGAAGCCTCTGTAGTCACATGAGATGTCTTGCAGAGATATATAGAGTAGAGGAGACAAAACCTATCCTGTGACCTTATCATGCGCAGTGGCTATATCACCAATGGGTATGGAGGGGGGAGATTTGTTTTAGTCTGAGATGAACTTCTGTATCGGTAGGTTCATATAATATTAACACTTATGAAACAAACTCTTTTTCTGATACATTATTCTTTCCCCTCTCGCACAGCTCACATGCCAAGTCTCACCTTCTCACCTATCTCTCAGAGATATTTATACACAAAGAAGGGACCTGATGGTACGAAGAAAATGTTGTTCTCCACGGCTGAATTTGGGAGTATTTCACCCATTATTCTTCTTGCCTCCCAATAGAGACCACTTAAGTTTTTTTTATTTTTGGTCTGGGGAATAAAGTTGTTGTTTTCTAATGCCAGGCATTTGACAATAAAGTCATTTGACCTCTTGCACTCCAATATTTTTCAAAGATATTATCATGGTCAGCCACTGAAGCACAGATTTTGAGGTGTTCCGAATCCATTTCTTGATTTGAGTTGCACAGTGGACAGTTAGGAGACTGATATATTCTAATTCTATGCAGATGCTTGGCCAGTCATGGCCTGTTGCCAATCTAAATGCAGCTACAGATGATTTGCGTGGTAAATCGGGAATCAACTGTGGATTATGATGCAGAGAGTTCCATTTTTTCCCTTGGGATTGTGTTATCAAATCTTCTTTCTTGAAGTCTAAGTATGTAGATTTAATAAATCTTTTCACAGATTAATACGTAGATTTAGTAACAGGTCTGTAAGTAGCAGTGCTGCCCTTCTTTGCTAAAGCATCCGCATTCTCGTTTCCCAGGATTCCACAACGGGATAGTATCCATTGGAATACAATTCTTTTATTGAGTGATATTAGTTGAGAGAGCATTTGATTTATTTCTGCTATTTGAGATGAAGGTGTGTGTCTAGGGACTATTGACAGAATAGCTGCTTTGGAGTCTGACAATATAACTGCATTTTTAAATTTATTGATGTGGCAGAGAAGATTCCTGAGACTTTCACTTATTGCAATGATTTCTCCATCAAAACTTGTTGTTCCATATCCGAGAGATCTATAAAGTGAGAAGAGATAGCACATAACACCTGCACCTTGTTCCCTGGAGATCAAGGATCCATCCGTGTATAAATGAAGCCAATTTTGTTGGGGGATAAAGTTGTTTGCATCTGTGACATACTTTAAGACACACATATTCACTGGGTAGTGCTAAATGAACATCAATATTGACCAAAACCTCTTACAAGATGACAAAACCATGAACAAATGACCGTTTAAGGGGAAACGAGACTTAAAATGCAAAATACTTCAGTGGAATACAGGAGGTTTGTCAACAGGCAAAGTAACCAACATACGAAGAAAATTTTGCCATTAATTCTGCCTGTCTCAGAGTTCTATTATGTATCATTAACTTACGACGCAGGAACTTTGAATTTACATTACTTCTGAAAGAAGCCATATTAAAATCCATGTTGAATCTTTCGTACACTACTTTTAACACTTGAATATAAATAATTGATTAAATGGCGATCTTACTCGTGTTAATTATGTAACCATGTGCAGCTTACAGCTGTTTCGGTGCTATTGACACCATCCTCAGAGCCTTCTGTGTCTCAGTGCCATCTCAACTTCGCTGCCTATTGTGTGGGTGCGTTCGTGTGATGAAGAGTTGTGTCAAATAGTGTGTGTGTTCTGAAATTGATCTGTGTGTTGAGAATTTGATTAGGGTGTGTTTTAGTGTGTCTGTATATTTCATATTGTTCTAGTGTGTTGAGTTTTTGGTTTTTGGGTTGTATGTGTAGGATTTCCATGTCTGTATGTATGTATGTGTGGTTAGCATTAGTTATGTGTTTGGCATATGTAGATGTATTGTGTCCTTTGGTTATTGCTTTAATGTGTTCTTTGTATCGAGTTTGGAATGATCTGCCTGTCTGTCCAATGTAGAAACTGTCGCAACTATTGCATGTGAGTTTGTATACGCCTGTGTGGTTGTATTTATTTGTTTGTGTTGTTTGTGTGTTGAGATGTATTTGTAGTGTGTTTTCTGTTCTGTATGCTATGTTATATTTCTGTTTTCTGAATGAGGATGCGATCTTGTGTGTGTTTTTGTTTTCGTATGTTAGTGTGATGTATTTCTTGTGTTCTTGTGTTGTGTGTGTTTTTGTGTTTACTGAATTTTTATTTTGTCTTCCTTATGATGTTGTCTATTATGTTTGGGTTGTAACCATTTTCTTGTGCTATGTATTTGATTGTGTTCACTTCTTCATTGTAGTGTTGTTGGCTCATGGGTATGTTGAGTAATCTGTGTACCATTGTCCTGAATGCAACATGTTTGTGTTGTGCGGGGTGATTACATGTGTTGTGTATGTGTGTGGTGGTGGTGGTTGGTTTCCTGTATATTTTGAAGGTGTGTTTGTTGTCAACTTTTGTTATTTAACATTTCCTTGCCTGCACGCATTGTATTCTTCACCTGACATAATTAGGAACATTAAATCCAGACGTTTAAGATGGGCAGGGCATGTAGCACGTATGGGTGAATCCAGAAATGCATATAGAGTGTTAGTTGGGAGGCCGGAGGGAAAAAAAACCTTTGGAGAGGCCGAGACATAGATGGGAAGATAATATGAAAATTGATCTGAGGGAGGTGGGATATGATGATAGGGACTGGATTAATCTTGCACAGGATAGGGAATGATGGCGGGCTTATGTGAGGGAGGCAATGAACCTGCGAGTTCCTTAAAAGCCTTTTGTAAGTAAGTAAAGATCCTTGTGGTTTGCCAACGTTACTGGTCTGATGTTTTTAATAAAAAATATATATACAACTGTTGTTTAATATATGTGTATGTTCAAAGTATAATGGTAGATAACACATATTGATTAGAGGAGAATGTGTAAGGGTCAAGGTTAACTGAACTCCCAATGCAGTCTCCTGAGATGATTTCTAGTATATGAGGCACACAATGACCATCCATGCTTAAGCACTGTAATAGAGGTCTACTACGTCTTTTTCGAGGAAGAATAAGTAATAGATTTCATAGCCTTAATGCACGGAGTCCTACATAATTTTAACTTTCCTTCTCAAAGATATTTTCAATTGAAACCAAAATCAGTTGTAAGACCTGTAATTACTTATGGGTGTGAATTCAGAGTTATAATGCAAAAAACTAAGTAAATGAAGGAAACGAAAAAAATTAAGGTTTAAGAAATTACACAAAAATTACTAAGTGATAAAATGAGAAGTGACATAATTAGGGATGAATGCACAATTGAACCTGTGTTTAACTGGATAATGAATAGGAAAATTAAATGAAATGAATACATTGATCGTATGGAGGACACCAGATTAGTGAAGAGAATTAGAGATTGGAAATCAAACGGGAAGAGAAGTTTAGGACACCCAAAATTGACATGGAAAGATACGTTAACACAGTACTGATGGATGAATAGATGGATGCAATAAGCTGCAGGCTTAATACGAAAGAAACAAGAATAAAGAATATACATAAAAATTAAATATAAAATTCTGATATTCAATATGACCGTGAAATCACTTTCCCATAACAATGCATGAAAATGGTATGCGAATACAGTATGTAATCAGAATGAGCATCAAATAGGTGACAGAACTTTATCCAACTTTCAATAATCCAGGACACAAACATGGTTCAGCAGGACTCAGTCTATGAGCTGATGACTCCTCAACAAAGAGGCTAGGATTGGATCCTCAGGGAATTCTAAGATATTTGTGGCAAGTAACTCTGGGGGAATGACCTTTCTTCTCTATTAATTTCTTCTAAGAATTTCATTATACTTTTTCTCAATTCTCATAATAAAATCAAATTTTAATTACTAATTCCTGGGCTGTTATATGTCATAGGCCTACAAAAAAATATATAAAAAAATATATATTAATAAAAAAATTTTAATTGGCACAATCTTAGAAACATTGCAACAATGGTTATTAGATCTAAATTAGTGCAAATATTCTCTACAGTATACTAGTCCTTCCAGTCTGCTGTTTGAAAATGAATTTGAATTCTCAAATAAAACATAGGAACAGACTAAAAGAAACTGAAACGAATACCGGTACCGGGTACACTTTTTAATCAGAGAAAAACAAGTAAATTTTAGAATAACTGAAAGTATAATAATCAGTGACGAAATTAAAAAAATATATAAACATGTAGTTGGATTCGCCACATTTTAAGAATAAACAAGAACAGAATGTTTAAAACAATAACAGAACACAAACCAAAATATTACAGAAAGGAAGATCTCCGAAAGACTATTGGATGAATTCAAACTATATTAAGATCTATAGTCCCAACACTGTTATTTCCGGCGTGACTCCGCCTCTTAGCTTACGTCTTAGAAAGTGAAGACTCTATAAAGTCTAGATAGGTAGTATCGTTCGCCATTTTTGTTCTTACGTTGTCGAGCTACCATACGAGGAATCTATTTGCCACACCGTTAAACATTATCATGTCGTAGCTCCTATGATAATAAATCAAACGCAATGTAATTCAGCAAATAATTGAGCAGCAAATAACGTCTTCGTGTGCTTTCTGCGAACGCCAACGAAAGAGCTAAAAGGGCGGGCGATTATATTAAGCATTTATCGAGCCTTAAGAAATGAATCAGCGAATCACAAGACACACACGTTTAAATGTAGCCGACCTGCAACGCGATTGGCTGCCGGAAATTAGAGCGACGGGACTATAATTCATGATTATTGACAATGATGATAATGATATAACACAGACACTTTGAATGTTGATGAATAAATAAATATTATGCATAATTAAATTAAACTAGTTTGCTTCATTACAAGTTGTCTTGAAGTTATAACCACGTGGTGTATGGCATAATAGTCGCCTTGCATAGAACAATCTAGAACAATTTTTTTGTGTATGGGAAGTGTGTAGGTAGATATTAGGTGTCTGCTAACATGAATAATGCTATTACAAGTCTGCCTGGAGATGAACGGCAAGGAATGATTCAATTCTTAACAGCAAAATGTTCTGGGACATCCAACTTACAGCCCTGATTTGTCACCATACGACTTTTAATTTTTTTGGTTCTTAAGAAAGTTCTAAAGGGGCATAAATTCAGCATAGATAACGAAATAATGGCCGCTATGTTGAAATGGTTCAAGAAGCAGCTAAAATCTTTTATCATTGATAATATTCAAGACTTCTTCACACAATGGGACATCTGTGAATGTCTATGAAGATCAAGGAGGAAACTTACTACATTCATGTATTTTTAAACATTGATATTTATAAATCTCTTACATTTCTGATGTACCTTAATAAGTAGATCTATAAATTTGCTTAAATGCATTTCATTTCATCATGCCTTGGAAGAATGCTGAAAACATAACTCAAACAAATGTAACTGAAGTTTTCTAAAGATATAATCGTTCCTGCACTGGTTTATAGTATTGTAGTATATGTTCCTCGAAAAGATGTATCTCAGACCTCAGAGTTAAAATTCCAAAGTGTTGTTCAGAGATATAGATTGATGGATCACTTACGAAATACAATTCTGTTATAATGAAAGATCTCAATATATTTTCTGTAACTGAATACTGAGAAAATAAATCGAATTAACTGTAAAAATGATACAGATATGTGGACAATGTGCGTATACTAAAACAAATGCTATCAAGGTTGTCTATGGAAAATATGGTCAGATTTGTGAACTAGATCTCAAGCCTTGCAGTAAATAAAAATCAGGTATTGAAGTAAACTATTATATGCTTCAAATATTTGGAAACTCTGCTCCATTCTTCCAACATCTGTGAGCATTCCGTATTACTAGATAACCACAAATCACAAAAGTTTCTATTCAAGTGGTCATCACGTGCAAGGCTACCAATTAAGACAACACTGGAGACATCTAATCCTTTGACGAGAGAGATTAATTACCACCTTCTTGCCAGGAATCGAACCCAGATCTGCTGAATTTGTAACTACTTCAACAACAATGGAAGACAAAACACATTAAACAAAATTTAGTCTTAAATACTGTATGAAAGAAACACAGAAAATTAAACATGGATGTAAATGTAGTCCTCATAAATTATTAGAAATAAATCTTTTAAAGGCACAAGAGCAAGGATATAAAACTACTCAGTCCTTTTTTAGAGTACAGGAAACAGATCAGTAACTTGTTGCATGAAGTGAATTGATGTCAAGAGTAGGCTAATTAAGCTCTAACAATTTATCTAATCCAGCCCACTACATCTACGAGTAATGGCTTCCACTTGAAGACAGTATAATAAGGATGTTCAATGTTAAAAGCTTACAAAAGAAAAAAGCTCTTGATCTGCCTTTGTTACGGTACCTACAACCTCTACCATTTATCTTTAATTGACTATATCATCCAATTGACCAGTATGATGTGGCTACAGATACGAAATAACGAAATAAACATCAAATGGACATTGTGCTACTGTCACACATCTGTGACACAGCACATGAGGGTTGGCCACCTAAGGGGAACTAAGAGGTGGAACTTAAACTGAGAAGATTCAATCCGGCATTGAAACTGGAATCCGGTGTAGACCTGAAAACCCGGGTTCGAGTCCCGGTGCCGGAGAGAATTTTTCTCTGCTCCATTCATCCTTTATCAAAGGAAGTTCTGCTTCCACTTTTGAGATGAAATAAGTTTACACCATTTTAAAATTCTCCAGATTGCTATAGCAGGTAAACTACAAGCCTATGCAATAGTTCGTTGAGTTTGTGTAGGCCTATTCTATATGGGCAAATAATTCTCACATCACAATGAGAAAACATTACTTAGTAATTACTTGACGATTTTTATACTGACCGTAATCTTGTCTTTCGATGCTCTGTGACCGCAAATAAACACAAAAGGAACAGCAGCGAGTGGTCAACTCTAACAGCAAATGATGGGGGAAAACTTGATCTAGTTCAGAAGACACCATCATCTAGAGTTATCCTGCACAAACAGAATAATATTTAGACAACAGAAATAGACACTAAAATTAAGCAAGTTAACACCACTTCTTTTAAAGACTCTGTTAATTTAGCTTACAAGAATGTAATCTACAATTAATACTTCTAAGGGAACACCAATTCTGAACAAAACAAAATTTGGAATATAAATCACTATAGCTGAATGACAAGTTAAATGCATTAAGGACTTATTCTGTATTAAAACCATCGTTCATAAACAAATGCAGTTCAAATTTCAGTTTTAGCTTACTAAAAAGATATTGTAGTTTCAAAAGTGGAAGCATGAAACAAATCATATTAAAGAAATTAAATGGTTCTAAAAGCAAACTAGTATTGCTGATCAAATTTTAAAATAGAATAAACACACAATTTTTTAACTTAAAACCATATCTTTAAGCGTTTGATTTAACTTTTATAAACAGGCAAATTGAATTATAATATTATATACATATACCATACCGTACATTTAGTGACTTCTGACAGTATCTTAAATTTGACAGGTGGCTAATTATTTTGACAAGAAGTACAGTCACTCTCAAAACATAACATTTTTTAAACCCACGCTTTAAATCTATATGTATATAATATATCAGTATATTAATATCATACTCTGAAAAGCTAATATTACCATTTACAAATATCACAACACATCAAATTAGTGCTCAACATTTGCATCACTGAATGATTACGGGATGCATTACAGACCCCCCACGAAGAAGACAGCTTTCAATACTTCACTCAAACTAATAACAAAACATTATAAGAAGTAACACTTACACAATGATTTTTCTAAAACTCTCGATGTCTTCATGATTATGTACACTTAGTTATCTATGTATTACTTACAATTACATGTTATAGAAATATCTATCCCGTTTAGGTACCTACGATCGATTTCTCATGCGCCTAACAAGATAACAGAAGGAAGGCGCGGGCGCGCAACCACGACTAGCAGACGATTCGAGACGACAATTCACGAATGGAATCGGAACCACGTGGTACAATTTGTGAACAACGCACCAATCATAAGCAAATGTCGGACCTGTGGGTTCGGTATGAAGGATGTCCAAAAGACTGAAGCGGCGGGAAGGCGTTTAACATAGGTCTGTGTGTGATTTTTTGCACAGAAGTAAGACAGGTATAACTTAGGTTAGGTACCATAGCATTGAGACAATATGACCTACGTACCACGAGGTTATAGTGACATTCATAGAATGTTTTTACAAACAATGATGAGTTGCCGTATGTTAAAATATGAAGAGGCCTGCGTTTCGTTCTGCAAGATATCTCAATCTGTCACAGGTATGTTTATTATAGGATACTATTACAAAACTCAGTGTGACAATTATTCCGTAAATAATGTAAAAAGTGAAAATACTTGACTTTTTCGCTGACGGTGGGGCTACATGCCACTAATCTATCTCTTCATCAACTCCTATTTAACCTTATCACTGATAGTGGGGCTGCTTGTCACTAAGCTATCTCCTGATGAAATCTCACATAACCTTATCACTGATGGTAGGGTTACATGTCACTAATCTATATTTGGTCAATGTAGAGTATCCACCGGCCACTGAACGAATATTGCACACTTTTGTCACTGCCAATGTGGCGCTATAAAACAATGTTCAATACTTTTATCACATCCACAACACATTTTAATTCTTGTACTATATATATAGACAATTTTTACTACATTAACACATTTAGTATATCACGAAACATGTAAAATGTAATTTTTATGAAAGTTGCCATTGCTTCTTCTTCAAATTAGTAGTATTAGTATGATCCACTTCCACTAGCTGGAAACCGACACGATTGGCAGAGCCGGCAATACATGAAAATGAAATGATACTAAGTTGAGGAATGTTACTACAGGTATGTAGTATTATGCGACAGGTTAGGTTAGGTTTGATTAGGTGTGTATTATGTGACAGGTTAGGTTTGATTAGGTGTGTAGTATTATGAAAAGGTTAGGTAAGGTTTGATTAGGTGTATATATTATTATGTTGGCAGTACTGAAACCCACTGTTACATTAAAGAAATATGGCGGTATTCTTCGCTCAAGCACGACGATTTTCGTATATAAGTAAGGGACGTATTTAGGGTGGGCTTACAGCTCTCCCAGTGATCACATCAATTATCTACTACTCAGTACTTTAAATCCAAGACATTTTGAAGGTATTTTACCAAGTTCCTGTAGTGGCCGGGACATAAGTAACATTCACCATTTCAAGGGAAAAATTGTTTCGGGGCCGGGTATCGATCCCAGGACCTTTGGTCCCATACCAGCACTCCACCAACTGAGCAACCCAGGAAGTCCAGCCGACACCATCTCAATTTTTCCCTTTATATCCACACAACTCGCGTGGGCTGACAAGATGCCAGAGACCCACATCGAGCACACACAATCTCTATGTGACGTGGAATTGTGATTTTCTGTTAACGTGCCTACAGTAACATAGGCCTATTATGCAAATCTAGGTTTTCAGGTAACTCTCCCTGTAAAGCAATTTGAATAATGTCAAGGGAAAATTTGTACTAGGCCCGGGTATCGATCCCGGGACCTCTGGTGGAATGTACCAGTGCTCTACCAACTGAGCTACCCAGGAACTCCACCTGACACCGTCTCAATTTTTCCCTTTATATCCACACCGAGTATTGGCGGTATAACCATAACAGTTTTTTATTAGGGGGGAAATACCCTAACTAATCCCCAGAACAACAGGGAGGCGGTTCTGGACGCTTTAATTCTAGAATCGGGTGCAAGAGGCCAATCACCTATTCACCTTAAATTATATGATTACGTTTCCCAAGAGAATGATACCCGGACAGATTAACAGGCACAGACTCTGGCTACGTAAACGGACTTTGGCATGTGGAACTTGGAATGTACAAGGAATAAGTGGAAAATTAGTAGAAGTAGTTATAGAGATAGACTCTTTAGAAATGGATATTGTAATCCTAAATGAGACAAAGAAAAAAGGAAAAGGGCAAGAATTGATTGGGAACTACATCCATTTTTGGAGTGGTGTACCAAAATCGGAGAGGGCTAAATCTGGGGTGGCTGTCCTCATAAAGAAAAAATGGAAATCAGGAATAATTGATTGGAAGGAGATAAGTGACAGGATAATTCACATAACTATACGCATTTATGAATCTATGGTGGATGTAATAGGTGTATATGCTCCTAACAATGATGCTTCAGGTGATGAGAAAAGAGCTTTTTATGATGATTTGAGGGAGGTAGTTGATGAATGCCTGGATGGACATGAGCTCTTGTTAATGGGAGACTTTAATGGACGTGTCGGCAGGAAAATTAATGATGACGTTGTTGGAAACTGGGGAGAGGACACAGAAAATGATAATGGTAAAAGGTTGATTGAATTCTGTAAGGAACAAGAATGTGTTATTATGAATACAAAATTTAAGCATAAAGATATTCATAAATATACCTGGATAAACCCTTCCCGGAATTTGAAGTCTATTATAGACTATGTTATAGTTAGATAGCAACGGTTAATTAAAGTACAAGATGTTAGAGTACGAAGGAATTTAGAATGTGAGTCGGATCATCATATTGTTGTCTCTAAAATTGCGTTTCCAAGAAAAGCTAAAACTACAAATGAAATTCAGACAAATAAAGAAATGAATACCGTAAATGATACCAGATATATGGTACATTTATTACAGGAGGACAGTGTAAGATATTTATATCATGAAAGGATAAACGATAGGCTAAAAGCAGTAGAAGAGGACTGGAATGCTGAAAATCTATATTCTTTTTTAAAACAATGTGTTAAAGGAGTAGCTGAGGAAGTTTTGGGAAGGGAGGAAAAGAGTGGACGAAGGACAGAATGGATGACTATAGAAGCACTGGAAATTATTAAGGAAAAAAAGAGACTGTATCATCAGTGGTTAAACTCGAAGAGAGAAGAAGATTTAAAAACTATAGAGAGTGTAAGAAACAAGTAAAGAAGGTTATAATAAAGTGTAAAGAAGAATCATGGGAAAAGGTGTGTGCTGAAATTGATCATTCATTAGGATACAGAAGATCTGCAGAGGCATGGAGAGCTATAAGGAGGATGAGGACAACTAATAATCCATCACCAGCCCTAAATCTTGTCAGTATGGAGCAATGGGAGAAACATTTTGAAAATCTATTAGTTGAGAGAAGAATGGAACAGCAAGTCTCTAGGTTTACTAATAATACATCGTCATATATGGAACCTATTTTACAGGAAGAAGTGAATCAAGCATTAAAAAAGCAAAGAATGGTAAAGCCAGTGGTCCCTGTGAAGTAATGACAGAATTGTGGAAATATGGACCCCGATACTGAAAAGACTCATTTGTAAATTGTTTAATCAGATTTTGGAAGGTGATGAGATACCAAAGGATTGGTGTATGTCATATATAACACCTATATATAAGAAAGGAAACCGTAAAGATCCTGGAAATTACATAGGAATTAGTGTCATGTCGTCTATTAGTAGAGTTTTTAGTAGTATTATTACAAACAGGCTTGAACACATTATAGAAGGGAAAATGTCGGAGGATCAAGCAGGCTTCACTAAAGGAAAATCATGTATGGATCACATTTTTAGTCTGAGACAGATAACTGAAAAATCATATGCAAAGGGCCAAGAAATTCATTTAATATTTGTTGATTTAGAAAAGGCCTATGACTCAGTGCCTATTATCAAACTTTGGGATGCAATGGAGGGTATTGGTATTGATTTACCAATTATTTCTCTCATCCGACGGATGTACCAGCAGTGTCAGGCATCTATTAAAGTGGGGAAGAGATTGTCTACACCATTCAGAACGAATAAAGGACTGAGGCAAGGTTGTAGCATGTCTCCTACTCTTTTAAAAATATATATACAACAAATATTAGAGCAATGGAATCAGTCTTGTGGAGGAATGGGAATACCAGTTCAAGGTGGCACAATACATTCATTAATATTTGCAGATGATCAAGTGATAATGGCTCAATCTCGTGAGGATGTGAAATATATGATGAGAAAACTCCTGGATTCATTTGAAGCAGGTGGATTGCAAGTAAATATGAAAAAACTGAATATCTTGTAGTAGGTGGAAACGGAAGAGACATCTCCTTACACCAAGGAACTATTAGAGCTGTTCAAAAATTTAAATATTTGGGGTCATATATTGATGATTTAGGGAGTTGTAACTCCTGAAATAGATAGTAGATTGGTGCAAGCAAGAAAAGCCATAAGGATGCTGAATGGAGTACTGTGGAGCAGGACGATATTGAATGACACCAAGAAGAGGATTTTGACGGCGGTTGTGGAAAGTATAATGACATATGGCGCAGAGGGGTGGACGTTGGTAGAAAGTAAAAATCTAAGATTTTGGCAGTGGAAATGGACGGAATACGACGTAGTGCCAGAGTTTCCAGATTAGAAAAAAGGAGAAATGAAGAAGTGAGACGGATGATGGATATGGAGGAGACAGTGATGGACAGAATTGAGAGACGAACTCTTCAATGGTATGGACATGTCAGAAGAATGGAGGAAAGTAGGTGGCCTAAAACTCTTTTGGAATGGTCACCTCATGGTAGAAGGAAGCGGGGTAGGCCAAGAACAACCTGGAGAGGACAGATCCATAGATTGATGAGTGACAGGTCTCTGGAAGGAGATGAATGGCTTGACCGGGAA
Source organism: Periplaneta americana (assembly GCA_025594305.2). Taxonomy (NCBI): domain Eukaryota; kingdom Metazoa; phylum Arthropoda; class Insecta; order Blattodea; family Blattidae; genus Periplaneta; species Periplaneta americana. The sequence goes on along the minus strand of JAJSOF020000036.1, from coordinate 16,735,927 downwards.
GATTGGCGAATGGGAATACAGGGTAACCGCTAAATAGTGGAGAAACCCTCAAAAGCAAAAGCAAGCATATCCACACAACTCGCGTGGGCTGACGAGATGCCAGAGACCCACATCAAGCGCACACAAACTCTGTAACTCTTAGTTCATTAGTAAATTACAATTTACAAACTTGGGGTAATTTAGGTATAATTATAGGTTAACTGGTAACTAACCTAGTTTTTGTCCCAGATCATGAAATTGGTTATGGATTGGTTAAAGTCAAATATCCGAAGTATTTCCTATCCCTGATTTTAATAGGAGATATTTTAAATTCACAAAATAAGCCTTATCAAGAACTTAAGTAGCCTATTATACAATTTTTAAATGCCTACCTAACCTCTGTACATTGTTTTAGGATATACAGGGTGTTTCAAAAAGACGGGGCATAATTTCAGGTAACTTATGTATTTCCCACATGTAGACAATGAAAATAGTTCATTACAACATGTGTCCGGAAATGCTTTATTTCCGAGTTATGGCCTTCACAACATTGAAATTCATCGGAATGTTTTTCTTTCCGCAGGTCGTTGCCGTCAAAGGAGACATTAAGAGGGCACTCTGACAGTTCATTCCGAGGCGAAGGTTACATTCAGTGTTGTGTAGGCGTTAGACTGTGCGACATGTACTCAAATCAAACAGTCTTACGGGGCAGGCGTACACAAACTTCCTGGAAAACACCATACCTCATGTTTTAGAAGACACTCCACTGATCAATCGTCAACACATTCACTTCTTGCATGATGGCGCTCCTGCACACTTCAGTCGTATGGCTCGCCGGTACTTGGATCGAAGGTTTCCTGATCGATGGATAGGTAGAGGTGGCCCAATTGCTTGGCCTCCACGCTCACCTGATCTGAACCCTCTTGATTTCTACTTGTGGGGCCATTTAAAATCATTGGTTTATTCGTCTCCGGTGCCTGATTTGGAATCCCTTCGGAATCGAATTGTGGCATGTTCTGAGGACATACGCAATACTCCTGGAGTTTGGGATCGTGTTCGCAGGTCAATGAGACATCGATGTGAGGTCTGTATTCAAGCAGAAGGTGGACATTTTGAACATCTTCTGTAATGACAACGACCTGCGGAAAGAAAAATGTTCCGGTGAATTTCAATGTTGTGAAGGCATAACTCGGAAATGAAGCATTTCCGGACACATGTTGTAATGAACTATTTTGATTGTCTACATGTGGGAAATACATACCTGAAATTATGCCCCGTATTTTTTAAACACTCTATATACTAACCTATGATTGGGATAATTTGATTTTATAAGAACTTTAAAGCATGTTTTACTCAATAGTACTCATTATGCCCAAATTTTGTGCGTAAATTGAGTATAGTTACACATCAGGTTATTATTACATGATTAGAAGAGGCCAACATACCAATGCTTGAAAATGCAATAGAATAATTCTAGAAGATCACAATGCTAACATATAAAAAAGTGACTGGAAAAGTTTATCATGGTAACAGGCTCTGGATCTCTGAACTTAAGAAAGGCTGTTTTTTATACTCCAATTACCCCAACCCACTCTGCTTGCAGAAAATAGTACCGGTAATAGAAAAAATTATTCCTCTTCGTAAGTCATGAGGTAAGATGCCAGCACAGGTTCATCTTGTTGTTTAGTTTCATTCGTGAAAATACATGTCTGCTGGAAAAAGTTTCTTCTTCAACTGATTTGATTTTTTCTTGATTCAAATGAACATTTCTCGAAATTTTGTTTATGGTTTGCCATATACTGTCTCTTCAGATTGCACATCTTTAAAACTGCCAGCAGAAGCTGCTCTCAGATCTGGGTTCAATTGATTGATTCCTGCTTGGGCAGATTATCTGACTGGGTTTTTTTCCGAGGTTTTTTCCCTAATCGTAAAGGCAAATACCAGATAATCTATGGCGAATTCTTGGCTTCACATCGCCATATACCATCTCACTATCAAATTCAAATGACGCTGAATAACCTATTAGCCCCAGTAATAGGTACAGTGTAGTTACATAGGTTGGATAAAAAGTAATGGCAACACTGCTGTCACGTGACGATGGTGCATTCGAGAGTTGCCAGCTGTATGGACATGAACAAGGACTGTTACATGAGTTAGTGTAGCCAGCGGCGACAGTACTCTGTCAATCTACTGCAGTGTGTAGAACGTTGACTTTCATAGGGATAATGCGAGCGCCCTAAGACCACATTTACAAAACTAGAACAACGTTCCTGGATCAAAATTGAAGTGGCACGAGGTCGTAGTGCACAAGAATGTTTTCAGGGACTGTGTGAAGCATGTGGCGATGCAGCATTGCCATATTGCACAGTGGCACGATGGGTTAAAGAGTTTCTGGAAGGCCTTGTTGGAAGTGCTGTGAAGGTGATGTTCATTGTGGCATATGACATTGATGGGGTAATGCTGCACCACGTTGTACCTCCAAAGCAGACGGTAAACGCGGACTACTACTGCAGGTTCCTGCAGCACCACCTTCGTCCAGCCCTCAGGAGAAAACGACGACACTGGGGGGTGCAGAACCCCATCATTCTTCATGATAATGCAAAGAGTCATACCGCTGCTGCTGTCAAGGACCTCTTGCGTCGCTAGCAATGGGAGATTCTGGAACATCCTCCGTACTCACCCGATATGATCCATGCGATTACGATCTTTTCACCAAAGTGAAAGAACCACTGCGAGGGACCTGGTACAATACCAGAGATGAACTTATCCGTGCTTTAGGGCAGTCAATACGAAACATCAACAAAGATGGACGTGCTGATGGTGTAGACGCCTTCCAAACATTTGGCAAGATGTAATAAATAAGGGGGGCGACTATATAGAAGGTACGTAAATGTTGTACCCCTGTGAATAAAGCCATGTCAGAAATATCGAACTGTTGCCATTACTTTTTATCCAACCCAAGTAAATAACTAACCAAATGTTAGAACACGGGTTGAAGCTTTAAAAGAGAATTTTCAATACAATGAGAACGTATACAGTCTACTGCAAAACACTGTAAACTTGTGAAATGTCTTAATAGAAACTGAATACTATGTCAGTACAGTAATTATGATTTTGGAAAGTAAACATCAGCCGCCTTAGGCCACCTGTTGACCATTGCTGCTCTACAGGATTGAGATCCAGGAAATGTGATGGAGTTTCCAGGCTTATCAGAGTGTTGTATAATAGTCACTTACTTACTTACAAATGACTTTTAAGGAACCTGCAGGTTCATTGCTGCCCTCACATAAGCCCGCCATCGGACCCTTTCCTGTGCAAGATTAATCCAGTCTCTATTATCATATCCCACCTCCCTCAAATCCATTTTAATATTATCCTTCCATCTACGTCTCGGCCTCCCCAAAGGTCTCTTACCCTCTGGTCTCCCAACTAACACTCCATATGCATTTCTGGATTCGCCCGTATGTGCTACATGCCCTTCCCATCTCAGACGTCTAGGTTAATGTTCCTAATTATGTCAGGTGAAGAATACAATGCGTGCAGTTCTGCATTGTGTAACTTTCTCCATTCTCTGTAACTTCATCCCTCTTAGCCCCAAATAGGCCTGTTTTCCTAATAACCTCATTCTCAAACACCCTTATTCTCTGTTCCTCTCTCAAAGTGAGAGTCCAAGTTTCACAACCATACAGAACAAGAGTTACCAGTAATATAACTATTTTATAAATTGTAACTTTCAGATTTTTTGGCAGGTGACTAGATGACAAAAGCTTCTCAACCGAATAATAACACGCATTTCCCATATTTATTCTGTGTGTTTAATTTTCTCCTGAGTGTCATTTATATGTTTTGTTACTTTTGCTCCAAGATATTTGAATTTTTCCACCTCTTTGAAGGATAAATGTCCAATTTTTATGTTTCCATTTCGTATAGTATTCTGGTCACGAGACATAATCATATACATTGTCTTTTCGGGATTTACTTCCAAACCTATCGCTTTACTTGCTTCAAGTAAAAATCCCGTGTTTTGCCTAATCGTTTGTGAATTTTCTCTAACATATTCACGTCATTCGCATAGACAAGAAGCTGATGTAACCCGTTCAATTCCAAACCCTGTCTGTTATCCTGAACTTTCCTATAGTTTTTTAGGCGTTTAGGTAATTTGTTTTATAGAAGTATTCCTACAATACTGTATAATATGGGCGTTTTTTTCTGTTGCTGCTTTGTTTATGTTCTCTCTATGATAAAAATAATTATTAAAAGATTGGTGAAGTGATAAACTCAGGTTAAGTTAGAATAACTTGTTAAATTTATTAACATTGTATACATAATATTTCTACTCCAGATGTCACTGCAGTAAAATCGCAAATGCAGCAATGTTGACTGACATTAACTCCAGTAATTTTCCTCGCAATTTCAGTAGGCCTAATTTAGTAATTTTGATTATAACTATTTATTTGCAGGCAGAGAAGATGAAATGACTCAAACCCCCCGTGCAAAAGACATGGAGAAAGCAATCACTGTCATTAATCAAGTAATTAAACGGTTTTATATAGAAATACGATTGGCACTAGATGAATACACAAGTGATAGATATTATCTTCTTGTGAACTTAGTAAGCAACGAAATCACAAGGTAAGACTTCATTTTCTAGGACCTGAAGTTATTTGCGCTGTAGCAAATGTTGGCACAACAAACATTATACGATAGTGCCAAAATTTTGATAAAGGAATGGTTCTTCTCCTTCTGGATCGAAATATTTCATTGCTGAGGTACCCGTCTGCACTAACGACTATTGCATGTAGTATAATGATTTTCCAGCATAGGTGTTGAAAGTTTAATAGCGTCCTTGACATCACTGATGTAACTACATTCTAAGTGCAGGTTTCCAGTTGTTTTTGCAATCAACAGGCAGCCGTTAGTTCTACTCCAGAAAATCTCTTTATCACATTTTAATAATGTAGAGCTGGCATTCATAACAAACAACATGTCCACCAGAGTGCTGCATTGGAGTTAAATCGCTCGCTTGAACTCGGTCGAATGTTGCACGCTTGAGTGAGATAAGATCGGTCGTGATACGCTAGTAATAAATAGAAGCACAGTACAAGGTCATCTCACCGACATGTCTTATCTTGTATGGAGGGCGACAGATAAGATACACATATGTTTTGCTCACATCGTAAAAATAAGGCTTTATTTTCTGCATTTATGACGAACGTCTAATGGAACGTACCAAAACAGTAACATGAAGTTGTAAATAAAATAGTATGAAAAACTTCGATATACAGTTATTATTCCTAATTAATAATTATTCAATATTTGATTTACCACATATATAATATGATAGGTCCATACATAGTGTTCCGCCTATATACTGCGACTTATGTAGAAACGTTTTACAAAATATTATTGATATAGCAGTAGATTAATAACAATATTAGTGCAGAGATAACGTCACAGAAAATATAATAAAACGAATAATCATGCTGCACAACTGTTACAGATGCAAAGATTGATACATTAATTATTAGAGATTATTATTATTATTATTATTATTATTATTATTATTATTATTATTACTAGAAAACTTGATACATTTCTTGCATTATCGTGATTGTGTTCTCTGTTTATAATAATTACATTTACATCCAATAACATCTCTCAGATGTGGCAAAAACAAAATCACTCCTGTGTAAGGGGGGGGGGAATTTACCTACAGCATTTATATTACATTTTAAAGCAAGTTTTGTAGTTGTACTATGGAGAGGTTAGTTAAACGCTGCAAAATTTTGAAATGATAAACATCTATGATGTTACTACACAGTTCATCACTGTAACAAGAATGAATGTCTAACGCTCGGCTTATACCATTCGAGGATTTATCGCTTGCGACAATTTTACTCATCATGCATGTGCGCTACCTATCGGATTATGCTATGAACTACTTGGTGCTCGAGCGAAAACGTCTGATGCAGACCTCTGATGTCCACCATAGTACATTTTTTCAGATAACAGATGGAACAGGTAGTTCTTTTCATTCTTTATTCAGTAATGTTTTGTACTCCTTACATATCACATCAAGTCCCTTAGTTTCTAAAGCGTGAAAAGGTGTTCATTCTATTCGTAACATGTCCACCCACAGTCATGATTCAAACAATATGCAACATGTCCTCGTCAGCCAATGAGAAGGCTCCATAGCAGCTTTCTAATCAAAATGGACTATGATACGTATTCTGTCATTGTGGTTACCAAAAGAAGAAAGCAGAGTTGTAAACATTCTAAGGAAAGGTTAAATTTTTTAATAGGAAAAAAAATTCACACTAAGAGAGTGAAGTGTTTCTACGATCTTCTGAAAAGAAGAAACATTTACAGACACACCCAGTCTTTGCTTTGACATGCAACAAGTCCAGCCTCTGTCCAAGACATTTATTGAGGAAACATATTAGAGTAGGCAAATTGGATTTTACAATATTTGTACCTTAGACATGAAAAAACGAATCCATAATTTGCCTTATTTTTATGTTTGGAGAGAATAGAATTGGAATATATCAGTCCCCTAACTGCCCATTGTGCAATTCAAATCAAGAAATGGATTCGGAACACCTCAAAATCTGTGCTTCATTGGCTGACCATGACAATATCTTTGAAAAATATTGGAGTGCAAGAGGTCAAATGACTATATTGTCAAATGCCTAGCATTAGAAAACAACAACAACATCCATGTTGAATCTTTTGTGCACTACTTTTAACACGTGTATATAAATAATTTATATAATGGCGATCTTACTCGTGTTAATTGTGTAAGCATGTGCAGCTTACAGCTGTTTCGGTGCTTCTTCACACCATCCTCAGAGCTACTAAATCCTATACATACAACCCAAAAACCAAAAAAACTCAACACACTAGAACAATATGAAATATACAGACACACCAAAACACACTCTGATCAAATTCTCAACACACAGATCAATTTCAGAACACAAACACTATTTGACGCCACATTTCAACACTTTTCAACAATCGAATGCACCCACACTACAGGCAGCGAAGTTCGAGATGACGCCAAGATCTAGTAGGCTCTGAGGATGGTGTGAAGAAGCACCGAAACAGCTGTAAGCCACACACTCTTACATAATTAACACGAGTAAGATCGCCATTTAATCAATTATTTAACAACAACATGTTTGGACAGAACCAGAATGTGAAGCATGCTGAACTAAGTTTGGGAGTTATTTCTTTAATATAATTTTTCCAGTTTATTATTAATATGCAAACCAAGAAATTTGGTTGTTGATGTTTCCAGTAGGTTTATATTGTTGATAATTGTGTCTAATGTTTCAGAGATTAAATTTGAAGTGGTTTTAAATTAAATTATGTTAGTTTTATTAATGTTTAATGCTGGTTTATTTGTTGTGAACTAATTATAAATTTTAAGGACAATTATTTTTGTTTTATATTTAAATGTGGCAAAATTGCTGTCTGTTATTATGATACTCGTGTCATCTGCAAATACGAGGGGGATCCAGGAAATAACGACCGTTCGCTCATACCCGCCGCGCAGCTGACTCCCCTTCCTTGTTTGAAGGTCAACTGGCTTCCTTAACATGTGCTCTCATAATGTTGTGAGTACTGGTTGCAACAAGTCGCCATTGTCTATTTTGTGTTACTTCAAAATCAACGACGTGATTGATAATCCCGCCAACCGTGAGGTGAGGAGTGTGATTCGATTTTTGAATGCCCGACATTTGAAACCTGCAGAAATTTACCGGCAATTGAAAGAAGTGTATGGTGATACTGTAATGAATGAAAGAAATGTGAGAAAAAGGTGTGAAATGTTCAACAATGGGCGAACAAATGTCCACGATGAAACTCGACCCGGACGCCCATCACTCATCACAGAAGACCTGAAGACTAAAGTGAACAACAGAATCTTGCAAGACAGGCGCACATCACTCGACGAATTGCATATTGCCTTTCCTGACATTTCTCGTTCTTTGCTTGGTGAAATTGTCGCATCATCTTGGCTAACACAAAATCTGTGCATGATGGGTTCCACGGCAACTGAGTGACCAACACAAATCTCAGAGAATGGCCTCAGCATTGACATTCTTGATGCGATATCACACAGATGGAGACGCCTTCCTTGATCAAATTGTGACTGGTGATGAGACCTGGGTGTCTCACAACACCCCAGAGACCAAGCGCCAATCACGTCAGTGGCATCATCCCTCATCACCCAAGAAACCGAGAAAATTCAAACAGACTCTCTCAACACAGAAAGTCATGGCTACCATCTTTTGGGATCGCAAAGGTGTTCTTTTGCTGGATTTCATGCCAAAAGGCACTACGATCAATGCAAATCGTTATTGTGAGACTTTACGAAAACTACGGCGAGCCATCCAAAACAAGAGGCGAGGAATGCTTTCGAGAGGAGTTGTGCTTCTTCACGACAATGCCCGCCCGCACACTGCTGCTTCAACTCGAGAATTGCTGGATCAATTCGGTTGGGAAATCTTTGATCATCTGCCCTATAGTCCAGACCTTGCTCCTAGCGATTTTCACCTTGTCACTAAGCTGAAAGACTTTCTGGGTGGTACGCATTTTGGAAGTGATGAAGAGTTGAAGAAGACAGTAAACACCTGGCTTAATGAACTGGCGGCAGAGGAGTATAACACGGGAATTCTAAAGCTAGTGAACAGATACGACAAATGTTTAAATGTAGGTGGTGATTATGTAGAGAAGTAAAGGAAGCTTCAGTTATGTAACAGACTTTGTTTTTTCAAATAAATATTTTTTTTTAATTATTACAACAAATCGGTCGTTATTTCCTGGATCCCCCTCGTAGTATAAGATAACCTGTTTCCTTTATTAAGGAGCCAAGATCATTTATGAAAATTAGAAAAACAAGAGGCATTTTCTGATACAGTAAAACCTCAAGAAGATGCGCCTGCTTATTACGCTATCCCGTGTAATATGCTTTTTTTTGTCCGGTCCCTGCACATTTCATATATAACACCTTTATAAAATACCCTGTTTGTTGCGCTCAAGTCCCGCATAATACGCTGCTTTTGTGGAATATTTTCCTTGTAATTTTCAGCAATGTATTGTAACAGCACTGAAACATCTTGGTCATTGAGCTCACTGGTGCCATTAACCTGAAAAGTATTGGTATTCGACCCTTTACCTGCGCATTTAAACCTTCATACTTCATACCTTAGTAGCCTATACCCCACCTTCTTGTTACGCTCTCTTATTCGACTCGTTACCTGCGTGGTTAAAGCCTACATATAGTTACAATACCTCGCCCTCTTGCTAACCCTCTCTCTCAAATAACATTCCTTACTTGGACGTAATAAAATTCTGGAAATTTTTGCTGGGCAGTTTGTTGTCCTTTAGTGTACTGAAGTGTCTGTGAATGTGATTACAATGAGTGTTAAACGAAAAAGCCCTTTCTGTATCGGAAAAATTGTAAATCTTACGAAAGTACGATGAGAACAGTACTCTTACTCAGAAACAACTCTCTGATGCATTAGGAATCCCATCATCGACATTAAGAACGATAATAAAAAATAGAGACAATCACTACAGCTGCGACGTCGGGAGGATGTAAGCACAGAAACTGAAGTGTGGTAAACATGAGGGCTTGGAGTACACGCACATGGCAAACAACTATAAATGACTTTTTTCGAAAGAATTAAGTACAGTACATATTATTGTAAATGTCTTTGACGTACAGTACAATAATTACATAATGGAGTAATACTGTATTACCTTTCATGAATCATGCATTTCAATAAAGAAAAATACTAACAGACACTGTATGTAAGTCAAAATTAGTATACCCTCTTAATTCGCGGTCCCGGTTAATAGGCATTTTACACCCGGTCCCTTGAACAGTTCTTATCGGGGTTTTACTGTAGATTAAGAAAATGTTTGAAATCTCCAAAGGGCAAACTTATAAACCTATGACTTGGCCTATAACAGTACCAAATTTTAATTATAATTCTACCACACAGAGCTCTTAATTCTAAATCTTTTTCTCTGCTAAATTTTGAAAGGCTGATTTATTAAAATTTATATCATTTCTAACAAATATATACACACCTCCTTTCTGTAGATTCTGTCTACAATAGCTACCTCCTAGTTTATATCCTTCCAGTGATTGTGACAATAATTCCTGTTGTTTCATATGATGTTTAGTGAAGTATATTATATATAGGTTTAATTTTTGTATTTCTAAGAATGTTAATAACTCTGGTGACTTATTTATTGTATATTACAACTGATACATAAGGCAAGCTAAACGAATTGTAGTAAATAAATGTCTAAAATATTTGAAAACATTCAGTAGGTATTTTATTTAATGTAAACAATTTCTGCGTAGATATGAGACAAAATGTTAATATTCAAATGGCCATTTGCACTCCACAAGCATAATTGAATCTGAAATATGATATAAAATAGAGGAGAAGGGATCATTGTGCTGTATGCTTCTTCCTATATCTGTGTGTCACAGTTATTTTTAATTTATTTATTAATCTTATCTTATATTGCAGCAAAACATTTGGTAGATTCACAGCTGCAGAAATGGAATTCTTCAAGAAGGTTCTCTTTGAGATTGTATGTTCAGAAAATGGATATATCACTTCTACAGAATGCCTCAACTTAAATTCAGTTCTTCCAGGAAACACGACAAAGTCTGAAGTCGAGATATTAATTGATAAATTCTGCAGAGAACTCTGGCTGTGTGAGAAGGTTTGTTATCTAACAATTACAGAAAATTGATAACATTTAACTTTTGATTGGAGATGTGATTTTCGTGGTCAGCAAGTGGGAGGGTTAGAAGGTTATTGAGTAGAGTCAGAGGCATTACAAAATTATTATTAGAGAAATATCCTTGAGAGGTAAGATCCGCAGATCATTTCATTAAAATCGCCATTTTGCAGAGATTATAGTCTGCTAATTTCATGGAAAAATTTTTAATATTGGGGTTGGTATGACCTGTTTCACAATATGGAAGCAAATACCTTACTATAATAATAGCGGACAGCTGTATACTAGTAGCATTGGCGTGAGTGCGAAATATCGCGGACCTGACATCTAGCGGAGGGGGATGGAATTACGTCTACATATACAAATATTAACATAGCAGGATTCTGACTATTGTTTAAAACGTGAGTTACTAATGTGGAATAATATATGAAACACTTAAGAAATGTTGAATAGTATTTAATGTAAAATTATTACCTTATATTAGGGCTGCATATTATGAGAATATTGCATACCTCATATTACTTTCTGTAATTATTAATTGTTACATATTTTTTCTTTGCTTTAGCGAGACGAAATCAGTTCTGACATTAGGAATGAATTTACAATAATGCTGTATATACCCATTGCTGACAACTGCAAAACTAGAAATGGTAGTATTTTGATGCTTGTAATAATAATTAGTGAAGGCATGTGGACAACAATAAAACTTAATTTGCTAAAACCTTAAAATGTCCAATATACAGTATTTTAACTTCTATTCATTATATAGGTCTAAATAAAAAAGCTAATTTTTATTGTTCTATCAACACAGACAAAGGCATTAGGCCTAATAACGAATTTTGTTGACTCACGTTTTATGAAATGTCGGAAATCGAAAGTACGATTTGGAGCAATTTGTAGGCCTAATGTTGCAATTGTCACAATTATAAACAGCACACATACACCCTGACATTTTAACACAGCACTAATTAATAAAACTATTAACTAGCCCAGCAACAATATACATTGCAGTTGATTACAGCTTGTTTCGCGAGTATATCCACACCGACTGCCTAGGTAGCAGCACCAGCGTCGTTCGCACGCAAAACTGCTAGCTGTCCGGCATTATTATAGTAAGGTATTTGATGGAAGAGCCCAGTTCCACAAGGAATCAGAAGTCTACATATTTCAACATTGTTTTACTCTGAACTTAATGCATCAAAAGTGAATGATGAAGATCTCCTTACAGATTCCTAACAGAACAAGACAAGACTTGTATAGAAAATATGTTGAACAAAGGTTAAATTCCTTTATACCAGTATTATGAAAGTAACCAATCATACAAAGCATCAGAAGTCTTTTGTGACGGAAGAAGACAAAAATTGGATAGTAAAGATTCACTTTTACCAGTATTACCACAGTCTGGTATATACAGTCACGAAGCTCAATACGTAGTAAATATGCATCCATAGATAGTTGCTAACCACTAGGATCGCTACTATCGCCTCATTACAGACAATGCGAAATAGTACCTGCACAGTTCTATTGTTTCTAAAGGCTATGTGATGTATCTTGCCTCACTGTGAAAAGAGAGAGAAAGGAGATATATCTTACTTTGTCTGTATTGTTATGGCGAGGGGGGGAGTGAGCAATGCCGTCCATCCATCCAGTGTCGGAAGGGACTAGTTGATACATTCTGTAGCGAAATAGTACATTATGCAACAAGCCTATAATGGTAGTAATTAAGACGCGAGTATGTTTGTTTATGAAACAAGCGCAAGCGAGTTTCATAATTTTCATACGAGCATCTTAATTACCATTATAGGCAAGTTTCATACGAATTCTTATGCTCGACCATATTTCTAACTTGAAATTATTCATAAGATTCATGTTATGGTTATGTAAGTGAGGAGCGGAATTGACCTCAATTGTGAGATGTGCGCAGACGCGAAAGTATTGATTTTTTCCGAGCCACAAATGTCATTGACCTTGATATAATCTAGAGAGTAACATGAGCATTAGTCTTGATATAACCTGGAAATTGATTTAGAATTGAAAAACGAGATGACAAATTGAATTTATTTGAATATTATATTTTACAATTAACGCTAATTATTATAGTAACAGAACATAACCTTCTGCGACAGTATTGGATTTCCAGCCTCTGTGACTTTTCGCTAATTGTCTTTCGACTGCATATCCGAGAATAATCGATACTTGCGGTTTTATAATGGTACAAAGGTGATTTCTCATTGGCTGAACAACTGAATTATAATGAATAGGTGTACTTTAATGAGGTGCATTAAAGGTGTATAATTACTACATTTCGGCATGGTCGAGCATAAAATAAAATAACAAAATATCTCTCTTCGTATTGTGTAGTTCCGTCACTGAGCTTGTCTTTCAAGAAACTGAGTTCCGGCAGCCTGTACAATAACAAGATTTTGAAAGGAATCCTAAAAATTTACAACCCTCCTATAATCTCCACACTCATTTGAAGGGACTTGGTTTTATTGCTACTGCGACAAGATAAACCTTACCAGGTATATTACCCTCATAGACTCAAGGTTCGTGACTGTATATACTAGACTGTGGTATTACTGAGCTTAATAAATTATAAGTATTCTCGAAAATCTGCATTTTAAATGATAATGAATATGTTTTTTGGAAAAAGGGCACATGCACTATTTAAGTTTATGTAATTTTAATATAATGTTCTGATATTAACAGTATAAACATATGCAATATATTGGATGAGGGTAAATAGAACATTATTTTTTTCCATGTTGAATCTTTTGTACACTACTTTTAACACTTTAATATTGTGACAGCGACGTGAGATTCGAACTCACGACCAGCGTCCCGCAAGAGAGAAGATCGCGCGGAGCACTTTGTGATGGCGCGCGGCGAAGAGGGGAAAGGGCCAACGCGGCGAGAGAGTGGAGCGAGAGTGCGCACGCATCTGGTGCTGGTAGAGAGGAGAGGCCTCTGGCTTTTTCTGGAATGCCATCTCTAGAGACGCGTGGAACCTTCGAGGTTACGTCGCTGTGGTTATAAATTACGGTCGCGAAGGAACGACAGCAGTTTTAGAGTTTTCAGTTATTCAGTCAGTGAGTAAGCCAGAGCAAGCAAGCCAGACTTGTGTGCCGGAGTTCGACTCGAGTGTGCGTCCGCATCTGCATCAGCATCCGAAGGCCTGAGTTCGAGTGCAGTGGACCACAGTTGGAGGGACCTGAGTTCGAGTGCAGTGGACCGCAGTTGGAGGGACCCGAGTTCGAGTACAGTGAACTGTCTCTGAAGGTCTCTGGTTCGAGATACTGTGAACTCGAGTGACTGAGATAGAAGTGTGAACTGAGAACTGGTAGTTGTGATTTGTAAATAGTACTTTGTAAATATTAGTTAAGATTAACAGTTCATTGTTGTGCGTAATAGTCCAAGTAAATTGTCATTGTCGTCGGTGGAGTGCTATAACGAATACTGTGTTGAGTGAAGATCCAATTGTTGACGAGAGCGTTTAAGGTGAATTGTAGAAAGGAATTATTGTTGTGACGAATTAATTACATTGTTGTTACTAATAAAATTCACAATATAAATAATTGATTAAATGGTGATCTTACTCGTGTTAATTATGCCGCACATGCTTACATAATTAACACGAGTAAGATCACCATTTAATCAATTATTTATTAGTATTTCTTTGTAAAAGAGACGGTGATATAAAAATTAGAACAATAAATATAACATATTGAAAACTTTGAAATGTTTTTCTCTTTATGCAGGATGGAAAAATTTACCTCAGCCTGTTGGGTATTGTAGAGCTGGAACCACTTCTATCCAGCGTATATAAAGACTACATCACAACGTGCTTGCTTTGTAAACACATTGTTATCCAAGTAAGTGTTGCTTTAATTTCCCGAAACTTGCTCAACTAGTAACTGCTTCAGTTTTTCTGTAAGCTTAACTGCAAGACATTAAGCCTCATGATAATTTAGTGTGTTGCCCTTAGGTATTATAATTATGAATTGAAAGTGACTACATACAAAACTGCACTGATATAAATATTGCTCATGGGATTTACCTATAGAGAGAAAAACCACAACATATTTCATTCAAGATGGACAGTCCATGTCTTGAAAGCCAGGCATACAGAGTAATAAATCAGCATTGCAAGTCCAATTTCTTTTTCTCTTTTTGTTTTCTATTCGTTATTTTTACTACATTATTATTATTATTATTATTATTATTATTCCTTGCATAATGGGGGTTTACGTCGGGTGATGTAACTGCCACATTGTAAAAACTGGTGCCCGTTAAGAAAACAGTTACATGAAAGCCACAACATACATGAGTATGAGTCCTAAAGATAAATATTCTGGAGTTAAAACTGTCCCCCAATCGGATCTCCGGGTGGGGACATCTTTAGGCAAATCTCACCATACCAATTCCAATACTTTAAGAATTCTACAGTGGAATGCAGGAGGCATGTCACAGTCTGAAAAGCAAGAGCTAATGAAAATATTAGAAGATCAGGATATAGATGCCTTCACAGTACAAGAAGCCAATCTATCAGAAGAACAGGAAATATACTTTGAAATGGATCAGTACACTACACACATACTTCCAAAGGCTCGTCAAATAGCAAGTGGTATTCTTACAGGAATTAAAAGAAATATAAAAGCTATTATCCAAATCAAAAATACAATGGAAGAACAAGATAAGTCAGAAATAGTTAAAATTGAAGTATGGAAAGGTAACTACCACTACAGAATTTACAATATCTACAATCCTCCAGACAATAAACTAGACCTAAATTCTATCCCCATAGAACCCAAAAGTATTTTAATAGGTGATTTTAATGCACACTCCCCTAGATGGGGCTACAGAGATATAAATTCAGCAGGAAGAGTCATAGAAGATCTAATAAACTCATCAACAATGGAATTAATATTTAATCCAAATGATCCACCCACTTACCTTCATTATAATGGTTCTGGTACAAATCCTGATCTTCTGATGGTGTCATCTGATATAATTGACAATACAAAAAGAGAAATAATAGAAGACCCAGGTTCAGGCCACAGATTCACCATAAACTCCATAACAGGTCTAATAAATAAAAGTAATAAACCAAAAATAAAAACTTCTTGGAATTTTAAAAAAGCAGATTGGTCCAATTTCCAAAATGAGATAGAAGGGAGGTGTAATATACTGCTAGAATCAGAGTTCAAGTCAACAGATGAAATGAATAAAAAAAATTTGTGAAATATTATTGACAGCAGCCAAAAAACATATTCCTAAAGGAAAGTTAAAGAAATATAGCTACTTTTGGTCTCCATCTCTATCTAAGTTAAAACACGAAAGAAATATAGCAAGAGTCAAAGCCGAAAGAACCAAGTGTCCAGAAGATGTACAAAACTGGAGAAGAAAAGCAGCCGCTTTTAAGAAAGAATTAATTACAGCAAAGAAGACCAGTTTCACAAATTTTGTAGAACATATGGACTATAGGAAAGATGGAAATAAAATCTACAAATTTCTTAATAAAACAAAATTATCAAAAAATACAACAGAACCATTAAAATATAATAACAAAAGCTTAACTACAGATAGGGAAATAGCAGACTCCCTTAACAAATTTTATGCTTAGTCTCAAAGAATACCCCAAGCATACAAGAAAGAAGATAAAACTATCCAAAAAACTATCAGAGAAACTAACAAACCAAAAGATATATAAAATGATATTTTCAATCAAGATTTAACGACACAGAACTGGATCTAGCAATAGAACAATTACAGAACAAAAAATCTCCAGGACCTGACAAGATCCACCCGGAGTTTATTAAACACCTTGGCAGGAAAGGAAAAGAAATCCTACTTAAACTGTATAACACATGTTGGAAAATGACTGTACCATCCGACTGGAAAAAAGCCATTATCATCCCGATTTTAAAGAAAAATAAACCTTCAAACAATATTAATAGCTTCAGACCAATATCTTTAACCAGCGTTATTGCAAAAGTGATGGAAAGAATGGTAGCATCTAGACTTAACTGGTTCCTAGAATACTACAACCTACTTAATAGTTCACAGACTGGCTTCAGACAGAATCATAGTACAAGTGAAAATGTACTTCTACTAAGCCAAGACATCAAGGAAGCTTTCAATAGACAAGAGGACACCTTAGCAGTATTCATTGATTTTCAGTCAGCATATGACTCAGTCTGGAGAAATAAATTAATTGAGAAGTTGCAATCAGTAGGTGTGAAAAGTAACATGCTGAAATGGATAACCCAGTTTATTTCACAACGATTTTGCGCTACAAAATATAATACATACATTTCCAAATATAAACATACACACCGAGGACTTCCACAAGGTGCTGTTCTGAGCACAACACTCTTTAATGTTTATATAAACGACCTTCCATCAATAATACAAACTTCAGGAACCAAAATTGCTTTATTTGCTGACGACATAGTCATTTGGACTCCAGGCTCTCCAAAAAAACCTAAATTAATTAAAGACAGAATAGAAACAGCCCTCAACAAGGTACATGAATGGAGCTCCAAAAACCTCATGACTATTAATGTAGAAAAAACAACTTATGAATTATTTACACTAAAATATAAACCAGTGAATAGTACCATAAATTATAATGATAAACCACTCAAAGCAGTTGATGATGCCAAATACTTGGGCATCACTTTCGACAGAAAACTTAGTTGGAAAAAACATATAACAAACATTTCAGAAAAGGTTGAAAAGAAACTGCAAATCCTGGAAAGGTTAGCTGGTGCTAAATGGGGCTGCTCAAGGAGAGTCCTTAATACAACATACAAAATGTATATCAAACCAAACCTCTTGTACTGCTCTGAAGCATTAATAACAGCAGCAAATGCTAACATCAATAAACTTGAACAAATACAAAATCAGGCTCTTCGCCTAATCACTGGAGCAGTTAAATCCACACCTGTTGATGCCATGCTTGCCTTAACACGGATCCCATCAATAACAACAAAAATAGAAGAACAAGCACTGCTCCAACATGAGAAAATGTTACGACTGCCAAACTCTAAATGGACAGAAAAGAACCTCCCTTCTTCAATCCTTAAAACTCATAGTAGTTTCCTAGAAAAGGTAACACAGATTAAATCCAAATTGAGCATTCCTAACGCAAGAGAAAATTTACTTATAAGAGAAACTCCATTGGAATTATTGCAACCTACCTTCAGTTTGGAATTAACAGAGGAAATAAGTAAATCAGACACACCAAAAGAAATACAAAAACTTCTAGCACTGGAAACGATCAATACTAGATACCCTACAGAAGAATGGCTACACATATATACCGATGGATCCACCACAGAAAACCTTACTGGAGCTGGGGTTACATGTACACATTTTTCCTTTTGTCATTCTGTTGGCAGAGACACAACAAATTATGATGGTGAAATAGAGGCTATACACATTGCTCTCCGACAATTATTAAATCTTCCCTTAAATAAATATAACAAGACAGTAATTCTTTCAGATTCTAAAGCTGCAATTCAGGGAATATGTTCAAATGCTACAAAGAAGTCAACAAAAATAAGAGAATGCTACAAAATGTTAACACAACTCCAAAAAGTTAATAAGATTGTCCGTCTCCAATGGATTCCAGCACACTGTGGAGTCATGGGGAATGAAACCGCAGACACACTTGCCAAGAAAGGCACAACAATAAAACAAAAATCTAAATTTAATTTCTCATATTCCTCAATAAAACGCTTGATCACTACAAAATTTTCTCATTCATACCTACAAGAAATAGAATCAAATGCTAAAGACAAAAAATGGATTACACTACTTTCCAACCCAGATATAATCCCCCAGAGACCAAGGAAAACAGCAGTTGCAGCCTTCAGACTATTGACAAATCATGACTGTCTAGCAAGTCATCTCTACAGAATAGGTATCTCAGCTTCACCCATATGTGTCCTATGTAACGATCCAGCAGAAATGAATGAAGACCACTTGAAGACCTGTGAAGCATTAAGATCAGAAGAAACTACAGTTCAAAAGTACTGGAAAACACGACTGCTAATGGCTTCATTGCCAAATGCAAGGCACTAGACAACAACAACAACATTATTATTATTATAGCTGAAAACACCTGGCTTTGTCCGGGTTTTCTTTTTACTTCTATTTCTAATTAAACTAGTTATTAGACTTTTCATAAATCCTAGAAACTCAACTATAGACAACCAAAACGAATTGTCTTTACTAAGCTTTCCCCTTCCATAAAGATGTATCTTTACATAGCGTCACTTACATGAATTAATGAACTTCTTAGCCAAATGCCTGCCAGGGTTAACTCAATTTGAAACAGCTGTAGATCAGGCACTAGAAAGAAAACATTTCATTATGTGCCTTACGTTCAACTGTTTTTTTAATTTGTATATATATATATATATATATATATACGGTCTTACTAATAAAAACTCTATATACAGACGTTTAACTGTCTTATATTTATACAATGAGTAGCTCGTTTATAAGTCGTGTGTAAATTCCTTACTAATAATCAGTACATACGTCGTGTATAACAGTATAACTGTTACACAGATACGTCATAGTTTCGTCATTTCTTCCTTACAAAAGGTAATGGAATATCTGAGGTTCTCTATTGCATCCGGTAGAGCGCTGTAGTGTGGCGTTTTAAATATCGATAGTACAACTGGCTCTAATCGATTACCACACTATATTTTGGTCAAAGAGTGCAAGCTACAGCAATATTATTCTAATAATTCTATGATCTTTGGTTTGTTCTTCTGTGGTTACAAGGTAACCATCATCATAAAATGACAGTCGATACGAACAGCTGTTAAGAGGGGCGGCCATTTTTTCGCTATATACAACGCTTAAACAAGGGGTTTCGTGTATATAACTACTGCAAAGTGATTCCCATTGTATAGTTACAGCCTGTTTATACGTCCATAGCTTATTCAAGGTTTATTAGTAACGTTTTCTGTCTCAACTCTGGATAAGTCTGGTATAAAAACTATACACGGTTTATTAGTAAGACTGATATTGTTTATCTGGTGTAGTTAAGGCCATCAGGCCTTCTCTTCCACACTATCAGAAATAGAAGTAAAATAATAGAAAAATCAAACCATAAATAAGGTAAAGCCAAATGAAAATATATACTGGCTACAGTCACACAGACTTTAAAAGCATTAGCTTCTCTTGAAGTTCAGCAAAACTAAAACACACTCATCTGTCTTTATACGTCCACTTAGCATTGACTCATTGTTCTACAGATTTTACATTTTATCACTGCCAGTCAGTGACCGTTAAATTTTAAGTGGCTTATCTTAGTTGTGGGTGTCAGCATATTAAAAAGCATTACAAGCTTTCTGCCATCTCCTTCCCTCCCCACCGCAAATGTGACGTTGCACAGAGGCAGAGATAAAATAATTATAGGATTTGTACATTGATCAGAACCTGTGCTAACATGCATTTCCGTAATTTCATGTCTATGTTTGTTTTCACTTGAATTTCAGAGTCAGCTGACGAAAAATAGGAAATTTCCTTGTTTTCAGTTGGAACCCGTTGGGGTGTCATCGCGAGCTGAAATTTATCTCTCTATTAGTCGAACCAAAGAATCAATATATATGTATATAATTTAATTTATATTGGAAGCTGTACACCTGATTATATCATACCTGGATTTTTTAAATATGACTTGAGAAATTCAAGGGAAAAATTGTTCTGGGGCTGAGCATCGAACCTGGTACCTTTGATTGAGCACACCAATGATCTACTGATTGAGCTACTCAGGATTTTCCCCTTGAAATTATTCAAACTTCGTCTTTCTTTATTCCAATATCACAGTAAGTTCCAACACACTGCTGTAAAATCAAGACTTATGAATGTGAATGCAGTGTGTATGTGATATGTACAAACCCAGAAAAAAAAATGGACTGCCTAATTTTACTAAGTTCCAGATATAACACATTGCGTATGTGCAGTAACTAAGAGTGCCTAAATGTATACTACTTGTGGACAGTCTTGCGAAGTTTGTTGGCTACATTCAGGAGAACTGCTACCAGACTCGGCCCACATTTTATTTCCATATCTGTACATAAACCAAAGCGCTGATAGGTGAATAAACTTGAAATATATTTGTGTTTCAGGGTTACAGGTGTAGCGAATGTAACATATTATTTCACCTGTATTGCGTGAAACATTACTGCAGGAGACAGATGCTTGTTTGTCCACAATGTAAAGCTGATCAACCTGAAATGGAAGCAGCGGTTAGACACATACTTTCGCCTGATATTGATGACGACAACTTCAGCACCAGCAACAGTGCTAGTTCCAGCAGGAAGGGAAAAGGTGTTGGTAAAAGATCTGTGAGAAAATGAACCTGTCGTATTTCCTTTGTCTGCAATAAATTGTTTTTATACTTTTTTTTACTGTCGTTTTATTAAAGATTCTTTTTAATTCATGTTTATGAAAAATATTGTGTATATTATTCAATTTTGTTCTCTCTTTCGCGAAAAGATCTGCCTTTCCTTTTCCTTGTAATCCCATGTGAGAAGATTTTCACTGAAAACTGCACTTGTGTTAGGCTTCTGCTGTAAAGGAAAGCTTCAAAGAAAGTCGAGACATCACTGCATTGGCATCTTCACTACGCTCCCGGAAATGACAAGTGTTTGAAGAAGTACATTGTATATCAACAAATGGTTCCAACAGATGGTTGATATTAGGTTTGTTCCAACAAGCAGTTCATGGATCAGTGTATGACTTGAGGCTTTCCCGGCGTTTGAAGTAGAATAACTCTTCTCGGGTTCTCAGCCAGGTGAGTTGGAGATTAGCTTCCAAGCTTTCGACGGCTAGCTCTGCCATCTTCTTCAGGGACACTTCTTCCCTGAAGAAGATGGCAGAGCTAGCCGTCGAAAGCTTGAAGCTAATCTCCAACTCACCTGGCTGAGAACCCGAGAAGAGTTATTCTAGTTCATGGATCAGTTCATGTACGGTTCCTGTACCATCTTATGCGCATGCGCTAGTTGAGCATCTGCCATGGGATTGAAACTGGACTGGACGCTGTTGAAACGCTTTTGCAGATCGTTATGTACTAAATCCAGAGATCTTAGATAAGAACGGGATGCTTATTATTATTGTTTTGCAGCTAATTCTAATTGCAGAAAATAGAATTTCGATCATTTTCTATAAAAGGATGACAAAAAATATGGAAGGCAAGAATTCTGCTAATTTAATGTAGTGTACTGGGGGACTCTCATCTAAAAATAGTTCTTTTTTTAATTATTAATGTATGTACGTTATTTATTATACTTTTAATCAAAGCTGCATGTTGAAATTATAATTAACTATTTCAATACCCAAATAATTTCCATTCCCTTTCTTTTTGGGGAAAATTTAAATTAAATCTCTAGTTTTATTATTCGTCTGCACTGTCACTTTTCATCTTAACCTCATTGGTGTGAACAGTCGATCATGTCTTTCTTCAGTATCCAGGAGACGTTGGTGAGCTTATGCGCATGCGCGTCTTGTGTACTCTTCCGTACATGCCTCAATCCGCAGACTATTTCTGACCGTTCCGAACCCGTGTCAAAAGCTTGTTGGAACGCCCGACTGCAGTACATGTTTCCGGTTCAGGACTGGTTTGGATTGTGTTGGAACGCTTTTTCTGTACTGCGCATGCTCACGATGGTTACGGACAGTTCCTGACTGTTGTTGGAACGAACCTTGTATATCAGCAAATGGCTCCAACAGAAGGTTGATATTGTTGCAATTGATGCAGAACTTTAGTAGACCTATGTTCTTGATCCAACTATAAGATATGAGAAAACAATAACAGAGTTTTGGATTGCTGAAGACTCGGGGTCTGAGGAATCTACACATTATATGGCTGCTTTGAAGTCGCACAGGATGACGACATTCTTGAATTTAGTTTGGTGACATATCAGTTTAGTTAAGGCTACCCTGATAGCTTCATCATCAGGAGCATTAAGATCGAAAACACAGCGCGCATATTTAGTGACTCCCAAGATGCCCTTCACTGCATAGCTGACAAGTACAACCGTCACCCATTAGAGATAGAGGCAAGGGAATTACTTCAAAAGTACGCACAGCACTTGGGTCCGTGGACACAATGGTGTAAGAGGAAATGAAAGAGCTGATGAGCTAGCGAAAGCTACAGCCTCCAGCAGTGAAACTCCGACATATACTTTACAACCGATATCATATATCAAGAAACAAATACGACAACAGACTCATCAAAACTGGAATACTAGATGGACGACATGCACAACCGGATCACTAACAAGAGACACCTACTTCCCAACAATCCACAAAAGCCATCACTTCAAACCTACTTTCGTAACAACGCAGTTTCTTTCTGGACATGGGAAATTTGGAACTTACTTCGACAGATTCAACATTCCAGCAGACATCGACTCTACATGCTCCTGCCGCAAAGACCTTCACAGTGTGAAACACCTTCTATTTGACTGTCCTGTTATTGAAGCAAAGAGATTTCAAATAAAGAGACAGCTTCTGGACTGTGACACCGAATACAGGACTCCACTATGTGAAATGATCTAAAAGCCTTGTTGCTACAGACAATTTATAGACTTGCTAAACTTTATCTTTAAAAGACTGTAGATACATATTTCACCATTATCTGTGTAAAAAATAAGTAGTAGACCATATAACAAAACTAAAACCCTAGCATACGCTTGGTGAATTAGGGTTCTTTTGAGCGGATATTTAATAATAATAATAATAGCTTCATCATCATAAGTTGACCTATGGGTGCCTACCACTGTATAGAAAGCAAAGATATCGCTGTATACACTGGCACCAACATTAATATCATCCTTCATTTTGGATCCGTCTGTATAGACATGAAGCCAATCAGTTTCCGGATAATTGAGGTTAATAGTTTCAAGAGCCAGGAATCTTAATCTATCTACTAATAGCATCTTCAAAATCTGTGGAGAATATGCCCACGACATAATAGAATCTCAGGTTGATAAAAACGGATCTAACGCATGCTTAAATGGTATTACATACATACATACATACATACATACATATATATAAAAGACTAAACAGAAATATTTACACACAGAATAATAAATTTTACAGGAGAAAGAGTTCATCCAAAGGGCTGGACTCGGGAAGAGTACTCAAAACGCTCATTGCATTTCCACGTTGAATTGCAATTCTTAGACGTTGACGCAAATAAGTAGTGCAATGATGATCACCAGTAATGGAGATCAAAATTTGGCCGATTTGAGATACCAAAACTTTAGCGTCATGACTCCAAGGACCGAAGGTCTCCACAGCAAAGGGGACAAAGATATAATTGTCTAAAAGATAGCATATTTATTGACCTTCTTCTTCACGGCTAATTCAGCAGCAGATGCTGCGCGTCTGGAGGTATTCGGTAAGTGAGATGGAGCTAGAGTGTCAACGCAAGTGGAGTCCCAAATTAAAGATTTTCCTCTAGACTATGGAATTAAGGTAAGACCATCGGGTCGTTTACCATCCGCGCAACTAATACCTGGTGGTTCCAAAAGAGACGGGATGCCACAAGAAGTCAGAGATCTTCTAACGATATCACTGAGTGATGTATGTCTGGGAATTCGACCCTTGCTCCTCGCACAGCTGAGTGCTTGATGGCCATAAATATCAGCAATTCCTCTGCAAATACGTTGGAGTGGCTGACAAAGTTTACAACCAAGGCGTAAAGCCATTGCGATTTTAAAGCATGTACTATCTATTAGGGTGCTGATGTGAGGAGATGATAAAGGGTGGAGTTAGAAAGTATTGGTTTTAAAAACTGAGGAAAAGGTTCTGGAGTATTAAAGTCTGATATATTTCCCTCAATTCCATGATTTTTTTTGTATAAATCCATGATGTGTTTTCAACCTTCTTTCGACATTATGATAGTACTCCCAGAATTGGTCTCTGGAATTCTCAAAGAGCTTTACGTATAGAATTAGTGCCTTCTCTTCAATTAATCTAGGAATTGGATTAAGACCTGTTAAGAGGAGCATGACATTAATTGGAGTAGTTTGACTCCACCAGTGAGGAGGCGTAGGGCTTGGTTTTGCACTTGATCAATTTTATCTAATGCTGTCTCCAAAGCTGTTATTAGGTGTTCACAACAGCACAATATTTGAGATAGTATACTGTTCTCCAACCTGGAGATCAACCGTGAAAAGAATGTGCTTACTATTGCGTCATCTATTGGAGCAAAGTAGATAGATAATATTATCGTTATAACGTCAGTTTAAAAACCATGCGCTCTCCTGCATTTGTTATTTCCTGTATGGAGAGATTAAAAGACCAGGAGATTAACAGTGATCTAATTTTGTAACTAGGGTAGTATAAACATGTGTGTATCAATGTTATTGTTTGTGCTGTGAGAGCGAGCCAATAGAGATACGAGTACCCACGTGTGTGACCTTATGACATCTTATGACTTTCTCGTGGTTGGAGCACAGTATACATTTCGTATAATATTTGTAGAATAGTGCAGTCGAGATAGTAAATATCAATACCTTAAAAACAATATACTTTGCATACTGAGTTCTGGAACAATATTCTGGGGAAATTCTACAGATAGTAACAGTATAGTCCTACTACAAAAAAAAAAGAACAATTAGAATAATACTAGATGTCAAATCTAGGGAATCCTGTACGACCATTTTCAAAAAAATACAAATAATGCCCATGACTTGTCAATATATTTTTTCATTAATAAACTTCCTCGTATGTAATCGTGAAAACTCTGTAACAAATTCAACAGTTCATAGCATAAATACACGTCAAAAAAATGACTTTCAAGCTCCATCGGCAAGTCTATCGTGCTATCAGAAAGGAGTGCGTTATATGGCAGTAAAATTTTTAATAACCTTTATGGATATACAAACTCAAAACATAAGATTATTTAGGGCCATTTCTCATGTCTTCTATTCTGTAGGTGAATTTATGACATTCAGCAACGCTGCATGAATATTTCTGTTTTGTATTAAGTATTGATACTAACCCCTTGTGTTGTACTAGTACATTGTAAAACTCTTCTGTATATATTTCAACTAGACTGTGATTATAATAATTATTAAGACTAAATAGTACTAATAAGATTTTTTTTGACATGTTAAACACCGAATACAAACTGTACATACAACAAATTCCACAATTTGGGACATCTGGCCTAAATCTACATCTGACCACTAGGATCCATAATACAAAGCAGAGGTTAAATTAAAAATACAATATGATTGCGGAGAGAATACGGAACAATGATAAATTTAAAAATAAAGTACAATTTGATTTCGGAGAAACAGGAGATGAAAATACATTGAAGAGTAATGAAATGAAGTAAAAAAAATTACATAGTATTATCACAGTCTACTATATACAGTCGCGAAGCTCAATATGTAGTAAAAATGCAAACATGGGTAGTTGCCCACCACTAGGACCGCTACTATCGCCTCATCATCGCAGATTTCTCTCCTAGTAGACGACAAAATATGTTACACTTTCGTTGTGTTCTTTTGGAAATATTAACACCTTCCTTCCATTATTGAAATATTAAATGCATAAAGTTAATTTATTATTTTGATGAAGTATATTAAATTCCACCATAAACTCGAAGATACCTGCAAGAAATAGGTTAATATTATTTTTGTTTGTGCAAAACGAACTGAAATTTACTATAATCGCTTCACTCATTCAAGATTATAGCGATAATTAACTATGAAACCAATAAATATTAATTTGCATTTCCCTTTACAACAATAATAATGGAAATATGAATTAATGGAGTAACTTACGTGTACCGGTACTTGTAGTGTAGGCTTACGTAGTTAACAAAGTGGGATGAGGTTAAGCAATAATAGTCACACCAGAATTGGAAATAAAACGTGATCAATAAATTTTATTGTAACAGACTTTTTCTACGTCTCTAGTAAAGTAACAAATAAAAATAACAACAAAATTAACAGCTACAATTAAAAACATCCTTTGAAAAAAAAAAAGTAGGTCTAAGCAATAATAATCCCACCAGAATTGAAAATAAAACGTGATCAATAAATTTCATTAAAACAAACTTAATTTTTCTACGTCTCTAGTAAAATATAATTATTCCAATTATTGTATTTTAGCCATTAACATTTTCATACAACCAATAACGAACATTTCACAAGCATCAATGTGAAATACGCAACGAGCTAGCACTCGATGGAAATACGACACAGTCCAAAGTCGACCGTGGACAATCTATTGTTTCTAGTTGCTAACCGCTTGGAGCGCTTTATCACGAGATTTGCAAAAAATCACCTCAAGCTTCGCGACTGTATATAGTAGACTTTGGTATTATACAAGTGATTTTGTAAAATGCATAATGAATCTCTCAATACCATTAGACAAATTTTGTTAATGTCCTCATTAGAAAATGTAAGAGAAAGGAGAATGGTTTTGGTGAACTTAAATGAAGTTCCCCTAATGCCAAAAAGAAGTCCTTTCACTTCCCATGTATTAATATTCATTTTGTATCTCTCACTGAAGTGAGGAATACATGGGTTGTAAATAGACTTCAATTCAATAGACATAATTCAATAAAGCAGACCATCAGACTAACACAGTACATTAACCCTTAAATTGGCAAAACATTTCTCACACTAGTTTATTAAACCGTGTCGGACTGTAAAGAAAACAACTATCGCAATGTCCATATTTTATATGTTGTACAATATTATAGTATTGTGAAATTTTAATTTTTCTACCAATTTTTTTTCTATTGTTCTATTAAAATTATAGCATGTAGCCTATTAACCTGTTGTATCATATAGGATACTTTGTGAATTTAAGGGTTAAACAAAAACTCAAAAGGATAGAAGACAACTAGGTTGTCCATAAATGAAATGAACAGATCAACTTGAATAAATCGATAATTTTGAACTTATCACATTTTTCCCCTATGCTCTTCATATATGAATAATCATAAACCATTTTCTCTGAATCCAGACATGCCTGAGGAGGTGAAGAGCAGTCATGTAGGCAAGTAGGTTAGGATGTTTCTAAAACGACAGATCTTCTCTATATGAGTGTATTGTTGAGTCTAAATCTGTTAGACCAAGAGGGCTAACCCTCTTGTGTTAGACATTCAAATAAGTGGAATGGTTCAAAGGTCATACTGTGTTCCAATGCAGTTAAAATTTTCATTATGCAAATTAACCACTCAAGAAGATAACACTGGTAGTAGTTATGTTTGCTAATAATTTGAATTAAGAGTCATTGAAGTAATGGAAAGTATGGTTGTTGTGATGGAACGCAAGTACCATCATGTAGCCCCACAATATAGGTCTATTATTTTTATAACTAATGCCACCAGGTTGTCTTTTCGACATTTCTGATCTTCTCTCCTGGCAGTAGCTTAGTTGTAACCCACTTCTGAGGTTGGGACACCTGGAAGGTGGAGTTACATTATTACACCGATGATATGAGAGGTCTTAAATCTAAACTTAATCTAAATTCCAGACCCCTTTAAGGGGACTGGGAATGCCCTATCTTACCAATGTTAAATTTAGAATCTTAATGCCCCATTATCTCATTATCTATTGGTCACAGCTTATTGAAATTTTTATCACATATTCATGAAATATTAATAATGAAATAGACACATGGATATTACATTGTGTTGCATTGAAATGGTGAAATATTTTTTTTTTATTTCATGTTAATTTTTTAATTCAAATTTATCAAAATTTTTAGGGAGAAAATCTCTTCTAATTCATTTATCAAAATAATCTCCTGTTAAAAGTTGCAATGTTATGTAATAAAAAAAATATTTCACCATTTCAATGCAACACAATGTAATAT
Source organism: Periplaneta americana (assembly GCA_025594305.2). Lineage (NCBI taxonomy): Eukaryota > Metazoa > Arthropoda > Insecta > Blattodea > Blattidae > Periplaneta > Periplaneta americana. Next base: position 16,707,301 of record JAJSOF020000036.1, on the reverse strand, counting down.
CCATGTGACTAGACGGCTACCGAATAGAAGAAGCAAAGCGTGTGGTGCAAAATATTGAAATGAAAGCCAGACAGAAGAGAAATGCAGCAAAACGAAAGTTGGAGGACCTTTATGAGCAGCAAGAAGACCCAGATGAACCATCTTATGGAGTTGGATTGTATTAGAAGTTTGGTGAGCTATACTATATGTATTGTTTACTTTGTATATAGTTTTCTCGAAACTAAGATTTTTCTTTGCAAATGCCCCATTTTCTCAGGAACTATTGAACCTAGAGCAATGAAACTTGGAACATAAATTACTTACATAACATTGCAACTTTTAACAGGAGATTATTTTGATAAATGAATTAGAAGAGATTTTCTCACTGAAAATTTTGATAAATTTGAGTTAAAAAATTAACATGAAATAAAAAAAATATTTCACCATTTCAATGCAACACAATGTAATATCCATGTGTCTATTTCATTATTAATATTTCATGAATATGTGATAAAAATTTCAATAAGCTGTGACCAATAGATAATGAGATAATAGGGCATTAAGATTCTAAATTTAACATTGGTAAGATAGGGCATTCCCAGTCCCCTTAAGGAAAAATTCCTGTGCTGTAACAGGGAATCGAACCCAGGACCTCATGAACTATAGCCAGAAACTCTGACCACTAGACCATGAGGTTGGTCTATAGGTTTAATATCAACGTCCAATACATTATGCCCATCTAAAATTTTTATGTCCACTTCACACTGCTTCTTCACTTTCATATAAGTTCAAATAGTAATTAATAGCTTTAAGGTAAATAGTGATGTTATCATCTAACTTTAGTGGTTTTAATTCTGAATAATATGTCCTACTGTTCCAAATTTACAAGGTTCAAAGCGCAAGAAGGTTTTTTACAAAAGATTATAATGGAAAGACACAAACTTGGTATATCCTGGATAACATCTGAATTTTTACCCCTAAGTAATCCGCCAGAACTACATCATGTGACTTATCACCTAGACCTAATTGAGCAAAATAAGAAAAAAGATGTTTGTGATGAGGTACTACGACTCACTACATTTGAGACTCTCCAATTGCGATATCCACTAGAGTCCACACCTGTGGAGTAACGGTCAGCGCGTCTGGCCGCGAAACCAGGTGGCCCAGGTTCGAATCCCTGTCGGGGCAAGTTACCTGGTTGAGGTTTTTTCTGGGGTTTTCCCTCAACCCAATACGAGCAAATGCTGGGTGACTTTCGGTGCTGGACTCCGGACTCATTTCACCGGCATTATCACCGTCATATCATTCAGACGCTAAATAACCTAGATGTTGATACAGCGTCGTAAAATAACCCAATAAAATAAAAAAATATCCACTAGAGCAATGGCTACATGTTTACACCAGTTTTTATATTTCCATTTCGTATTATGTTCTGATCACGAAACATAATCACATACTTTGTTTTTTCGAGGTTTACTTCCAAACCTATCTCTTTAATTGCTTCAAGTAAAATTCCCTTGTTTTCCCTAATCGTTTGTGAATTTTCTCCTAACATAGTCACGTCATCCGCATAAACAAGGACTGATGTGACCCGTTCAATTCCAAACCCTCTCTGTTTTCCTGGACTTTCCTAATGGCATATTCTAGAGCAAAGTTAAAAAGTAAAGGTGAAAGTGCATCTCCTTGCTTTAGCCCGCAGTGAATTGGAAAAACTTTAGACAGAAACTGGCCTATACGGATTCTGCTGTATGTTTCACTGAGACATATTTTAATTAATCGAATTAGTTTCTTGGGAATACCAAATTCAATAAGAGTATTATATAAAACTTCCCTCTTAACCAAGTCATATGCCTTTTTGAAATCTACGAATAACTAGTTTACTGTGTCCTTATACTCCCATTGTTTCTCCAGTATCTGTCGAATACAAAAAATATTATCAATAGTCGATCTAATACACCTAAAATCACATTGATGATCCCCAATATTTTCATCTACATAAGGAGTTAATTTTCTCAAAAGAATATTGGACAAAATTTTGTATGACGTCAATAAAAGTGATATTTCTCGAAAGTTATAATACACAGAATACGCAGCTCTCAAGGGTATACATACGTGAATGACCACAAATATTATCAGAAAATGCAGTCTCTAATTTTCTCAAATTTTATAAGGAAATGAACTCACAATTGGACAAAAATTACAAGGTACCACAACAAGACTTATTAGAATTTAAATATCTGATAAAAGTATAAAAAAGGTTACTAATAATAATTTTTTAGAATTGACTTTTAACTTTAAATTAAATTTTCCAAAATTTGAAAATTTTCACACATATTATTTCATACCACCACAACCATTAGAGATAGAATTATGAAATTTTGTACACTGATTTAACATGCATTTATGCAAAAGGTAGACTACAAGAACGCCCATTTCTTTAAAAATAGAAAAGTTAGATCACAAAACATAATGTAAATTTTAATATATTTTATACAGGACAAATAAAAAATTAATTGTATTAAAATAAACAACTCTATATGTCTGAGAGTAGTCTACTTTTCAGAAATAAGTGTTTATTACATGCAGGAAAAATATTAAATATGTCAGAAAGACCATAACAATGTTATGGTTACCAAATGATGTAACTGCAGAATTTTCTTTTTTTTATATATATACTTTGATAAAAACTGGTTTGAAAAATATTATTATTAACCTTTTTTATACCTTTATCAGATATTTAAGTTCTAATAAGTCTTGTTGTTATACCTTGTAATTTTTGTCCATTTGTGAGTTCATTTTCTTATAAACTTTTAGAAATTTAGAGCCTACATTTTCTGATAATATTTGTGGTCGTTCACGTAATGAGAATTAAATCAATGATTTTCCCAGAACACGCTATGAAATGTTTCATATAAAGCAATTTTTATCTCGAAAAAGAAGCAAAAACGAGCAAAATTATATTAAACGTTTTTGTTTGAAATATCTCAAAGAATAACCCCCTGAAATTAATGACTTACTGTTCACCCTGTAAAGTTCTTAAATTAGTGATATTCTGATAATAATAAATAGTAAGTCGCAACTAGAATGATATCGAAGATTCTATCGTCACGGTGTCCAATAAGCCTATTGCAAATCTAAACATTATTATTAGAATTCACAAATAAAAAAATACATTGTAAGTATTTAATGAACATACTTAATGTAGGCTAGTTTAGCTTCGGTTTGAACTTTAAGTCGTGGTTCTATCTTCTCATTCAATTTACCATTTCGTGTATGTCCACCATATTAGACTAATGTGCACAAAGAGTTCGGTGTAACAGGGACTTAGGACAAGCTGATTTAAAGCAAATTTATTCCGACAAATAAATAAGTATACAGGCTGTAAAGGGTATACAGTAGCGTGCAATTTAATCCGAACACGACATATTTTTACATTTTCTGTCATTGTTGGCCTCACAGCTGCTCATACCGCTTTAATTGACATCTGTATTACGTGTAATTCCATTGTTGAAGGTCTGTCGTTATTATTTTTTTTATAATATGTGACATTTTGCCTGTCGTTTTGTACTTATAAGCATTTCAGTTGTGTTGAAGACTTAATACTGCAATCCTGTGTACATTCTGTCGTCTTCACAAATGGATACAACTCCACGAAAACGGTCTAAAATTATAACATTAGCAGAGCATTCTTCTATGACACAGAGGCAAATTGCTGCAGAATGTCACATCGGTTTGGCTACTGTTAATTCGATCATAAAACGATACAGGGAGACTGGATCCATCACACCCCAGAAAAAGGAAACTGTGGCCGGAAAAGGAAGACTTCACCTGCAGATGATCGTTTAATTGTCAGGAAAAGTAAATTAAATCCTAGACTAACTGCTGTCGACTTAACCCGTGAGTTAATGGCTACCACTGGGGCGAATATTCACGTCACAACAGTGCGGCGTAGGCTTTTGGAAGCTGGACGAAGGACTCGTAAGCCTATTAAGAAGCAACTGCTAACCCCTGTTATGTGCAAAAAACGCTTAATGTGGGCAAAATTACATCAACACTGGACAGTGAATGACTGGAAGAATGTACTTTTTTCCGATGAGTCTCACTTCGAGGTCCACGGCCACCGTGTTTCTTACATATGGAAAGGATCCGAAAAAGTAACAGCAGCTCATCTCCAACAAGCACCCAAATACCCCCCTAAAGTAATGTTTTGGGGTTGTTTTACACATGAAGGGCCTGGAGCATTAATAACTATCAAGGGAATGATGAATTCTGACAAATATATTCACTTATTGGAAACCAGAATCGTACCCCAGCTGCAAAAATCATTTACGGATGGCAGAGGTGTGTTCCAACAAGACCTGGCACCATGCCATACGTCTCGAAAAACTACAGAATTCTTCAACAAGAAGAATATTCAGGTACTCCCTGGCCAGGCAACTCACCCGACATCAACCCCATTGAGAACTTGTGGTCAATTTGCAAAAGAAGAATGGAAAAAATAGATTGTTCTACAAAGGAGAAGATGATTTCTGCCCTCATTGATGTATGGTTTCGCGATGAAGAAATGAAGAATATTTGTGGGAAATTAGTGGAATCCATGCCAAATCGTCTCAGAGCTGTTACTAGGAACAAGGGAGGCCACATAGATTACTGAGGCATGTTTTAGATCCTTTTTTTTTTTTATCCCATTTGAGTGTTTTTGCATAAGTAATTACGTTGTTCGGATTAATTTGCATGCTACTGTAAGTGCCGTCCTTTTCACAGTCGTCGGGTACGGTCTACAGGATAAAAAAATGTCCATACAACATAGGGTCAAAACTTGATAGTTTTCCCAGAAAAAAAAATATATCTATGTTGTTATTTTGAGTTATACTGCTTATATCGTTAATAAAATTACGAAAACAAATACATCAGTAGGTATATCTATCAAAGAGTTAATATTAGTTTAAATAAATATTTGTGTTTTATATTACGTTATCGTGAAATTAAATAAAAATGCATGCTTAAATTTGTTAATATTCTGGCGTGAGAGACGTGGCAACGTTCAGCAGGCAGTACTCTGCACAGACGTAAGTACGAGTCAGCTGAGTTCAAGCTCCCTGTCCATAGCTCTACTGCCGAGCGGATGGCAGTTCAGTACAGGATATTCGAAAAACAACTTACAATGTTACAGTCAGTTTAGGAATATTATATGTTATTAATTTATGGAGAAAATCGTCGTAATTCAAGTGAGGCAAGAAGGATGTACGTCAACGTTTTCCTCAAAGAAGGTTACCTAATCGGCTAACTTTTGTAGCAGTTTCTCAACGATTATTAGAAACTAGAAGTCTCTTACCCCGTTTCGACAAACACAACCAGAAATTTGTTTATGCTCGACCATGCCGAAATGTAGTAATTATACACCTGGTAGCAGCCCTTTAATGGACCTCATTAAAGTACACCTATTCATTAAAATTCAGGTGTTCCACCAATCAGAAAACACCATTATAGCAATATGAAAGCGCAAGTATCGATTATTCTCGGATATGCAATCGAAAGACAACTAGCGAAACGTCACGGAGGCTGGAAATCCAATACTGTCGCAGAAGGTTATGTTCTGTTACTATAATAATTAGCGTCAATTGTAAATAATATTCAAATAAATTCAATTTGTCATCTCGTTTTTCAATGTCTAAATCAATTTCCAGGTTATATCAAGATTAATGTTCATTTTACTCTCTAGATTATATCAAGGTCAATGACATTTGTTTCTCGGAAAAAATCAATACTTTAGCGTCTGTGCACATCTCACAATTTACGAGATATTGCACAAGGTCAGTTCCGCTTCCCAGTCAGATAAGAATAACATGAATACTTAAGAATAATTTCAAGTTAGAAATATGGTCGAGCATAAAAAGTCGTATGAAACTTGCCTATAATGGTAATTAAGACGCTGTATGAAAATTATGAAACTCGCATGCGCTCGTTTCATAAACATACTCGCGTCTTAATTACTACCATTATAGGCTCGTTGCATAATGTACTATTAAGATGATACTGCTTTACGGAAGCGGGAGAGATTAAAATATTGCATTAGAAAAAAGTTAATGTGATTTTGTGCACAAAACTATTATTGTTTATTTTTAGACGTATAATAAAAAAATGGAACAATATTGTTACATAAAATGTAAATTTACCATAATGTTCTATTAATGAGATTTAAAGTTTGTATTTGCTGCTCGTTTTATGTAAACATCAGTATTGTCATGGTCCGCTCCTGGATTAGAACAGAGCATTTGTTTTGTACCCGTATGTCTGCATATAGAGTGTTAGTTGGGAGGGCGGAGGGAAAAAGACCTTTGGGGAGGCCGAGACGTAGATGGGAAGATAATATTAAAATGGATTTAAGGGAGGTGGGATGTGATGGTAGAGAATGGATTAATCTTGCTCAGAATAGGGACCGATGGCGGGCTTATGTGAGGGCGGCAATGAACCTCCGGGTTCCTTAAACGTCAGTAAGTAAGTAAGTATGTCTGTACCCGCTTGAGCTGTACTGTGTACTTCTAAATTCCGTCCTTTCCATCCAGCAACGTTGCAAAACGTCTAATAGTGTAAACTTTAATAATTAGTTAATTATTCCAGTTAGAAAAAAATTGTAAGGACATTAAAATGAGTAAATGGATGAATGAATAAATAAATAAATCAATGAACCCATCAATAAATCAATCAAAAATATAATAATACATGAATAAAGAAATAAATAAATAGATATCTGTGCCAAAGAGCCCTTAATTAATTGTCTTTACTGGGGATCTCAAATCACATGTTACATCACTGTCAAGGGTTCATTAAGGCACTGAAGCAGGTCGTGCGTATGTTTTCAGCCATAGTTGTAACTCCCGTTGTCGGCTTGAGGAACGGGTTCTTGTTCAACATGAATTGGTACAAGAGCGGACATAATGGATGCATGCATCAGGGAGTTTTACTGCGTATTGTTTATAATGTCCAAGTGAATCATTGCATTCACGATTTAGGTCAATCGTATAATATGTGAAGGGGTGCATACATCATGTATTGGTACAGACAACCAATTTCCCGACGTCCCTGGAGGCGATACGTCGCAAGGAAGAGACTGTAACGGCCTAATGATCCTATTTAGATTGCAGGAGAAAAAAAAAAAAGATCACGAGATCGCTCCGTTGTTGTATCAAACAGTTGAATATCTTGATTACACTCTATTACGTCTGCAACGGAATCTCGTTACATTTTGTTGTTGCGTTCCATTTTCCCCCATTTTTGTTTTCTTCTGTCACATGTTTTGATATTAATTCAAGTCCTACGTTAATCAGACATAACATATCTATGTAATGTAGGTCAGGTCGTTTCACTGAGCCTTCCTCCTTGTTACATCCTCCAGGTCATTTTATTTAGTTATAGCACAGTCTAGTATATTCAGTCATGAAGCTTGAGTTTATGAGGGTACTAGGAACAATAGACTGTGCAGATACTATTTCGCATTGTCTGTAATGAGGCGATAGTAGCGATCCTAGTGGTTGGCAACTATTTATGGATGCATATTTACTACGTATTGAGCTTCGTGACTGTATATTCTAGACTGTGGTCTAGAGTGTGGTTATAGATAGATGTTCACAGATAAAATTCTGAGAAAGGTAAACAATTCGTCCATTGTTTTTAACTTGGCACTTTTATTGTTCACAGTAAAATTATAAATAAATGAAATGAATGAATTAAAGAATGAATGAATGAATTGAAGAATGAATGAATGACTGAATGAATATAAATAAACAAATAGCACGTAAATAAAGGTCGAATTATTCTCCAAGTCCTGGATTTTTTCTTTTTAATTGCTCCTATTGCAATCATCATCCTTCTTCATTCGAACTCTTTCCTCCGGCTTCATTCCTTTGCTTTTTCCTTCCTTTTTCTTTCTCTTTTTTGTGTACTATTTCCTATATCGTCTCAGACTTATTTATTCTCTTTTAATTTTATTTCTCCTTCGACATCTCCGTACTGTTATTACTACCACTGCCTTTATAATCATAGATCTATCTTTCTTTTCTTTTTCTTATTACTCCATTATCTAAATGTAACATTTCTCATCTTTGAAAGCTAGAGTGCTACGTCATTAATTTAATTGTTTCTACGAAAGTGCGTAAAATTGCATTTTACCCATTGCTATCAGTGTCTAAAGTGAGCCTTTAAAACACTAGTGCGTAAAAAAAGTAAATAACCGCTTTAGGTACTGCTATTAATTTTACGCACTGTCAAAGAAAATATAAAATTCATTGTACAAACTTCATTCAGAAATTAATGCATTACCTCGACCTTTCATTTTTTACCCGTGCCAATAATTGTGTCACTTACTTACTTACTGGCTTTTAAGGAACCCGAAGGTTCATTGCCGCCATTGGTCCCTATCCTGAGCAAGATTAATCCAGTCTCTATCATCATATTCCACCTCCCTCAAATCCATTTTAATATTATCTTCCCATCTACGTCTCGGCCTCCCTAAAGGTCTTTTTCCCTCCGGCCTCCCAACTAACACGCTATATGCATTTCTGGATTCGCCCATACGTGCTACATGCCCTGCCCATCTCAAACGTCAGGTGAAGAATACAATACGTGCAGTTCTGTGTTGTGTAACTTTCTCCAATCTCCTGTAACTTCATCCCTCTTAGCCCCAAATATTTTTCTAAGCACCTTATTCTCAAACACCCTTAACTTATGTTCCTCTCTCAAAGTGAGAGTCCAAGTTTCACAACCATAAAGAATAACCGGTAATATAACTGTTTTATAAATTCTAACTTTCAGATTTTTTGACAGCAGACTGGATGATAAAAGTTTCTCAACCGAATAATAACAGGCATTTCCCATATTTATTCTGTGTTTAATTTCTTCCCGAGTATCATTTATATTTGTTACTGTTGATCCCAGATATTTGAACTTCTCCACCTCTTCAAAAGATAAATTTCCAATTTTTATATTTCCATTTCGTACAATATTCTCGTCACGAGACATAATCATATACTTTGTCTTTTCGGGATTTACTTCCAAACCTATCGCTTTACTTGCTTCCAGTAAAATTCCCGTGTTTTCCCTAATCGTTTGTGGATTTTCTCCTAACATATTCACGTCATCCGCATAGACAAGCAGCTGATGTAACCCGTTCAATTCCAAACCCTCTCTGTTATCCTGGACTTTCCTAATGGCATACTCTAGAGCAAAGTTAAAAAGTAAAGGTGATAGTGCATCTCCTTGCTTCAGCCCACAGTGAATTGGAAACGCATCTGACAGAAACTGACCTATACGAACTCTGCTGTACGTTTCACTGAGACACATTTTAATTAATCGAACTAGTTTCTTGGGAAATAATTGTGTCACTTACTGAGAACAAATGGAACTATTTAAAAGTTTGTCGATTTGTTATATATTTGGTTCCGACTTATCCAGTGATTAGAAAGTTCGCTTACACGATCAAAAAACTGTAGGTAAGATGTCTTTGAACGCTAGTGTGCCTTAGACAACGGGCTAGAGCGCGGAACTTTCCTGCCCCTATGTTTCGTTTCTGTACTGATGTTCGCTGCACATGTGATGGAACAATACTGATGTGTCCGGCACCAAAGAATACCCAGTGAAAGGAATCAGTAGGTCACCGTGACCATCAGTATCGGCTCAATGAACTACATTCGCAGTCACCGATAATAATGAGACTGGCTGTTGGCTCCAGAGTACAAGTCACAGCGCCCCGGGGTTCTCGCTTTTTGTACGCCGAGTATTTTGGTGACTCAAAAGTGATTACTGGCGAAATTACATATTGCAAAGTGTGTTTGTATTGTCAGTCCACATCCCTCTTGGCACTAGCAAACAAATCAAGTGGTAATAACTTGTTACTTTATACAAACGTTTCTCAAACTATGGTCCGCGGACCACCTGTGGTCCACGAGGTCTGCCCTTGTGGTCCTTCAAAAAAGACAGAAGAAAAAATAAAATTCAAACGAATTGCGTATCACACTATAGCTGAAAATCTCAGAGTTTGAAAATGACACATGAAATCGCCTTTCACTTTTTCTCCAAGTACTGATATTTTATGAAATTTATTACCCTACCTGCCTACCCACTTCCCACTCTACTCTCAACAACAAAAGAGGGATTTAAAGCACTGTGAACGTGGCGTTTCTCGCCATCTTCTCCTGCATATCTGGCGCCGAATCTTTAACCCACTGAGGGATCACCCGAATTCATAACAGAGGACCAAAGTCACAGAGGAACCTTTTCATGTATTGATGGCTTTCTTAAAAGTTTTGCCGACACCCAATATGCACATTGAAATGGGCACGTACTGTACGTCGTACACTAACAATAGAACGTGCCAAATTGCATCTTTACTTGTTGAAAATCGGGCATGTTTCTGCATTTTTTTTTTTTTCAGATGACGATATAAGAAATTTTAGACTCCGCCTATTTTAAAATCCGACAGGTTTATTTTTTTAAACTTGTGTGTTTCGTCTCTAAGTGCCGTTTCAATTTCGCGGGTTTTATATACTCGTTTGAAAGCACTTCGTAACAAACAACGCACCGAGGTTTTGGTTCACTCTCATTGCCACACCAAGTAAATCCAAGTTCCAAATAACTCTTGTCATATTTACGAAAGTATTTTTTTTTGTTTGAATAGATACCACTAGGATTAGATATTTCTTCAATGACACTATAATTAATATATTTCTTCACATACAGCTTCTGATATTAGCACTGCCTAAATGAAACGCATCTTCATGTTCCTTTCTTTTGAAAGATCCGGATCGAAGCCAGTTTTCCATTATTTATAATGGGCACTATTTAACAGAGACGTGGGCAACTACTAGCGTAAGAAGGATTTCAAACAACTAACTGCTAACAGGCAAGCGATGAATCAACAACGCACAGAATTTGTTATAAGTTACTTGTGATTGGCTACAAAAATATAATTACAAAAGTATTATAATTAATTAATTCCATTTTAAAATATAAGACTATACTGGTATTAAAATATGCTACAAAAATGATAAATTTGCTTTCGAAGGGAACAAGAGTAGGGTGGTTCGCGGAACTGTTCTGACTTAAAAAAGTGGTCCCCACTTCAAAAAAAGTTTGAGAAACGCTGGTTTATACGGCTGATTTATCTCTCTCTCTCTTTTGAAGGCAAAATATGTTTCATTTTCTCATTATAAAAGTACAAAAACAGTACCGGCCGCAGTGTACGCAACGGCTAATGCGCTGATGTAACGCTATGTGGAAAATAATGAACGTGGGTTTGAATCCCGCCTAGGACATGGATGATTTGTCCATTGTCAAGTAGTTACCATGCTGGCCTTTAGACTAGAGTTCGCGGGATGAAACCCGGTAGAAGGCGATGATTTTGAAAGAAGATAAAAGTCTTAGCATTACTTCATCCACCGCTGTGGAATAACGGTTGACCGTGAAACGAGCGGTCCCGGGTTTAAACCCCTGTTGAGACAAGTTACCTGGTTGAGGATTTTTCTGAGGTTTTCCCTTAACCCAGGCATCTCAAGGTCAACGCATAAAAGTTGTTACACAGAGCAAATGTAGATAGCGTAGTCAGCTGAAGAGATAAGCAGAATACACGAAGATAGCCGATCGCTGATTCATGTTGGAAGCATGAGCGAGCTAAGTTGTAACTGTCGCGGGAGAAATTCCACAAAGCGGCACTTTTGAGTTGTACTGTCACAATAGACGGTTGTTTTCGGAAGGAATAAAGTTTCGTAACTGGTTTGCAATAATAATAATAATAATAATAATAATAATAATAATAATAATAATAATAATAAATTTATTTTCGAATTATATACCAATGAGTAAAAAGAAGACATCTGAAGCATGAAGAACGATACATGTTACGTAATTATTTAAGCACAAGGAACTGGCCACCCTACCCCATTATCTCCTGGCCTAGTTGCCTCATAATTGGTGCCTTCTTGGTATCACTTGCCTTCGGACAGGAAGTTGACTAAACAAGAACAATACTTCATTTCTAGTAAATGACTTTTGGTATCTCTCTTTCTTTTAAGTTTATATTACATTTTAATAAAATAAAATTCAATTAAACATTAATAATAATAATAATAATAATAATAATAAATAATAATAATAATAATAAAATTACAATTAAACTTCTTGGTTGTTAAAGTACGTATTCTTATGATACGTCAATATTAATATATTAAATAAATAGGTATTAAATAAATAGGTAAATAATGTTTCGTAATGTTTTCAATAACTAAAAATAACCAAAACATCTTAGAAATTCACAAACAATTATTTTAAATTAGAACTATTCAAATCTTAAATCTGGTCTCAAATACTTTTCTCAAGTCCTTCAGTACTTCATTATATTTGTTACACTGGTCTTGATATACTGATGATTTTAGATTAATAAAGTGGTAACAGTTATCCACTGAAATCTGCGATTCGCGGTTGCAGATGTCTATTCAAACGTCGCGGTCAAGGACGTCATCCGGAGATACACAACTTCTCCCGTATCTTGTTCCACTCTTACATTAAACAAGACAGAGAGGAGGAAGTGCTCCGAGAAGGCCCTATAGAGACGTCTGCCTTAACCCATCAAGAGCAAGTGCTGGGTAACTTTCAGTATTGGGTCATGGACTCATTTCGCTGGAGATATCTTCTATAATACGAGTGCTGATAGTTTTTCGGTAATTTAATTGAGCTTAACAAGTGTGTATTGCAGCCGCGGCGAAAATGCGACTCACGAGCACAATGTGGCTCGCAGTGCTTTTCTTTCGCTTCCTACCTACAACCCCCACCCTCTCACTCACTGGAGTCAAACTCCGTTCTATTTGTATTTGTCTCTGACCTGCGAGTGGCGTATCGTCGCAATGTCTCTCTCGAAACCATGTACCTCTATAAAAAACGAAAGTTTCAAGTAGGATGGGAGGATGCATTCTTTTGCTTACAATATGATGAAAATATTAAATATATGATTTGTTCACAAATATTACTAGGAAAACGGCTGTATAACATAAAACGGCATCATAAGTTACTACATGTTACTGATGAAACATTAAAAGGTTTATTATTATTATTATTATTATTATTATTATTATTATTATTATTATTATTATTATTATTATCATCTCTGTACGTTGATTCTTTTACAGCAGATGTACGAATAATGCGGTTAGATTTTCAATTTAAACTCACAGATTTACAATGTGACGCTAAATGAAAGCTAGATGTAAGGACTTGACAGATATTGAACTTTTCAAATCTTTGGAAAAAAAATAAATATTTGAAGCTTCGTTCTTTCGCTTGCTCTGTTGAAGCCATGTTCGCTACAACTTACATTTGTGAAAAATTATTTTCAACAATGAAAATAGTAAGAATCAAATTTAGATCACGACTGACAGACAAATACCTTCGTGATCAACTACGACTGGCAGTAAGTGATATAATTCCTGATTTTGAAACTTTGTCGCAGAGACATCGAGGGTTCAGAATGACAAGGTTCTATCTAGTGTTTAGTAAATTTTACAGGAGAGCATTTTAAAAGTTTGGTTGTTAATAGAATCAATGCAGTTAAGAACCTTTTCAAACTAACTTTATCACGAACAATAACTGAGATATCAACATATAATTTATATGATAGATAGCTATGAAATAGCAGAATTCAATGCAACAAAAATCTCAATTTTGCTAAAAATGTCAGATAGAATCTTGTCATTCTAAGGCCGCGACATTCTGAAGACAGTTAATTTTAGGTTGTGATAATGTGTCCTATGTTTTCTTGTTCATTTCTTTCTTCGTTACACGTCCTAAACATTAACTTCCCCTTCGGTTGTCCGCCTCCCTCCATAGGTGCTATGCACGTTGCAGCTTACACAGTGGCTCGGCGCACAATGGCCTTTTCGCCACGGCTGGTGAATTGTCATTGGGGTTGCCAACCTCTTTTGAAGAAAATACGGGAGACTAAGGAATCGACCAAATTTACACAGAAAATAGACAAATTATTCGGTTCAGTTACTAAACAACAATTCTATTCTACACGTCGGCAGCTAGGCTTAATTTAAGAGTGTTTGAGACAGATTTTGTCTCGCGTTATAGTTGAAGTCGACTGCAGTTTTCAGCTCCCATTTATTTAAACAATTATTACTGAATAGTTGCATTCATATTTTCAGAAATTTTAGTGTATAAAGTTCCGTGGTATAGTAATCATGAATAGAATAATGTTTTATTTTCGCTGTCAGGGTTGGGGCCATAAGGCCTTCTCTTCCATTCAACCAGCCTTAATCAATGTAATAGCGACATACATATTTAAATTATGGATATTTACAATACACTAAAGGTTCTCCAGCAACATTCTTCAGTTAAATTTTAACGACTAGTACATGTTTATTTAATTTGAGATAAAGCCTATATGAAATAGTAATATACATTACAAGAGCGGTATGTTGACGTTTTCATGTTCGAGGAAAAGATTAAAAAAGCGAAACGTAGTTGACCTTTTTATTTCCGAGAACATGAAAACAAACATACCGCTCGTGTATCGTACATTATTTTGTGCGAAAATCGTTTATTACATACCTGAAAGACGAATTTCTAATTAGTTGCAATGAAATCTCCATCTTGGTTTCTGTTTAATGACGGCAACTTCGGAAAACCAAAATATCTTTCTTCAACATTGTTGCTATAAAATGTTTTCTGTGTTTACTATACTCCAGCAGGCCGTGATATACGTCTGTCTTCCCCCAGTCTATAAATGCGAACTTAAAACAAACGGTAAGGTTATGTAATGATTTATTTTTCATTTTAATATTTTAACAATATTATTTATATAACATATTGCAGTAATAACATTGGCATCTGGAATCTTGTTGATTTTTTCACGGCTCCCTTAATGTTACTTGTATCAGGAATGCAATAAGTTTCGTGGAGTAGTAGACTTTACTTAATTTTTGCAAATATTTAAAAACAATAATTAACAGTGCAATTTAGGTAAAATTGCAGTGGTAAGTTTCCAATTTATAATTATTACTATGTTAAACGTCTCTAAAAATAATATGTTAAAAGCCTAAAGCAGTAAAATGAATGTCGCGCTTAAGCGGTAAGAAGAGGGAAATTGTTATGTGTGTTACGTTGGGAATACTGAATGTGGTATTTCACACTTACCGCGTATTGGTTCTGTGCGTAAAGCAAGCAAATACGCACGATCTCGCACAAAATAATTTTCCTCATCGTCACCTTCATTGCTGTTTACATCTTCTTTATCATAACTTCCGATTAAATCAACTTCATCACCTTTTCTCCATCATCGGACAGTAAAGTAATATAACTTCATTTAAGTCAAAATTACATAAATTCTTGCTTAACAGATTAATTACTGATTAATGTTTTGTTACTTTAAAGAAACTAACATCTGTCCAATCTTATTATTACCATTAATTTATCTAAATAGAATATAAAACCTCTAATGGCAAAATCTCATTACAATAATATTATTCTTATTGTATCAATATACTTTAGATATATATTTTGCTCTCTATAACATAGTTCTAGTAAACTACTATTAAATTAATTCTCATCATTTAACCAACTAGCTATCTCAACTTAATTCTTTACATATTGCATATAAATTGAATTGAACTATTAGCTCATAAATTAAGTTATAACTTTTGTGCGATATCATGCGTATTTGCTTGTTTTCCGCACAGAACCAATACGCGGTAAGTGTGAAATACCACATTCAGTATTCCCAACGTAACACACACAACAATTTCCCTCTTCTTACCGCTTAAGCGCGACATTCATTTTACTGCTTTAGGCTTTTAACATATTATTTTTAGAGACTTTTAACATAGTAATAATTATAAATTGGAAACTTACCACTGCAATTTCACCTAAATTGCAACGTTAATTATTGTTTTTAAATATTTGCAGAAATTAAGTAAACTCTACAACACCACAAAAGTTACTGCATTTGTAATGTAAGTAACATTAAGGAAGCCGTGAAAAAATCAACAAGATTCCACATGCCGATGTTATTACTGCAATATGTTATACAAATAATATTGTTAAAATATTAAAATGAAAAATAAATCATTACGTAACCTTACCTTTTGTTTTAAGTTCGCATTTATAGACTGGGGGGGAAAAAAAAGACAGACGTATATCACGACCTGCAGGAATATAGTAAACACAAGAAACATTTTATAGCAACAATGTTGAAGATAGATATTTTAGTTTTTAAAAGTTGCCGTCATTGAACAGAAACCAAGATGGAGATTTCATTGCAACTAATTAGAAATTCCTCTTTCACAGGTATGTAATAAACGATCTTCGCACAAAATAATGTACGATACACGAGCGGTATGTTTGTTTTCATGTTCTCGGAAATTAAAAAAGCTCAATTACGTTTCGCTTTTTCAATCTTATCCTCCACCATGAAAACATCAACATACCGCTCTTGTAACGCATATTACTATTATGCTCGACCATGGAGAAATGTAGTAATTATACACCTGCTAGTAGCCCTTTAATGCACCTCATTAAAGTACACCTATTCATTATAGTTCAGTTGTTCAGCCAATGAGAAATCACCATTGTACCATTATAAAACCGCAAGTATCGCTTATTCTCGGATATGCACTCGAAAGACAACTAGGGAAACGTCACGGAGGCTGGAAATCCAATACTGTCGCAGAAGGTTATGTTCTGTTACTACAATAATTAGCGTTAATTGTAAATAATATTCAAATAAATTCAATTTGTCATCTCGTTTTTCAATTCTAAACCAATTTCCAGGTTATATCAAGACTATTCTTCATGTTATTCTTTAGATTATATCAAGGTCAATGACATTCGTGCCTCGGAAAAAATCAATACTTTCGCGTCTGCGCACATCTCACAATTCAGGTCAGTTCCGCTGCTCACTTACATAACCATAACATGAATACTTATGAATAATTTCAAGTTAGAAATATGGTCGAGCAAAAAAAGTCGTATGAAACTTGCCTATAATGGTAATTAAGACGCTCGTATGAAAATTATGAAACTCGCTTGCGCTCGTTTCATAAACAAACAGCCCACACCTGTGGAGTAACGGTCAGCGCGTCTGGCTGCGAAACCAGGTGGCCCGGGTTCGAATCCCGGTCCGGGCAAGTTACCTGGTTGAGGTTTTTTCCGGGGTTTTCCCTCAACCCTATACGAGCAAATGCTGGGTAACTTTCGGTGCTGGACCCCGGACTCATTTTACCGGCATTATCACCTTCATTTCATTCAGACGCTAAATAACCTGAGATGTTGATACAGCGTCGTAAAATAACCCAATTAAAAAAAATAAAAAAATAAACAAATATACTCGCGTCTTAATTACTTCCATTATAGGCTCGTTGCATAATGTACTATATAAGACGGTGATTAATGAATATAAGATAAAATAATGATGATCATGCTGGCGGTGATAATGGGACAAGAAGATAAAGAAGACAAGGGTGAAGTAGAGAACATGGAGATGGTGATAAAGATAATGAAAATAATTGAGGAAATGATGCTGATAATTAAGAAGAAATCGATTATTGTAATCATGATAATATTATAAATACGCAAGACTACTTCATGAGATATGTTCTCTTGACGGCTAGTACCTTTAAAAGTCGCCGGACAGAGTTCAGAGTCGATGTTTTTAAACTGTGAGTAGAGAACGGGCGCGAAGGGTCTGTGAGTCAGTAGGATGCTACATGTGACACGACTCGCAACTGTTGAAATATCGATTGGGTCATTATTAATTAACGGTCGTAAAAGTAGGTGCACGAGGTATTAAGAACACATTTGTTGTGTCGTTGTTGCTTTTGGGGGCAGGATCAAAGCAATAATGAAGTCATTAGCGTTTGATCTCCCGTTCAATGAATCGTGTGGCGTAAATTCCGATTGCAACAGTTGACGGATCCGATAATATGCTCAAGTCGAACTGGTTTCACGACAGCGCCAGTGCTGCCACCGTCGACAGAAAACACGGCGGAAATTTTTCATTAAGCCTCAATGCGGATTCCGGTTTCCAACACTTAACTATACATTATTACGCTTTTTATATTAGTCAGGGTTTTATCACAGTCTACTATATACAGTCACGAAGCTCAATACGTAGTAAATATGCATCCATAGATAGTTGCTAACCACTAGGATCGCTAATATCGCCTTATTACAGACAATGCGAAATAGTACCTGCACAGTCTATTGTTCCTAGACTAGACGGCAATTCGGAAGGCGGGTGGCCACTAGATGCGCCGTAGCCTGTATGGTATGTGACGTCACAAGCTTGAACAGGAGAACCAATCAGAATCAGTCTATAACAAGCACTTCCTGAGTTCGTTTGTTCACGCGCGAGTGTTTCAATACATTGAATAAGTAAAACTAACATTTACTGTGTGTATGTAAGGTAAATAAATGGAAGAAGAGACTGTAAAAACACAAGTATTACACAAGCAGGCGCGGAAAATAGTGTTTAAGGTGTATAATTATTATAAAAACGTTAACGAGCAGAACGCTGCCGGCCATCTTGATGCTGGCAGCAACGTTGCCAACGTGCAAGAAACGACTGCAGAAGCATGTGGTGTGGGATTGAGAAACGTGCAAAGAATATTGTTAGTGAAGGAAAGAGGGTTTGTTTGGTGTCATGCTTACAGTAATCAACGGCTAAGGTCATTATTGTCTTTTGATAATTTAAATTCTCTCCTGCGCTATTTGTATTGCACGTGCGTGAAGTACGATGTGGCAATGTTGTACGCTGCCTTGCTCTCTCTATCTGTCTCTCTCGACGCAAACGCTAGCAGACAACCCGCCTTCCGAATTGAAGTGGACTCTAGTACTCTCATAAACTCAAGGTTCGTGACTATATATACTAGACTATAGTTTTTTGAGAAAAAAAACCGTAGTCCAAAAACATACTTTTTCAGGAGAAACAAAGAACTATCTGGCATGAGTGTTGTTGACACTTCAAGTATGAAATTCATCAGATTATTTCTTAGAGTGTTTATATAGAAACTTGGGAAAACTGAAGTAGCCTACATTTATAACTTATACATACATATTATGTAAATCTAGATAACTGTGGACTACGGTTGTTTTTAAGAAAAAATACTCTGTTGTGGCTGAAGTGTTCCTCTCTTTTAATCTTCTTTTTCTTTATTATATCCTGTTTTCCTCCTTTCGTTGCTTACTTTGTTCCATGTGGTTACTTCTGCACCTAAAGACGACTCCATAACTATTGCAACAATTCACACGTGTTAAAGTATTTTTGTCTGCATATCGTTGACTGCTTGCAACCAAACGTTCAAGACATCGGAACTTCGGGAGTGACCAACTCTCGAATGTCAAGCAGCCTTCAATCGTCACAGTTGTTTATACCGCATTGAACTTTTATCTGTTTTGGCAACTGTTATTTATGTACAAACAATCAAATAGCCTATTGTGAAACATCATCTCTACCTTTCAGTGTAGTAATCCGTTCCCAATCTTTATTTAATTACTAGGCCCTTATTAAAAGGCTAGGCATTTTTTTGTCGTATGTTTGAGATCAATTATACAATCTTAAATAAAAAAAACACTTTATTTAACTCTATGTTTAATGTTCTTAGAAATTAAAATTTATTTGAGATTTTTTATTTATATAACCATAGGTAATATCTGATAATAGAACCAGAACATTTTAGTAACTGTGATACTGTTTTCTTTTGTCTTTTTGTATCAATTAAACATCTCTAATGTTATTTATTTCAGTTATGTATGTTATTCAAAGTTACGAAATATTTCGACGTCGACCAAATGCTATTTCGAGAATGATGAGCGAGACTCGAAGTGGACAAGAGTTACGAGATGAGACTCGAAAGACAAATGCAACGAACACAGCGAGGAGAGCGGCAGTTAGTTTTGTCCATTCCTAATGTCGTCTATTTACTTATAATTTTTATTATGAAAATAATAATTTGTGGTGTCACATTCTTTTGTTATTGTCAACTTTTCTGAACACGATTTCCAGCTTATTTGAGAATTTTAACTTGGCAGCCCTGATAATAATAACAATGATGTTGATGATGATAATAATAATAATAGTAATAATAATAATAATAATAATAATAATAATAATAATAATAATAATAATAGGCAAATCAGATAACATTTTAGGAATATTTCATGAATCAAACTTTTAATAAAATCTATACATATAATTTGAACTGGTAATGGAAATTACGGGAAAACGGCTGGACGGATTTTAATAAATGAACCCTCATTTTGAAGCTTGGAACTCTGAGTTTTTCGGAAAAATAGTAGTTTTCAGTGAAATGTCAATTTTTAAATATAATTTTCCTATTTTCCAAAATCCATCTGTAGTCAGTTTTGAGAACTAGCTAATAGCATTCACGGCCGACTTGATATTCCCGTCGCTTTTTTGTAAAGGAGAAGGGAAGCGAGCATCAAGTCGGCCGTGTTGCATTTCAGAATAAAACAAAACACATACTACAGTAAACAATATTACACGAAGGCCATGATCTGCAAGAATGCTGACATATTTAGAGGTCAAATTAAATTGGTTATTAAAAACTTAACTTACTAAAAATAATTTACAGGTTCGATTCTGTGGTGTGTAATTTTCTGGGCACAGCTGTGTATTGGATATTAAAAACTACAAAACTTGAGGTGGTTTGATGACATTATTACCATTAGAAATGAAATATTATTGTAGTTAATGCCATGATGTGACTATTTTTCATTAATTATACATATTAATGCTATATTGATGATATGAAAGTGAAACGTTTTGGGGTTATATAAGTAGATGTAGAGGATAACTTAAATTAGATTTTAATTTCTATATTTTACTGAGTGGCGGCTATGTAGTATATATACAGTAGTATATGTTACTGAAAGCTATAAAACTTACGTAAGATAATAATGTTATTAAAAATCAAATATTTTTATAGTTATTAATCAAGTAGGGTTGGGTCTTTTCATATATTTAATGGCGGTGTGGTGTAGATATTTATATGCGTGATTCTCTTCAGTATTGGCTCGAGAGAGAGTATCTTTCATTATTATGGAAGCAAATAACTTTCAGAATGTCTGGTATTCTTCATTGAAAATAAATCTTAAAAATGTTTATTTGAACGTCTAATAAACTTAGTTTGCAGCATTTGCTGCACAAGCCACTAGTTTACTTATAATTTTTCTTATGAAAATAATAATTTGTGGTGTCACATTCTTTTGTTATTGTCAACTTTTCTGAACACGATTTCCAGCTTATTCGAGAATTTTAACTTGGCAGCCCTGATAATAATAATAATAATAATAATAATAATAATAATAATAAATAATAATAATAATAATAATAATTGGCAATCAGATAACATTTTAGAAATATTTCATAAATCAAACTTTTAATAAAATTTTATTGTAAGTTTATGTCTAATGATTTGACATATGGCATATAATATCTAATGACATTTATTTAAAATATATGAAACCGCGTTTATATGTAAGTAAAGATATACCGGTACAGTAATGATGGTGGTACAGAATTGCAAATATATTGATGACGATATTTATATGGGTTTAATTTGAATTTTGCTATTAAATGTAACGGTTCTACCAGAGTCACAAACATAAGGTCGAATATGAAATGTGTTACCACGCATACCGTACGTGTTATTAGTATGTCCAAAGGTAAGAGAACAACTCCTGTAACAAAACAACTAATATTCACCTTACGGAACCGTAAATAACCAGCGTATAATATTTATTGCCTTGCACATCACTAATACAGCAGCTGCTCTTTTATTTTGTAACAAGACCTTCTGGCAGATTACGGAACGCATCCTAAAGAATTTATGATCAATAACGGTAGATAATCAATGAAAATTTGTAGTCATTAACATAGGAATTACAGTTGGGATCCAGACGACGGCTCTACAGTATCGACAAAATACATCAAAGCACTTAGAACCTTTATACTGTTAAGTATCCAATTCCTCGTATAATGTGAAATTGTTAATAATTAATATGATTTGTATTACAGACAAATAAAAATTTGATATGACAGTGAATATCAAACATATGGTGACAAGAAATACAGTAAAATACCAGAATAATACCAGGGTCTAAACGTTGTGAATTTTTTATCGAGAAACAAGGCTTCATTTTGAACAAAATCTGTAAAGGAATGTGAAGTCAAATGTAAATTGAATGTAATTAAATATAAGGAAGTGTTTGGGGAAAGGGACTTTTAACCCTCCCTGTACAGTTACTCCACAGTTATGGACAAAATGCATATCAATAATAGAAGGTGGGTTAAGAGTCGCCTTCCCCAATATTCGTTCTTAAGTTTCATACATCTACACATATACCAGACAGACAGACAGACACAGACAGACAGACAGACAGACAGACAGATAGATTAGATAGATAGATTAGATAGATAAGATAGATAGATAGATAGATAGATAGATAGATAGATAGATAGATAGATAGATAGATAGTTAGATAGATAGATAGATAGATAGATAGATAGATAGATAGATAGATAGATAGATAGATAGATAGATAGATAGATAGATAGATAGATAGATAGATAGATAGATAGATAGATAGATAGATAGATAGATAGTTAGTTAGATAGATAGATAGATAGATAGATAGATAGATAGATAGATAGATAGATAGATAGATAGATAGATAGATAGATAGATAGATAGATAGATAGATAGATAGATAGATAGATAGATAGATAGATAGATAGATAGATAGATAGATAGATAGATAGATAGATAGATAGATAGATAGATAGATAGATAGATAGATAGATAGATAGATAGATAGATAGATAGATAGATAGATAGATAGATAGATAGATAGATAGATAGATAGATAGATAGATAGATAGATAGATAGATAGATAGATAGATAGATAGATAGATAGATAGATAGATAGATAGATAGATAGATAGATAGATAGATAGATAGATAGATAGATAGATAGATAGATAGATAGATAGATAGATAGATAGATAGATAGATAGATAGATAGATAGATAGATAGATAGATAGATAGATAAGTAAGTAAATAAATAAATAAATAAATAAATAAATACCGATATCATAACTTGAACAAACGAATAGCTGGTGTAAAAGTGGTGAGTTGGTATCCATGTTCGTACGTCAACTATTTTTCCATTGTCATGTCTTGAAAACAGCCCTCGTTTTGCCGATACGCAGTTGATATTACAACAGGATTGGATAATACTACCTCATTTTGGTGTAGGAGTGAGGGACTTCTTGGCCAATAATTCCACGAATGGATTGGCCGCCGTGGCACAACAAAATCACCACTCAGATCATACTGCCTGACAAAATGCGATTTCTCGCTTAGAAAATAGTAATATGCGTTACAAGAGCGGTATGTTGAAGTTTTCATGTTCGAGGAAAAGTTTGAAAAAGCGAAACGTAGTTGAGCTTTTTTAATTTCCGAGAATTGAAAGAAAACATACCGTTCGTGTATTGTACATTATTTTGTGCGAAGATCGTTTATTGCATACCTGAAAGACGAATTTCTAATTAGTTGCAATGAAATCTCCATCTTGGTTCCTGTTCAATGACGGAAAATTTGTAAAACAAAAATATCTATCTTCAACATTGTTGCTTTAAAATGTTTTCTGTGTTTACTATACTCCAGCAAGCCGTGATATACGTCTGTCTTTTTTTTCCCCAGTCCATAAATGCGAACTTAAAACAAACGGTAAGGTTATGTAATGATTTATTTTTCATTTTAATATTTTAACAATATTATTTATATAACATATTGCAGTAATAACATCGGCATCTGGAATCTTGGTGATTTTTTCACGGCTTCCTTAATGTTACTTGCATCACGAATGCAGTAACTTTAGTGGAGTTGTAGAGTTTACTTAATTTTTGAAAATATTTAAAAACAATAATTAACAGTGCAATTTAGGTGAAATTGCAGTGGTAAGTTTCCAGTTTATAATTATTACTATATTGAACGTCTCTAAAAATAATATGTTAGAAGCCTAAAGCAGTAAAATCAATATGTCACTTAAGCGGCAAGAAGAGGGAAATTGTTATGTGTGTTAGGTTGGGAATACTGAATGTGGAATTTTAGACTTGCCGCGGATTGGTTTTGTGCGGAAACCAAGCAAATACGCACGATTTCGCACAAAATATGGTTTTGCTTAGAAAGAGCAGAATCTGCATCAGTTGCAACAGATGATCGAAAAATCATTCGTGAAAATCGATTAAAATCGTAAGTTATGTTCTGCTATCTGTAAATCAGTGTCTAAATGTCGTGAATTGTATATCGAGAAATAGGGCCTCAATTTTTAACAAAATCTATAAAGGAATGTGTACTCAAATGTAAATTGAATGTAATTAAATGTAAGGAAGTGTTTGGGAAAGCGACTTTTAACCCATCCTGTAGAGTATAATAGTCATCCCTGTGTTGTAATTGTTGCACTGGTTATTTTAAAGCACATAGTTTTACAGAATAACCATTCCTGCTGTCTTCTGTAAATAATGTTGTTGTTTCTATCACCTTCATTTGTTACATATATAAACAGATGAGTGAGGAATGAAACAAAACACGATACATCTAATTATCCTTTCTAAGAATTTTACGATTGTAACGACGCATTTATATCTAATCGTTCCGGTTTGTTATTTTAATTGCCTATTAAACCGAGGCAATATGACTTAGAACTTAATAGGGTATGTATTTGTCTGTATACAAATAAAATAAAATATTTAGATTACTGCCGACCTTTGAGAATAATGCAACAAGTCTATCAGCTGCTTTAGGAATCTCAATCACAGTGATACCATCTTAACGTCGATGAATCTTTTCCTCTTGTCTTAATTAAAATTGTCTTGTAATACATGGTTCGGTTCTATGAACACATTTTTAATGTAAGTACAGACGCCTACTTTACAAACCGGTCGATCCACTAACTCCAGGAAGAAGCAAAGTACTGAAAATTAGAGTCGGTAGTTCAACAACACGATTATGTGTTAAAATAAGGTTAAATGATTTTAGTATGTTTTCTGAAATAAAATTTTCATGAGTTTAAAATACTGTCATATTTGTGTAGTTCGAATACAAAGACGTATTTAGCAGGCATTTGGCTATGTTTGCACATTTCAATCAATTTAAATTGCCTGGAAAAATTTATAAACATTTATTTTAAGATGCTTTGACTAATACGGAGTGAATTGCAAGGCATTTTTCTTCGTAAGTTTTTAAATTAATATAGAGACATTTTATATAGTTATTTAACGACGTTCTATAAACTACCAGATTATTTAGCATCATGGAATTGGTGGTAGCGGAAAGGTTTTTGGCAAGATGAAGCCAAAGATTCGTTATATGATTACCTGAAATTTGACTGAAAGTTGGGGAAAATCTCGGAAAAAATCAACCAGATAATCGGTCCAAGCGGTAATCGAACCCACGTACGAATGCAGTCCCGGATCAGCAGGAAAACGTGCTATCGTCTGAACTATACCGGTGGCCCCTGGAGAAATTTTGAAGCTTGATTGAATTAATTGGGGTTTTTCCTCGCATTTGAACAATTACTAGCCGTTTCTAACTTCATGGTGGCAGATATTTGAGCACTCCTTTATCATGACAACATATCCGAGCGAATATATTTTTCTAAATTATAGACATCAGCTCAAAGTATTTGAGTGCCCACAAGGATCCTGAATACAATAAACATGTACAATATAATGTGATGTAATACATTAAAGAAAAAAGAAAGTTAATTGTTGAAGGCAAATATAAGTTGATTAATTGAAATAGAGATGATGATGTAATATTTGAAGAGAATCCTGGATAATATTTATAAGAATAGACATTACATAATCAAAAGGAATGTGAAGTTCCTTAAGATAATTCCATGTGAATTTTGTAATCGAACCTCTACTGCCAAACAGCAAACCAATGACAGGCCATTGTTTAAGAGGGACGTTGTACTTTTGAGAAAGATAAGGCAGACAAGGTTCATATATGGACTTCTTCTCAATATCAACCTCGGTGGCCTGATTTAGGTTTCTTTCGAAACGGATAGTAGGGTTAAGAACAAGAGCCCGTTTTAAGCGTCCGTTAGAACCATCTGATGATACACAATGTACTTCCTCATGAATTTCCCAATTTAAAGTTTTTAACGATGTCGTCAAAGCATGTCGTACACGATGATGTCTAGCATTGATCAGCAGCTCGCCTTTGGGGCATTGTCCAAGCACGTGTCCAAGTGTTTCAAGCTCACTACAGTCTGGATGACGGCAGCGGGTTGTGCTTAGAGTTCTGCCCGGTATTGCGCGAACCGCCCAAATATTGCTTGACATTTTTAAAGCATTGGTCCATTCTGAGGAAGATAGGCCCTTTCGATTGCTTACCCATGAGTTAGCCTTGGGGAGATCACTATAAACAATAACCCCTTTACCACGCAAGGTATGGTTTGTCCAAGTTTGGAATGCGTCATTTCTTAAGTGTTTACGAATTTTACGACCTGACCAGTTGATAGCATCAATAGTGGTGATATTCAATTTTAACAGAGCAGAAACTTTTTCGCTTACAAGGTCCCTAATAATATGCAGATGACAGTCATCAACACGAAGAACAGTATTACATATATTTATGTGTTGTACATAAGCTTCCCAAGATGCTTTCATTAACGAAAGACCACGATATTTTTTAGGGGAGTAGAACATTCCGTCTGGGCAGTCATGAGGAAGACCAATAAGCTCTTTGCATGCTCCTCTGGTAACCGAACCGTCATATTCAAATACAATAATTGTTTTTGAATATACGATTCGGTTCACCTGTCCAAAATTGACCAACGAGAGGTGAATGAGTTTCTAATGGGAAGGTTGCGACTCCTAGAAAATTTACACTTGAGATCATCTTCAACTTTCATTCATAGATCAAGGACAAAGATCAAGAGAGCTAGTGAAAATCAGGAAAGCTAAAGAAATGCCTTTCTTTCTCATGGTATCACGCGCCTACACTTTAAGAGTGATGTTCAGGAATCCCTGCAGGGAATGTTTTGGAAGTATTTTAGAAAATCCACCGTGCAGTCAGATTTGTGAGTCAGTGAATTCCACTTCTAGACAGTGAAATACAAATCTTCTGCACCTTTTTATGTGGATGATGCGTGGCCTTGAGGGAAGGGATGAATGACGTAGTCCGGCTTGTGACGTATGCTACAATTGGAGCGTAGTCCTACATCGCTGTTCTCGTGTGTACAGCTTGGGGGTGCAGGTAGAAGAGGTAACAGCTACCGCTCTGTCACTGACGGACTCAGGGCAAGTCGCATCCTCTCAACTTGTATGAAATGCTGTTTAATTTATTGTCGGACCATCGGATCTGTGCCCCTTCAGCGCTGTCGTCGTTCTTGGAAATGTTAACGCCTGTACTCACTCCATTCCACCCGCTTTCCTCCCACCACGTTAAACAGCAGGCCACGAACCTTGCCGAATAGGGATGTTGCCAAACTTCCGTCAAACGGTGTCATAAATAACTGGTCCTCCATGCTACAATATCATTTCTTTCAATCAAAATACATCTTGTATTTCTACAATTTTTAAACCTAAAACCCGTAGCATTTCTCTCCAACATTCGGAATTATTGCTTCTCTCGTAAGCTTCAGTAATTTCTTCAATGTTGAAACTTCTTTCTGAACGGTACATTGTACATTGCAACAAAAGGGTAAAGGAGTGATTCTTAACAAAGAGGTCCCCCCAGCAAACAGCTGGATAAGAAATCACAAAGGTCTAACCCTCTCGGAATAAATAAACGCCCTTAAAATGGTAGGCTATGTCGCTCTGGTCCGAGATGTACTGGGTAGAAGTCGGGATGGTACCCGCTGTAGGCGCTGTCTCAGCGAGATTGAAACTCTTCCACATATCCTTGGCTCCTGCCCCTATAGTGAGGCCCTTCGCAACATCCGTCACCATGCTGTCCGTTCTATGCTGGCCAAGGCACTGAAGGAAGTAGGGTTTGCAGACCATCAAGAGGTGCAGGGACTAGCCACACAAGGAAGTGTTCGGCGAATTGATATCATTGCCATTAAGAACAACTAGGTATACATTCTCGATCCCACCATCAGATTTGAGAAACATGCAGATCAACCGCATGAGGTGGACAGTGAAAAGAAACGGATCTATGAACCAGCAATCCCGTTCTATAAAGATAAATATAGCCTGTCCCACATTGATGTAATATGTCTGATGGTGGGAGCACGAGGTACCATACCCTCCTTCTTTGCCAACAAATGTAAAAACCTGGGCCTAACACACAGCATTGTGAATGGCTGTTGTGGTTTAGATATCAATGCCAATCAATCCGTACTATTATTTTTCTCGCGGCATTCAAATCATTCTCACCTATCTGATGATATCCCCCCCTTTCTTAACTGTAAATGAGCACAAAGGCTACTTAGGTATAAATTTTTCTGACATTTTGCATATCTGATTCCCTAACTGTTTCTAATATGTATCATTTTACCTTTTAGGTGTGTTTCCAAATTATATGTAATACGCTTTGTCAAATCTGGCAACATTTTCATAAGGGAAGCTAAAATTATATTTATATTATTCTTGTATCTTTCTTCTTAAAATACATCGGTTCATATCATCTACAATAATTAAAAGTTCCCTTGGTCTGTTCTTCTCTGGTGATTCTAGCTTTTCATCTCCTGCACAGACTCCCTCTCTCCTGATTTTCTTTATTAGGAGTTCTGACCTGCCTATATAAATTACATAAAATGTTGTATTATTTGTATTAGTTAAGTAAATAATTTTAATACGTAATCAATTGAAATAAAATAAGCCTCACCTGTGATATCAGTTGCTCTTTTCGTTGCCTGATTTATAGGAAACAGATATTGATCTGTTTCTTTCTCTTCATCGCAAAATGCTATTACGTACTTGCTTAATAATATTTCTTTCGCCAGTCCGTGCTACAGTATTCATGTTGAGTTGACAACACTGGACTGCAAGTGCAAATATTATAAACTGTCCCGCAAGAAGGCTCAAAATTGTGAGTAGTGGGGGAGAGAAAGGGAGAGAGATAGGAATGCAGGGAGAGAAATGAATTACCGAGGCTGAGAAGGAATTAGGGTTCAGTTCGCATATCTTACGGGAGCACAGATCCGATGGTCCGACTATAGCTCTCCATATTCTTCACGATGGCAGGTAGGTACAGGTAACATTCTATTGGAAAAGTAACATAGGAAAATTCCTGGGTGAAGAAAGTGATCAGTGACTTTAAGAGTTAATATCGTAATCAGCGAAGAAAGCTGCGTTTAAGTACATTAGAACTTGATCATTCCGACACTAGCAAGCAATGGGCAATCTGCCTCGCTCCAGCGAAGCAGCCTCCTCCTTCCTCTCTTCCAGTTTCCTGTCTTACGCCGGACCGGTTCTCACAAAGAGCGGGGCACATCTCGTGCCGTGTAACGGATTTCTTTCATTAGAGAAAAATTACGTTTCCGAAACAGTCACTACTAACCTCAGTTTCGACCTGGTTTCCTCTCCAATTTCTGTGAACTGGAGTCGCCCGTCGCGTACGCAATGGATAAGACGTAGTTTCGAAGACGAATGGAAATCACTGCCGTACATTTGAACCCGGTCTACGGTATGCTGCCACTGTGCCGATCCCATGTCCCCCAAGTTCCATCGCGTAGTCATGTTCGAAAATGTTCCAGATTAAGAATCGCACATTTTAGAAAGGCACTAAGTCAAAATTTGCTACTTTCCAGGAGAGCAAAAATACTCATTTTCATGAATAAGTACCAGTGTACCAGTGACGCACTACAAAAATCAACTTGATAATAGAGATACAATGAAAGGTTGGACAAAGTTCCGTTCTTTGCCAATCAGTGCGTATTGAAAGTAGGTTATTAATAATTTAATCAGTAAAAATAAAAATCGCAAATTTTGACTTAGTTCCTTTCTAAAAAGTGCGATTAATTTGTATTTAGGCTATCCACATGATAACCCGTACTGGTTGGATGATCGTTCACTTCTACTGAGGCATGTGCACGTAAGACTAGAAGTTGGTTGGTCGGCTTGGCCCTCTATGGGCTGCCGCATCCAGGGTGATGATGATGATGATGATTATTATTATTATTATTATTATTATTATTACTATTATTAAATAATTATACGAACACGAAATCATTATACACAGGAACCTTAAGAACAAGATATGGTCTAGAATCGTAGTGATATTGCTTCCACTGCTTCCTATTTGATGATGATGATGATGATGACAATAATAATAATAATAATAATAATAATAATAATAATAATAATAATAATAATACATTGATTAAAGTTCACATTAACACATTATCAACAATACTCATGAGTACAATAATATAGAAACAGATATGGAAATTTTACACATCACACCAAAAAGTTCACAATTAAACATCTTAGAACAATACGAAATATATAAACATACAATAACATACCCACAACATATACTTAATACACAATTACAGTTCAATATCCACACATTATTCGACGTCATGATACGTCATAACACACAAACAACCAGCCCCCACCATAAGAGCAACACACCCCCACCTCTACAACCGACAACTGCAGAATTCAAGATCACCAGTACTTCAGGAGACACTGATGAAGACGTAACGGCCGTCTGTAATAATAATAATAATAATAATAATAATAATAATAATAATAATAATAATAATAATAACTGCTCAGCCACTTATACCCGAACCTACACTTTCTGAAGTCGAAATTACAATAGAAAATCTGAAAAGTTCAAGTCTCCAGGAATCGATCAAATTCCAGCAGAATTAATACAAGAGGATGGAAGCGCATTATCTAGGAAAATTTATAAGCTTGTACTTGCTATTTGGGAAAAGGAAATTGTACCAGAACAATGGAAGGAGTCCATAATTGTACCTATTTTTAAGAAGGAGGACAAGACTAACTGTAGTAACTTTCGAGGAATATGACTTTTCTTGACGTTGTACAATAATTTGTCCAATATTCTTTTGAGAAGATTAACTCCTTATGTACATGAAATTATTGGGGATCATCAGTGTGGTTTTAGGCGTAATACATCGACTATTGATCAGATTTTTTCTATTCGACAGATATTGGAGAAAAATGGGAGTATAAGGGTACAGTACATCAGTTATTCATAGATTTAAAAAAAGGCGTACGGCTCGGTTAAGAGAGATGTTTTATATAACATTCTTATTGAATTTGATATCCCCAAGAAACTAGTACGATTGATTAAAATATGTCTCAATTAAACTTACAGCAGAGTCCGTATAGGTCAGCTTCTGTCTGATGCTTTCGCAATTTATTGCGGGCTGAAACAAGGAGATGCACTATCACCTTTACTTTTTAACTTCGCTCTAAAGTATGCCATTAGGAAAGTCCAGGATAACAGAGAGGGTTTGTAATTGAACAGGTTACATCAGCTGCTTGTCTATGAGGATGACGTGAATATGTTAGGAGAAAATCCACAAATGATTAGGGAAAACACGGGAATTTTACTGGAAGCAAGTAAAGAGATAGGGTTGGAAGTAAAACCCGAAAAGACAAAGTATATGATTATGTCTCGTAACGAGAATATTGTACGAAATGGAAATATAAAAATTGGAAATTTATCCTTTGAAGAGGTGGAAAAATTCAAATACCTGGGAGCATCAGTAACAAACATAAATTATAATCGGGAGAAAATTAAACACAGAATAAATATGGGAAATGCCTGTTTTTATTCGGTTGAGAAGGTTTTATCATCCAGTCTGCTGTCCAAGAATCTGAAATTTAGAATTTATAAAACAAGTATATTACCGGTTGTTCTGTATGGTTGTGAAACTTGGACTCTCACTTTGAGAGAAGAACAGAGATTAAGGGTATTTGAGAATAAGGTTCTTAGGAAAATATTGGGGATAAAAGGAATGAAGTTGCAGGAGAATGGAGAAAGTTACACAACGCAGAACTGTATGCATTGTATTCTTCACCTGACATAATTAGGAACATTAAATCCAGACGTTTGAGATGGGCAGGGCATGTAGCACGTATGGGCGAATCCATAAATGCATATAGAGTGTTAGTTGGGAAGCCGGAGGAAAAAGACCTTTGGGGAGGCCGAGATGTAGATGGGAGGATAATATTAAAATGGATTTGAGGGAGGAGGAATATGTTGATAGAGACTGGATTAATCTTGCACAGAATAGGGACCGATGGCGGGCTTATGTGAGGGCGGCAATGAACCTGAGGGTTCCTTAAAAGCCATTTGTAAGTGAATAAATAATAATAATAGTAAACCACGCCACAAATGGTTCAGAAACATGTTAATTTCATGTTATAGGCCTACAAGTCCTATTTTGTATTTGTCTAGTGAGTGCTAGGCTGAAACTCTCCGAAAATAAAAACAGGCCAAAGTCTGTTAAGGTTAAAAAAACCCAAGAAAAAAGTCACCTCAATACGTCGATGAAAAGACGTCTTGCCTTCAGAAGGCTTTGTTAATTGAATACCTCTCTTCCGCAGTAGTCAAGATCCAGGCAGTCATAAATGGAGTAGCATTCTTGTCGAGCGCCCGTTACATTGAAAAATCTGTGTTGCAAGCAGCGGGGTCAATCGCTCCTGTCAGGTGTCAGTGCATCTTGTATTCACAACACTTGCATTTTTTGTCCTAGTTCTCGATGCTCCTCATTGTACGTACATGTGTGCGCGCCGCTTTGCCTCGAGACATTTCTGTGATTAATCACGGACTGCATTGAAATTAACCAATAAGCAAATCCGTCTGCAATGGAGCTGCAGATCTACAACAAAGAGCGAGCGGGCGAGCAGGAAGCGGCTTCTTGCATCAGGCTAAACACTTGGATTGACCTATTGATGGAGAATTTAGTTTCCGGGAATCGAATCGCGTTCTTGACCTGTTCCGCGAGTCGCTTCAAAAACAAACAGAAATCGTTCCAAATTAGGAACCTGTTTGAAGTAGCTTCGTATCAGGATTTGTAATCCATCTTCCAAAATGGTATGCAAATGATTTGACCGAATTTACTGCTTTTCTCTGCGGAAATGTACAAGAGTCTACAGGATGATTAAGAATTATAATAACTACTGGACATTCCACTTATGAACAGAAAAAATATTGACAATATACTGGGTGTTCATTTCAAAGTTGTCATGACGTCACTGTTGTTGGGTCACCGATTTGAAGCGAGTTTCAGCTTATATGTTAGAGAAGTTGCCTATTATCCAAGGCGTTCTTCAATCTGAACTTGAGAACGTGTACGGTATAACTTGAACGTCGTAGCAACAGATGGCGGTCAGTACGGTCTGTGTGCTACCATAACCTCTTTCGAACTGTGTTTTGCGCCGGCAAGTCGTACGCAGGGTATTTGTTATCATCGGTTGCGTACGGTAACATTCCACAACACAAATCAAATGCTCCGTGTCCATGTTGACCGTCGAAGTTAATGTCAACAAATACGTAAGTAATCGTCTTAACCCTCTCCCCATATCCCGACAGTACGTATTTCCAAACAGTTCACATTCCTGCCACTACCGGCGTTACCGTACGTACCGGTACGTACTCTTCAGAATGAACGCCGTACTTCGTAGGCAACTTCTCTACCTCATAGGTTATATACTTCTGCGGAAGTGTAGGAAGATTGAATTCTCTAGGCTCATCGGCTAGCCACATGACGGCATACAGCGAGCCATGACACATTTTGAACTGAACACCCAGTATTATGCCAGTGATGTCAAAGCAAGCGCAGTTTTCTGACCTTGACGTCGTGCGCGAGCATCAAGCGCTAAGTATGGAAAGAGGAAGGGTTGTGTATATGAATAAGCAACCTGTTGGATTAAGAAAACAGTGATGCACAAACTTCAAACGGAACGTGAAATTTTATGTCGTTATTTTTATATGCCTTATTTCTGTTTGATATTATCTATATTGTCTGTGAAACGAAACTACTAACACCAATTTCTTAATATTGCAGTTGTGGTTTAAATGTTAATAACATAATAAAGAGTTAAGAAGGAATATTCACATAAATTCCGTAGCAGTACAACTATATACTCTACAAAATGGATGAAACACATCATTCATAAGAAAGTGATATCCCAAAGAAAGAGATTGAGTATGACATGATTATGTTTAACGGTGTGGCAAATAGATCCCTCGTCTGGTAGCTCGGCAACGAAAGAACAAAAATGGCGAACGATACTACCTACTTAGACTTTATAGAGCCTTGATTTCCTAAGACGTAAGCAAAGAGGAGGAGTCACGCCGGAAATAACAGCGTCGCGACTATACTAATGTTACCCCTTCTGTTTTATATAGACTTGTAACATTAAATCCAGACGTTTGAGATGGGCAGGGCATGTAGCACGTATGGGCGAATCCATAAATGCATATAGAGTGTTAGTTGGGAGGCCGGAGGGAAAAAAAAAGACCTTTGGGGAGGCCGAGACGTAGATGGGAAAATAATATTAAAATGGATTTGAGGGAGGTGGGATATGATGGTAGAGAGTGGATTAATCTTGCACAGGATAGGGAGCAATAGCGGGCTTATGTGAGGGCGGCAATGAACCTCTGGGTTCGTTAAAAGCCAGTAAGTAAGTAAGTAAGTAAGTAAGTAAAAACGTCTTTTTCTCGAAAGTTATATTTTTCATTATATGTGTTTTGCGTGTAAACCGACGATATTTTATCTATTCTACATGTTATGTTTGCATGAAGATTTTCAAATATTTTGAAATGGGCCCAGGGGGCAAAATTCTATACCGTTTGTCTCAGAGATATTCCTCGACGTTCTTTCGTAATGAATCGAGCGAAACAGAGAAAGAGAACTGGACAGAATCGCCTCCAGTAAAATGCGTTGAAGTACTCGATAGCTAACGGATTGTACGGTAGCATGCACAAGAAAGATGCCGACCGCCATGCCGTAATTATACTATTATAAATCTAAACCCTTTTCATTCCTGACAAACATTGGGTAATAGACACACAGTATTAAGACCATTTGATAGATTTACCTACTGAACGACGCCCTTAAGCGGCAGCTTAAAATCTTCTTGTGACGTAGTAAAAATTTAATACTTATTTACTTACTTACAAATGGCTTTTAAGGAACCCGAAGGTTCATTGCCGCCCTCACATAAGCCCGCCATCGGTCCCTATCCTGTGCAAGATTAATCCAGTCTCTATCATCATACCCCACCTCCCTCAAATCCATTTTAATATTATCCTCCCATCTACATCTCGGCCTCCCTAAAGGTCTTTTTCCCTCCGGTCTCCCAACTAACACTCTATATGCATTTCTGGATTCGCCCATACGTGCTACATGCCCTGCCCATCTCAAACGTCTGGATTTTAAGTTAGTAAAAATGTAATAGTCTTAATAAACCTATTTCAGGATTTATAATCAATACTAGTGCCCGCTATACTGGAGAATTACCACGGTAGCTTTGAACTGTGCCGTTACATTTACCACCAAATTTAACTATATACACAATGTTGCCAACGTAAGAACATGATTTTGGTCTGTGATGTCGTTAGAAGGAAAAATTTGTTTCTTTTTCTCTCTACCTCCTTCGTTCTGAACATTACTGAGAGATAGCACCACTGTTACTCTCATCTATTGCAATGATTTTTCCCTGGACCACCAATTTGCTTGGACGACATTTCTACATAGAAGATTAAGATAGATCTTACAAGCGATCTCCATTTACTAGCAGTATGGTCATCAAAATTTTGTATCCATTTTATCTCGAACTAAAATCTCTCTCGCATTTTCTTTTGTTTCATCACGGCCAAATGGATTTATCTCTTCGGTATCGATGTTTCTAGTCGGTCATGGCCCTTATGACAGTTTTTGTTTCGTAATATTGATAGACGGTAATATAATTAAAGCGGTGAATAATTTCATGGCCCCTAAAAGTTTTTTTTTTTTTTCGTAAGAGGCTAGGTATTTTCTATAGGCCACAAATAAAACTGCAATGCGGTCATAATTATGTGCTTAATGCTTTGGTGAACATTGACCGGAAATTTACTTTCCGTTATTTAAATGATATTCCGTGAAGCACACCTTTTTCCTCTTTATTTCGTTGTCATAACCTACTTTAAGGTCTCACTACATAAGCATTTTATTTTAGTGCATTCAAAACATTGTCTTTGTACTGCATAAATCTTGCACTTGACTAATGGAATGATTTATTTAAGAATATAGTCGCGAATTTTACTACCACCATTTCGATTGTCTTCTGTTTGACACGGCTCGGTACGGCCCGGTGACTAGTGGCCAGCGAGCAACGTCGACAATCGACATTGCTCTGCCGTGGCTATTATCCAGTTGTTTTCGCTAGTGCCTTACCGATAGTAAGATAGCTATGTTCGAATAAATCAATAAAGTATTTGCACAATTTAATAAAAATATGAAGACTAAAAAATAATAATTAGGGCTAGGATTTTGATGAACTTGCATCTTTTTCCTAGTAAGCCAGAAACATAGCCGGTTTAGTAGGCTATTTGTATGTTATGTGATAAACTGAGTGTTTTAAGACATATTTGTTAGGGCATTTTGTTTTTGCATTTTTTGCCTGTTTCAACTCATAAGAGCATCTTTTGTGTTATTCGGACATTTTTAGGCATTTTCATTTAATTTTGGCTGTTAATATAAAATAATGTCTATTTCCTTTGATATTTTGTCTACATATTTTGTCCATTAATGCCCTTTATTTTTTACTTGGTTATTTAACGACGCTGTATCAACTACGAGGTTATTTAGCGTCGATGAAGTTGGTGATAGCGATATGAGGCCGAGAATTCGCCAGAGATTATCTGACATTTACCTTACGGTTGGAAAAAACCTCGGAAAAAACCCAACAAGATAATCAGCCCAATCGGGAATTGAAACCGCGCCTGAGCACAACTCCGGATCGGCAGGCAAGCGCCTTAACCGACCGAGCTACGTCGGTGGCTAATACCCATTATTTTGTATAATATTTTAATCGTTTTTCTACACAAACATTGCCCTTTTAATGTAGTACACCCCACGTAATGGATCAGTCCAACCATCCCTTCGATATAGACTCCTCTATACTTGCTAATTCCGTATAAGAGCGGCCTTGTGGTGGACTACATGGAAACTACATCAGGTAAAATAATTAATTAAAGTGTACCACTTAGAAAAAATTATGTAAAATTAAATAAACTTAAATGTTGGTACTAGAATTTAATTTAATTACTAGTCTAAATATTAAGTAGCACAAAACTCCTTTTCCTACTAAGCCAATTTTAGAATGTAAGATCAATTTTTAGGGCATTTTTAAGGACATTTTTGAAAGATTTTTAGGTCATAAATGCATTGTTTTTAGGACAATTTTTCATGATTTATAGGTCATCAAAATCCTAGCCCTAATAATAATACATTTTACTCAGGCGTTATTTTTTAAGCACAGTAATTTAGAATTCTATATGGAAGACGGAGGAAGCGAAACTGTAATTTTTTGAGTACCTAAGGCAAGAAATGTTTTTCCACACCATTGCATTTATTCATTAGTGACTTACGTTTATAACTTACATTGCTAACCGATAGAACGACGTGAAATGCACGTCGTATATAGCTCCATGTTTTTAGGAACGTAGCGCTAATAAACGTGTTTATTATTGATGAAAAAAGAAACGCTTTAACACAGTCATTTCTATATTGCAATCCATCATTTCCTTAGTAAAAGGCTCGTTTTTAACACCTTATTGTAGAGCATGAATCTTAAGAGGTTATATACTTCAAGCCAACGTTACTAATTGAAATTTTGATTTAAAATTTCCATATATATTCTGAAATGGGCTCATTTATACTCAGATCACGTGATAGTAGTAAAACATACGCTAAGTTTAACGACCCCTCTTACAACATGTAATTCCCATATAGGAGACATTGAAGTGAGAAAATTACCTGGATAAGAGATAAAATATTTCTCGATCGTCTTCTTTATAGTTATGGAGAAATAACTGTACAGAGGCATTAATTATGATGGCATAAAAAACGCATGTATATGTGTTTGATTGTGGTACTAAAGTCTTGGGACTTTAGATATACCGTAAGCTCCTACACATTTTCTGTTCTTGTTAGCAGTGTTGTTACTCGTAGTACGTATGGAATTAAGACGTAATAATAATAATAATAATAATAATAATAATAATAATAATAATAATAATAATAATATAATAATTTTATTTATTTACTATTAATTACTACTATTAATTATTGTGCTGTACAACAGGCAGAGGCCAATAACAGATAATAATAATAATAATAATAATAATAATAATAATAATAATAATAATAATAATAATAAAGATTGTGAAGTTTTACAACTTGCCAATTATCTAGTTTATATATATATATATATATATATATATATAAACTATTCTTCTACTCTTACTCATGGAATACTGCTTGGGACAACAGTGTTTTTGTAAATAGGGTCCTATTGCTTCAAAAAAGGGTCATAAGAATTATATCAAATGCTGCTTTCAATGAACATTGTAAACCATTATTTGTGAAAAACAATATCATGACTGTAATTAATTTATACATTCTAGAGTTAATTTTGTATGTTAAAGATAATCTTGCAACTTTAACATTAAGAAATGATATTCATTCCTATGACACAAGACAAGAAAATGACTTTACTTTATCGTAACTTGTAGACTTGCTAAATCCCAAAAACGTTTTGTCAAATGTCATTGAAGGTTGCAAATAAATTTCCATCACATATTTTTTATTTAAGCAGCGTTGGTTCTCAAATTTCACACCTCTAGTTGGTCAATTTTAGATCCGTTGTATAGGCCTAATCTCGACGAATTTTTTTATTGTACAGTCTCTCTATAATTTAACTGACCTTGTCTATACATTTTGTTATTAGACATGTAATTTAAACTATATATATATATATATATATATATTGTAACGTTTAAACTAAACAACAATGTAATTTATTGTCACAACAATAACTCTTCACTTTCTACACTTCACCTTCAACGCTCTCGTCAACAATAGAATTTTCACTCAACACAGTAACACAGTATTCGTTAGTGCACTCCACTGACGACAATGACAATTTACTTGGACTATTACGAACAACAATGAACTATTAATCTTAACTAATATTTACAAAGCACTATTTACAAATCAGAACTGTTAGTTCTCAGTTCACAGTTCTTCTAGCTCAGTCACTCGAGTTCACAGTATCTCGAACCACAGACCTTCAGAGACAGTTCAGTGTACTCGAACTCAGGTCCCTCCAACTGTGCTCCACTGCACTCGAACTCAGGCCTTCGGATGCTGACACAGTTGCGGATGCACACTCGAGTCGAACTCCGGTACACAAGACTGGCTTGCTTGCTCTGGCTTACTCACTGACTGAATAAACTGAAAACTCCTCTCGTTCACTTGCGCGCGTAATGTATACTCACACCACAGTTTCTGGAAAGTACGACTTCTCGAATTATCTGGCTATCTCCACTTCGGACGGACTTCTCTAGAAGATTCGGGAGGGTCCGTCCCCCCTTCACTCCGTTCGCAGCAGTTGCGCGCGCACTCTCCCTCGCCGCGTAGGCCCTTTCCCCTCTCTTCTCTCCGCCGCGCGCCGTCCCTCAGTGCTCCGTGAAGCCCGCGCGATCTGCTCTCTTGCGGGACGCTGGTCGTGAGTTCGAATCTCACGTCGCTGTCACAATATATATATATATATATACACACGAGGGTCATTTCATAAATAATGCACAGGTTGATAGAGCTGTGAAGTGGATGACACGACACAACGAAAATTACGTCAGTTGCTTGATTTTATGCTTGACAGGCGACAACGTATCGAAACTTAATAATAAAAGAAACCGAAAACATCTAGCGCCGAAAGTTAGTAAAGGTGAGAACAAGACTTTCGAGTCTCACTTCAACATCCAAGTACCAGGAAAAACAAAACAAAGAGACAAGGAAACTGTAATCCAAGCTACACTGACTTTAGTATCGGTAGCAACTATCATAATAATCACGAAACCTATAAAAGACTAGATCTGTGCGCAGAAACAATAGACCATATAAGTCTCTCTCAGCAGCACGTAACATTTCACTAATAACATGTAATCATGTTTGTAAAATTATATGTTATCAATGATGTGAATTATTGAACGAGTTACCATGGTAATGAAAGGCCTTCCTGTAATTGAATGTCAGCCATTACTTTATTGATATGAATCAGTAGTTTAAAATATCCAGACTTCATAAAACACCAGACACAATAGTATATTACGATACGAGGGGTTTTTTTTTTTTCAATTTATTGATCGATCAGCGGATTTAGCGCTATACAGATCATTTATAAAAATTATAAATACAATACATGACACTGAATTGAGGGCAGCCTAGATTGGGCTCCTCAATGAACAAAAATAATTGTTAATAAATAATTGTTTACATAGGTTGGTGTGATGATAAATTTTGATTATAATATGAGGTCCATTGGAAGTCGGCTCTTGATTCTGGTGGGAAATGTGGACTTCTTTCCGAGAGAGTAATGGACGGCGCACAGTGGTCTAAAATCCATATTTAGGAGGACAAATGGAGAAAAATGACATGTAAAAAAATGAAATTAAACCCTTAAATTATTTTTCCTATATAACTGAGTAACACTGAATTGATAATCTTAATCAGCGGAGGTGGCTGCATAGCGAGATAAGAAGCCGGTAACATGCCACATTTCGCCACCCAGCATTCTTACTCAGCAAGCGCCGCGAGTCTGCCGTTTTCCTTGTGCTGTAACTCTGTTGTAAGTGGTCGATTCCATTCATATTTG
The DNA here is from genome assembly GCA_025594305.2 of Periplaneta americana. Lineage (NCBI taxonomy): Eukaryota > Metazoa > Arthropoda > Insecta > Blattodea > Blattidae > Periplaneta > Periplaneta americana. The sequence goes on along the minus strand of JAJSOF020000036.1, from coordinate 16,666,390 downwards.
GTATCAACATGTCAAGTAGTTCTTTAGGTATGTAACACTGTTTGTTTGTGTTACATTTAATGTTATTATATTATGTAAAATTAGCTTGAATGGATACGGGCAAAATATAAATATAACCATTGAGTGCAGACTTTGCTAAGGTAGAAAAAAAAAAACCCCTTTGGTTCGTCCAAAAATGATTTTTTTTTCACTTCCTCCACTATTTACCTCTATTTTAAATCTAGTCTTAAGGTGCGCAGATTTGCGAAAGTAATAATTTATGAGCACTATTCTTTCGAGGTGCAGTAGTGCAATTTTTCTCGGTTGCAGTTATTTCAATATCTGTAAACCGAATCTGCTTCCGCAGTATAATTCAGGGAATTCAAGATGACAGCTTATTAATTATGTACCAAATAAGCTTCCCGAGTGTCCAAAAGGTGCAACAGTACCTAAAATGTTACATTTCCCCCCCTTTAAGATTTTGTCTAAAAGCATCCCCCTGTATGGGGCACTTCTGTTCATACCAACGTAAACAGAGTTTGTACACAAATCAAATGTACTAAGTGTAACTACTGTATAAAATTTCATAAAAATCTGTCCAATAGGACAAAAGTTACTAACTTTGTCTAATTGCGCCCCCCTATAAGGGGTAGTTACACTTAGACCAACGTAATGATAGCTTGTATACAAAACATACATGCTACCTGTAACTACTTTGTAAACTTTCATAAAAATCTGTTAAATAGGAGAAAAGTTACTAGTTTTGTCTAATTGCGCCTCCTATAAGGGGTAGTTTCCCTTATACAAACGTAATCAGAGCTTGTATACAAAACATATATGTTCCTTGTAACTGTTTTGTAAAATTTAATACAAATCTATCAAATAGGAGAAAAGTTACTAATTTTGTTTAATTGCGCCCCCTATAAGGGGTAGTTACCCTTATACCAACGTAACGAGAGCTTGTATACAAAACATGCATGCTACCTGTAACTACTTTGTAAAATTTCATAAAAATCTGTTAAATAGGAGAAAAGTTACTAGTTTTGTCTAATTGCGCCTCCTATAAGGGGTAGTTTCCCTTATACAAACGTAATCAGAGCTTGTATACAAAACATATATGCTACTTGTAACTGCTTTGTAAAATTTCATAAAAATCTGTCAGATAGGAGAAAAGTTTCTAATTTTGTCTAAATGCGCCCCCCTATAAGAAGTAGTTCTCCTTATACCAACGTAACGAGAGCTTGCATACAAAACATATATGCTACCTGTAACTACTGTGTAAAATTTCATAAAAGTCTGTTATGTAGCTGAAAAGTTATTAATATGTCCCGCTAAATTTGCATTCTAGACCACTGTGCGGCGCCTGGAACATATCAGGGAAATATTCCAGACGAAGTAGAGCATTGAATAATGAAGCTAAGTTTGCTAGAGCTTTACGAGTAAGATACTTCAATACAAAGTTTGGGATGAGATCGTATCCAGGAGATTTCTTTGTTGGAAGTTTCTGAATTATTGAGTGGAACGATACGAGGTTGAGAAGTGCTTTTAACAAAATCGAGAAAAAGTTTGAAAAAACGAGCAATTTGTTTAAGACACAATCAATTGTCTCTTTCATATCATTTATATTGTATTTATTTCCGTTTATCTGTCATCTGTAACATTCTCTCTCTACGTACACAATATATAGGGTGATTCACGAGGAAAGGTAAAAAATTTAGGATACGATACCTTAGGCCATTTTGAGTGAAAAAGTTCATATGAACATAGGTCCGTTTTCGAACGATGGCAGAGCTAGATGCATATTTTTGGTAAAACGTCTCGCCCCAATGTGAATCAGATATTACCATATGCTGCTGACGTGAGACAAGGTCACCGATGAATGACGTAACATTGGAATCTGCATTGTGAGCGATGTAGATAAGAAAAGAGAAAACCGGTTGGTGGGGCATTACAAATGTCAAAACATACGCTATCACTTATCGGTTCACAGCAGTTCAATCTTCAATCAGCTACCTACAGTACAGTAGTTATACAGGTACAGTTATCGGAAGTGTTACGTTGTGTTTTTCAAGATGCCTTATAAATTTTCGACTGCAGAATATGTCGATATTGTATATGTTTATGGTTTGTGCGATGGAAGTTCCTTGCGTGTCGTCGCTGAATATGAACGACGCTTCCGAACAGAAGGGTACCATATCGAAGAGTATTTACTGTCTATGGGGTTGGATGAAAGACTTGGTATAGCAAAGGAACGGGGAAACGAGAGAGGCGCTAATCGACCGTATTTTGGATGCGGCATAAGGACAGCCACGTGCAACTCTCCCGAGCGATGAGCGCGATTCACGCCCGAGCGCAATAGTGCATTGAAGCAGAAGGAGGTACCTTTGAAAATGTGCGAAAACATCGACCCCGACTTCTAGAATATTAGTTATGTATGCATACGTGAATATAAACTTTAAATTGGTCCGTTATCTGTCTCTAAATGCGAGTTAGTACTGTACAATGGAACTTAGAAGTTTTTGTGAAATCAAAGAGCCATATCTTCGTAACCGTTCGAAAACGGACCTTTATTCATATGAACTTTTTCACTCAGAATGACTTCAGAAACGGACCTATAATTCATATGAACTTTTTCACTCAGAATGACTTCAGAAACGGACCTATATTCATATGAACTTTTTCACTGAGAATGACTTCAGAAACGGACCTATATTCATATGAACTTTTTCACTCAGAATGACTTCAGAAACGGACCTTTATTCATATGAACTTTTTCACTCAGAATGACTTCAGAAACGGACCTATATTCATATGAACTTTTTCACTCAGAATGACTTCAGAAACGGACCTATATTCATATGAACTTTTTCACTCAGAATGACTTCAGAATTCACATCCTTTTTTTTTTTTTTTACCTTTCCTCGTGAATCATATATATTCAAGACCCAGTAGTAGCGTATTTGAGTAGCCTAATACACGTCTAAATTCCGCTTTGGCTCTTTTTTAACTCAGAACTCGAGAGTTCATTAGACAGCCTTAAAACTTAATTAGTTTCAAATAGTTAGTGGCATTTCCTTTTGATGGCATCCCTTGTTTGAAATTTATGATCCCGAACACAAGTTTAGTGATCATTTGTATCCCAATGACAAATTATATGCAAGAATATCTTACACTACAAAACCTACAGTGGGATTTCCATTATAGAGTACCATCAGGTGACTATGTTTTCTAACGGTACAATAGGCCTATCCATCAGCAAGCACATCAACTTTCTTCATGCTCTTGTCTACGGTGAAATTTATTTTACGAAACTGACAGCTAATGAAGACTTACTAATCGGTCATCAATATTTGAATCACTCGGAAAAGATATTGAAAGTTAAAAATTTAAATAAAACGTTTCTTCTTTCTCTAGAACATTTTACACCTAGTGGAGCTTACTGTAAGTCCACTGTTGGGCTTTAAGTCTTTTTATTATACACGGATGCACAATGAACTCTACGACGTAGTATAAGCTCAACGCTGGGTTTTCACACAAAATAACGTAGAGAATCATATGATCAAATAAAACTCCACCTTATGTAGATGTTACGCACTCCATGGCCGCCTTCGGAATTTTATCATTATCATATTATATTTATTATTATTATTATTATTATTACTATTCAATTTCAATAAACAAATAAATTATTATTATAATTAGTATTATTAGCTATTATTATTATATTATTATTATTATTATTATTATTATTATTATTATTATTATTATTATTATTCCATCAGCTGCTTGTCTATGTGGATGACGTGAATATATTAGGAGAAAATCCACAAACGATTAGGGAAAACACGGGGATTTTAGTGGAAGCAAGTAAAAGGATAGGTTTGGAAGTAAATCCTGAAAAGACAAAGTGTATGATTATGTCTCGTGACCAGAATATTGTACGAAATGGAAATATAAAAATTGGAAATTTATCTTTCGAAGAGGTGGAGAAGTTCAAATATCTTGGAGCAACAGTGACAAATATAAATGATATTCGGGAGGAAATTAAACACAGAATAAATATGGAAAATGCCTGTTACTATTCGGTTGAGAAGCTTTTATCATCCAGTCTGCTGTCAAAAAATCTGAAAGTTAGAATTTATAAAACAGTTATATTACCGGTAGTTCTGTATGGTTGTGAAACTTGGACTCTCACTTTGAGGGAGGAACATAGGTTACGGATGTCTGAGAATAAGGTTTTTAGGAAAATATTTGGGTCTAAGAAGGATGGAGCTACAGGAGGCTAGAGAAAGTTACACAACGCAGAACTGCACGCATTGTTTTCTTCACCTGATATAATTAGGAACATTAAATCCAGACGTTTCAGATGGGCAGGGAATGTAGCACGTATGGGCGAATCCAGAAATGCATATAGAGTGTTAGTTAGGAGGCCGGAGGGAAAAAGACCTCTAGGAAGGCCGAGACGTAGATGGGAAGATAATATTAAAATGGATTTAAGGGAGGTGGGATATGGTGATAGAGAATGGATTAATCTTGCTCAGGATAGGGACCGATGTCGGGCTTATGTGAGGGCGGCAATGAACCTCCGGGTTCCTTAAAAGCCAGTAATTATTATTATTATTATTATTATTATTATTATTATTATTATTATTATTATTATTAACCTCTGTTCTCTCAGCGTTCTTTTATTCGACATTTTGAACTGGAGGAATAATTTGGCCCATATTCTACGTTACTTGACCAATACTTGCTAACAATTCTTTAAGTTTCCTAACGAGTTAAATCAGTGTTTTGGGCACAATTACGTTTTTGATCGAAGTCAAATTTTAATTACTCGTACGTCTGTGTTGTGTCATGTCGAAGAAATATTCAAATATATTTCATACACAGAATGACTTCTGATAACATAGGTTAGACACAAAATCATTAGTAATATTAGGAGGTATTGTTAAGCAAATTCATTTTTCGGTATGACAGATCGTAGGAAAGACCAAATACACTCACACACAGGACGAAATCCGGTAAAGAATTGAACATTTTCTAAAGTATAAACCATTGAACTTCGGAAAACTGTGTCTTTCATGTTGTCATCAATATTAAAATATATTTTTTGAAACTATATTAGTTGAACTTTTAAAAGTGTTATAATTTAAACAGGTTATGTACCTTAGACAGACGGGTCCCCGTTTCGACGCCGGTGCGGCGTCATCTTCAGTGTCCTATGAACAAGAAACAATAAAATACATTGTTGAGAAACAAAATTAGTTTTCAGTGTGTTAGATTAAAAAGAATCCAAAATATATCTTTCCACAAAAGAAAATCTAGTAACATCAATCAAACAGTAACATTAACAACAAAAATTAATCTTTAGAAAATTCTGACTTCAATTTTATTATAATACTAAAAGACATTCAAAGCATTACCTTCAGCTGTCACACCGAAGAAGAGCCCATTTGCATCTTTACATACAGGAGGGAACTTTACGCAATGAAATGAACAGCTTTTTAAGTAAGTAATTATATAGGCTACTACGTTTTCATGTTATTATAGTACTAGCTGTACCCGTGCGCTGCGCTGAACCCGTTAGAAATAAATATAAAGTAATTACATAATTAAAATAGGACATTTGATCCAGGGAAAATTCGTGTTTGATAGAAGGTAAATCGTTTAATATATTACTTAATTTAAATTGCATCCAAATAATTAAAATGCGATCATTTTGGTCCAGAGACACTCATTTGGTGCAATGACAATTCCTTTAACATGTTTCTTAATTTTTACTACATGCAACCATAGTTTAATGAAGATTGGCATCATTTAGATTTAATATGTATATTTTATTTTACTTGTTATAGGTTTCCATTGAATTATGGTAATAACTTAATTTTAACCCTTGTTTTCTACGCATTCAGTAAATGGCGCTTGGCTCACTATGGTTCTGAACCCTTCAAATAACTTAAATTATATCATATAATATTACATTACATTACATTTTATATTAAATTATATTATATTATATCAGAAGTTACTGTAATAACATTATAGCATCATATCCATCTAGAGAAACTACACTTTCCAATGGTGAAATAATAATTAATTATACAAATCGGTTAATTTAGCTTCCGATATTACTTCATACTTCTTTTTATCCTCTCAGCTTCATACAAACACAGAAACATTCTCTGTAGGCTATCTTTTATAGCTTTCGTTCGATTGTTGCTGTCCAAGGCCCCTTATAGACGAAGTCATTTGTTTTTTAATTCATTACACGGCCTTAGATGGCAGTTATTTTAATTTTAAAACTCATTTATCTCATTAAATATCAGTCCTATCAAAATTGTTCAAGGAATAAAACTTATCGCAAATTATTTTTAAAGAAACTTTTGTTATGTAACATTTTTCACAAAAACCAATAATAAGCGAGATATTTCGATTTATTTAATTCAGGCCCACTTATAACCCCCCTTTTAAATAATGTATTTTGAATGTAATATAGCCTGAAATCTAAGTTACAACGAACTTAATTTACATTCCAATTTTCATCGAAATCCGTTCTGCCATTATCGCGTGAAAAGGTAACATACAGACAGATAGACAGACATACAAACAAAAATTTCAAAAAAGCGATTTTCGGTTTCAGGGTGGTTAATTATATATGTTAGGACCAATTATTTTTGGAAAATCGAAAATTACCAGAAAAATTTCGGCTACAGATGTATTATTAGTATAGATTGAAACCGATTTGAATACATTTACCGTACTGAATACCATCCCCCCCCCCCGATCCCTGTTTTCGTGCAATTTTCTATACTATTGAAAACGATTTGAATACGGAAGCGAAGTTTCGAAAATCACAATGCTACGTACTGTAATAATAATAATAATAATAATAATAATAATAATAATAATAATACAGTATAAACAATAACGATGTCTTGCTTATTTCTCACATCTCATCTTTATGTTGCGAGCTGTTCAATAATTATTTATGATATAGCATATTTTCCTCCTGGACTTCTCGCATATTATGTTGTAATTAGGATTAGTATGATCTAATATTAAAATGTATTTTGTCTGCCAACACGAAATTCATTGTTTTGACTAAACAGTTTACGATTGATGAGACCTAACCTAAAAATATATTTGTGCGAGATCGTGCGTATTTGCTTGTTTTCCGCACAGAACCAATACGCGGTAAGTGTGAAATACCACATTCAGTATTCCTAACCTAACACACATAACAATTTCCCTCTTCTTACCGCTTAAGCACGACATTCATTTTACTGCTTTAGGCTTTTAACATATTATTTTTAGAGACGTTTAACATAGTAATAATTATAAACTGGAAACTTACCACTGCAATTTCACCTAAATTGCAATGTTAATTATTGTTTTTAAATATTTGCAAAAATTAAGTAAAGTCTACTACTCCACGAAAGCTATTGTATTCCTGATACAAGTAACATTAAGGAAGCCGTGAAAAAATCTACAAGACTCCAGATGCCGATGTTATTACTGCAATATTTTATATAAATAATATTGTTAAAATATTAAAATGAAAAATAAATCATTACATAACCTTACCGTTTGTTTTAAGTTCGCATTTATAGACTGGAGGAAAAAAAAAGACAGACGTAAATCACGGCCTGCTGGAGTATAGATATTTTGGTGTTCCGAAGTTGGCGTCATTAAACAGAAACCAACATGGAGATTTCATTGCAACTAATTAGAAATTCCTCTTTCAGGTACGTAATAAACGATCTTCCCACAAAATAATGTACGATACACGAGCGGTATATTTATTTTCATGTTCTCGGAAATTAAAAAAGCTCAACTACGTTTCGCTTTTTCAATCTGTTCCTCAAACATGAAAACGTCAACATACCGCTCTTGTAACGTATATTACTATTGTGTTACAACACGACTTTTCAAAATACATATTGCTTTCGCTGTTGATAAAACAAGTGACACATCAAACAAATGACTGTCGTTCATGCGCTTAGCGCATTGAGATTGTTTGGAATACGATACGTGTTTTCATGCATATTGATGTTACTTTTTAGGTGTATCGACCTTGAAACTCAAATCGTTTTGATTCCCCGTTTTCATGAAAGTTTCAATACTGTAAACGTTTTCAAATGGATTTGAATACTACATGAAAACGTAGTAAGCGTTTTAAATAATAATTTTGACTTTAATTTAATTTATCAACAGTAATCTCACTAGAGGTTTTGATTTATCTAGAGAAAATCAAAACTCGAGTGGGATTTAATTGACTATTACACGAATAGAAGAAAGTATATAAAGATTAGAAGTAACGAAGTACTATAATGCAATAAAATATTGACTTAAGAAAATACTGAACTGTCTTCAAATGTATTATTGTACCATTTTATTCTGCTAGATGGCAATAGTGTGTTATGATTAGCTGTTTTCTTGATATCAGTTGTGCCAACTATAGAATCTTCATTGAACTCTGTGGAGGTTACTAGTCAAAAAGGCTTTGTTGATTCAGTTTCATTTTTATTAAAACAGTTGCATTCCACTTCAATTATCCGGATCCCAGTAATCAATCTCACTTGACAGATGATTTTAAATAAATCTTAGCATTAAACAATCTCTGATACGTGACTATCCATAATATCATATAGCAGGAGCTATAACATAACCTAAATATAATAAACAAGTGTTTGAAAAGTTATACTTAGGAATGATGAAATAAGAAAAGTTTTAATTAAGGATGATGAAATAAAAAATAAACATGAATAATTTTAAAAGGAACAATTACTGAAAGTACAATTTTCAAATCTGAATGTTTTAGTGGTTGGTGGTTCAGTTGATGTTATATTGGACGTGTGCGTAAAAGTGGAACTCGTTGATTACATGGTGTATTCCTCAACCCGTGCGCTCCGCTGCACCTGTTAGAAATAAATATAAAGTAATTACATAATTAAAATAGGACGTTTGATCCAGGGAACATTCGTGTTTGATAGAATGATAAATCGTTTAATATGTTACTTAATTTAAATTGCATCCAAATAATTAAAATGCGATCATTTTGGTCCAGAGACACTCATTTGGTGCAATGACAATTCCTTTAACATGTTTCTTCATTTTTATTACATGCAACCATAGTTTAATGAAGATTGACATCATTTAGATTTAATGTGTATATTTTATTTTACTTGTTATAGGTTTCCATTGAATTATGGTAATAACTTAATTTTAACCCTTCTTTTGTACGTATTCAGTAAATGGCGCTTGGCCCACTATGGTTCTGAACCCTTCAAATAACTTAAATTATATTATATAATATTACATATTATATTATATTATATCAGAAGTTACTGTAATAACATTATAGCATCATATCTATCTAGAGAAAATACACTTTCCAATGGTGAAATAATAATTAATTATACAAATCGGTTAATTTAGCTTCTGTAGGCTATCTTTCATAGCTTTCGATTGTTGCTGTCCAAGGCCCCTTATAGACGAAGTCATTTGTTTTTTAATTCATTACACGGCCTTAGATGGCAGTTATTTTAATTTTAAAACTCATTTATCTCATTAAATATCAGCCCTATAAAAATTTTTTAAGGAATAAAACTTATCGGAAATTATTTTTAAAGAAACTTTTGTTATGTAACATTTTTGACAAAAATCAATAATAAGCGAGATATTTCGATTTAATTAATTCAGGCCCCCTTATAACCCCCCTTTTAAATAATGTATTTTGAATGCCATATAGCCTAAAATCTAAGTTACAACGAACTTAATTTATATTCCAATTTTCATCGAAATCCGTTCAGCCATTATCGCGTGAAAAGGTAACAAACATACAGACAGACAAACAGACAGACAGACAAACAAAAATTTCAAAAAAGCGATTTTCGGTTTCAGGGTGGTTGATTATATATGTTAGGACCAATTATTTTTGGAAAATCGAAAATTACCAGCAAATTTTAGGCTACAGATTTATTATTAATATAGATTTCTGAATGGTGCTCTTCATTTATTTGTAAATAGGATTTCAGGGAAGATGCATAGCTATGACCAGTGATCTTTATTAATTCTTGTTTTTGAATGCCAATGCGAGTCATATTTGAAAGTGCTGTGTATCGACTGGAGTGGTTTGTAATTTTCTGTTCTTTTTTTTTTTTACGTCCAGACCAATGCAGTTTGAAATGTTGGCAAACAAAGAAACAAATGCTAGGGTAGTGATAAAAATAAACAAATGCTAGGGACGCGATAAAATTGTGCTATAAGCAGCCATGATTGGTTGAAAGACGTCCTTTCATACCATTTTATTGGTCAAAAATAGCGTGACGTAGTAAAAGTGTAATAGTCATTATTAAATGGTTATGGAAAACCAAATTTAGCTTCGGGTAAAGGAAAGCTATTGCACTATAGATAATAACTTGTTTCAATTAGAACATATTAAAGACATTAAGTCTAAGAATTCAATATTAAATTGCACACAATTGTGTATTTATAAGTTTCATGAAGTGAGACAAGTTTTCTTTCAAGTCTATCACAGATTCAACAATGCGATAAAATATGATACCAATATAGCACCGACCATAAATGTTTTATTAGTCTACTATTATTGCCAAACTCTAAATGTTAAGACGCTATTCCCCTCACATAAGAACACTCAGTACAAACGGATAGGTGAAACAGTGTAATCTATGCCTGGCAAAGGAAAGGAAGAGTAATTTTCTTTTAAATTCCTGGAAAAAACATAAAAGCTAAACACAGTAAGAATGCAATCAGAATTTATATTGTATATTGTGTTTTTGCTTACGTTTCTGTCGATATTAATGCAAGCAATTTTAGTAATGAATTTAAAACACCTAGATGAATCGGCAGGGAAAGGCTTCTTCAGAAGTGACCCTCCCTTAATAGTCCTTATAGCGAGGAAGGGTGAATTTTCTCACAAATTACGAGCTTATCAGAGGATTTAAAGCTATAATCTTCTAAACATCTTCTCGGCAATTGTTACTTCTTAACTATAGTCTATATTCTGAGTAACTTAGCTCATTATATTTATCTGTTTTTATACTTTATCGCTATTAAAGGTGTCATAAGCTATCTTGGGCCTAAACTGCTTTCGAAAGAAATATAAATTTAGACTCAGTTCTCCAAGTGGAGAACAAGTTCCAGGGAAGGAAGCGCTGCAATTGCTGTTTTCCCAAATTGCTATAATCGCCCAACCTACTTTTATATTTCTCAGAAAGACGTTCGTCTTCAGTTAGAAGACTAATGAGGCCCTCACAAAAGTAATAATATTCCATCTTTCCTACCATGCGTGCTTCCTTGCTCGGCATCTCTCTGATTATTAAGCAGGATTTTTTTCCCTTATAATATTCCGAGCGACCTGGCCCCAAATGCCATCTTTCTTGTGTTGCGTGATCAAGAACACTGAAATATCTCACTCTTTTGTTGAGTTTAAAGTAATAGCTATTTACGATATGAGTACGTATCATGTCATAACGTTTCATACTACAAAACGAGTTTGACAACCAGTCGATTATTGTAATATGAAGCTACTATAAGTATATCGTACCTTTTAGTAAATGTAATTGTCTTATTTTTATTAGTTTTGAACATGTCTTTTATGAAGACGCGATTGTATTATTATTAGTTTCTTCCTGCGCGAGGCGATTCGTTTATGTTTGTTTTTAGCACAGTCAAGTACAGGCCTGCACAAGGTTTGCGCTCTCCGAGCCGGCTCACAGCTCATGAGCGGAATGCAGATATTAGCTGCGCTCTGTATAAGGGTGGACTGGAAGAAGGGGCGATCTCGTACAAAATATACACAAAAGGAAGTACTATTACGAGTGCTTATGAAATGAATTCCCGTTCAGTGTTTGCAAAACTATCTTGGACTATTATTAATTAATAAAGAAATATTTATTTTACGGAAGTAATAGAAATTCTATAGCTACTTAAATGCACAATATTATTTTGTTATATTTTTATTTATCAGTACATCAAAACGAGGTTTTATGCTGTTGGCAGCTGAAAGGAACAGTAGCCTACTGATCATAATGAAACATCAGTTACAGATGTTCGATGTCTGCCTTTATTAAAGTTGATTATAGAAAACAGTTGCTCACAAATATAAATGTTGAGCCAAACATAGCAATCATTTTCACAGCCAGCCTGTGTAGTTGTGGATATTATTGCTAATGTTTAGTCTTGTAAAACTCAACCAGGCTAGTAGTATTATTCAAACGATCTTTAGCTCTTAGGTCACACTGAAGATCAATAAGTTCGAGCTGTAAATCGTTAAATGTTAAATGTTTTGTTCCGTCTTTTAGATTCCTCCATACTGTACTGTAGCAGTAGGTAAGCAACGTGAAACAGTTACTGAGAATAGGCCTACACACTGCACTCCACTAGATAATTGAGTGGTCGTTTCCTCTCCTCTACCTATAGCAAGTCTATGTCATTCTGACGTATCTTCCTCTCCGTTTCGGCAAGCGGTAACGCGCGCGCTCGTTGAGCGCTGTTTGTGCAGGCCTGAGTCTAGTACGCGTACATACACTCACGAGCTCAATACGTAGGGATTATGCATCCAATGACAGCTGAACTTTAGTTGCTAAGCACTAGGGTCGCTATTATCGCAGAGTCTATTATTCCTAATATTCTCAGTTACTAACCGCTTGGAGCATTGTATCGCGGGAAATGCAAAACATCACCTCAAGCTTCGTGACTGTATGTACTAGACTGTGACGATAGGTTTTGTTTATAAAGAAGAACAGCAGTACTAGGAGAAATAAACAGACATTGTTAAAGTGAGTTCAAACGAAGATTCAGATATTGAAAATGCTCCAAATTCTGCATTACATATTTAGTACTATCGAAATCCTGCGTAAGACATAAAGTGAAATATATTTAAAAAAAAAATTGAAGATTGGTGTTCAAGGAAAAATGTAGAAAGTGTGTCGAAGATTTTGTGATTAATATTTATAATAAATAAAATTAATTCCATTTTATTTAATTTAATGTATGGTTCACATTACGCAACCAGTTAGGTAGTAGCAACATCATTAACTAACTACTGCTTAATGAATGTGTTTACACCATTTTTATTGGTGATGTAAAGTACACATTTAAAATTTCTTTTCACAACGAAAAGCTACTTTTCTTCAGACCAAATAACATAATACACTGCTCCCTTAAGTTGACTCAGTAGGCTATATTGGGAATTAATCCAATAGCTTTCTCAAAATATGCAAATGAAATGTTTCATATAAAATATTTTTTAAAGAAGGGAAAACAAGGAAAATTGTATTGGACTTAGTGAATAGTGCTAAAGTTCATATGCAATTGATTCCATGTTAATTATGCATCTGTATCCTGAAAATCTGTTTTTGCTTAATTCTGTCGTGTTTTTTTTTTGTAATTTTCCCGTTGGAATTCGAATTAAAAAGATTTCATTGTAGGCCTATGTGAGTTTATAGCACTCTGACTAAATTGCACGTGTTTTTCTGGCATAAAGTCCAGCTATACATTAAAATAAATGTGTTGGGCTTCCTTGTTTCATTTCTGTCCTGATCTGAAAATAGCTTCTTTTTTCTGTGCTGTCAAATTTCTCAAGCAATATTGTTAATGTCGTGGTTGTTAAAACTATACGCTGAATGTTGCTAATGAGTGAATTCCATCTGTTGTTCTTAACGGTAGTGCAGAGAAATTACTACACAAGAATCTAGTCCTATTTTGTTACCTACAAATTGTTATCTGCATAGCTATTACGTAGGTAAGAAAAAATTATTCGTTACAAGAATTGATTGTTACAGTCTTTAATATTACGTCCGCAGCAGTCTCCTGTTTTCATTTATTGCCCATTACAAGTTTTTACTCTGAAACAGAGAGTTATACACTAACGGCTCACAAATTGTATTTACATTAGTAAACTCCTCAGGCCGAAAGCAGGCAATTTCATAAGAACGGTTATGGCCAATAATAATAATTCTCTCTTTTTAGACTTGTTATATGAAAAAGAAACACGACCTGTAATGACACGTGTGAGAGTCTTCTTCCTAACAAATTTCACATGTGTGAACCGATTCTGCCGCAGCCCTTAAGATACGCAGCTTTACCGCCGCGGGAAAATTAATAATAATAATAATAATAATAATAATAATAATAATAATAATAATAATAATAATACATTTATTTATTCTGGTGGTGTTAATGCCTTCAGGCTTTCTCTTCCAAGAAGTCTATATATTATATGAACCAGAGTCTGCATCGGACGTTTTCGCTCGAGCGCCAAGTAGTTCATAGCATAATCCAATAGGTAGAGCACATGCATTATGGGTAAAATTGTCGCGAGCGATAAATCCTCGAACGGTATAAGCCGAGCGTTAGACATTCGTTCTTGTTACAGTGATGAACTGTGTAGTAACATCATAGATGTTTATCATTTCAAAACTTGGCAATGTTTAACTAACCTTTCCATAGTACAACTACAAAACTTGCTTTACAATGTAATATAAATGTTGTAGGTAAATGTTTTTTTTTTTCACACAGGAGTGATTTTGTTTTTGCCACATCTGATAGATGTTATTGGATGTAAATGTAACTATTATAAACGGAGAACACAATCACGATAATGCAAGAACCGTATCAAGTTTTCTAGTAATAATAATAATAATAATAATAATAATAATAATAATAATAATAATAATAATAATAATAATAATAATAAACTCTAATAATTAGTGTTTCAATCTTTGCGTCTGTAACAGTTGTGCAGCATGATTATTCGTTTTATTATATTTTCTGTGACGTTATCTCTGTACTGTACTAATATTGTTATTAATCTACTGCTATATCAATAATATTTTGTAAAACGTTTCTACATTGTCGCAGTATATAGGCGGAACACTATGTATGCACCTATCACATTATATAAGTGGTAAATCAAATATTGAATAATTATTAATTAGCAATAATATTGTATATGGAAGTTTTTCATACTATTTTATTTATAACTTCATGTTACTGTTTTGGTACGTTCCATTAAACGTTTGTCATAAACGCAGAAAATAAAGCCTTATTTTTACCGTGTGAGCAAAACATATGTGTATCTTATCTGTCGCCTTCCATACATCCGAGAGATGACCTTGTACTGTGCTTCTATTTATTACGAGCGTATCACGAGCGATCGTATCTCGCTCGAGGGTGCGACACTCGACCTAATTCAAGCGGGCGATTTAACTCCAATGCAGCACTCTGATATAAATCTTGTCTGCCTTATCTTTCTCAAAAGTACAACGTCCCTCTTAAACAATGGTCTGTCATTGGTTTGCTGTTTGGCAGTATAGGTTCTATTCAAAATTCACATGGAATTATCTTAAAGAACTTCACATCCATTTCAATTATGTACTAAGTTATCTATTCCTATAAATATCAAGGATTCTCTTCAAATATTACATCATCTTCTCTATTTCAATTAATCCACTTGTATTTGCCTTCAACAATTAACTTTCTTTTTCTTTAATGTATCACATCACATTATATTGTACATGTTTATTGTATTCAGGACCCTCGTGGTCACTCAAATTCTTTGAGCTCATGTTTTTAATGAATAAATAAAATACATGCTTTGAGCTGATGTCTTTAATAAATAAATAAAATACATGCGAAAAAAAAACAAATTAATAACGTTCATTCAAACAAAACAATAACGTTTACAATGACAGTAACACAAAACAAAAAAGGTAATGCAAAAACATTAACAATTTTAAATTTCTATAGTGGGCCTAGGTAGCTTAGTCAGTATAGCGCTGGCCTTTTGTGCCCGAAGTTGCGAGTTCGATTCCGGCCCAGGACGATGGCATTTAAGAGTGTATAATTTCAAGGGAAAAATTGTTCCGGGGCCGAGTATCGATCCTGGGACCCTTCGCTTAGCGCACGAATGCTCTACCGACTGAGCTACTCAGGAACTACACCCAACACCGTCCCAGTTTTTCCCTTTATATCCACACAACTCAAGTGGACTGACAAAGCGCCAGAAACCCAACTTTGAGTGCACACAAACTCTGTGTGACTTGAATTGTGGTTTTCTGTTAACGTACCTACAGTGACGTATATATAATGTAAATCTTGAAATTATATAAGTCTGCTTGACAGGGATTTCGTTAGACAAAAAGTGTGTTTCTAACTTAATTTTCAATTTCGAGCGAGAGAGAGAGAGAGAGGAACACAGCTATAAGATTTTCAATATACAGGGACATCATTTTATTTTTACTTCAATTTTTATTGTACCTGAGTTTTTGAATGTACTTCACTCCCACCCCTTCTACTAATGAAGTTCAACCGTCCTCCACACAGATCCAAGACCGCATATACAGTTATAGTAGCCTTACGGTCATAGTAAACAGTACGTTCCAAAAATATGTTCGCGTTTTCCAGTGACGAAAGAGCTTTCAATAAGTATTGAATCATTTTCGCACAGGTACTGTCGTCCATTTGCCTACGTCGTATCCCGGTTTCCCCCACCAGCTTTTATTCGCCAGCTAGTGGCTGGGCTGTCTTAGCTCTTTTCTGAGAACATTAATTTCTGTTAGGAATTGGACGTCTACGTAATATTATACAACTGTTTAAAATAACTTAAATAAAAGGGCCTCGTTAAGTAATTAACTGTCACGTGATTTTCTCCCGTTCTACGACCCTACGACATAACCACTTGGACGGACAGTAGATAGCATGTCTGAGTAATTTTATCTTTTCGGATCGGGCAGAAGTGAAGATTGAATTTATAGTACGTAAGGTACTCTTTTATAGAGTAGGTACAGAATTATTTCAACATGAGTTACTAGTACGAAGGACGAAACCGGTAATTGGGATTAGGTACAATAGTCTATAATGCGATAATATGCACATTAGAACTGAGGCCTGTATAGAAATGAACGGCCACCATTAAAAAAAAAGTGTTTAAATATCCATATTATGGTTATTTTTCAATTTAACTTCATTCTCCATATTGTACGCTAATTTGCTGCAGACAGTATAATATACACTGCATAATGAATACGTCCACATGGACAGCTCAGTTCGTGAGTAAAAACACTCATTGTTAATACTGTACTGTATTTTGATTAAACAAAAACCTAATGAAAATGATCAAACTGAAAAGCGCAATATTTCCTAGTTTACGTAAATGGATGAACTACTTTTCTTCCTGCCCATACCTAGTAAAGTGATTTGTTTGTATATTACGCCAGTATCATCGAACTCCAGTCGTGGAAAGGGGTAGCAAACGGCGTTGATCCAGAGGTATACGCAAGTTAATATTAAAAATGTTAGTAAAAATAAAATGATGTCCCTGTACATTTTGCTTTCACACAACAGTTTACTTGACTCTTTAAAAAATCTGGTCCAGTGTTTTGTGTTTAGTGAAATTGGGAATGTTTGTGGAATGAATTTTATAAAGTTGAGAGAAGAGAAAGAATTCTGGGAGGGGGGGACTTATTCTCTGGATATCAGACCCGAGACCGAGGAGTGATAAGTAAGCCCTTGCTGTGTCACTGAGCTACAGAAGGGGCTGCATTATACGGTAAGATACGGATTAGGGGGAGGTGGGGCAAGCTCACAAGCACTGATACGGACTCTTCACGCTACGAAAGAGAGTTATTTTATATGCCGTAATTCTACTACATAGATCTCTCAATTTTACTTCCCTCCCACAGGAAGCTATGCTAACGATTTTATCGCCCTTGACCGAACTTGAATCACACGAACCTCAAAACCAACAGCTAGTCTAGTAACAGCAAGACATACATTACTTGATATACAGAGTGTCTCAGGAGAAATGTAAAATACTTTAGGATAATGTAGTTTGGGTTAATCTAGGCCTACATCGATTTAAACTGATATGCCTATGGCCGAAATGTAAAGGTTAGGAAGTTATTGATGGGCGAACTTTTCAGATATCGGTACCGGTTCTCTTTCCGACCTCAATGAAACACTTGGCAGTTTGATAGTTTCAGATAACATCCGGTAAATATGGGGAAATCCACAGCTAGATTGGAAAAAGTCGTCTGTATTCCTCAACAGGAGCCAATGCATTGCTATCACAAAATTCATGAAAAAACCATGTCTGCATATTCACTGTGCGAATACACGAATTAAATGTCAAGTGAACGTGTACTCAGTTGTGAGTGTTGAGTTGGATTAAGGGTGTTTGAGAATAAGGTGCTTAGGAAAATATTTGGGGCTAAGAAGGATGAAGTTACAGGAGAATGGAGAAAGTTACACAACACAGAACTGCAAGCATTGTATTCTTCACCTGACATTATTAGGAACATTAAATCCAGACGTTTGAGATGGGCAGGGCAAGTAGCACGTATGGGCGAATCCAGAAATGCATATAGAGTGTTAGTTGGGAGGCCGAAGGGAAAAAGACCTTTAGGGAGGCCGAGACGTAGATGGGAAGATAATATTAAAATGGATTTGAGGGAGGTGGGATATGATGATAGAGAATGGATTCATCTTGCTCAGGATAGGGACCAATGGCGGGCTTATGTGAGGGAGGCAATGAACTTCCGGGTTCCTTAAAAGCCAGTAAGTAAGTGTTGAGTTCCTTAAAAGCCAGTAAGTGTTGAGTTCCTTAAAAGCCAGTAAGTAAGTGTTGAGCTGGTGTTGCGGTGCTCAGATGCTGCCGTGTGCGAAATATTTGGCGTAAAAGGTCAAGTATAGTACACGGAATCGTAAGACGTTCTAGTATTTCTCCCCAACCGTTAGACTTTGGACATATGTATATCAGGTTAAATCGATGTAGTTTAACCCAAAATATATTATCCCGAAGTATTTTACATTCCTCCTGAGACACCCTGTATTAGCTGATGACTTATTGCTAGTAGAACTGGAGTTTGATCATTATCTGATACCAGGAGACTTATGATCGAAGTGATTATATATCACGTTTTCTCTGAGTACTATCATTCTTGCACACATTCTTATTTTACGATTATTTCCTTTCTTCACCTCATGTTTAAATAATATACCCCGAACAGCTGCTATACTTGAAAGCGGCATTTAAATCAAGAGCACTAGGTTTTGACCTAGCGGCAGCACGTTGGAACTGCAGCCTAGCTTGCAGTAAACAGGAGAAATAAAAGAGAGACTCTATTCGAGCGGGCATGATATATACCGCAAACCCGTTCATTAAAACCTGTCCCTTAAGAATGACGAGGTATAAGCATTTCCGGTATACCGTAGCCTGACGTAATGTTGACATTCTTTCTTAGTAAAATGATATAATTGGCCTTAACCTTGATTTAGAAAAAAAAAGCTGTGCTGAGGGAAAGGTTAGAGGAATTAAACTTGAGGCAGTAACTTCATCACGAATTTGTACTTCTTTTTGTAAGCACGCCATCGTTTAGGCTCTTTTATAATGTTAATAATAGTAATTGTAATGCTGGATGGCTGATATAAACGCGTTCCCTGTTCTATTACAGTAAACTGAGTTGCTGCTATATGAACTGCCTTTTAAACACTAGGTACTCTAGAAAATTAATATTATTCTATGTACGGTATTAAAGGGTATTGACACTATAGTTCGCCCTGTTAAAAACAAAAGCGAAAGTGGTTTCCATGGTAAAGAGTATGGGCTATTCCATCTAAAATCGACCGAAATATAGAGAAAATTGACCTTGCAATTTTTAAATACAGTACAATGAAACTTTTTCTGTCCGTTGACAACTGTGATACAATGCTTTGTGCAAAGTTTGAGGCATCAGAACTTCATAGTGTTTAAATTAAAAATATTTAAATTTACCGTATTTTCATAAAATTAGCAACTTTAAACTGTTGCAGCTCCGAAACCCTTTCACCCAATAATCAAAATCATGGTTTATTTTGATGCTGAGAAATTAAAGTTTATATTGACATGTAAACAGTTTTTCTTACTTTTTATGGAAATGGAGAAATTTAGATTTTTCTTCATTAACACGCCTTTGCCCACGAAAAAATATTTTTAAAATATATGGTTAGATTCCGCATTGAAAGTACAAATAAACACATATTTTTTACTGGTGCACCGTAGATAAGAAAGTATTGAAAATATCAAATAAAGAAAATAAATAGTACGCGCGTGAACTAACCAGCTGACTGTGAGGCGGGAGCTAGCCGAGACAAACAAGGCCAGGAGACAAACACGTGATGTTTCGTCTAGTAGCGCATAGCTGGGCTAGCTTTATCACAAGTTTTCATGAACACAGGAGTAAAATGACGCCCAACGCTCGCTTATGTTCATCTCTGGGCCAGTGCGTGCGGTACTGCGCCGTTCAAGTCTAGGCGTGTGCAAATAATTTATTTAATACCCTCGAAACTTATTGCCGTACCACTAAGCAAACAATGCCGAATCCCTCTTAATAATGCAAGTTTTTTTCTCAATATTTTTTACATTTTTAAAATGGGCAAAAAACCTAAAAGTAAGTAAAATCAGATTATCTGCCTCTCTATGTACAATAGAAATAAGTATTATTCTTAACATAACCTACCAAATGTCAACTTCAAAATGAGCTCCCGTTCAATGTTCTGCAGTAAACGATTACAGAGTTCTGAGCGCTGAAAGAGGTTTGTTTTTATAAAATACGCTAAATTTGTCGCTCAATAGTACGAAAAGCATTTGGCTTTCGATACTATATTTTTGAAAATGCACTCTCCTCAGCACCTTGTATAAATAGGGAAAAAATTAGAGTATTAAAAAATCGCGAGGTTTTTTACTGATCGATTTCATATGGAATAGCCCGTATGGTCTTTTGTAAATAGTTACTCCATTATTTTGTGATGAAAGATTTAGCCGATTACATATCTTAAATTTAAAAAAATGCATGTCAAATTTTGATGAAATTGAATATCGGGCGGCAACAAAGTAACAATTTTTCGCAGGGTTGTCCAGCAACAAAATATGCATGAATATGGTGAATACATTGAGAGATCGTTATCTTTCGTACGCCATCTCAAAGATGGCTTTTTGAATTTTGAATTTAAAGAGGATAAACGAAGATCAAAGATGATCATCACGTTGACATCTTGTTTTGTGACCACTTCAGAAAATGTCGATGCCATGCATGCCATGATTTGAAGGTCGATAAAAGGTTTGTTCCATCACGATTCAGAATCGATTCTGAAGTGTCTGCTCATGCGCAATAGATCAATGTGTGTTCCAACAAGATTAGAACTGATTCCGAGCCGATACTGAACTCCCAGTTCTCTGTTCCAATGCGCTTTAGAACTCGTTCGAAACGAGTGAAATTGGTTCTCGATTAAGAGCAGTAACTGGGAATTCTACTAACGCAGGCGCAAATGGTTAAATCTGAAGTTACAGTTAAAATTCTTCGAAACTATGCAGGTTAAAATAAAAAAATGAGTGATTTGGAAGATGATAGCGATATATTTTACGAAGAATGAAGTTCGGAAGATGTACATACTTTTAATATGAGAAGAAGCTCCGAAGGCCGTGAAAGAAGAGTTAAAAAAACGCTCCAACAATGTAAAATTCCGAACTAGTTATGGCAACGTACACAAATGGCGCATGCGTCGAAAGAACTTTGGTATTAGTTCGGAACAAGTTCTGAATTGCTTGCTGAAACAAACCTACTAGAGACTTGAAAATGTCCTATGAATATGTCTTTAATATCGTACATCTATGCTTCAGGTATGAGAAAATTATCTGTTAAATGGATGCTGTTCAGAAACGATTCAGAGTAATAATTTCTAAGTATTTCTTTGAGCCTTAAAATTTAAAATCACATCGGGGCTGCAAGTTAAATGGCCCAGAAACTTCTGCTGTCATCTTGCTGTAATAATCTGCGCCAATTACCTCATAGTCATAGACATCAAACCAAGTGAAGAGGGAAAATGAATTTCATTTGATCATATTACAAAACGAACTACTATTAACCACCGTTAAAAAGTGTAACAAATTATAAATTTAGAGAATATGTAAAGGTCAGATGTTTAACCTAATTACGTACTTACAAATGGCTTTTAGAGAATCCGGAGGTTCATTGCCGCCCTCACATAAGCCCGTCATCGGTCCTTATCCTAAGCAAGATTAATCCAGTTCCCACCATCATATCCCACCTCCCTCAAATACATTTTAATATTATCCTCCTATCTACGTCTCGGCTTCCTCAAAAGTCTTTTTCCCTCCGGCGCGGCGGCCTCTTAACTAACACTCTATATGCATTTCTGGATTCGCCCATACGAGTACATGCTTTTCCTATCACAAACGTCTGGATTTAATTTTATTACTTTAAACTGTTGTGATTCAGTCATGTGACATTAATTCAATGTAATCTACAATATAGTTTACATTACATAGCCTATATTTTTTTGTAAACGTTTTCATCTTAAGTCCGGCATCTTCAGACAAATAAAAAGAATTTAGATATCATACGAACAAATTGCAATTGCATAAATATATTAGGTGACATATACATATACTGTACACAAAAAGTTACATGAGTGTATATACGTATTGATATAAAGGGTGCGTCAGAAAGAACGGATGGATTTCAAACTATCGATACGCAACGAGGAGAGAGATATAGTGAGGGGGACCACGACTGTTGGGTCAGCCATAGAATGCAGTTTCAGTTGAGAATATGGTGTTGGTCTGGTGTACAACGTGCTTTCATCGTAGAGACATTTTTGAAAAATGAAGAGTCTGTGATCGCCACTCAGGACTCATTTCGACATCGGATGTCACGCTAGGATTCCAACTCGGAATACAATTTTGCGGTGGGTGGCTTCATTTCGTATCACAGGTTCAACATTAAAGAAGAAATCACCTGGACGAAATTCTATTGCACTGAGATTGTCCGAGGCTACGGTAAGATCTCGCGCCCTGCGACTTCTTTCTTTGGGACCATTTGAAGGCGTAAGTTTGTAAACATCGATCACATACACTGGACGAACTGAAGACAGCGATTCGTGAAGAAATCGTGGCAATTGCACCAGCTATGACTGTGAAAGTGATGGCGAACATCAGAAAACGCCTCGATGCCTGTATTGAAAGCCAAGGACATCATATGGATAATGTTGTTTTCCATAAATAAACTGCATGTATTGGTGAATATGTTGATAACAATAAATTTTTGATTTGATGAATCTTTACAATTTTCTTGCCATGTGAAATCCATCCGTTCTTTCTGACGCACCCTGTACATAGTTACAAAATGTCAATGTTAAAATTACGTGGATTAAAATACATACAGTATAAAAAGGTTAAAAACAATGCTATTTTGTAAATAATTTTAATTTTACGTCTTGCATTTTATGCTGATGGGAATAATTTCACTGAATTTGTTGTATATTGTGTTATCATATCTTTAATTTTTAATACTGAATATACCGGCATTAATTTATAAAATTACGAAATAAAATATACTAAGTCTTGACAATTGTAATCGATGTACATTGTATATATAGATATTATAAGACATGTGGTTTTAACTATTGCACATAATATGTATTTACGGTGTATGTGATTCAACTATTTATTCCAAATAGACTGTGTATAGATGATTTTTAGTAGGTTATTTTACGACGATTTATCAACATCTTAGGTTATTTAGCGTCTGAATGAGATGAAGGTAATAATGCCGGTGAAATGAATCCGGGGTCCAGCACCGAAAGTTACCCAGCATTTGCTCATATTGGGTTGAGGGAAAACCCCGGAAAAACCTCAACCAGGTAACTTTCCCCGACCGGGAATCGAACCCGGGCCACCTGGTTTCGCGGCCAGACGCGCTGACCGTTACTCCACAGGTGTGGACTGTATAGATGATAAAAGCGTATATGATTGACATGTGTGTTTCACAAAGTTATTATAGAAAAAGAATGTGTGGATAACAAACACAATTACAAACCATATGAATGTAAGAAGTCTATGATGTGGATAAATGTTAAATATTTCGAATTCTTACAGATATTTAAGTAATCGTATATTTTATTGTGTAAATGCTTTACGGTTGTAAAAAAATATACAAATTTGATATTATTTTGATATTAATTATTAGCTATTTTAATATTCTTGAATAGTGTTTCATAAAGTGTAATATACATTGGTGGCCATAATTCTGGAAACTTTTTGTTTTTGTACTGAATTATTATAACATCTGCATTGATTCACAGATTTATACAATTGAAAATGTTACTCGTGACTGATTCGTTAATTATGGGGTTATAATAAAGGTATTATATTAAATCCTGAATATTTTAAGAATAAATAACCATTGCTATGTGGGAAATTATGTTCTTGTCGTTTAAGATCTAAATATTAATTTCAGATTTCATTATAATTTCCCAATATTATACTGTTATAAAAACTAGTCCATTGTTGATTTTAAGATTATTGTTGATCGGTAGAAGTATTGTTGAGCACTGGTAGCATACATATTGACATTATTAATTTGTTTCTATCATTAGTCTGACTTAAGATTTCGTTAGGTGAACACCTGATTGCTTTACAACAAACTTTATTGATCATTTTATCACAATGGATCCATGAAAGAACTGAACACCTTCTAGGGCAGTCACACTTCGAGAAGAAGGCTACACAATCAAGGAAATTGCAAGAAAACTTGGTAATGGTGCTACAGTGTCTGGCGCCCAGAAGGTACGGCAGAAGTACAAATCCACAAAATCTTGTAAAACAACACTTAGGACTGGTAGAAAACCTTAAGTAAGTCCAAGAGATGTGAGGCAGATTTGTCGATTAGCATTGAAAGATCGAAGGAAATCTTCTAAAGAGATATAGGAAGTTCTACACAGCAATTGACTTAGTATTTCATGCTACCAGTGCTCAACAATACTTCTACTGATCAACAATAATCTTAAACTCAACAATGGACCAGTTTTTATTACAGTAAATAATGGGAAATTATAATGAAATCTGAAATTAATATTTAGATCTTAAACAACAAGAACATAATTTCCCACATAGTAATGATCATTTATTGTTAAAATATTCAGGATTTAATATAATACCTTTATTACAACCTCATAAGTAATGGGTCAGTCACGAATAACATTTTCAATTGTATAAACCTGTGAATTAATACAAATGTTATAATAATTCAGTACTGTACAAAAACAAAAAGTTTCCAGAATTATGGCCACCAGTGTATGTATATTAAGCATGAAAAGGTTTGTTCATTTAGCTTTTGTAGTAGTTGAGATATAAGAAAAATGAATTTCACTCATTTTTTGTAGGACAATGGTGTACCTTCCTCCTTAAGGTCGTGAGACTTTTGTAATAATGGAGTCAATTCCTAAACAGTATTCTTTATTATTTTCAATTTATATTTATTTTGTGAAGACCATTCATTTCACAACAATTACTACCAAAATGAATGGAGCTGACTATTATATTACGTTATGATTTTATGAAGAATAATTTCTATATGCGCGATGTTCTTGCAGAACTCTGCGGTACAGACGATGGTGCACTATCAAATTAAGGCGTTTCTTTATTCTAAAAAGTCTACGTTCATATTTTTGTAGAGCTATAAAAATTATTGCATAAGAAAGAAATTGTGTGAGTTTCGATAAAAAGAACCTCTCAATTTTGTCGTTCAACATTCTGACCTTTCCACAGTCTGATGACGTCCCACTTTGTGCAAAATTAAATTGTTATCCCACACAATTCATGCATCAACGATCTATCTGTAGCGAGCGGTTTATATTTCGTTCCGGAAGGTTGGCTACACGTACCACTGCTATGGGCGTTTCTTTGTTTGAATTTGATTGACTCAGAAGACAGACCTGAAATAATTTTGACAAGAAAAAATGGAACATGCTACACAAACTATAATTCTTTGTATTATAATACCAGGCCAAGAGGTTGGCGGACATGTCCAAAAGGGGTGTACAGACTTGTTTATAAGACTGATATGTTGTTACGAAGAAGATATGAAATACAAAATACCATTAGCCAAATAAAAAGATGAAGACAAAAGCGGTTCAATACAAATAGCTGTCTTAACACTAGCCTACTTCATTTCGATAATGAAAGAACAGACAGATTGGCCTAAGAAGGCTTTTGCGTATCATTTCCACAGCCTGAGATCTTATTTTGTCTTATATACAGACAAGCTAAACAGGCTGTAGGAGCCAGGGTTGTGAGAGGAGTGGAATACCGGGAATCCAGCACTCAAAGATACATATTTTGAAACTGAAGAGGAGCAGAACCAAAAAACTGATGAATTTAAGGAAAAGCCCCCCTTAAATAAGCTGACATCTTCACCGATTAACGTGAACTGGAAGAAAATTTGTACCAAATAGGGTAACATTTAACCTTACGAATTTCAGATACCTCAAGGCAGGTCGAACATAATGATGTCACGTAAACCGAATATTTTTCACATTACTGTAGGACAATACTTTTATGCATTATATACAGGGACATCACTTTATTTTTACCAACATTTCTAACATTAAACTGGCTATACTCGGAAACACTGTTGCCCCCTTCCATTCAGGAGTTTGATGTTACTAGTGCAATATGTAAACAAATCATTTTACTAGGTATAGGAGGAGAGAAAAGTAGTGTATCCATTTATGTTGTAGGGAAATACGATATTACGATTTTCAGTTTGATCATCACTTTTACGGAATTTATCAAAATACAGTAGAGTAGTAACATTTTTTCTAAAAACTCAACTTTTCAGGCGGCTATGTTCGTTATGTAATGTCTACTTTATTTAGCATATTAATTATTGGTGTTAACATACAATATAGAGAGTGCATTTAAATTGAGGGGGTCATAAGTAAAGGGCTGTAAGTGCACTTGTTACTTTTGAGAAAATGGGGTTTAAATATTTAAGCTTTCGTAAAACCGGTGAAATTTTTATTTAAATTTTAATGTGTGATGCGATTAAAATATCCCTTTGCCATTAAAATTTTAGATACTTTAGCTTACATTGGATGCACTTAACTCATGTTACTACAAATGCCACTAGCATTCCTTTACTTCTAGTCACCTCAATTCAAAATAAGCTAATCTGAATTTTTAAATAAGTTGCTGAAAATGGTTGCCGTTCATTACAATGCAGGCTTAAATTCTTTACGCATATTATTAAAAACATTTTGAAGCATATTTTCTGAAATTGAATTTATCGTTTCTTCAATATAATTTTTTAGTACGATATTATTAATATAGGTTCTTTCTTCTATAGAAAACGCAACCATATTTATGAAACACACTATACACTGCAGTGTTTACTTCACTGCTTGAAGACTTCGAACGCAACAGCGGCCGTAAGTTTGTGTGTCTGACGGGAGCAAGGACATTAGTGAAGGGGTGAGAGTGAAGTACATTCAGAAATGCAGGTACAATAAAAATGCAAGTAAAAATAAAATGATGTCCCTGTACAAGGTGAATAGTAGTAGTAATTTCCCTTTAGTGCCCAACCCTCACTTTGTCACAGATGTGTGACAGTGGCACAATATCCAACACACTAAGAGGAGAGGATTCAATCCGTCATCGGAATTAGAATCCGGTGTGGCTTAGTGGATAGAGCGTCAGCACGTAGAGCTGAAAACCCGGGTTCGAATCCCGGTGCCGGAGAGAATTTTTCTCCGCTCCACCGATCCTTTATCGTTAGTGTTTGAGTTGGCCGGAATCTCTCGAAATCATATGAAAACTGTGAGGAAGTGCTCAAAAAGTGGGGCAGAAAATGTAAAAAAAGAGGAGTAAATATAGTAAGCCCACTACAATCATTGCCTGGCCCTTCAAGTGAAAGTTTATATCAAGTGGCTCTCTAGATGTGTTTTTCCGAAAATTGCTTTTTTGCTCACTATAAATTGGTACAACGTTTAAGGTAAAGCTTCCTGTGAAGCAAACTTGAATAAATTCAAGGGAGCTTTTTCCCTTTAATTTATTCAAGCTTCGTTTTGTTTACCCTGACTTCCCACCCAACGACCAGCTAGGTTAGGGGAGACGAACCCGGTAGCCAGTCAGTCTTCGTCTTGTATGTACCCTGGTACTGTTGTTTGATTACTTTCTGCTGTACCTACAGAGGTGTGAAAATTATTAGAATAATCTTAATTTTAAAGGTTTTTAATAGTTCCTTCACAAATATTCATTGAATTGATGAATATTGGTATATAATATTACTATACTGATGTAGGATATATTTACTACTAACAATGCCGGAAAGCATTGTTGTACATTGGTGTTTTTCTTATTTTACAATTGTTATGGGAATTCAGAAATTATTATATTGTTGACGGAATTGGAAACATCAAAAATTAATTAAGAAATGCTTTAAACGAATTGTTCTTTGCGTTTACATTGTTGTGAAGGTTCAAATGAACGTATACATCTGTATTGTGCATATAATTTTTTATGTTTCCAATTCCGTCAACATAATGTAATAATTTCTGAATTCCCATAACAATTGTAAAATAAGAAAAATACCAATGTACAACAATGCTTTCCGGCATTGTTAGTAGTAAATATATCCTACATCAGTATAGTAATATTATATACCAATATTCACTAATTCAATTAATATCTGTGAAGGAACTATTAAAAAACCTTTAAAATTAAGATTATTCTAATAATTTTCACACCTCTGTATCTTCAGGACACTGAACATCCTTAAGCTACTGTTGCACAAAGTGTTGCGTGGCACAACGCCTGCAGTATTGTGTTTCTGGTACATGCAGCACATGGCTGTCAGAGAAGTTGCCGCAGTGACACACGAATTTCAGGTCTTCCTTCAGACAAGCGGAACATTTCAACTTGGTTTCTTTATCGTATCTAGGAACGTCTTAACATACGTGTAGTCCCACATGAAATGCTGCGATACAGATTAAAGTGTCGTGTGAAGTAGCGCATATATTTCGAAAACTTTGGATGATAATGTACCATTGTTTGAATTAATATTAAATTAATTGTAGACTGTGCAAATCTGGCTTTCAGGTAGAAGCTCCCTATCAAGCAGACCTGAATAATTTCAAATTGTTCCGGGGCCGAGTATCGATCGCAAGGCCCTTCGCTTAGCGCACGAATGCTCTACCGGCTGAGCTACCCAGGAACTACATTCGACACAGTCCCAATTTTTTCGTTTATATCCACACAACTCAAGTGGACTGACAAGGGGCCAGAAACCCAACTTTGAGTGCACACAAACTTTATGTGACTTTATTTATTTATTTGTTTATTTATATTTAAATATGCAGAATAAAGAATATAATTACAAACAAAAGAAATAGAAATAAAATAATACAATCAATGTAAAAAGGAGATACAGTAGCATTAACAAAATTTGAGACCGAATGAGCAGCGCTCGTGTTCGGTCGCAGTTCAGATATAATATTAATAAGCCTATAAGAGAGTATAAAATAAAATAAGAAATAAAATTAAAATTACAGTTACAGAAATTATATAATACAATATTAATTTAAGAGGAATATAGAAAATAAAAAAAAAAATAAATAAAATAAAATAGGAATTAAAATTTAAATTACAGCGGCAATGGAATTATATAATATAATTTTAACACTAGAGAAGAATAATATCGCACGTAAAAGTATATAAATATAATATAGGTTGATTAATTCATACATGTAGGCTATAAACTTGAATTGTGGTTTTCTGTTAACGTACCTATAGTGACGTATATATTATGCAAACCTGGCTTTCAGGTATAAGCTCTCTGTGAAGCAGACTTCAATAATTTCAAGGGAAAAATTGTTCCGGATCAGGGTATCGATCCCAGGACACTTCGCTTAGCGCACGAATGCTCTACCGACTGAGCTACCCAGGAACTGCACCTGATACCGTCCCAAATTTCTATTCTAATTGTACACTATGAATGATGTACCCTCCTGTGTCTTGAGAGTATAGTATACTTCATACATGATTATGATATAAGATGTATGTGCAGAGACCCAAAGTATAGTATAACATACGGTACCTGTATTTATGCCATAACTGTAACTTGCAGCATTTTTACTCATGTCAATGACTTTATTTTAAGTGTAGAATTATATTGAACTTTAAAAATAAAACAAAAATATCTTAAGACTCGTAGAGTAGTTGGTATAGCGCTAGACTTCTATGCTCGAGGTTGCGGGTTCGATCCCGTCCGAGGTCGATGGCATTTAAGTGTGTTTAAATGCGATAGGCTCATGTCAGTAGATTCACTGGCATGTAAAAGAATCCTGCGGGACAAAATTCCGGCACACCGGCGATGCTGACATAACCTCCGCAGTTGCGAGCGTTGTTAAATAAACCATAATTTAAAAATTTGTCTTAACACTCAGGAATTTATACAATCCATCCTATTGCTAGAGCAAGGATTGTCACAAATGTTCCTCAGTTATTTAACGATTCTCTACTAACTGCTAGTTTATCTAACTTCGATGGAATTAGTAATAGTGAGATGGTAGAAGAAGGTAGTCTAATATGCGGTAGTGTTTAATTTGGAGTACCGGTACCTCAAAATCTCAGCTATTTGACGCTGATAGCGTCTGGAAATTTAACAAACCACAAGGGTACAGGCAACAACATTTTCTGTGAGTAGGTCATCATATTCCTGTGTAATGAGCGCCTCAGTGAGTTGAAGAAACAAGTTGATTCCTCGAAAATTTTGGTTGGTTGTGATGTCTGTGTATAAAAATATAAGAAGACAAATTTTGCTTATGACAGATTTATGCTCGAGTGATAATATGAAAATCATGCTATCTTATGCTACTCCGTTCTTGGCTTAACTCGATGTCAAAGAATAGGTGGAAGCTTTAATAATTCAACATGGCCAGTTCCCTATTATGAGGTAGGGCAGAGGGCCAATATGGGGCACCCCATATTCGGGAATATACATTACTACTTTAGATATAGCCATATTAAGTGAAACTGGAGCTTTTATATCTCCACTCTTTCAATTCGAATCTTCATCTTCATCCGAAAATATTAAAACAAAAGAAAAAAACAAATACAGACAAGAAGTGTGCTACTGAAATGTTGAGAATAAACCATTGTAATCGGTTGGCGTTTTAACCTGTGACTTTTAGTCTGGACAGCCCACCGTCGTGGCTGAGGGGTTAGCGAGTCTAACTCCGATCCCGAGGTCCCGGGTTCGGTTCACGGTTAGGACGAATTACCTGGCTGAGGTTTTTTTCGGTTTTTTCCCACACTCCTATGGATGAATATCACGTAACTTTATCAGGCGATTGGAACCCCACTTATCTTCGCCACTTCCTTTCCTTCCCCATCATGATTTCCTCATCATCCCGTTTCTGGTTTTTCAGATCACTCTACCGGCGGCCTCCCGAAGCTGCTGACTCTCTCGACCGGCCTCCGTGGATTGTAGTTAAGCGACGTTGGATGGCTTCTGCAATGGCAACCGAGGCGGACGTACTCGGGGGAGGAGTTTCGCCTCGGACCGACAGGGGGGCCTTGGGGGAAATTGCCAAACAGGAATGGTATATGGATTTCTGTTGGCTGTAGGGACCTGTCGTTAAGGGAGTCATGTGGTTGGGGCGGTGCGCGTAGGGGATATGTGGCATGCAACTCATTCCATATCGAGTATTAACGCAATAGATCTCAATAGGTCGCAGTGCTGGGCCATCCGTGCCCCCTCAGATGAAATTCCATTCCAATTCCAATTCCATTATTATTATGTACCATTGATCTAATACTAAATTGTATTTTGTCTGGCAACAAGAAATTAATTGATTTGACTAAACAGTTTGTGATTCATGACACTTAACCTAAAAAGCATGAAATTATTAGTACGAACTCCAAAAACCGAATACCACTTTCAAATCTATACTGTACTGTTTACTTATTAATAAAATTGGTAGACCTACTGCATTATTTATTAGTATTAATATAATTAATCATGTTAAAATTTCAAATAACATGTCCACACTTGTGGAGTAAAAGTCAGCGCGTCTGACCGCGAAACCAGGTGGCCCGGGTACGAATCCTGGTCGGGGCAAGTTACCTGGTTGAGGTTTTTTCCGGGGTTTTCCCTCAACCCAATACGAACAAAACCTGCAGAAAAGTATATTCTATTATCCATGTGCTAAAAAGGATAAATGTTCATCTCCCCTCTTGCTTAAAAAAGTCCCTTGTGCAGACACTTGCATTTCCCTATTTCGACTATGCGGACATTTTACTGACTGACTTCTCCAGCGACAACAAAACGAAACTTCAACGTGCTCATAATTTGTGTGTACGTTTTGTAAGCAATGTTCGTAAATATGATCATATTACCCCATCCCTGGAAGCAATAGGTTGGCTTAAACTAGATAAGAAAAGAAATTTACATTCACTTCTCTTTCTCTTCGAAATCTTGAACTCTTCTATTCCTTCGTACCTGTCGTCTCGCTTCACTTACCTTTCTTCCCACCATAATCTGAACACACGCTCTCGCCATGAAACAATACTAACAATACCATCCCATCGCACCTCCTCATACTCATCTTCTTTCACAATAGCCCTGCCAAGACTCTGGAATTCGCTACCTGCTAGCATCAGGGACTGTCGAAATAAAATTGAATTCAAACGAAAACTTACTAGGCACTTGGTCAGTAATTGATTACTTGTAAATAGTTTCTTTAATCTATCACAAAATATTTCAATATTCAGTAATTTCATCACTATACAATTTTGTTATTCTAGATTTAATTTGTAATTCAGTAAATATAAAATATTCTTTGTTTCTCTATGATAAATTATCTAGTTTTAATTATTCAGGTAATCTTTTCGTACTTTGATTTTATTGTAATTGTAAATTTAATACTAACTGTAATATTATTTGTAATTGTAATTGTAAATTTAATACTAATTGTAATTTTATTGTTGATATTGTAGTTGGAATCTCCTGGTAGAGGGGCAGAGAAGGCCTGACGGCCTTATCTCTACCAGGTTAAATAAATAAATACTACTACTACTACTACTACTAATACTACTAACAAATGCTGGCTAACTTTCGGTGCTGGACCCCGGACTCATTTCACCGGCATTATCACCTTCATATCATTCAGACGCTAAATAAACTAGATGTTGATACAGCGTCGTAAAATAACCCAATAAAATTTAAAAAAAATGAAATAACATTTGCTAGTAACTTTCATTTCATGAAAGTTTGTCATGAAAGTTTGTAGCTTAGTGCTGCCAACATAATAGTTAGAATGAATGTAACTGTCATTTGTCAGTATCTAAATTCGAAACAAACTTAGTAAAAAATTCAACCTGACAACTAGAAAATCACTATAATCCTCTAGCATGTGTAGTAACAGAGGGGAATGATAAAGTTTCACTCTAGCATACCTGCACAAACAGCGCTCAACGAGCGCGCGCGCTCCTTCGGAGCGGGAGAGCTGTGTTTACCGCTCGCCGAATCGGAGAGGAAGATACGTCAGAATGACATAGACTTACAGTCCATGAGGATTTACTTGTCTAGTCCCTTTTAGAAAGAGAGAGAATGCTCACCATCTCTCTCTACCCTCATTTATGATGGTCGACACTCCTTCAAACGACCACGAGTTACCAGTGGCGGCATTCTCTTCCTCTTCAAATTCTGACTCCACTCCGCCAGAAAGTTCGTCCATGTCCGTGTCGTCCAAATTGAATACGAACGAATAATAAATTTCCATCTACAAGGCCATCCTTCGCCCAATAAAATTTTTCAACTTTTTCTATGTGTTTACAGGCCTTCATCTACTTTTCTTCCGTCACTTTTGCAAGTGCGCTCATTTTTAACCTGTTACACACGTTTTTTAAGAATCCTATTCGGGGATTTCTTTCTTGGAGATCGCAGCATGCTTCCAATTCCGCTTCCGCTTTCTTTTTTCTTTTTTTTGTTTTGTTTTGTTTTTTTTTTCTATTTTAATCCTGTTAATACCACGAGATGATATATCTGTCGCTGCAGCAGTTCTTTCGATAAAACTCGGCACAGATATTGTTTGTTTTCCTCATTTCAGTGCCTCATATTCTCCAGTAAAGAATTTATATGCATTAATAACCATGTTCATACCGTCCGACTTCAAGGCTTTCCCGCGTTTTCCCATATTGCCTACCATTATTATTAAATACAAGAGCACAACACTCATTACAATATTTAAGGTAACAGTGAAACCATGCATCTCCGAAAACATTTTAATTTGTGAATTATATTATATTAAATTGGTACAACAAGATACAAACTCGTCCACACCTGTGGAGTAACGGTCAGCGCGTCTGGCCGCGAAATCAGGTGACCGGGTTCGAATCCCGGTCGGGGAAAGTTACCTGGTTGAGGTTTTTTCCGAGGTTTTCCCTCAACCCAAAACGAGCAAATGCTGGGCAACTTTCGGTGGTGCACCCCGGACTTATTTCACCGGCATTATCACCTTCATTTCATTCAGATGCTAAATAACCTGAGCTGTTGATACAGCGTCGTAAAATAACCCAATAAAAAAAAAAGACACAAACTCACTTCACTATTCACAAAATACTACTAACTAATGAACTCAGACAACCCCGAGACGCCACTGAGAGATCCACTAATTGGGTTTGCAAGAATGTGAAGGGAGAAGGGAGGAGAAAGGGAATTCCAAGAATTGTACAAAAGGAAACCTCTTGCCCGTCACATCTGGTGGCAATCGGTAGACAAGGACCTCAGACAAGGACAGTAGAAATCACGCCAACTTAATCCTCATGCACTGTAAAGAGGAGAGGGAAACCGACCACTCAGCTATCCAGTGGAGTGCAGTGCGTATTCTCAGTAATTTTTCACGTTGCTTACCTACTGCTACAGTACAGTATGGAGGAATCTAAAAGACGGAAAAGTAGTGATCAGGCAAATTCTTTCAATGTTGCATGGGAAAATGCTTATTTTTTCATAGCTTCTGGAGTAAATACTCAGTGCTTTATCTGCCACAACATTTTGAAAGGTAGAAAGAAACATAACATAATGCGTCATTACGAGTCCAGACATAAAGATACTAAAGATATTAATCTTCAACAATTTAAATATCTCTCTTCAGGGAAAAGGCCAGCTCAGTATTGATATGTTGAATAAATTACGGGATTTCAGTCGTAAACTTACACTTTTCGTAAGTCAGTTTCCGGAAGGTAATATGGCTTACTTTCGAACGATAGAAACTGCTCGTGATGAAGCCATGTTAAACGATTATGTAAAAATACAGGGTGCGTCAGAAAGAACGGATGGATTTCACATGGCAAGAAAATTGTAAAGATTCATCAAATCAAAAATTTATTGTTATCAACATATTCACCAATACATGCAGTTTATTTATGTAAAACAACATTATCCATATGATGTCCTTGGCTTTCAATACAGGCATCGAGGCGTTTTCTGATGTTCGCCATCACTTTCACAGTCATAGCTGGTGCAATTGCCACGATTTCTTCACGAATCGCTGTCTTCAGTTCGTCCAGTGTATGTGATCGATGTTTACAAACTTACGCCTTCAAATGGTCCCAAAGAAAGAAGTCGCAGGGCGCGAGATCTTACCGTAGCCTCGGACAATCTCAGTGCAATAGAATTTCGTCCAGGTGATTTCTTCTTTAATGTTGAACCTGTGATACGAAATGAAGCCACCCACCGCAAAATTGTATTCCAAGTTGGAATCCTAGTGTGACATCCGATGTCGAAATGAGTCCTGAGTGGCGATCACAGACTCTTCATTTTTCAAAAATGTCTCTACGATGAAAGCACGTTGTACACCAGACCAACACCATATTCTCAACTGAAACTGCATTCTATGGCTGACCCAACAGTCGTGGTCCCCCTCACTATATCTCTCTCCTCGTTGCGTATCGATAATTTGAAATCCATCCGTTCTTTCTGACGCACCCTTTATTAATTGAAATTCAAAATGAATTTAATTCTAGGTCCACACCTGTGGAGTAACGGTTAGCGCGTCTAGCCGCGAAACCAGGTGGCCCGGATTCGATTCCCGGTTTTCCCTCAACCCAGTAAGAGTAAACGCTGAGTAACTTTCGGTGTTGGACCCCGGACTCATTTCACCGGCATTATCCCCTTCTTCTCATTCAGATTCAGACGCTAAATAACATAAGTTGTTCATAAAGCGTCGTAAAATTACCTACTAAAAATCTTGTCTTAATTGAAAAGAAGTTTAAAGTTATCATAATAAATTCCTTCAACACCAGTTGAAACAATTGTCATATAAGTTGCAGGTGAGCCTGGTTGGCGCAGTCGGTATAGCGCTGCTCTTCTATGCCTGAGGTTGCGGATTGGATTCCAGGCCACATCGATTGCATTTAAGCGTGTTCATATAACCTCGGCAGTTGCGAACGTCGTTAAATAAAACATAACATTTAACAGCTCGGACTTATTCATCTTCAACGTGGCCTAAGGGCTAAAGATCGTTTGAAT
The DNA here is from genome assembly GCA_025594305.2 of Periplaneta americana. Lineage (NCBI taxonomy): Eukaryota > Metazoa > Arthropoda > Insecta > Blattodea > Blattidae > Periplaneta > Periplaneta americana. The sequence goes on along the minus strand of JAJSOF020000036.1, from coordinate 16,630,019 downwards.
AATACTACTAGCCTGGTTGAGTTTTACAAGACTAAACATTAGCAATAATATCCACGACTACACAGGCTGGCTGTGAAAATGATTTCTATGTTTGGCTCAACATTTATATTTGTGAGCAACTGTTTTCTATAATCAACTTTAATAAAGGCGTGCATCGAACATCTGTAACTGATGTTTCATTACGATCAGTAGACTCCTGTTCCTTTCAGCTGCCAACAGCATAAACCTCGTTTTCATGTACTGATAAATAAAAATACAACAAAATGATATTGTAACTTACATTTAAGTAGGTATAAAATTTCTATTATTTCTGTAAAATAAATATTTCTGTATTAATTAATAAGTCCAGGATAGTTTTGCAAACACTGAACGGGAATTAATTTCAAGAACCTCGTAATAGTACTTCCTTTTGTGTATATTTTGTACGAGATCACCCCTTCTTCCAGTCCACCCTTATACAGAGCGCAGCTAATATCTGCATTCCGCTCGTGAGCTGTGAGCCGGCTCGGAGAGCGCAAACCTTGTGCAGGCCTGGTTTTAGAGTTATACATCTTGATTACACAACTTTTAATACTATATCACTTCGGAATATAGGTATAGGTAGAGGAGAGGGAAACGACCACTCAGTTATCTAGTGGAGTGCAGTGTGTAGGCCTATTCTCAGTAACTGTTTCACGTTGCTTACCTACTGCTACAGTACAGTATGGAGGAATCTAAAAGACGGAACAAAACATTTAACATTTAACGATTTACAGGTCGAACTTATTGATCTTCAATGTGACCTAAGGGCTAAAGATCGTTTGAATAATACTACTAGCCTGGTTGAGTTTTACAAGACTAAACATTAGCAATAATATCCACGACTACACAGGCTGGCTGTGAAAATGATTTCTATGTTTAGCTCAACATTTATATTTGTGAGCAACTGTTTTCTATAATCAACTTTAATAAAGGCGTGCACCGAACATCTGTAACTGATGTTTCATTACGATCAGTAGGCTACTGTTCCTTTCAGCTGCCAACAGCATTAAACCTCGTTTTCATGTACTGATAAATAAAAATACAACAAAATGATATTGTAACTTACATTTAAGTAAGTATAAAATTTCTATTATTTCTGTAAAATAAATATTTCTGTATTAATTAATAAGTCCAGGATAGTTTTGCAAACACTGAGCGGGAATTAATTTCATGAACCTCGTAATAGTACTTCCTTTTGTGTATATTTTGTACGAGATCACCCCTTCTTCCAGTCCACCCTTATACAGAGCGCAGCTAATATCTGCATTCCGCTCGTGAGCTGTGAGCCGGCTCGGAGAGCGCAAACCTTGTGCAGGCCTGGTTTTAGAGTTATACATCTTGATTACACAACTTTTAATACTATATCACTTCGGAATATAGGTATAGGTAGAGGAGAGGGAAACGACCACTCAGTTATCTAGTGGAGTGCAGTGTGTAGGCCTATTCTCAGTAACTGTTTCACGTTGCTTACCTACTGCTACAGTACAGTATGGAGGAATCTAAAAGACGGAACAAAACATTTAACATTTAACGATTTACAGCTCGAACTTATTGATCTTCAATGTGACCTAAGGGCTAAAGATCGTTTGAATAATACTACTAGCCTGGTTGAGTTTTACAAGACTAAACATTAGCAATAATATCCACGACTACATAGGCTGGCTGTGAAAATGATTGCTATGTTTGGCTCAACATTTATATTTGTGAGCAACTGTTTTCTATAATCAACTTTAATAAAGGCGTGCACCGAACATCTGTAACTGATGTTTCATTACGATCAGTAGGCTACTGTTCCTTTCAGCTGCCAACAGCATAAAACCTCGTTTTCATGTACTGATAAATAAAAATACAACAAAATGATATTGTAACTTACATTTAAGTAAGTATAAAATTTCTATTATTTCTGTAAAATAAATATTTCTGTATTAATTAATAAGTCCAAGATAGTTTTGCAAACATTGAACGGGAATTAATTTCATGAACCTCGTAATAGTACTTCCTTTTGTGCATATTTTGTACGAGATCACCACTTTTTCCAGTCCACCCTTATACAGAGCGCAGCTAATATCTGCATTCCGCTCGTGAGCTGTGAGCCGGCTCGGAGAGCGCAAACCTTGTGCAGGCCTGGTTTTAGAGTTATACATCTTGATTACACAACTTTTAATACTATATCACTTCGGAATATAGGTATAGGTAGAGGAGAGGGAAACGACCACTCAGTTATCTAGTGGAGTGCAGTGTGTAGGCCTATTCTCAGTAACTGTTTCACGTTGCTTACCTACTGCTACAGTACAGTATGGAGGAATCTAAAAGACGGAACAAAACATTTAACATTTAACGATTTACAGCTCGAACTTATTGATCTTCAATGTGACCTAAGGGCTAAAGATCGTTTGAATAATACTACTAGCCTGGTTGAGTTTTACAAGACTAAACATTAGCAATAATATCCACGACTACACAGGCTGGCTGTGAAAATGATTTCTATGTTTAGCTCAACATTTATATTTGTGAGCAACTGTTTTCTATAATCAACTTTAATAAAGGCGTGCACCGAACATCTGTAACTGATGTTTCATTACGATCAGTAGGCTACTGTTCCTTTCAGCTGCCAACAGCATAAAACCTCGTTTTCATGTACTGATAAATAAAAATACAACAAAATGATATTGTAACTTACATTTAAGTAGGTATAAAATTTCTATTATTTCTGTAAAATAAATATTTCTGTATTAATTAATAAGTCCAGGATAGTTTTGCAAACACTGAGCGGGAATTAATTTCATGAACCTCGTAATAGTACTTCCTTTTGTGTATATTTTATACGAGATCACCACTTTTTCCAGTCCACCCTATACAGAGCGCAGTTAATATCTGCATTCCGCTCGTGAGCTGTGAGCCGGCTCGGAGAGCGCAAACCTTGTGCAGGCCTGGTTTTAGAGTTATACATCTTGATTACACAACTTTTAATACTATATCACTTCGGAATATAGGTATAGGTAGAGGAGAGGGAAACGACCACTCAGTTATCTAGTGGAGTGCAGTGTGTAGGCCTATTCTCAGTAACTGTTTCACGTTGCTTACCTACTGCTACAGTACAGTATGGAGGAATCTAAAAGACGGAACAAAACATTTAACATTTAACGATTTACAGGTCGAACTTATTGATCTTCAATGTGACCTAAGGGCTAAAGATCGTTTGAATAATACTACTAGCCTGGTTGAGTTTTACAAGACTAAACATTAGCAATAATATCCACGACTACATAGGCTGGCTGTGAAAATGATTGCTATGTTTGGCTCAACATTTATATTTGTGAGCAACTGTTTTCTATAATCAACTTTAATAAAGGCGTGCACCGAACATCTGTAACTGATGTTTCATTACGATCAGTAGGCTACTGTTCCTTTCAGCTGCCAACAGCATAAAACCTCGTTTTCATGTACTGATAAATAAAAATACAACAAAATGATATTTTAACTTACATTTAAGTAAGTATAAAATTTCTATTATTTCTGTAAAATAAATATTTCTGTATTAATTAATAAGTCCAGGATAGTTTTGCAAACACTGAGCGGGAATTAATTTCATGAACCTCGTAATAGTACTTCCTTTTGTGTATATTTTGTACGAGATCACCACTTTTTCCAGTCCACCCTTATACAGAGCGCAGCTAATATCTGCATTCCGCTCATGAGCTGTGAGCCGGCTCGGAGAGCGCAAACCTTGTGCAGGCCTGGTTTTAGAGTTATACATCTTGATTACACAACTTTTAATACTATATCACTTCGGAATATAGGTATAGGTAGAGGAGAGGGAAACCACCACTTAGTTATCTAGTGGGAGTGCAGTGTGTAGGCTTATTCTCAGTAACTGTTTCACGTTGCTTACCTACTGCTACAGTACAGTATGGAGGAATCTAAAAGACGGAACAAAACATTTAACATTTAACGTTTTACAGCTCGAACTTATTGATCTTCAATGTGACCTAAGGGCTAAAGATCGTTTGAATAATACTACTAGCCTGGTTGAGTTTTACAAGACTAAACATTAGCAATAATATCCACGACTACATAGGCTGGCTGTGAAAATGATTGCTATGTTTGGCTCAACATTTATATTTGTGAGCAACTGTTTTCTATAATCAACTTTAATAAAGGCGTGCACCGAACATCTGTAACTGATGTTTCATTACGATCAGTAGGCTACTGTTCCTTTCAGCTGCCAACAGCATAAAACCTCGTTTTCATGTACTGATAAATAAAAATACAACAAAATGATATTGTAACTTACATTTAAGTAAGTATAAAATTTCTATTATTTCTGTAAAATAAATATTTCTGTATTAATTAATAAGTCCAAGATAGTTTCGCAAACAATGAACGGGAATTAATTTCATGAACCTCGCAACAGTACTTCCTTTTGTCTATATTTTGTACGAGATCACCACTTTTTCCAGTCCACCCTATACAAGCGCAGCTAATATCTGCATTCCGCTCGTGAGCTGTGAGCCGGCTCGGAGAGCGCAAACCTTGTGCAGGCCTGGTATAGGGTAAGAAAACCCAGGCTATAATCCTTAGCTACAGCGAAGTATGGTATCTTACTTGATGTTAAAGTGTTTCTTATTTTACGAAACTTCAGTCGAAAGTATTCAAAAGCAGTAAAAAAATTCAAATACGATTGTAGCACGTGGATGTGGAAGGAGACGCTTCTTCACTCGAAGTCATAGGTCTGTCTTGAGTGCAGTGGGTTACGGACGTCGGACCGTCTTCACGTGTGTTGTGAATGCGGGCCTTTGTGTCTCGATTAAGCTCGAGTGCCGGCTTCCGCCGTGATTATCAACATAAAGCATACGAGACCACGAGACTGCTTGCTGTAGCGATGGCTAGCGCGTATTTATCCCGTAAACAACACGAAGCGAACCCTTGTTCGATTTCCTGAAAGGAGTGGATCTTTGTAAGAATTTCAAGCTATGCTCTTAGTACAACTTACTATCGTGCAAAACTAATAGTTTTGAATATTTATTTATTAGTAAATTATTTCATTTAGTCATTATTCACTGTTACAATTGTGTTAAAATACGAAAAGAATATAGTCCACAAATTCAAATGGTATTTACACATTTCGGTAAAATATTCTTCAGATAGAAAATAACTCTGAGATAAATTGAAGCGATTAGCTGGAGAAAGATCCGAATGAAGAAAACATAACTTTCCAGGCGGGCAAAAAGTGTTTGTTGTTAAATATTAAACTTAACATTTTCACAAAAATGTAATATAATTATGTCAAAGATGTATTGGAGGCAGATATTCTGTTGAGTATTAGTCTTTTTATGTCATACTTATAAATTCATAATACTTCGAAATTTTATCACTAAGGAGGAATTGAGAGTAATATTTTAGCTTTAGTACAATCATTAAATATGGTATAATAAATTTGGGTGGAGTAGCATCATCTGTACTTAATACATTAATTTTATTACACAGAAGATTAATAAAAATTTGTCTAACCAAAAATATGGATTACCCAACAAATTTAATTTAAACAGATTTTAAAGTATTAACTACTGAAGAAATTTATAAATATAGGTTACTAACTTACTACCACAGAAATCAAATAAAACATAAATATAGATAGATAGAAGGATTTATTGAGTAATATTATACATACAGATGTTATATTATCATAATTTTCTCTAAAATCCAATGCACGGGTCTTCTGACCGTACGTGCTTTGTACCTAAACAAGTCCTACTTTGTAGGTTTCACCTCCCTCACCTATGATTATATCCAACCACTCTCTAAAAGAACATACATATTAAAATGAAAATGGCACAACAAAACACATTATATAATATGTCCTAACCTAAAACAGACATAAAACTGTGTAATTGGGTAGATACCATTATCCCTTCGTCAGTTCGTATCGTAATCGACATGAATATCATACTCGAAGGCAACAGTCTACTTTCCCGTTAATTGAGCCTAAATGTCATACAAGTGCAGCTCTTAAACATGTTGCTAGTTTAGGCCCAAGACTTTATAATAAAATTACAAACCATTTTCCAAATTTGAAATATTTTAAAATTGAAGCTTTTGAAAAATAAATTTATAAAATTATTCATGATATTTAATATTAACAAATGTGTGTATTTTTTACCTTTTTGTTTCTGTCGACTATATTCATATCTTTATTACATATCACTGACTTCTGTCTGATTGCCAATTTATATTAAATGTGTTTTACTCTCTTTTTCTCTTTCTTTTTTTTTTCTCTTGTGTGTTATTTATTGGTTTGAAGTTTTTAATTTTAATTTAGAAATCTTCTCACTATTCGTAAGGTACCACAAGGGACAAAGAGTACTTAACTATATAAATATTTACAAGTTCAGTGAACCATTAATTTTGTTTTGACAATGAAACTCCTACAAGTATATAGCTGCGAATACAATTTGTGATAGGTGGAATTACTGTATTTAGTAAACTGTCCCTGTAAATTTTATGTTATATTATTGGCTAAGACCACACCGTACACGAGCCTGGCTCTTACAGTAGTGGCTAGAAACATTTTTGTTTTATAATTTTAATTTGCACTTACTAGCTAGCTAGTTAAATTGAATTTAATAAATAATTAAAAAAATATTATTACACAGTTATGATCTTTGAAAATGTGCAACTGCAACCTTATTTCATGCGACAGGAGCTGAATTATGGGATAATATGCACAAATAAAACGAAGAGAAATCAACTCAAATCCAAAGCTTTGTATTATAATTCACATATAAAATATATTTCCGATACACACTTTCTGTTGGAAATTTAGCCTTTGAAAAGTGGAAAAATTCAAGTACCTTGGATCTTTGGGGATTCCTCACATAAGCCTGCCGGTTACAAAATTTGAATTTAAGTTGTAATAGAGACAGTTCTCCCCCTAACTTCTCCACAGCTGTATTCCTCCCCAATGTAATAGTGAAACCGTATCACAATAAAACCAAACGGTGTTATGGCACAAGTTTTTTTTTATTAATTTGTGCATATTATAAGGAAGTATGTATCATTTACGTGACACCGTTTATTATTTCCGTCAGATCCAGTTCTATCGAACGTTAACGCTCTCATTGAGATATGAACATCCGAGCAAGTCTTTGCTGTTCGTCACTGCAGGCATGTCCGCCTGAATCGTCCAGTGCTTATTGCAGAACAAACACTTTCAGGTCATTAATCTACATAAACACTTGATCAAGTGTCCACTAATTGCTGCACACGTCTCAAGCACTGGCGAATATTTTATACAATAAATCTACACATATTACTCTGGTTCAGGATTTTAACCTACTTGTAGGCAGGAAGAGAAGCTAACATTGACCATGATCTGTCTTTTCCTTAGAATAACTATCAGGTCCTTTTCACTTAACTCTGCTAATGTATCAACCGTTATGTTACAGTAATGCAATCGTAGTTAACGCTGAGTCCATGGCAACGTTTACTAAATTCATGAGACTCACTCAAACATTTTTGAAACATAAATATACAGTGAAATGAAATACAGACAGAAACGTTCGCGTCCAAAATAGCAAGAATTACAAACAGAAGTCAGGTAATGATGAGTATGAAGGTAGTGATGCTGGTGCTGCTGCTGGTGGTGATGATGATGATGACGATGATGATAATGGAGGTGGTGATAGTGTTGGTAAAGGAGGTACAAGTTATGGGTGAAATGGTGATTGTGATTGTATTGGTAGTTATAATGATAGCAATGGCTGTGTTGGTGATGATGAAGGCTAGCAATGATGGTGATTATTTCGTTTATATGGCGTCATTCAATTTTCGGCCAATGAAGTGTAATGAAATTTTGAATTCCAACCAATCAAAGTCATACATCGCGATAATTTCTGCAGCTCAATTTATCACCATCAATTTATCGCATGGCCGTTCTTTTGTTAAGTCAGTGTCGCCAACTGTTTCCAAGTAAATCGATGAGCATGAATCCATTGTACTAAATAAAGTGTGAAATCCTACTTCCACATCTACATCTTCATCTTCTAATTCCATGTCCATTGTATCTAAAGAAAATGACACTCCTTCGTAACAATTGTTCATTTTATTAATGTACTAGCCGTACCCGTGCGCTCCGCTGCACCCGTTAGAAATAAATATAAAGTAATTATATAATTAAAATAGGACATTTGATCCAGGGAACATTCGTGTTTGATAGAAGGGTAAATCGTTTATTATGTTACTTAATTTAAATTTAATTAAAAAATTAAAATGCGATCATTTTGATCCAGAGACCACTCATTTGGTCATAAAAATTAGTTTAGGAAATACAGGAAACGAATATACAGAGTAGCCTATCAAGTTTTCTGTGCATAAGAAGCTATTTTAATCTTACCTGTCCTCGATTCACTCAGAAGTTACTGTAATAACATTATAGCATTATGTCCATCTAGAGAAACTACACTTTCCAATGGTGAATTAATAATTAATTATACAAATCGGTTAATTTAGCTTCCGATATTACTTCATAGAAACGCAGAAACATTATCTGTAGGCTATCTTTCATAGCTTTCGATTGTTGCTGTCCAAGGCCCCTTATAGACGAAGTCATTTGTTTTTTAATTCATTACACGGCCTTAGATGGCAGTTATTTTAATTTTAAAACTCATTTATCTCATTAAATATCAGTCCTATCAAAATGTTTCAAGGAATAAAACTTATCGGAAATGATTTTTAAAGAAACTTTTGTTATGTAACATTTTTCACAAAAATCAATAATAAGCGAGATATTTCGAGTTATTTAATTCAGGCCCCCTTATAACCCCCCTTTTAAATAACGTATTTTGAATGCCATATAGCCTAAAATCTACGTTACAACGAACTTAATTTATATTCCAATTTTCATCGAAATCCGTTCAGCCATTATCGCGTGAAAAGGTAACAAACATACAGACAGACAGACATAAAAACAAAAATTTCAAAAAAGCGATTTTCGGTTTCAGGATGGTTAATTATACATGTTAACACCAATTAGGTTTAGAAAATCTAAAATTACCAGAAAAATTTTGGCTACAGATTTATTATTAGTATAGATTAATCAAGTTATTTGTAATTATACTATAAAATGTTTAAATTACATTATGATTTCAGTAGATAATGAAAACGTATTTCTGTTATAATAACAAGAGAAAAGCGCAGTACATGTAATTCACATTTTTAAACCTGTATTTCGCTTTTCTCAATTGGTATTACTGAATAACATTCAATTCCTTTATTGCAGTAATCGTAATTCATCTATTTCGACTTCACAATGTTGGAATAGGTTAAGTATTCACAAATATACAATTATTAACATTTTGTGAGCGAATTTTAGGGATATATTATTTATATTTTTATTTTATTCACGAAATAGTCCTAATAAACGTCACTCGAGGTCTGAGCTTTCCCAAATAAACCCACTCGCTTCGCTCATGGATTTATCAGTTACTTTCAGACCTCTTGTGACATTACTATAATAATAAAGTTGGTGATAGGTGGATAATGTTGCTGTGGTGTGATGCTGGATTTACAATGGCGATACTGAGATAGTAGAGCTGATTCTGAAGTGGTGGTGATAATGATGGTGGTAGTGATGCTAATGATGTTATTATTAGTATTCGTAATGGTAATAGTAGTGGTAATTATGGTAATGCTGGTGATAAAAATAATCTCGAATAAATTTTCAGGCATTCACATAGCTCAGAATTCCTTACGAATAACAATAAAATAGTAGAGTAGAGCGTTGGTACGTTTAACCAAAGGTCCCGGGTTCGATGCCCGGCTCCGGAACGATTTTTTTTCCCTCGAAATTATTCAAATTAACTTTACAAGGAGTTATACCTGAAAGCTTGATTTGCATAATACACGTCACTGTCCGTTAACAGAAAACCGCAATTTAAGTCACACAGAGCTAGTGTGCACTCAATGTTGGTTGCTTGACGGTTGTCAGTCCACTTTGAGGTTTGTGAATATAGAGGGAAAAATTGGATCGATGTCTGGTAGAGTTTCCGGGTAGCTCAGATGGTACGGTTAACCAAAGGTCCCGGGTTCAATGTCCGGCTCCGGAACGATTTTTCCCTCGAAATTATTCAAATCAATTTTAGAGGGAGTTATACCTGGAAGCTTGATTTGCATAATACACGTCACTGTTCAACAGAAAACCACAATTTAAGTCACACAGAGCTAGTGTGCACTCAATGTTGGTTGCTTGACGGTTGTCAGTCCACTTTGAGGTTTGTGAATATAGAGGGAAAAATTGGATCGGTGTCTGGTAGAGTTCCCGGGTAGCTCAGTTGGTAGAGCGTTGGTACGTTTAACCAAAGGTCCCGGGTTCAATGTCCGGCTCCGGAACGATTTTTCCCTCGAAATTATTCAAATTAACTTTAGAGGGAGTTATACCTGAAAGCTTGATTTGCATAATATACGTCACTGTTCGCTAACAGAAAACCACAATTTAAGTCACACAGAGTTAGTGTGCACTCAATGTTGGTTGCTTGATGGTTGTCAGTCCACTTTGAGGTTTGTGAATATAGAGGGAAACATTGGATCGGTGTCTGGTTGAGTTCCCGGGTAGCTCAGTTGGTAGAGCGTTGGTACGTTTAACCAAAGGTCCCGGGTTCGATGTCCGGCTCCGGAACGATTTTTCCTCGAAATCATTCAAATTAACTTTAGAAGGAGTTATACCTGAAAGCTTGATTTGCATAATATACGTCACTGTTCGCTAACATAAAACCACAATTTAAGTCACACAGAGCTAGTGTGCACTCAATGTTGGTTGCTTGATGGTTGTCAGTCCACTTTGAGGTTTGTGAATATAGAGGAAAAAACTGGATCGATGTCTGGTAGAGTTCCCGGGTAGCTTAGTTGGTAGAGCGTTGGTACGTTTAACCAAAGGTTCCGGGTTCAATGTCCGGCTCCGGAACGATTTTTCCCTCAAAATTATTCAAATCAACTTTACAGGGAGTTATACCTAAAAGCTTGATTTGAATAAAATAGTATATTTACCAGGGCATTCGAAAAGTAATGACAACATAGTGTTTCACACTATATTTACTTAGGTTATTTTTGACATTACTTACTTACTAGCTGGCTTTTAAGAAACCCGCAGGTTCATTGCCGCCCTCACATAAGCCCGCCATTGGTCCCTATCCTGAGCAAGATTAATCCATTCTCTATCATAATATCCCACCTCCCTCAAATCCATTTTAATATTATATTCCCATCTACGTCTCGGTATCCCTAAAGGTCTTTTTCCCTCCGGCCTCCCAACTAACACTCTATATGCATTTCTGGATTCGTCCATACGTGCTACATGTCCTGCCCATCTCAAACGTCTGGATTTAATGTTCCTAGTTATGTCAGGTAAAGAATACAATGCGTGCAGTTCTGTGTTGTGTAACTTTCTCCATTCTTCTGTAACTTCATCCCTCTTAGCCCCAAATATTTTCCTAAGCACCTTATTCTCAAACACCCTTAATCTCTGTTCCCCTCTCAAAGTAAGGTCCAAGTTTCACAACCATACAGAACAACTGGTAAAATAACTGTTTTATAAATTCTAACTTTCAGATTTTTCGACAGCAGACTGGATGATAAAAGTTTCTCAACTCAATAATAACAGGCATTTCCCATATTTATTCTGATTTTTGGCATTACACACTTCAAATATAGTTCCTTTCCATGTCAAAGACATGTTGCCAAATCTTAGGAAAGGATAAAATTTATTTTGAATATTAGATTTTCCTAGATCTTTCTCCAAAATGATAGTCTTATAACAAATACCACAACTCATTTGAGGAGAGAACTGTTCCTTAATACTTAACTCACGTTGATTCTGAGGAAAATAAACATCATTACGTCGCCGAACCTTGAGTCATTCTTAGCGTATCTTCCATTCAGCAACACGTACTGGTAACGGTTTTGTCGACATGGCATGCTCGTGCAGCCTTGGAAGACTAGTAGCATTTCCTTATTAAGATTTAGCCGCTCTTCTTAACGCTTCTTGAGCATACTGTCTGCAGATTTGCTTTTATATCTCGTCATATTAATTTGGACGTCACCGGCATCCGCGAGAAGTAGGAAATGTATTCGACACAAGGACTCTGCATGAGTTGCGTGATTCTCGATCGGTCGATCTGAACGACTGCACACGTACTCGATTGTGCATGCACTTAAACAATGCTGCATGACACTATCGCGAGTGTTTTGTTTATGATGAGAAATCGTGCGTTAAGAAACGCCATTTCGTAACAGCACTGGCATATATCCACAAACCGTCAAGTGTACGTATGATATAACAGGTCTATAATTTTATTTGTTGGTGGCTTTGAGCTCGGAAAGCTCACAGATTGTGCAGTATTTATGAAATTACAGTAAAAGTCGGATATAGCGCGATGCAAATTATGTTCCTCGAAAAAGATCATAATTAATTATCAGTGCATACCAAATTTTGTTAAGTCTTTCGCTTCAATCTTAATAATATTTTTCCCGTAGCATACTCGTGGTGTACACAATGTAGAACAGTTATTAATTGCATACAGTCCTGATTGAAATTCTCGCTTACAGACTTACAGCAAATTAGTCCTAGACCTAAAGTAGGTTGAGGGATTAAATACAATATTCATTCATTCATTTATTCATTCATTCATTCATTCATTCATTCATTCATTCAATCGTAGTTTTCACGACGAACTCAGTATTCTCCAATCTTTCCTATTTTCTGCCTTTCTTTCAAGGCTGGTCCACAATAAACCGAGAACGAGAACCAGAACGAAAACGGTAAGCGAATAACATGCACGTGAAGATTTTTGAGAACGGAAACGGCTATGCATAGTGTATGTCAATAACGATATATAAAGTCGATATTACGCATTCTGATGTTATTTGAACAATGACATTCATGAGTACAAACCAGCCAAAATAAACACAGGTTAACCAACTTCAAAATTTAAGACGCGGAATATTTAAGAATTCAATTCACTTGGTAGTTTGGTCACTTATACACGTAGCATTTATATGGAAAGTGATTCTACTGAATTTCTGCTTTAGTTACAAGCAATGAATGGACAAGATATTATGTCACGGCCTCCTTACTAAAAAATATACCACGATGATAACAGAATGAATCTAGTAGGCTGTGACCGGAAACGAGAACGGCAAAGTTAAAACTTGATTAACTCTCCATTCCCGTTCCCGAGCTCTGGCAAACTTCTCGTTAATTGTCAATGCTCACGTTTAAATGCACTTATTTTTTAAAAAAATCTGTTGTCGTTCTCGTTGTCGTTTCCGTTCCCGATTTATTATGAACCAGCCTTTAGTCTCTGCATACGATTCATATTATCTTAATGTCGTCTATCATCTGATAACTTCAGATTTGTTGATAAAATGCACTTTGATTCTAGGTAATTCAATCATTTTATTTCTAATAGTAACTGTGTAACTCTAGAACCAGAACGGAAACGGGAAGCGAAGGACGTGAAGGTGAAGATTTTGGATTCTCAATAAACCGAGAACGAAAACGGCTATGCATATCGATATATATATATATATATATATATATATATATATATATATATGTGTGTGTGTGTGTGTGTGTGTGTGTGTGTGTCAATGACGATATTACACATTCTGATGTTATTTGTGTATAATTGAACAATCACATTCTCTCATGAGTACAAGACAGCCAACATTAACACAGATTAACCAATTTCGAAATTTAAGACACGGAATATTTAAGAATTCAATTCACGTGGTAGTCAGGTCACTTATACACGTAGCATTTATGGAAAGTGATTCTACTGAATTTCTGCGTTAGTTACAAGAGTAATGAATGGATAAAATATGTCACGAGCTCCTTGCTACAAAATTTACGACGATCAAATATCTTTTTGATGGCAACAGAATGAATCTAGTAGGCTGTGATCGGAAAACGAGAACGGAAAAACTAAAACTTGGTCAACTCTCCGTTCCCGTTCCCGGGCTCTCGAAAAAAAAATCGAAAAATCGAAAGAGAATTGGGAGGACAAATTTAATAGGTACGCAAAACGCGTCCTTGCAAGGGGTTGGGGGCTGTACAAAACTAAATATGTGAGCTCCAAGCCTGTTGGCCACTAGTCTCACTCCGGTTTACGCTGCTCCACTGAAGGAGCTCTAGAAAATTTTGAAGGAGAAGCCGAAATTGGACGTAACCTCTCAGGTACCACATACGCGAGGGGGACTGAGATTTGATCAAGTGATCACGGAACGGGGCGAGGAGGAGTTGGCTGGTGTTTGCCTTAGGATGGCAAGACCCTGTCATTTGTTTTTCTATGACAAAGCATGTGAAGGCCGTCGGAAGAAGCGCCGTGAAATCTAAATCTGCAATTTGAGAGGTCCCCGTGCATTCAATTTCCGACTAATTGAGTGACCTCGTATATTTAATAGACAATTTATAGGTTCTGAACTAGGGCATACGTCGTTTACAAGAAAGGGGAATATATATGGGGAAGGGCATATAGGTCCGTGGCCCATTTCTTATAGGGCTCATCCGACATTTGTCTTACGCCTGAGGAAAACCACGGATTATCTTAGGCAGGATGAGTTGTCTCATATATAAGAGACTAGCAATTTGGCTATTATGTAGGAGGTGATCCCGGGCTCTGGCAAGCTTCTCGTTAATTGTGAATGCTCACATTTAAATGCATTTATTTTAAAAATTCCGATGTCGTTCTCGTTCTCGTTTCAGTTACCGGTTTATTATGAACCAGCCTTTAGTTCCCGCGTACGATTCATATATCTTAATGTCGTCTATCATCTGATAGCTTCAGATTTTTTTGATAAAGTGCAGTATGATTCTTGGCGACTCAATTATGTTGTTTCTAATAGTAACGGTGTAACTCTAATAAGAGGAAACAAAATAGTAAAAGCAAATTCTGTTGTGAGTTGATCTCACTAGATAAACCGGAGATCATTTTTCGATTCTCTAAACTATTTCCAACTAAAGATTGAAGTAGACGTAAACAAAACCGAAATGTATTACTCCGCAATCGCAAGCTAGCTACCAAAGCAGCCACCAGGGCGCATTATTTTCAGCAAGTGAGCACGCAGGGCAGCCATCGTCTGATATATTGCAGACATTTCAACACATTCATTGAACTAACCCGTAAAATGCTCACAGAGGGTTAATATTTATTATTTCTCTACTGGGAATAGTGGATTTTCTTTTTCTGCAGATTCGTGATTAAATGTTATTCTTTGAAGAGTGGAGAATTTCTTTAATTCTACAGAAATTTATTTGAGGTTGGCATCACTGAATCTCGCACTGTATTATATCAGCTGTGCTCATGTGCTCTGTGAAGCTGCAAGTCACCTTGGGAGGGATTTAATGCCTATTACGCATGCGCGTTGCCATAATACACGTTACAATGATTTAACACACAATGTCTGAAACTACTAATATAAACATGTTGTTTAAATCGTAAGAAAGTGTTCTTATAAGCATGTTTAATTCACTCGTATTCCATGTATATTATACATTTTATTATTTTAGAAGGAACTATTTTAATGTGAGGAAGAAGATGACAAGCATGAGTTTGGAGACGTTGTGCGTCCAATAGCCAATCAGGAACCATTATGCCACGTGCATTTATTTACATTTACTTCAATCTTTAGCTGGAAAGAGAGTAGATGAAGAGTCAGCTGACCAGTTGTTCTGCAGCGGCTACAGCTGAGCTCGCAGGAGCAGTGAACAGTAACAAAAACGAGATGACAAGTGATCCAGGATTAGCTGCTATTAGACTCCGCCTATCAATCACTTCGTAAGTAGGGCAATGCACCAACAGACTTCCGCCTCGGGGGTCCAGCATTCTTATCGCGGCGCTGGATCTCTTCACAGTCCACAGACTAGCAACAGAGAGCTCTTCAGAGACGGAAGCCTCCGACAACTTCCGATGGATGACCCACTTCTGCAGCACAAGAGGTGGACAAATTGAGATTCGTCTTAGATTTATCTGAATAGAGCGCGGCGTCTTTTAAAACTGGCCCCGTGGGGTGGACAACCCGTTGACTGTAGTGGAGACGACACGTGTTCCTCATATTAATTACCAAGTCTATGCAGAAGCGATGGAGTTCTCAGTTGATATAAATAATGTCTAATAAACCTGAGGTAATTAATTTTTTCTTTGCTTAATTTTTTTTTTTGGTAATTTTTGTTCTTTATGTTTCTCTTTTCCTGTCTTCTTAATTAATTTTACCCATTCATCAATATAATTTTCTTTCTTTCATCTCCTCTGTATTTTTGTTTCTTTTCTTTGCTTTTTCGAATTAGGTATTTTGTATGTATGTACTGTATGTATTTATTCACACTGCAAATGGATATATACCCGGTGGCAGTGGTAACTAATTACAGTCAATAATGACAATTAATAATAAATAGAACTAATAAAAAACAATGATTAATAATAATGATAAATAATAATAATAATAATAATAATAATAATAATAATAATAATAATAATAATAATAATAATAATAATAAGGAGCATCCTGAATTAAATGAAGCATGATTACTTAAAATAACATTTAAAGTAGGCTAAATCTAATTTGTATCTTAACCCTAAGTTCCAACTAAGACCCACGAGTGTGACAGGTTTATACCTGCACAGATACCTTTCGGCAGTCCACATCTGTGGAGTAACGGTCAGCGTGTCTGGCCGCGAAACGAGGTGGCCTGGGTTCGGTTCCCGGTCGGGGCAAGTTACCTGGTTGAGATTTTTTCCGGGGTTTTCCCTCAACCCAATATGAGCAAATGCTGGGTAACTTTCGGACTTATTTCACCGGCAGTATCACCTTCATCTCATTCAGACGCTAAATAAACTTAGATGTTGATAAAGCGTCGTAAAATAACCTACTAAAAAAAACTTTCGGCACTACACTTATTTCGCTGTAAACTCACTCACTGCACTGATTCTATCCTGATTACACTAACACTTCAAAACCATTTTACTGTTCAAATATTTTGCACAGCCACTTCACCGACACAAACACACTTCACTTACACAATAGACTTCACTGACACTACACACTTCCTCACTGATAGAATACTTCAAATAACAAAATATCAATTACGCCCTTTAAGTAGTGTGTATAAATTACTACCGTACTATTAGTAAAGTCCTTAAGTCCTTTGGTTATTGGTAAGCCTTTAGTAAGTCTGCAGGTAAAGCATTCCAGTCCCTGATAGTACGATTGAGAAAAGAAAACTTTCCAGTGTCCGTCCTCTGTCTCTTTCCCTCAATTTATATGAGTGGTCGTTCCATGAAGAGTAATTTGGCGGCTGCAACTTATTTTTTATTTCTCTCCAGGCAGGCTCACCTCTGTATGTTTTGAACATTGCGCATAATCGAATTCGCGTTCTCCTGTCCTTGAGTGTGTCCAATTTTAATGGTGAATTATTACGACAACGAGAGCCCGTTTTTTAATCTTTTCCAGTGTCTTAATATGTTCTAATCTGTAAGGATCCCAACATGCAGCACCATATTCCATTACTGGACGAACTAGTGATTTATATGCAATCTCTTTGGATTTATCAGAGCCTTTTTGGTAGAGTGAAAGAGCAGAGTTTCTCGATTATGTCCTGATTATGTAGCCCGATTCTCTCCCAAAAGAATGTACAGCTCTACTTCTTCCCACCTGAAATCAAATTCACGGTTGGCATGGACCAGTTCCCTCCGAATTTAAATTATAAACACTGATAATAACACTGGTCTAGAATGAGTTTGCTATTGAACAAAAAAAGTGTACCAACCCTAATTTGAGTGTGCTGATTACAGATCTGAAATCCGTTTTCTTCTGCCACGTCACAATTTTAAAATAACAACATTTGTAACACATTTAGTTCCATTTTATTTAGGCTATTTTATTGTGATTTTGCTACTGAATAAAAACAAGTGTACCGACCCTAATTTGAGTGTGCTGATTACAGATCTGAAGTCCGTTTTCTTCCGCCACGTCACAATTTTAAAATAACAACATTTGTAATACATTTAGTTCCATTTTATTTGGGCTATTTTATTGTGATTTTGCTACTGAATAAAAACAAGTGTACCGACCCTAATTTGAGTGTGCTGATTACAGATCTGAAGTCCGTTTTCTTCTGCCACGTCACAATTTTAAAATAACAACATTTGTAACACATTTAGTTCCATTTTATTTAGGCTATTTTATTGTGATTTTGCTACTGAATAAAAACAAGTGTACCGACCCTAATTTGAGTGTGCTGATTACAGATCTGAAGTCCGTTTTCTTCTGCCACGTCACAATTTTAAAATAACAACATTTGTAACACATTTAGTTCCATTTTATTTAGGCTATTTTATTGTGATTTTGCTACTGAATAAAAACAAGTGTACCGACCCTAATTTGAGTGTGCTGATTACAGATCTGAAGTCCGTTTTCTTCTGCCACGTCACAATTTTAAAATAACAACATTTGTAATACATTTAGTTCCATTTTATTTAGGCTATTTTATTGTGATTTTGCTACTGAATAAAAACAAGTGTACCGACCCTAATTTGAGTGTGCTGATTACAGATCTGAAATCCGTTTTCTTCTGCCACGTCACAATTTTAAAATAACAACATTTGTAACACATTTAGTTCCATTTTATTTAGGCTATTTTATTGTGATTTTGCTACTGAATAAAAACAAGTGTACGACCCTAATTTGAGTGTGCTGATTACAGATCTGAAGTCCGTTTTCTTCCGCCACGTCACAATTTTAAAATAACAACATTTGTAATACATTTAGTTCCATTTTATTTAGGCTATTTTATTGTGATTTTGCTACTGAATAAAAACAAGTGTACCGACCCTAATTTGAGTGTGCTGATTACAGATCTGAAGTTCGTTACAATTTCAAAATAATAACATTTTTAATTTTTACATTTTTAATACATTTAGATCCATTTCATTTATTTTATTCTGATTTTGCTACTGAACAAAAAAAAAATGTACCAACCCTAATTTGAGTGTGCTGACTACAGATGTAAAGTCCATTACAATTTTAAAATAATAATATTTTTAATTTTTACATTTTTAATACATTTAGATTCATTTCATTTATTTTATTGTGATTTTGCTACTGAACAAAAACAAGTGTACCAGCCCTAATTTGAGTGTGCTGACTACAGATGTAAAGTCCATTACAATTTTAAAATAATAATATTTTTAATTTTTACATTTTTAATACATTTAGATTAATTTCATTTATTTTATTGTGATTTTGCTACTGAACAAAAACAAGTGTACCAGCCCTAATTTGAGTGTGCTGACTACAGATGTAAAGTCCATTACAATTTTAAAATAATAATATTTTTAATTTTTACATTTTTAATACATTTAGATTAATTTCATTTATTTTATTGTGAATTTGCTACTGAACAAAAACAAGTGTACCAGCCCTAATTTGAGTGTGCTGACTACAGATGTAAAGTCCATTACAATTTTAAAATAATAATATTTTTAATTTTTACATTTTAATACATTTAGATTCATTTCATTTATTTTATTGTGATTTTGTTACTGAACAAAACCAAGTGTGTCAGCCCTAATTTGAGTGTGCTGACTACAGATGTAAAGTCCATTACAGTTTTAAAATAATAATATTTTTAATTTTTACATTTTTAATACATTTAGATTCATTTTATTTTTTATTGTGATTTTGCTACTGAACAAAAATAAATGTATCAACCATAATTTAAGTGTGCTGATTACAGATCTGAACTTCATTTTTTCTGCCACGTCACAATTTTTAAATAACATTTTAATTTTTTTAATTTTTACATTTTTAATATATTTAGATCTATTTTATTTTATTGTGATTTTGCTACTGAACAAAAACAAGTGTACCAACCCTAATTTAAGTGTGCTGATTACAGATCACGTCACAATTTTAAAATAACAACATTTTTAAATTTAATTATGAAGGGTGTGACACTACTTTCAGGTCAAAACTGACTGCTATTGAACTCGAAGCTTGGGACACATTTGTACTAGTATCAACTAGGTTTTTAGGAAATTATCGAGCTGATAATTATGCTGAGCTAGTATGTAACATGCTTAGAGCATTTCAGAATCTAGATTGTCGCATGCAATTTAAAAATGCACATTCTTCATCCTCAGCTTGACCTTTTCCTGTTAAATCTCGGCTCCGTAAGTGCCGAACATGGTGAGAGGTTCCATCAGGACATATCAACGATAGAACCTAGGTACCAGAATCAATAAGGTCCGAGCATGATGGGTGATTTCTGCTGGTTCCTACAGAGATCAACCACATGCCAACATAAGCGAAAAACCAAAGGTCTCAAGCACTTTTAACAGATTTTTAGTACTTACTACATATTGTACAGTACGTGTAGGCCTATATCTTCTTACAAATGCATTTTAAATAATATAATATAACAATTTACAAAGAATATATAAACTAAGCTCAATTTGTATTTCTGACTTTACGGTACAGGTATATACTTAATAGTAAGATTTAGAATTAATGTTACAATCCCGTAACTTAAAAATCTGACGTGCTATGATAAATCTGATTACAGATATGGAATCAGCTCATCAACTTCAGTATAAAACACTTGAAAGTTCCTCAGTAGCAGACAAAAAGTTTTTTTTTTGTAGACTAGTGTAATCGGTAGTCCTATTTGGTAACAGACAACATTATTTTTTTAATTAGCTGTGAACAATGTAAGTTCCAATTCAAGTGTTCGTCAAATACTAGGCCAAGAAATACAACCCTAAAATAATAGACAACATAATACGTAAGACAATACACAATCACAAAAAACATAAGAATACAACACAAACACAAGAACACAAAAAATACATCACACTAACATACGAAAACAAAAACACACACAAAATTGCAACCTCATTCAAGAAATTAAATTACAACATCGCATACAGAGCAAATAACACTCTACAAAAACATCTCAACACATAAACAACACAAACAAACAAACAAACAAATACAACCACACAGGCGTATACAAACTCAAATGTAACATCTGCTACAACTTCTACATAGGATAGACAGGCAGATCGTTTCAAACACGTTACAAAGAACACATCACAGCCATAACAAAATAACAAAACACCTCCACATATGCAGAACAGATCACAAATGCTAACCACACCCACAGAGACATCAACACAGACATGGAAATACTACACATCCAACCAAAAAACCAGAAACTAAACACACTAGAACAATATGAAATATACAGACACACAAAAACACACCCCAACGAAATTCTCAACACACAACTCAACTTCAAAACACACACACTCTTTGACTCTACACTATACCACAGGAACACACCCTCATAGGAAATAGAACAAGTGGCGCCAAGACCAACAACGACCAGTTCTGAAGATGACCCATAAATAGGTCGAAACATGTAAACGAGGTACGTTGAAATTTAACACAGGAAAGTCTTACCATACATATTCCGAAGTGATACAGTGTTAAAAGTTGTGTAATCAAGATGTATATACCAAGCAATTTATTTGAATATGACTGGCACACTTGGTGCTCATTAATGTTTTAAACAATTAATTTCAAGCAGAATTCCACAAAATAGCCTCATAATATAAAGCCACTGTCTGATGAATTATCTAATTCTCGGCATTGCAATCCAACCAAATTTCTTACATTGTAGCAACTGCTGAAATACACACTGCCTGACTTAGTGCTCTGTTTATTCTTCCACTGTCCTCTTTGTTTGCTAGTTTGTCTCGATTTAATTATTAATTGCAATCCTCTTCAAAGGTAAATCTACGTAAATAACAAGCTACATCAGGAAAACCAGGGAAACATCTTATGTTTACTGTCCCGTTGTGCTAGATAAGGTGCACGTTGAACCCAACAAGACGCTGGAATCGCAGTCATTTGTTCCGTCAGCTCAGGACGAGCGAGGTGAAACACGCGTCATCTTTGCGTCATGGGCGGGAGGGACTTTCATCTCGGTTTATCAGTGAATTTCAAACTTCTTCCGTTGAAGTATCAAAACACTTATTTTCCTTCAGCAGAACTTTCGTTTCATCCCTACTGTTCTCCAATACTTGTATTATCTCACTGTTAATTTAATTCATTCTGTGTGTTAATAAATAAAGCACGTCATTTCTGGAATATGAGGGATTATCATGCTTATCTTTGGTGCTAAGAATTTCGGATCCAAATTGTCAGTGGATTTGTAGGCAGAAAAACTCATAAGTGTAGCTTCCATCAGATGAGGAAATGAAGTCTTTAGAATGATATAGTCGATTTTTTTTACATGAAGAAAGATGATTGAAAACAAAATTTTATGTTCAGGTCTATCACTGATGTATTATTGACTCTTCTGTGAGCAGTATAGGATGAAGATAAATGCAAACAAGACGAAGACCATGTTTGTCGCAGGAAAAATGAAGAAAATAAACTTGCGAATTCTAAATGAGGAGTAGTGCAAGTGAACATCTTCAAATACTTGGGGTGTCCTATAAGCAGTAAGGCGAGTTGCAGCCAGGAAGTCAAAAGGAGGATACCAAGGCCAAGGAAGCTTTTAACAGAAGTAGGAGCATCTTCTGCGGATCTCTGAAAAAGAACTAAGAAAGAGACAAATGAAGTGCTTTGTGTGGAGTGTAGCATTGTATGGAACAGAAACATGGGCATTACGACGAAGTTAAGAGAAACGAATACAAGCATTTTAAATGTGGATGTGGAGAAGAATGGAGCGTGTGAAATGGACAGACAGAATAAGAAACGTAGCTGTGTTGGAAAGAGTGGGTGAAGAAAGAAAGATGCTGAAACTGATCAGGAAGAGGAAAAGGAATTGGTTGGGTCACTGGCTGAGATGAAACTGCTTACTGAAGGACACACTGGAAGGAATGATGAACTGAAGAAGAGTTCGGAGCAGAAAAAGATATCAGATAATGGATGGCATTAAGATATGTGGATCATGTACGGAGACTAAGAGGAAGGCAGAAAATAGGAAAGATTGGAGAATACTGGGTCTGCAGTGAAAGACCTGCCCATGGCCAGAACACTTATGTATGTAGCAGAACTTCGAATGATTTGATTGTAAGATGTAACTTTAAATTAAAAACCCTGTCTTGAGAGTTATTGTTTCCGACACTAGAATTTTGTCAAGGAATGGGGGTTAATTATTAATTTTTTTTATAATTTACATATGGGCAGGGCATGTAGCACGTATGGGCGAATTCAGAAATGCATATAGAGTGTTAGTTGGGAGACCGGAGGGAAAAAGGCCTTTAGGGAGGCCGAGACGTAGATGGGAGGATAATATTAAAATGGATTTGAGGGAGGTGGGGTATGATGATAGAGACTGGATTAATCTTGCACAGGATAGGGACCGCTGGCGGGCTTATGTGAGGGCGGCAATGAACCTTCGGGTTCCTTAAAAGCCATTTGTAAGTAAGTAAGTAGGTAAGTTTATAATTTACATTATCAGTATTTAAAATTCTGTGTATTATTTATTACGAATATTATTGTTATTATTGTTATTGATATTATTATTATTATTATTATTATTATTATTATTATTATTATTATTATTTCAGTATATGGCATTGTGACTTTACCCTCTTAGTAATATTTAGTATAAGTTGGCAACACTGAAGAGACGGCCAAATTAGCCTTTCAAGAACTACTCTTAAGTGATCCTCACTATATTTGGCTGGATAAGACCGAGGTTTCGCCAGAGATTACTGGGTATTCGCCTTACAGTTGGGGAAAATCTCGAAAAGAAAAAAAACCAACCAGGTAATTAAACCGAGCGGGAATTTAACCCACAACCGAACGCAGGCCTTGATCAGCAGGACTCAGACCTTAATACGAAATTTTTCTTCTAGCTTCCAAAGGCAACAAGTTAGTGCTAGTGCCACGACTAGGAAAAGAAAGTGTTTTTAACTTCTTTGCCAGTCATCGTATGTTATTGGACAACCTTCTTATATTACATTAACTACACTGTTATCTTAATATATATAATAAGATAAACGAAAGACAAGAACAGGTGCACAATAACATTTGTTCTCATGTCAGAATAATTCTCACTGGGATTCAAATCCAGAATCTTCCTATACTGATGTTACAATACAAGTAATTCGATACAATCTAAAAAAAAAAATCCCGATGTGAAAGAATCAGGAAGAGACTCTACATTCTACAAGAGCATTAAACTTAATAGCAGCTGCAACCCAACATCAAATAGCACGACACAGAAATCGAGAAGCTTTGAGTTAATCAGTGATTATGTGTGTATAACTAGAAAAACTTCAAGGCTCGGAGATTAAAACTGTAGGCTAAGGGTCCGTGTTCTTTTATCTTAATGTTTTCCTGGTAGCAAAAATGGGGTCATTTTGTACTTTTTGATTAACACATAATTACGTATCTA
Source organism: Periplaneta americana (assembly GCA_025594305.2). Lineage (NCBI taxonomy): Eukaryota > Metazoa > Arthropoda > Insecta > Blattodea > Blattidae > Periplaneta > Periplaneta americana. The sequence continues at coordinate 16,605,535 of JAJSOF020000036.1, read as the reverse complement.
TATAACATACATTAAATACCTACAAATACACATACTATATAAAACGCAATAGATACATACATACATACATACACAATGTTCGTGATCCAACAGTAGCTCAGTCTGCTTTCAGCTTCTCATGAAAGGAAGCGGCGTTCAATCTCATATATTTTCCTGTGCTTACAATAATGTACGGATAAACTGGCTTGTTTCCTCTGATTAAGATTCTGGCTGATACTTGGTCAAAATGAAAGTAGCCGGCGTCTGAGAGACAAAGTTTCGGATATTTCCGTGAGCGCTCGGGTCAGCCAGGCTTTGTTCGAAAGAATGCGTATATTCTTCTAGTAGTTACAACTATTAATCACTAAAATCTTCCGAGTAAATAATTCATATACGAGATTTAAAACAGACAGATCGTTCAGAGTGTTTAAATAGTCAATATTGTAACACAAACACTATATACTGCATAAGAGGTTCTCAAGTGGAGTATGACCATTGTTAGTTACAATGCCATTCTGATTGCAGTAAAACTGTTAGCGTAGTTTGTAGAGCGATAGGTAACTTTTTTTTTCGTGTTAATAGGAACTTTTGACGCTAGATTGAAGTAACACTAAAGACGACAATTAGGGGATTTGATATTAGAATGCTATGTTAAATATTTTATTAATCCCTGCTGCTTTGCAGTCTATTGCCTAAGTAACGTTCAGTAAATATGTTCACGGTTAAATAATTGGCAATAATTAATTTGCAAGTTGTGCTACAGGGAATATGATTATTTATTATACTAATCTAAATCCGCGATCATCAGGGCCTAAACGTAGTAATTGCAAACAAAAAGAAAAACCATAATTCTGATGACAAAATATATTCTCATTTCCTGGAATTATAACCACAAATTTTCACCTATTTTGTAATTGTCTGTAAGTTAGTTGAAGTAACATAAGCAAAATTATTTGACTATATTACACTAAAACGCGTTATAAAAAATAAAAAAACAGAACAAAAAATTCACTACGGAGATATGAAGCATGCTGCAGAGGCAGCCCAAATCAGCGCCTTGTATTATGGAGTTAACTAAAGCGGCGCACGGAGGTTTACGGTAGAGACCTGCGCGCTCACCCGAAGGGACTTGGAAAATTTTAACTGCTCAAGAGACCGGCCAGTTTCATTTTGACCAAGTGTACATCTCTTATCAGGCAGTAATCTCACTTGACGATATGTGTCAGAGGAAGAACAAACTGTTTGTATGCATCTGAAGTCTGATTAGTTACTAGTCAGCGATGTATGTAATGGAGGGGGAAAGGAACTGGCCACCCTACCCTATTATCTCCTGGCTTAGTTGTCTCATAAGTGCTGCCTTATTGGTATCACTTGTGAGGTTCAGATCTGTCTTCTTACAGTTGACTAAACAACAACAAACTGGCATGTTATTAGGATGGGTATTTTCTAGGCTAGAGGGCCGTGGTCTGTCGGTGTTACAACCAAACGTTTCATCCACTACTCTGGTGGACATCTTCAGTGGCGTGGTACACGTGCGCAGAGAGATCTGCTGTGTGTATCAGGAACTGGCATTGAGACTGATAGCACGTCGATATTTAAGACCGTGAAAGCCTTCATTCTAACAAGGGAAGGGTTTCGGCTCGAACAGGAATTTCGTATCCAAAATTTGTATACAGGCCCATCTTTACATCTCGGTAAAGCTACAATGTAATGTGTGGTTTGTCTGTTAGAGCACTGTACAAGTTGAGGGGTGGGGAGAGCACTGCACAAGTTAAGGGGATGGGACACCTTACCCGTAAGCCTAGCCTATGTCAATATGCTGTACATGTCGAACATGGAGTCAGGCCACAATGGGAAAACCACTAGAGGAGGGGGATTCGATCCGATGCTGTGGGTTGAAATTCGGCGTAGCTCAGTGGTTAGAGCGCTTGGTACGTCAAGCTAGGGACCCGGGTTCGATATCCGGCGCCGGAGCAAATTTTTCTCCTCTGATATCAACTATAGTAGAGAAGTTTTCATCTGTATCATAGTATCAGAACTGATTTTCTTAATACGTCTTCTGTTTTTCTTATTAGAAATTTAAAACAAATGTTATTTTGTTTGTACAGTATATATCCATAACAAATGTGAGGGCTTACAGGCTAAAAATCTGATTTTTTATTATTTTGATAAGCTTAAAACTTATTTTTTATTATTTATTCAATAAAGTTCGTGTATGTTAGTGATATAATACCTTTCTACTGGTTTTAATACCTAAATACTCTAATTAAAAGAAGTCTCAGACTTTCTATGCAATAACGGCTTAAGTTATCTATATTTTATCTACAAATATTTAAAAATGGTTTGTGTTTAAATTATAACTGATAATAATAATAATAATAATAATAATAATAATAATAATAATAATAATAATAATAATAATCCGTGGCGCTACAGCCCACGAAGGGCCAAGACCGACCAGCCGGCTGCTAGCCTCACGGCCACATGCCGAAGCAGAGGTGGACGATCATCCAAAAAGAATGGAGGTACCGTGTGGTCAGCACGATGAGCCCCCCATCCGTTATAGCTGGTTTGCGTAACCGTATTTCACTACCTATCGCAGCTCCCCAAGTGCATCACGATGCTGGGTGGGCTCCGGTCCCATACACTGGCCGAAATTTCATGAGAAAAATAATTGATATTGGATTTAAATAATTTATACGTCAAAAATATTAAACAAAACAACTGATGCGAGTAGCTATAAGTACTAATAAAATTTCTACATTGTTCTAAAACTCTGACATTGTTTTTCTTTCTCAAAACTTACCATTTTCAGCTTAAGCTATTATTGCACCCAGTGCCTCAATTGTGGAGTAGATATGAAATGATACATAAGGAAACGACAATTATTCCAAAGGAACTCACTGTAGCAGTATGTCTGTCCACCACAAATTTCACTTGAAGTCTTCGGAATTTAAACCTTAACCTCAAGCCGGAATATACGATGTTATATCCGTTCGGCTAACGGTGAGCTGGTTCAGACTGCAAAGAAAGGAATAAAATGTGTTCCAGCATTTACAAATGTAGTGTTTGTTTAGATTCGTGACTTCACGGCAACTGGATGCCTTAGCAAAAAGCGCTGAACTGAACAGTCGCTTGCAGTGAATAATGGTGGGTGGTTAGCAAATTGATTACGTCATATTTTGAAAGTTCCGGATGTTGATTAATGTATTATTGAGATTCCAACTAATTATAATTGCGTGACCTTGAATACCCTTCCACAATTCTAGGAATTCATGTCTCATTACAACATTAAATTTTAATAATATAAATACATGTAACTTCTAAACCTTGAATTGACATTCGAGAACACTGAAAGAAGTCATAGAATATTAGTTTTATAATCTGAATTGCAATATATTGCAATATGGTGAGCCGTCATTGTCCATGTTTTGGAACCATAATAATGGGTACTGACATTATCTTATATACGCCAACTTTTATTATTGAGTCCTTTCTGGCCTTGTTTTTAATGTTTGTTTTAACGTACCTGTTATATGGCTAAATCCCGGCGCCGGAGAGAATTTTTCTCCGTTCCATTACTCTTTCATCGTATGATGACGCAGAATATCTGCATGGAAATATCATATGTACTTCGGTACATTAAAATAATATATATGATATGCGAAAGACGGCGCTTATTCCGTCGGATCCCGGCCAACTAGTCACTCATAACGAGTGCACCTCAGCACATGTGTGGACTTCAGTCCTACGTTCATAGACATCTATGACGTAGTGCAGAGGGCGGCCACTAGAGGGAACCCAAGAGTTGGAACTTAATCTGAGACGATTCTGTCCGACGCCGGGATGGGTATCCGTTGTGGCTTAGTGGATAAAGCATCAGCACGTAGAGCTGAAAACCCGGGTTCAAATCCCGGCGCCGGAGAGAATTTTTCTCCGTTCCATTACTCTTTCATCATATGATGACGCAGAATATTTGCATGGAAATATCATATGTACTTCGGTACATTAAAATAATATATATAAATTTATTTAGTTTATTGTGAATGTCTATTTCATTCGTAAATGCTATTTTGTGACCAAGGAAGTTAAATTTTGTTACCTGTTCGATAGTTTTATTTTCTAAGATTATTTTAGACCGAACTGGATGGGAGCTTTCAAAAGCCATTAATTTTGTTTTTTTTTTTTCCGGCGAAATCTCCAAGTTACATGTTTTTGCAATTATATTTAATTTATATGACATTCTTTGCTGTTCGTCATTTTTTACCAACAGTACCTGGTCATCTGCGAAAGCCAATCTTTTCACTATTAAATTTCCAAAGTTAATTCCTCCGGTTATCTGTTGTTTCTATATTTGTGTCATGTCGTTTAGATATAAATTAAAAAGAGTGGTTGAAAAAGGGCAACCTTGTCTAACTCCTCTAGAAATCATTATAGTTTCTCGGTGACTTATTAATCTGTGGCTGGGAGGAAAAAGGTCTTAAGTAAAAATTTTATACTTTTCAGGAGAGCAGTAGAAAGATTGAAATTGATGTCAATTATAGAATTATTTTAATTAAGAGGTTTTTCCTGGATACTATTTGTTTATATTTCTTCTAAACTAAGTAATGTTGCTCATTTAACGATTTTCTTGATTATTTCTAAAATTAGCCGCACTTAAGCCCTTTTAAGGCTAGAACTCAAATTGAGAAGAAGGGACTCTTTAAACATAAGACCTTCTTCATGTCAAAATAAATGGTAAATATAAATTACCGTATTAGGAATGCAAAATAGGTCTTAAACAATTATAGGACTGTTTACCTGGTGCTTAAAGTTTTAAAAGGAAAGGGCATAAGTATGTGATAAAATAGCTAAAATACAAGTTAAACCTTTTTAATAGGGAAGCATGGAAAGTAAACATGTGATGTTTGTAAGGAATAAAGAATTAAATATTCTTAAGTCTTTTATTCTGTGTGTGCTCGATTCAAAAAGTACTTAGGACATTTGGTAACGCTCTATAAATTCAGTCCGAAGTCTTATTTGTCTTCAACCGTTTTATCAGATTGTAGAGAATTGTTTCCGCTTTAGAATATATAAAAATCTCATTTTCACAAAACATTGACTTAAGGCCTTTTTCCTCCTGGCCACAGATTTTTATTTTTGTTTTTTCATATAATCTTTTAATTACTTCTATTAGGTGCAAACACCATGTATTGTGGGCCCCTATCACCACGGCATGGCGCGTCCTCAGGTTGCGGATCGAGGAGACGGCCTCCAGATATGGAGGGTAGCTGTGAATATATTGAATAAGCAGTCGCAGACAGCCGATGAGGGGTGGTCCTCCAGCTTGGAGGTTGAACGAAGGGCTAACAACCCATCACCGTAAAAAACAGCTTGTTACGAAACATTCAAATAAGCCTCGGAATGGGACTGATTCTCTGGCACGACCACAGTATTAGGAAGATTAAATCGAGACGTTTGAGATAGGCAGGGCATGTAGCACGTATGGGCGAATCTAGAAATGCATATAGAGTGTTAGTTGGAAGGCCAGAGGGAAAAAAACCTTTGGGGAGGCCGAGACGTAGATGGGAGGTAATATTAAAATGGATTTGAGGAAGGTGGGATATGATGGTAGAGACTGGATTAATCTTGCTCAGGATAGGGACCTATGGCGGGCTTAGGGGAGAGTCGGGTAGTATCGGACATCGAGTAGTATCGGACAGTGCGTTTCTTTCATCTACCACCATACGGTAGTACCTGAATGACATGGTTACGTTTCTCTATGCGACATCACAGAAACGTAACCATGTCAATCAGGTTCTATCATCGTGTGGTAGATGAAAGAAACTCACTGTCCGATATTACCCGATGTCCGATACTACCCGACTCTCCCCTATGTGAGGGCGGCAATGAACCTCCGGGTTCCTTAAAATCCAGTAAGTAAGTAAGGTGCAAACAGAATCAAAGTAAGAAAGTAAAACTCAGTTCCTATGGAAGAAAATATGTTGCCATTTCGCTGTGGATAATGGAATTGAGTGAAACTTTATTAGTAGTAGAAATAGCACTACTTGGCCACGGCAGAACCGATAAAACCACTGAAGAATAAAGGATATTTTCTATCTGCAAATGAAAGACAAATTAAGAATAGGAGAGAAAATGAAAAACATAAAAGAATTAAATAATAAAAAAAATCAAGGAGGAGCCCCTGGGATTATCTGATGAAGTTTTCTGCCAACGACACAATGAAGAGAGCAAGTTCTTCCTACCTTGTTGCACGTATGAATAACAAGAATCTTGTTGTTGGCCTCAGGGATAAACTGTAGTTATCAATCGCAGATCCAATCTGTGCGTCTCGTGGCCTTGAACCCTCTTAACCCCGACTCAAACCCGCGTTGCTCTCATACATAAAATTTGCGGTTCGTAGACTTGACAGTCGTAAAGCGAGTTTCATGTAATTCACGCAGATGCATGCACGTTGGATGTAGAAAAGTTGTACTATCAGCTTTAGTGTTTACAGAGTGCATCGCAAGTCTGATTCCTCAACAATTCAGTTCTGAGAAATATCAACACTAGGCCTATTTTTGTTGTTTCTAATTCAATACACAGCACATAGGCTACTCTGTGTTGGTCGGTCCCGGAGTACACAAAGGTTAAGAGTAAGTTATACTAAGTTTTGGTTAATTTTGGTAAATGTCTTTTTTTTTATACTTACTTACAAATGGCTTTTAAGGAACCCGGAGGTTCATTGCTGCCCTCACATAACCCCGCCATTGGTCCCTATCCTGAGCAAGATTAATCCAGTCTCTACCATCATATCCCACCTCCCTCAAATCCATTTTAATATTATCCTCACACCTGCGTCTCGACCTCCCCAAAGGTCTTTTTCCTCCGGTCTCCCAACTAACAAACTATATGCATTTCTGGATTCGCCCGTACGTGCTACATGCCCTGCCCATCTCAAACGTCTGCATTTAATGTTCCTAATTATGTCAGATGAAGAATACAATGAGCGCAGTTCTGTGTTGTGTAACTTTCTCCATTCTCCTGTAACTTCATCCCTCTTAGCCCCAAATATTTTCCTAAGAACCATATTCTCAAACACTCTTAATCTCTGTTCCTCTCCCAAAGTGAGAGTCCAAGTCTCACAACCATACAGAATAAGCGGTGATATAACTGTTTTATAAATTCTAACTTTCAGATTTATTGACAGCAGACTAGATGGAAAAAACTTCTCAACCGAATAATAACATGCATTTCCCATATTTATTCTCTGTTTAATTTCCTCCCGAATGTCATTTATATTTGTTACTGTTCCTCCAAGATATTTGAATTTTTCAACCTCTTCGAAGGATAAATCTCCAATTTTTATGTTTCCATTTCGTGCAATATTCTCGTCACGAGACATAATCAAATACTTCGTCCTTTCGGGATGTACTTACAAACCTATCTCTGTACTTGCTTCAAGTAAAATTTTCATGTTTTCCCTAATCGTTTGTGGATTTTCTCCTAACATATTCACGTCATCCGCATAGACAAGAAGCTGATATAATCCGTTCAGTTCCAAACCCTGTCTGTTATCCTGAACTTTCCTAATGGCATATTCTAGAGTGAAGTTAAAAAGTAAGGGTGATAGTGCATCTCCTTGCTTTCGCCCGCAGTGAATTGGAAAAGCATCAGATAGAAACTGACCTATAGGGACTCTGCTGTAAGTTTCATTGAGACACATTTTAATTAATCGAACTAGTTTCTTGGGAATACCAAATCCAATAAGAATGTTATACAAAACTTCTCTCTTAACTGAGTCATATGCCGTTCTGAAATCTATGAATAACTGATGTACTGTACCCTTATACTTCCATTTTTTCTCCAATATCTATCGAATACAAAAAATCTTATCAATAATCGATGTATTACGCCTAAAACCACACTGATGATCCCCAATAATTTCATTTACATACAGAGTTAATCTTCTCAAAGAATATTGGACAAAATTTTGTACGATGTCAACAAAAGTAATATTCCTCGAAAGTTACCACAGTTAGTCTTGTCCCCCTTCTTATGCTTAATCTACATTATCATTTTCTCTGGCACTTTTTAGCGGCCCAATAATGGTGCCACCTATTGTGAACTAGCGGAACTATTTCAAAGTTTGTCAATTTTTCATATCTTTGGTTGTGACTTATCCCGTGGTTAGAAAGTATGCTTACACGATCACAAAATGGGATATCTTTGAACGTCAATGTACGTGTCTTTAATCTACGTTACATGGCCTACTACTCCTACATGTTTACAGTCCCTCCGGAGGAAGCCATGGCAAGGTTTTAACGCCCTTTAATATATGTACACATCGAGTTTGAACCCGCAAATCTCGAATCCAACGCTTAGCGCGGTAGCCAATAGACCAATGGCCACCACAATCAAGCAAAAATTGTATGTGAATAATAATTTCACCAGTGCTGGCAATATTAGTCATTTTCAGCTGGAATGTATTTTTGTTTAATGATTGTTTGCTTGAAAACTACATCTTACCTTGCACTACGTCTTTGAAAATACGCATCACGTGACACATACTTTCTCGTTATACAATTTGTTCAACCTGAAACAATTTTGTTTGTCATATTGTAGTTAAATTGTTGCCTACATTCCATAACCACATTCTTACACGATGGTATTTTATATTCGATCTCCGTTACCTGACTCACACACGTTGGCACACATACGAACACGCGTACAGATTCGTAAATCCACGTAAAACTGCTATTTATAAGACAAAATAAATTAGGAACAGGAAGCTCAAAATAAAGCCACAAAGATATAAAAAATACACAGGGAATAATACAATAAATGGGGAGAAAGAAGATATTTAACTTTATTTATAAACTGTAGCGAATCTATATATATAATTTGAACTGGTAATGGAAATTACGGGAAAACGGCTGGACGGATTTTAATAAATGACCCCTCATTTTTAAGCTTGGAACTCAAAGTTTTTCGGAAAAATAGTAGTTTTCAGTGAAATGTCAATTTTTAAACATAATTTTCCTATTTTCCAAAATCCATCTGTCGTCAGTTTTGAGGACTACCTAATAGCATTCACGGCCGACTTGATATAGGCCTACCCTTCGCTTTTTTGTAAAGGAGAAGCGACGCGAGCATCAAGTCGGCTGTGTTGCATTTCAGAATAAAACAAAACACATGCTACAGTAAACAATATTACACGAAGGCCATGATCTGCAAGAATGCTGACATATTTAGAGCACAAGTTAAATTGGTTATTAAAAACTTAACTTACTAAAAATAATTTACAGGTTCGATTCTGTGGTGTGTAATTTTCTGGGTACAGCTGTGTATTGGATATTAAAAACTACAAAACTTGAGGTGGTTTGATGACATTATTACCATTAGAAATGAAATATTATTGTAGTTAACGCCATGATGTGACTATTTTTCATTAATTATACATATTAATGCTGTATTGATGATATGAAAGTGAAACGTTTTGGGGTTATATAAGTAGATGTAGAGAATAACTTAAATTAGATTTTGATTTCTATATTTTACTGAGTGGCGGCTATATAGTATAATAGTATATGTTACTGAAAGCTATAAAAGTTACGTAAAATAATATTATTAAAAATCAAATATTTTTATATTTATTAATCAAGTGGGGTTGGGTCTTTTTCATATATTTAATGGCGGTGTGGTGTAGATATTTATATGCGTGGTTCTCTTCAGTATTGGCTCGAGAGAGAGTATCTTTTATTATTGGAAGCAAATAACTTTCCGAATGTCTGGTATTCTTCATTGAAAATAAATCTGAAAAATGTTTATTTGAACGTCTAATGAACTTAGTTTGCAGCATTTGCTGCACAAGCCACTAGTATGCTCTATATATATGTGTGTGTAAATAATTTTATTGCAAATATATATAAAATAGCTTTATATATAGTAGAGCATTCGATATGTAATAGCAACAATGCTTTAAATCAGTGCTCCTAGCAAATACCTTACTATAATAATACCGGACAGCTGTAGCGGAACGGCGTGGAATTACGTCCACAAATACAAATATTAACATAGCGGGATTCGGACTATTGTTTAAAACGTGAGTTACTAATGTGGAATAATTTATGAAACACTTAAGAAATGTTGAATAGTATTTAATGTAAAATTATTATCTTATATCAAAGCTGTACATTATGAGAAATATTGCAGAATTCATGTTACTTTCCGTAATTAATTGTTACATATTTTTTCTTTGGTTTAGTGAGACAAAAACAATTCTGACATTAAGAATGAATTTGCAATAATGCTTTACATATGCATTGCTGACAACTGCAAAGATAAAATTGATAGTAATCTAATGCTTGTAATAATTAGTAAAGGCATGTGGACAACAATGAAATTTAATTTGACTATTACACTCTTACTACGTCATACTACTTTCGACCAATAAAACGGTACGAAAGGACGTATTTCAACCAATCATGGCTGATTATCGCACAATTTTATCGCGTCCCTAGCATTTGTTTAATTTTATCGCGTCCCTAGCATTTGTTTAATTTTATCGCGTCCCTAGCATTTGTTTCTTTGTTTGCCAACATTTGAAACTGCGCTGGTCTGGACGTCAAAAAAAAATAGTAAATTACAAACCACTCCAGTCGATGCACAGCAGTTTCAAATATGACTCGCATTGGCATTCAAGAACAAGAATTAATAAAAATCACTGATCATACCTATGCATCTTCTGAAATCCGATTTACAAATAAATGAAGAGCACCATTCGGAAATCCTGAATAGGTTGAATACACCATGTAGGCCTAAATCAACGAGTTCCACTTCTATTATGCACACGTCCAATATAATATCAATTGAATCACCAACCACATTCAAATTTGAAAATTGTACATTCAATAATTATTCCTTTTAAAATTATTCATGTTTATTTTTTATGTCGTCGTCGTTAATTAAAACTTTTCTAACACTTGTGTATATTAGTTAGGTTATGTTATAGCTTCTGCTATATGATATTATGGATAGTCACGTATCAGAGATTGTTTAATATTAAGATTTATTGAAAATCATCTGTCAAGTGACGTTGATTACTGGGATTCGGATAATTGAAGTGGAATGCAACTGTCTTAATAAAAATGAAATTGAATCAACAAAGCCTTCTTGACTAGTAACCGTCTACAGAGTTCAATGAAGATTCCATAGTTGGCACAACTGCCATCTAGCGTAATGGTGCAATAATACATTTGAAGACAGGTTTATTTTCGTAAGTCAATTAATATTTTATTGTACTGGAGTACTTTGTTACTTATAATCTTTATATGCTTTCTTCTAATCGTGTAATAGTCAATTAAATCCCACTCGAGTTTTGATTTTCTCTAGATAAATCAAAACCTCTAGTGAGATTACTGTTGATAAAACCTTAAAATTTCCATTTATTAGGTATACATAAAAAAAAAGCTATCACACAAAGACGAAGGAATTAGGCCTACTAAAGAATGTTGTTGACTCAAGTTTTATGATCCCTCGGAAATTGAAAGTACGATCTGGAGCAATTTGTAATGCTGTAACTGTAGCAATTATAAACAGCACATATACACCCTGACATTTTAACATAGCACTAATTAATAAAACTATTAACTAACCCAGCAACAATATACATTGCAGTTAATTACAGCTTGTTTCGCGAGTATCGCTACACATGCCGCCTAGGTAGCAGCACCAGCGTCGTTCGCTCGCAGAACTGCTAGCTGTCCGGTATTATTATAGTAAGGTATTTGCTCCTTGTGGTGACCAATGAAGTCTTGTACTACGTAATACAGCAGTGATTGTTCATAAATTTTCAATATTGAAAGTCTCGAAATAGCTATATTTTGTAAATATAGTGACTGTTTCTCAGTTGTAGTAAACAATACAGCCCTAAAGGCACGAACAAAGATGCTTCATAAAAATCCAAGTTGCAAGAGAAAAACATGCAACTAAGTGCTTTAGGGCATTACAAGAAGGCTGTGGGAGAGAAGTCCTACCATACTGAACTATTGCAAGTTGGGTGGAAGCGAGGCGTTCGCTTTCAATCAAGAGTTGACATCCGAAGAGCTTTAGATTGATCGGTGAGAGATATCAATGAATGCTACTGCAGATGGAGTCAGCCATCTCACAAGGATTTGGCAACGTATTTTTGACATGTTATTTAAAGTATGTAATGCCAAACATAACTTAATTAAATTTAATGTGAAAGAGTAACTATGTTCCACTACTTTTCGAATGCCCTGGTGTCGACCTGGTTGGCGAGTTGGTATAGCGCTGGCCTTCTATGCCCAAGGTTGCGGGTTCGATCCCGGGGCAGGTCGATGGCATTTAAGTGTGCTTAAATGCGACAGGCTCATGTCAGTAGATTTACTGGCATGTTAAAGAACTCCTGAGGGACAAAATTCCGGCACATCCGGCGACGCTGATATAACCTCTGCAGTTGCGAGCGTCGTTAAATAAATCATAACATTTTTTTAACATCGAATGCCCTGGTATATTGTAACCATTTCTATAGTTATTTGTTTGGATTTTTATGAAGCACCTTTGTTCATACCTTTAGGGCAGTATTGTTTACTAACTTATAAATCAGTAATAACGAGTGTATTTACAAAAAAATGCAAATTCGAGATATTAGGCATGTGGTGAGCGTATTGTAGCGGCCATCTACTTTTTTTAACACATTCCACATTTTACAATCTGTCTACAAGAGACAATAAGTAAATATTATAAAAGAATATGACATGAGTGGAGATGTTATCCCATGGCAACACTCCAAAAGAAAAATAACAATATTTCAAATAGCTGTAGTAAAAATGAATGGAAGTCAAGAGCATTGGTCCTTTTAAGTCTTCTTATTGTTTCACTATTATCCAGCAAATTTAATGCATGATGATTGGGATGTTGATTTAATCGGTGCAGGTATTTTTTTTTTTTACTGAATTTAGAGATTTCTTCTTTCACAGTTGAAATGTTGAGGTCACGATGAATAACATCATTACGGACATACCATGGTGCAGTGACAATGGAACGTAAAATTTTGGACTGATACCTCTGCAGTATTTCAATGTTTGAGTTGCTAGCAGTTCCCCACAGTTGGATGCCGTATGTCCAGATTGGTTTTAGTATGACTTTATAAACAAGAAGTTTATTTTCTAATGACAGTTTTGATTTAGGTCCCAATAACCAGTAGATTTTTGATGTTTTAAAATATAATTCTTTACGTTTAGTTTCAATATGTTTACGCCGTGTTAATCGGCGATCTAAATGCATACCTAAATATTTAACATCGTCTGCTTCAGGAAGTTCTTTGTTGTAAAGTGTTACAGGAGGACAGTTTTCAATTCTGGTTCCGAAAGTAACATGAACTGATTTGTTTTCACTCGCTTGTATTCTCCATTTAACTAGCTAGTCTTCTGTTTCTTTCAATTCATTCTGCAGGTTTTCAGATGCTGTTGATGGATCTTCATGTGAAGCAAGAATAGCAGTGTCATCAGCAAAAGTAGCCACCAATACAACGGCCATCTACTGAATTAGTTATTAGTGGGGAAAAACACCATAGTCCTATGTTATAGGAGTGGACATTTTCATTGGTTTTCATAAAAAACCATAGTCCAAAGACTTTTTTTGTTGTAAAAACAGCCAATGTCCAGGACGATGGTAGCATTTGGAAATATCCCATTCATATGTAACAAACCTCCTACATCTATATTAAGTATTAAATTACATAATTCTGTTTGTTGTCTTATACAGTGTAACTGTCCGATTATTAAAGAGTCCTCTGAAGTTAAATATTTAGGCATAATTTTCGATAATCATTTAAAATGGAACCAACACATTAATTACCTTTGTAATAAATTACGTAAAATAGTATATTATTTTGTTTTATTGAGGAATTACTTGTCAATAAGTTTATTATGCACAATATATTTAACTTTATTTCAATCGGTAATTATGTATGGAATTGTAGGATGGGGTAGCTCATTTAAATCCAATTTTAATCCACTTTATTTATTACAGAAGAAAATAATTAAAATATGTCTTCTACTTGATTTTCCATCTCAAAATTTGTTTTTAGACTTTAATGTACTTAACGTAAGACAAATGTATTATATTGTATTAATAAAATTCATACATAAAAATCGAAATAATTTTGAATTGTATTCTCATAGTTATGAAACAAAAGGTATGAATTCTTTAAGATTGTTTGAGCCAGAATGCAACACTGTTACAGTATTTAATCATAGTAGTAATTTAGGCGCAAGAATATATAACAAATTTATATTTAAATATCCTAATCTTGTCAATTCTAATAGTTCTAGTATTAAATTTAAAAAGTTATGTATGGATTTTATAAAAATTGAAAAATTGTAAATTTAAATTTATATATTCTAATTGCATAGTAGAACAGTTATATTATCGGTAGTTCTGTATGGTTGTGAAACTTGGACTCTCACTTTCAGACAGGAACAGAGGTTAAGGGTGTTTGAGAATAAGATGTTTAGGAAAATATTTGGAGCTAAGAGGGATGAAGTTACAGGATACTGGAGAAAGTTACACAACGTAGAACTAAACGGATTGTATTCTTCACCTGACATAATTAGGAACATTAAATCCAGACGTTCGAGATGGGCAAGGCATGTAGCACATATGGGCGAATCCAGAAGTGCATATAGAGTGTTAATTGGGAGTCGGAAGGAAAAATACCTTTGGGAAAGCCGAGAAGTAGATGGGAGGATAATATTAAAATGGATTTGAGGGAGATGGGATATGATGATAGAGACTGGATTAATCTTGCTCAGGATAGGGACCGATGGCGAGTTTATGTGAGGGCGGCAATGAACCTCCGGGTTCTTTAAAGGCCAATAGTAAGTAAGTAAGTATGTAATTGCATAGTATACATAAGACAAATTGTATTGTATAATTATTAATTTCAATTCAGGAATCCGCCCCTGAGCATTCTTTCAGGGGCGAGCTAAAGTTTTCCTGTATATATTATATTTTATGTTACAATTATTAGCAAAATAATAAATAAATAAATAAATAAATAAATAAATAAATAAATAAATAAATAAATAAATAAATAAATAAATAAGTAAATAAATAAATAAATAAATATCATCTTGAAAAATTATCCATACAATTTAAACTGTAGTAGATTGGCAGTACTGCTTCTTATGTATACGGCAAAAGCCATCGCAGACAAAAATACTTTGGCATGTAAATTGTTGTATTAGTTAAGGAGTCATCTTTAGTAACAGAAGTAACTCCATGGAAGAAACATGAGCAACGAAATGAGAAGAAACAGAAGATAAAAGAAGAGGTACAAGATTATTTTTCTTAAAACAACCAATTTCCACAGTTACCTACATTTACACATGTATTTCTATGAGGCAATATAACTCACATCCAACCACGTAACACAACACAAACAAGCTGCATTCCGAACAATGGTACACAGACTACTCAATATACCAATGAACCAACAGGATTACAACGAAGAGCTAAACACAATTAAATACATAGCACAAGAAAACGGATACAACCCCAACATAATAGACAGCATAATACGAAAGACAAAACATAATCACAAAAAACTTAAGAATACAACACAAACACAAGAACACAAAAAATACACCACACTAACATACGAAAACAAAAACACACACAAGGTTGCAATCTCATTCAAGAAATTAAATTACAACATCGCATACAGAACAAATAACACTCTACAAAAACATCTCAACACACAAACAACACAAACAAACAAATACAACTACACAGGCGTATACAAACTCAAATGTAACACCTGCAACATCTTCTACATAGGACAAATAGGCAGGTCATTTCAAACACGTTGCAAAGAACAAATCACAGCCATAACAAAGTTACAAAACACCTCCACATACGCAGAACACGTCACAAATGCTTACCACACCTACAGAGACATAACACAGACATGGAAATTCTACACATCCAACCAAAAAGCCAGAAACTAAACACACTAGAACAATACGAAATATACAGACACACAGAAACACATCCAAATGAAATTCTCAACACACAACTCAATTTCAGAACACACACTCTTTGACTCCACATTACACTACACAAACACATCCCCACAGGAAACAAAACAAAAGGCGCCAAGACCAGCAACAACCAGTTCTGAAGAAGCCCATAACAGGCCGAAACATGTTAACCAGGTACGATAGAATTTAGCATATATTATACATATTCCGAAGTGATATTAGTGTTAAAAGTTGTGTAATCAAGATGTATTATAAATGTACTTCAGTTTTCTCAAGTTTCTACAACACTTAAGAAATGGCATGATGAATTTCATACTTGAAGTGTCAATAACACACATGTCAGATAGTTCTTTTATTTCTTCTGAAAATTTATGTTTTTGGACTATGGTTGTTTTTCCAAAAATTCCCTTCAATTTTTTACGGTTTTGCTCAGAAGGAAATATTTGCAACTTCTAGTTTTTGTAAAGGGGAATGACAATATATGATAGAAACATTTACCTGAGCGAAATCACGGAACACAAATCAATAGTCAATGGGATCGGCAATATCAAAGAACGAGTAACGGTGAGTGGGCGTAAGTAATTTGTAATTAGATTACAGATGTGGATGGGATTGTATTTTATTATTCGCATTATTTTTTGAAGTGACTACTGTCCGTTACTCAGGAGAAGACGAGCGAAAAGAATGTGACCTTCTTGACTATCGCTGCTGATTATTATAAACATCGCTCAGATAAGCATCCCAGTAGCCAGGTTATTACTCGTGCAGGAAACATGAGTAACAATGCGTATGTAAATTAAAGCTAAGTTGAACAGAAGGAGACCTAATGTTTCCGCTTACTGCAGTACAAATATTGATTATTATAAACATCGCTCAGATAAGCATCCCAGTAGCCAGGTTATTACTCGTGCAGGAAACATGAGTAACAATGTGTATGGAAATTAAAGCTGAGTTGAACAGAAGGAGACCTAATGTTTCCGCTTACTGCAGTACAAATATTGATTATTATAAACATCGCTCAGATAAGCATCCCAGCAGCCAGGTTATTACTCGTGCAGGAAACATGAGTAACAATGCGTATGTAAATTAAAGCTAAGTTGAACAGAAGGAGACCTAATGTTTCCGCTTACTGCAGTACAAATATTGATTATTATAAACATCGCTCAGATAAGCATCCCAGCAGCCAGGTTATTACTCGTGCAGGAAACATGAGTAACAATGCGTATGTAAATTAAAGCCAAGTTGAACAGAAGGAGACCTAATGTTTCCGCTTACTGCAGTACAAATATTGATTATTATAAACATCGCTCAGATAAGCATCCCAGCAGCCAGGTTATTACTCGTGCAGGAAACATGAGTAACAATGCGTATGTAAATTAAAGCCAAGTTGAACAGAAGGAGACCTAATGTTTCCGCTTACTGCAGTACAAATATTGATTATTATAAACATCGCTCAGATAAGCATCCCAGTAGCCAGGTTATTACTCGTGCAGGAAACATGAGTAACAATGCGTATGTAAATTAAAGCTAAGTTGAACAGAAGGAGACCTAATGTTTCCGCTTACTGCAGTACAAATATTGATTATTATAAACATCGCTCAGATAAGCATCCCAGTAGCCAGGTTATTACTCGTGCAGGAAACATGAGTAACAATGCGTATGTAAATTAAAGCCAAGTTGAACAGAAGGAGACCTAATGTTTCCGCTTACTGCAGTACAAATATTGATTATTATAAACATCGCTCAGATAAGCATCCCAGGTTATTAGCAGGAAACAGGTTATTACTCGTGAACAGAAGAGAAACATGAGTAACAATGCGTATGGAAAATTAAAGCGTATGGAAATTAAAGCTGAGTTGAACAGAAGGAGACCTAATGTTTCCGCTTACTGCAGTACAAATATTGATTATTATAAACATCGCTCAGATAAGCATCCCAGTTATTACTCCAGGGTTATTACTGAGTTGAACAGAAGGAGAAACATGAGATTATTATAAACAATGATAAGCATCCCATAGCCAGGTTAAATTAAAGCTGAGTAACAAGTTGAAAAAAGAAGTTGAGAAGGAGACCTAATGTTTCCGCTTACTGCAGTACAAATATTGATTATTATAAACATCGCTCAGATAAGCATCCCAGCAGCCAGGTTATTACTCGTGCAGGAAACATGAGTAACAATGCGTATGTAAATTAAAGCTGAGTTGAACAGAAGGAGACCTAATGTTTCCGCTTACTGCAGTACAAATATTGATTATTATAAACATCGCTCAGATAAGCATCCCAGTAGCCAGGTTATTACTCGTGCAGGAAACATGAGTAACAATGCGTATGTAAATTAAAGCCAAGTTGAACAGAAGGAGACCTAATGTTTCCGCTTACTGCAGTACAAATATTGATTATTATAAACATCGCTCAGATAAGCATCCCAGTAGCCAGGTTATTACTCGTGCAGGAAACATGAGTAACAATGCGTATGTAAATTAAAGCCAAGTTGAACAGAAGGAGACCTAATGTTTCCGCTTACTGCAGTACAAATATTGATTATTATAAACATCGCTCAGACAAGCATCCCAGTAGCCAGGTTATTACTCGTGCAGGAAACATGAGTAACAATGCGTATGGAAATTAAAGCTAAGTTGAACAGAAGGAGACCTAATGTTTCCGCTTACTGCAGTACAAATATTGATTATTATAAACATCGCTCAGATAAGCATCCCAGTAGCCAGGTTATTACTCGTGCAGGAAACATGAGTAACAATGCGTATGGAAATTAAAGCTAAGTTGAACAGAAGGAGACCTAATGTTTCCGCTTACTGCAGTACAAATATTGATTATTATAAACATCGCTCAGACAAGCATCCCAGTAGCCAGGTTATTACTCGTGCAGGAAACATGAGTAACAATGCGTATGGAAATTAAAGCTAAGTTGAACAGAAGGAGACCTAATGTTTCCGCTTACTGCAGTACAAATATTGATTATTATAAACATCACTCAGATAAGCATCCCAGTAGCCAGGTTATTACTCGTGCAGGAAACATGAGTAACAATGCGTATGGAAATTAAAGCTAAGTTGAACAGAAGGAGACCTAATGTTTCCGCTTACTGCAGTACATATATTGCACGTGTTGTCGTACGTTATCTGTTCAAAACCCTTCCTCCTCAGTCCGCTCTCGTCTTCTCCTGAGTCACCGACAGTAGTTTTGTCGCGAGTACAGTACTTAACTTAATCTATAACGCTTTCCTCAGCAGAGTTTGACTTCCTGCAGACCAGCGTTTATTGCTACTATTCATTCTATAAATATTGTCCTTTTTGACATTCAACTTCAAGTACGAGATAAAATAATTTTATTAAAGTATTCAGATTCAGTGTACTGTGTATAAATCTAGCAGTTTATATCGTGTGACAGTGTGCGTTGTAGTTGTTTATAAATTACTGTTTTCGATCACCCTGTATAATATATCCTTTATTAAAATTTTATTACGTATCGCTTAGGGGCGAAACGTTTGTAGATGCCGCACGCTAGCTCGATAAACAGGCTTTTGTTGCCATTGACCTGGAGTTATCTTGAGCCTCGTGAAACTATTTGTTGTGGGAAACAAGATTTTCTCACCCTTCTAAAGTGATGGATTGTTAGTAAACCTCTAAATGCCAGAACCAACAAAAAGATTATTGAGAACACTGTTATCAGCAGACTAAAGT
Organism: Periplaneta americana; assembly: GCA_025594305.2. NCBI lineage: Eukaryota > Metazoa > Arthropoda > Insecta > Blattodea > Blattidae > Periplaneta > Periplaneta americana. Next base: position 16,585,806 of record JAJSOF020000036.1, on the reverse strand, counting down.
AAGTTATTAGCTCATCAAATATAAAGGTAGTATTTCACACAGTAACTGTGTTAACCTAACATATTAAATGACAACTTACGTGTTTGCTGATTGTATCGTATAACCAAGCCAGAAAACGAAATATATAATATAAACTCTATTGAACTTTGGTCTGACAATAATGGAATGAAAATTAATGAAACAAAAACTTTTGTCATTTCGTACTCACGAAAAACTACTTCCATAAAATTTAACTATTCTCTTAACAACGTCTGTATTATTAGGAAAAATTCTATTAAAGATCTTGGTGTATTACTCGATTCTAAATTATACTTTCACGATCATATCCAATATATTTATAATCATTCAATAAGAATGCTTGGTTTAATAAGGTCTATAACTTATTCTTTTTCTACTCCAGAGTCACTATTAATTCTATACTTTACTTTGGTTCGATCTAAACTTGAATATGCATCTGTAGCCTGGAATTCCATTACTTCAACCGATTCGGTTAAATTGGAAAATATTCAAAGAAAATTTATTTCCTTATGTGATATTCGATTTATACCCAATTCCTCTGACCTTAACTATGAGATTACCTGTAAATATTTTAACTGTTGTAGCCTTTATTCTAGACGTCAAAATCTTGATTATCAGTTTTTTTGCGAAGTTATCAAGGGTGATATTGATTGTGAGTCTATCATAAACAATATCAGCCTTCGTATTCCTACAAAAGGTTTAAGATTTCAAAAAAAAATTATAACAGAAATTCAAAATCACTTTCTCCAGTCTGTAGATGCATAAAATATGCCAATTTGCATGGGCACAATTTAGATCCTTCTAAGGTATAGTTTCGTTTTGATTATTAGTATTTACTGTTCTTGTTCTCAATTTTATTTATGTATGTTTTTGTTTATTTAAGATATTATTTATTTTGTTTTTGCATCTTTGTATCTTCTGTTTTGTATTGTGCTGAACTATAATTGGCCTCTGGCTGTTGTTTAGCACACAAATATGAATAATAAATAAATAAATCAGTAAAATCCTAACTGAATTTTAATTGTAACTCTCGTTCCACTTTCCTTTTAAACTGCGGAAGATGTTAAAAAATAATGAGCTGTGATTTGAGAATTAGATTAATGATGAAATGACAGAAGCATGCAAAACGGCCGCCATAGTTATAGACCACATCATCTTCATCATCATAATTATCATCCAGTTTTCAACTCCTTTCAATTGTCCTATTGGTCTAGCTATTATTTCTGTTAGTCCTTTTCTTATTTTAGTGGCCATTTCCCTTGCCGGTAAAATTGACATCTTATGATTTCTTCCACCTTAACAGCAACAATATCCCTATTCTTAATAGCTAGTAGTCCACATCTATGGGGTAACGGCTAACGCGTCTGGCCGTGAAACCAGTTGGCCCGGGTTCGATTCCCGGTCGGATTGAATTTCCTGGTTGAGGTTTTTCAGGGTTTTTCCTCAACCGTAAGGCAAATGCCAGGAAATTCGGGCCACAGTATCCCTGAATATCACAGGCCTCAGTCATCACCGAAATCATATTCATAACAAATCAGTAATATATACAGTCGCAATCTAGTTCACAACAATAGAACCAGTCTCAACAATAGTACATAGGACTTCGGATTTCACCCAAAAGATTAACTCACGATATGACCAAAGATGTTAATGCGAGTATAAATAACAGCGAGGGAAAAAAGAAAATTTATGTTATATTTATTTATTTATTTAATCTGACAGGATTAAGGCCATAAGGCCTTCTCTTCCATCCCACCAGATAGCATATATAAATACAAAAAAAAAAAAAAGAAATACAGACGCTGGTGAAAATAATACAAATTAAATTAAAGCCCTATAGAGGGTCAACAGAGTCAAAAGAACACTATAGAGCTCTCATCGAGCTAATACAAGAAAAAAAAGAAAGAAAAACAGAGATAGCAATAATGATAGTGATAACTGATGATGATGATGATAATAATAATAATAATAATAATAATAATAATAATAATAACTACATTACATATTAATTGTCAATTTTACAACAGCATAGTTACAATATTTACTATATGTCATGGGTTAAGCCGAAGTTGCGCAACCTGACATGTGTTCAACAAGCAATTCCATGAACTAGAATGTGATTTTTTAATTTAAATTTGAATTTTGATATTGTCCGACAGTCTCTGACATGGTCAGGGAGAGAGTTCCAGAGACGTGGAATAGATATGCTGAAAGATGATGAGTAGAAGGATGTTCTGTGCAGAGGAATAGAGAGAAGGTACATGTTCCGGGTTCGAGGTAGTGAAAGGTAAACAAAACGAGATGCTAGGTAAGAGGGTGTGGAGGTGTGGTTGATTTTAAATAGTAATAATAGTAATACTACATCTTCTGGCATTTATACTATACCATCAAAGTCACATTTGTCGCTGGTAGAATTTCGTGATAAATTTAAAAATAAATATCACGAAATTAGCCAAGTTTGCCTTGTAAATGTTGATTTAGATTTCCGATCGCTGTATTCTAACAAGTTTTCTTGCTTCTGCTGTGAGTTTTATTAAATCAGTGATTTTTAGTCCACGGATCTCATGATCTCCACGTAAATTCTCACAGTTTCAACAATTTTTCCCAATGAAACATATATATATATTTTTTTACATTTGCTTGCGTGCCTCTCTTAATGCACATTATTTGCAGTGGTTTTCCCGAAATAGAACTGCATTACAAATTTTTCTTTTCATGTCGAACAAGTAATTACATATCACCTTAATGATACAGAGAAATACAGAGAGTTAGAGAGGGAACGAAAGAGGGAGGGAGGAATAGATTGGCCTTTGCACGGTCAAGTTATTCCGCTTTTGTTTAATAGCCTCCATTTGTAATTACTCGCAGATTTGATTGCTCATTTGTTTCTTGGTAAGAACTGTAATGCTCCATAACTGTAACGAAGGCGTTGCTAGGGGACCGGTGCTGCAGCCATTACCTCGCGCTAACTGGTCCGCTGATCTCGTTTACACTGAGAGTCTAGTATTTGCCGAGAGATCACGGGCTTCGTGCTAATTAATTCCACGAACATCCCCGTACCGGACGTAGCGAAATCAGCTTTATTGCCAATTCGCATATTTTGAATTGCAACGTAATAATAATTCAACAATTAAACTCTTTTCATTTCACGAGCAGATTTTACAACTATTTTCATAGCGGTATATAAAAATTTGAAGTCCAGATCGGGACTCCCAAAGAATCTTCCACAGCTTAAGGTCAAATCGTCCTTGAAAATTGCAACGTGGATAAATACTGTGTGATCTGGCGCTTGTGCAGATGTCATGCTAGTCGTTGAGTCCGAGGTTCACGAATTCAAGTCCAGGCGAGGGTGATGAATTTCAAAGGGCGATAAAGTCCTAGGTATGGCTTGGGACTAAAGCTAGAAGGCTGGTAACGTAGATTTACGGTAAAATAACTCTGTCTCTGATAGCAAAATCTGTGGGCTATTTCTGCTATTCTTCCTCTAATTCTGTTACAGAAACGTGTAATCAAAATTTGTTTGAAAAGGCGACTGGATTATCCAAGAAACTTGATCCATTCCGAAATTTAATGTTTTTAGAATTGACCAAATTTTAAAATACTCTTTAATGAAGTTCTATCATGTAAATCGATAGAAATTTGTAGCTCATGATCATAATACAAGACGAAATGAAATTCTTAAATTAGTTGAACCTAAATCCATCACATCTGCTGCTTTACTACACAGTACAAATTATGGTCCACGTCTATATAATTCGATAATAAAATTTCATCCAGAATTGTCTACTTCAAACAATGAAATTTTCAAATCCAGACAGACTTCCCTAGTTCATATGTACATATGTATTGTAAAGCAAGTTAACTTCTTCCCTAAGTATATTATTTCTGTCAATCTTATCAACATTATTTGTTACTAATTATACTAATAATAATATTAATCCATTACCAATCTCAACATCATCTCCTTTTTCTCTCTGAAATTGTGGTATAGGCTAGATTATCTCAGTTATTACTACTGTTACTGTTAATAACTTTATTATCATTATCTTTATGTAGCCTACTTCTTAAAATATATCTTACCGTGATGTTTAAATGTTAATCTACGAAGTTATGTGTATGTGATTTATGTATGTTTCTGTCTATCTATTCTTCTTAAGAATGTGATCTTAGTATAAAAATTTTTAATTTTATTTTAAAATAACAGATACTTTTATTTTTTGTGAATTACGTACAATCTGTGTAATTCTTTGGTATCAAAATCTTAAATTTTAATTCAGAAAAGAATGTATGTTTGTGAATCATGTAAAACTTTGACATTTTTAAGTATTTTTATCAAAACGGAATTGTCCCCAAACACGAGCTTAGCACTTTCGGAGTACTTTCATGTAGCTTTTTTATGTAAATAAATGAATGAATGAATGAATAAATAAATAAATAAATACATACATAACTTTGTCTACTACGTTGAATTTCGACTTTGAATAGTCTCTTCGGTTCAGAAGTCGTTAAATAACATACTTCTGCTATAAGTGCCGTAAGGGAAAAGTGACTTACAAAAATCTAGCTGAAAATAAAAACTGTAGGACAAAAAATTAGTTTAAGAATATCGTGAAATATTTCATTATGCTGGTAAATGAATACCTTTTTACTTACCACTAGCGAAGTCCAACATTAGAGACAGATTGATATAAATTTTTAAGTCATAATTTAACTTACATCCTCTGATTGAGGTTCTGGCTGATATGTACATCTATTATCAGGCAGTACATCTCACTTGACGATATGTGTCAGAGGAAGAACAATTGTTTGTATGCATCTGAAGTCTGACTAGTGTAATAGTAGTATTAGTAGTAGTAGTATTTATTTATTTAACCTGGTAGAGATAAGGCCGTCAGGCCTTCTCTGCCCCTCTACCAGGAGATTCCAACTACAATATCAACAATAAAATTACAATTAGTATTAAATTTACAATTACAATTACAAATAATATTACAGTTAGTATTAAATTTACAATTACAATAAAATCAAAGTACGAAAAGATTACCTGAATAATTAAAGCTAGATAATTTATCATAGAGAAACAAAGAATATTTTATATTTACTGAATTACAAATTAAATCTAGAATAACAAAATTGTATAATGATGAAATTACTGGATATTGAAATATTTTGTGATAGATTAAAGAAACTATTTACAAGTAATCAATTACTGACCAAGTGCCTAGTAAGTTTTCGTTTGAATTCAATTTTATTTCGACAGTCCCTGATGCTAGCAGGTAGCGAATTCCAGAGTCTTGGCAGGGCTAATATGTAGCTAATCGGTGATAGATTAAAGAAACTATTTACAAGTAATCAATTACTGACCAAGTGCCTAGTAAGTTTTCGTTTGAATTCAATTTTATTTCGACAGTCCCTGATGCTAGCAGGTAGCGAATTCCAGAGTCTTGGCAGGGCTAATATGTAGCTAATCGGCGATATATGCAATGGAAGGGGGAAAGGAACTGGCCACACTACCAACATTATCTCCTGGCTTAGTTGCCTCATGAGTAATGCCTTATTGGAGTCATTTATGAGGTTGAAGCCTGTCTTCGGGCAGTTGACTAAACAACAATTTAACTTGTGTTAATTTTCATTTTAACACTTCCGAGAAATGGGAATAAAAATTAATTACCTTTTTGAGCTCAGTCTAAATAGAGAGTCACAATAAAGTGACAGTCTTTATTTTACAATAGTAAAGTAAACAACTAACATCATGCTATAGTCAGTGTTCCTTAAACCTGTAGCCCTCCTCTAGGCAATGTTCTGATTCTCAAACTTCGTTCCCTACTTATCAGAAGTCACTTGTCTCTAATTCAGAAATATAAAATTCTGTCAAGTTGGTACTTCCGCTTGTTTCTCTTGTCATTAATCAAAGTAATCTTATTAAGAAAGGGATCTCCTGTAGATATTTCCGAAACGTAGGACACGCGAATAGAACCCCAAAATTGTTATGTAAACACAATCACTGTGGAAGTCTAAACTCTCATACAGGCGAATTATTAATTTCAACTTTCTTCATCGAATCAAATGCAGATCCGCTACTTTTAGGCACAAATGCTATCAAGAGCCATATTGGAGAAAAATTAATACCATGGTAGTTGCCTTTGAGAACAATCGATCTTAAAGATTGATCAGTTATCTTACAATGGCCGTAAATGTACCGTTTATCTACCGTATTACGGGCCATCATAATGCAATAGGAAGATTATTCCACCTGCAATGATACCTTCCAGCCCTCAGCGGATCCTCAGGTTATGTTATGCAAGCAACACTATCAGGGTCTGGGGGGAAACATATTTCATATAATCCCGTTTCCAAGCTGTCCTACGATTACGAGGAATACTGGCATATGACTCAAAACTGACTATGCTACTATGTGAGATAAAACGGTTTTGATGTCTTGTCTGGAGGGAATATTGCATAAAATATGTAAGTGGTTTTACTTGATGTTTTATTTTTCAATTTGTTTAACTCCGGATAACCGTAACTGCGCCAAGTGACATTCTTATGAAAAAAAAAATAGACATTCGAGTCATGAAAATTGGGTGATATTTGTGGTGAATAAACCGATCGTGAGACAAATTTTTTAAGAGTGTCTCGCTTATTATTATTATTATTATTATTATTATTATTATTATTATTATTATTATTATTATTATTATTACTTACAACTTACAAATGGCTTTTAAGGAACCCGAAGGTTCATTGCCGCCCTCACATAAGCCCGCCATCGGTCCCTATCCTGAGCAAGATTAATCCAGTCTCTATCATCATACCCCACCTCCCTCAAATCCATTTTAATATTATCCTCCCATCTACGTCTCGGCCTCCCTAAAGCTCTTTTTCCCTCCGGTCTCCCAACTAACACTCTATATTATTACTATTATTATTATTATTATTATTATTATTATTATTATTATTATTATTATTATTATTACTTACAACTTACAAATGGCTTTTAAGGAACCCGAAGGTTCATTGCCGCCCTCACATAAGCCCGCCATCGGTCCCTATCCTGTGCAAGATTAATCCAGTCTCTATCATCATACCCCACCTCCCTCAAATCCATTTTAATATTATCCTCCCATCTACGTCTCGGCCTCCCTAAAGCTCTTTTTCCTCCGGTCTCCCAACTAACACTCTATATTATTACTATTATTATTATTATTATTATTATTATTATTATTATTATTATTATTACTACTTACAACTTACAAATGGCTTTTAAGGAACCCGAAGGTTCATTGCCGCCCTCACATAAGCCCGCCATCGGTCCCTATCCTGTGCAAGATTAATCCAGTCTCTATCATCATACCCCACCTCCCTCAAATCCATTTTAATATTATCCTCCCATCTACGTCTCGGCCTCCCTAAAGCTCTTTTTCCTCCGGTCTCCCAACTAACACTCTATATTATTACTATTATTATTATTATTATTATTATTATTATTATTATTATTATTATTATTATTATTATTATTATAACTATTTCTTACCAATGTTTATTATTGTCACATTAACATTAGTTATCCAATTTTCATTATTTACTTTCACGTTGTTTTATGATCTAGATATTAATGTAATAACTATGTAAGCAAATGTATTCAATTAGAATTAGAGTCTGGCTGGGTGGAAGAGAAGACCTACTGGCCTTAGCTCTGCCAGATTAAATAAATAAATTATTATTATTATTATTATTATTATTATTATTATTATTATTATTATTATTATTATTATATGCATTTCTGGATTCGCCCATACGTGCTACATGCCCTGCCCATCTCAAACGTCTGGATTTTAAGTTCCTAATTATCTCAGGTGAAGAATACAATGCGTGCAGCTCTGTGTTGTGTAACTTTCTCCATTCTCCTGTAACTACATCCCGCTTAGCCCCAAATATTTTCCTAAGCACCTTATTCTCAAACACCCTTAACCTATGTTCCTCTCTCAGAGTGAGAGTTCAAGTTTTACAACCATACAGAAGAACCGGTAATGTAACTGTTTTATAAATTCTAATTTCAGATTTTTGGACCGAATAATAACACGCGTTTCCCATATTTATTCTGCGTTTAATTTCCTCCCGAGTGTAATTTATATTTTGTTACTGCTGCTCCAAGATATTTGAATTTTTCCACCTCTTCGAAGGATAAATCTCCAATTTTTATATTTCCATTTCGTACAATATTCTGGTCACGAGACATAATCATATACTTTGTCTTTATTATTATTATTATTATTATTATTATTATTATATTATTATTATTATTATTATTATTATTATTATTATTATTACTATCATCACCACCATGTTAATCGTAATCATCATCGCCATCATCGCCAACAATAAGAAGTACCCAAACTTCAAGTACCGGACTCTTCGGCCCAATTTCTTCCTCCCATTTTTGCGATAGGCGCACTTGTTGCTGACTCAGAGCTGCACTCGATTGGGTTCGATTCCTGCTTGGATTCATCAACTGGTTGGTTTTTTCAGAGGTTTTTTGCAACCGAAAGCGAATGTCGGTTACCCTAAGCTATGACGAATTCTCGGCCTCATCTCTCCAAATACAGGGACATCATTTTATTTTTACTTCAATTTTTATTGTACCTGAGTTTTTTTTAATGTACTTCACTCCCACTCCCTCTACTAGTAAACTTCCAACCGTTCTACACACAGAACCGAGGCCGCGTATGCAGTACTGAGTTAGTGAGTATAGTACGTTCCAGAAATATGTTCGCGTTTTCCAGTCACGAAAGAGCTTTCAACATTGAATAATATTTTCGCACAGATACTGTCGTCCGTTTGCTTACGTCGCATCCCGGTTTCCCCCACCTGCTTCTGTTCGCCCCTCTGTAAAGTCTAGTAGCTGGGCTATCTTAGCTCTTTTCTGAAAACATTAATTTCTGTTAGGAATTGGACGTCTACGTAATATTATACTACTATTTAAAATAACTTAAATAAAAGGGCCTCGTTAAGTAATTAACTGTCACGTGATTTCCCCCCCCCCTTTCTAACGCCCTGCAACGAAACCACTTGGACGGACAGCAGATAGAATTTCTGAGTAATGTTATCTTTTCGAAGATTAAATTTACAGTACGTAAGGTACTCTTTTATAGAGTAGGTATAGAATTATTCCAACATGAGTAACTCGTACGAAGGACGAAACTGGTAATTTGAATTAGGTACAGTAGACCTAGTCTATAGTGCGATAATATGCACATTAGAACTGAAGCCTGTATCGAAATGAACGGCCACCATTTTCAAAAATGTGTTTAAATATCCATATTATGATTATTTTTCAATTTAACTTCATTCTCTATATTGTACGCTAATGTGCTGTAGACAATATAATATACACTGCATAATGAATACGTCCGAGTGGATAGCTCAGTTCGTGAGTAAAAACACTAAGTGTTAATACAATACTGTATTTTGGTTAAAGAAAAACCTAATGAAAATTATCAAACTCAAAATTGCGATATTTCCTAGTTTACATAAATGGTTGAACTACTTTTCTTCCCTCCTATACCCAGTAAAGTGATTTGTATTTTACGCCAGTATCATCGAACTCCAGTCTTGGAAGGGAGAGCAAGCGGTGTTTCCGGTTCTCTAAAGGTAGAGCCAGGTTAATATTAAAAATGTTAGTAAAAGTAAAATGATGTCCCTGTATAATCTCATCACCAACTCGATCGAGGCTAAATGACCTAGTAGTTGGTACAGCGTCGTTAAATAACCATCTAAAAGCAACTGGACACTTAAAGTTTGATTGGCGTCCTATGAAATAGCAATTTGTATTTCTAACAACTTCTTGATTCATATGCTCAATTAATTTTGAAGGTGGTTTAGTGGCATCATTCTGGAAGACTTGCTAGTTGAGCCCACTGTGTGCCTGCAAAATAGATTCTTCGCCTGCTGAGCTCGTACGTAAGACGGGTAGAAATGAGAAAATAGAGTAGTAGTGCAGGCGCCCGACGTTAATTATCGCGAATGACAAGGCTGTTCCACTCCAAGTGGCGTTACTTCTACTCCTTCCTTCGTCAAAGTAAGTCAGTCTTTGGTTTCCTACTGAGATGAGGAAGAGTACACATGAATCCTCGCAATGTGCGAGAAACCAAAGATGTACTGAGTACAAATTTGTGTTTATATACATTTATAACATCCGACCAGCCTCATGGTCTAGTGGTCTGAACTTCTGGCTACAGTTCATGAGGTCCTGGATTCGATTCCTGTTTTCGACTCTGGAAATTAGGTTAAGTTTAGATTTAAGACCTTACCTGGCGCCATATATTCATACAATAATCCTATCATAATATCAACGGGTAGTAACTCCGCCTTCCAGGCGCCCCAACCTCAGGAGAGGGTTACAAATAAACCATTGCCAGGAGAGAAGACCAGATGACAACCTGATGACATTGGAATAAAAAGTATATAATATCCACGCCCTTACAATCAAAATTTGAATCATAATGCTAATATTTGAAGAGCTTATTTTCAAAACTGAACATGTCCACTTGATTAAAATTTTCAGTTGAAGTCAAAAACTTATATTTTCTGAAACAAAGAAATATTTTTATTTTTTATTTTATATAATAAAATTATAGGAGAGAGCATGATATGTTACATGAATTTTAGAGGATTGAGTCCAACAGTACAGTAATTGCAAAAAAACATTTGGACATGTTCAACTTTGCTATAAAGATAGGTAGGCCTATATGTTTAGTTTTGCTAAAAATAAAATTTCAACTTAGTAAAATTATTATTAATTATTAATAGTAATTCGTCTTAATTAATGTTTTTACACACTGAACACTTTATACTGACATTCTTTTATAAAATTAAGTAAGAATTCAGTTACCAGGCTATTCTTTTAGATACGTAAGCCACAGTCATCCATCAGACACTCACAAATCACTTCTTCTTCATCACACTCATTTACATTGTTTTCATCATGTCCTTGATGATATAGCACTCGTATGTGAAATTTAAACAACTGTTGGAACTAAGTTGGACATGTGCTATTTTGCTTTCAAAAAGTATATTAACTAATATAGTAATTACTGGAGATGTTCAGTTTTGAGAAAAAATGTCTGAAAGAAATGAACTGGATGGACATGTCCAGCTCTGATGCAAAAATTAATATTCACAATGATGATTCAATGGGATATATTCATTTTCTTTGAGAAATAAATTTACATCTAGTTAAATGTCAGATAGATCTACCATAATCGGTTTACAACACAATTTTGTAATATTCGGACATGTTCAGTTTTGAAAAGAAGCTCTTCATTTGTTTAGTTGCTTTCGAGAAGAAATAAGGAAGTAAAGCAAAACAAATTAAAAGAGAAAGTACTACTCGAATAAAGATTTAAGACAGAAAGACTACTAAGTCCACAATTTGGGACATCTGGCCGACATCTACGCCTTACCATTAGGATCCAGAATACAAATCAATGATAAATTTAAAAATAAAGTACAATTTGATTTCGGAGAAACATGAGGTGAAAGTACAATGAAAAAAATGAAATGAAGTAAAAAAAAAGTGTTATGTAGTGCTATACAAGTGACTGTGTAAAATGGATAATGAATCTCTCAATACCATTAGACAAATTTTGTTAATGTCCTCATTAGAAAATTTGAGGGAAAGGAGAACGGTTTTGGTTAACTTAAATGAAGTTCCCCTAGCGCCAAAAAGAAGTCCTTTCACTTCCCATGTATTAATATTCAATGGGTTGTAAATAGACTTCTTTTCATCGTTAACGTTATTGGCTTGTTGATCATCCTTCTCAAAACGGACAGTGGGGTCAAGAATGAGGCTTCTTTGATTCCGGCGATCGATGGCTATAATGTCTGCTCTTCTCGTTGACCCATTCTCAACCAAGCAGTGCACTTCTTCGTAAACCTCCTACTTTGTCTTCCTGGCTGACTAGTTTCGAAGTGATATTCTTCATTGTCCGAAAAGGTCCCACGCAGTTGATACAGCATCGTTAAATAAACAAGTAAAAAAAAAGAATGAAGGAGAAAGCGAACAAGTTCATCAATGAATGACTGCGTAAATAAACTAATGTGAAAACAATGAATTCTTCTGTCTGGGAAGAAAGTCGATGATAGTTATTTTCACTTATAAGTCAGGCTCTTCAATAATTAATTTCTCGTTTTCATCACAAACTCAGATGAAGTACACAGGCATCAGTTGTTGCAGAAATTGAGGTTATGTTATGAATGGGCATTTGTACAATGACATAGCTCTTTTATCATATGTGTCTTGTTCCTTGGTTGCCTGTACCTCATACCGGTAGTTCTTCCAGCTACTAATTCAGCGGATCTAGAACGAATTCTCTGCTAACAATAAGATATTTCTCTTCTCCTTAAAATGAATACGTGTATTTTTTACTTTTTAACAAAATTATTTAATAAGCAATTATTGTTCAGGTAAAATACCCAAATAAGAGACACTTTTTTAACTGTTTATAAATGAGGATGGGAATAGACATTTTTAATCTGAATGAGTGGAATACATACAACATTTTGTCTATTTTTAGAATTGACAATTCAAATTTTAGTCAGTTTTTATTATTACTTTAAATTATAAAAAAAGTAAAACTGGGAAATACTGATGACATTTTGAACACTGAATCTATTTCTCCCCCCTGGGCCCTGGTGTCCTCTGAAAAAAATTCAGTTCAAAACAAGCACTCTCCGTCGTCATAATTTTCTCCATATTCCGAGTCACTAGAGTTAATTAATTCTATTTCCACATCGGATTCTTCATCACTGGACGAACTTAAGCAGTGCTTCTTGGACTGAATTTTTCTGTGGTTTTTGTTGTTTTTCGAACAACTTCTTGCGAGCTCCATTTTTTCTTCGTTTTTCCTTCTCTAAACTCTCTCTCATTTGTTTCTGATAAGAGTTTATATTATGATAGCTCATTTTCCTGTCCTGGATTTCTTTACATGCGACTACCCACTGGTTGAAGCTCACGGCTCTTGAGGTGGTGGTTGTTGCTGCTGCTTCTGTGGTATAACCAGTCACCGTTTCTGGCGCGTGAAATAAGTAATGGGAACGTTGAGAGCGAGTAACTTAGTGGATTGGTCAGTGTACTCGAGGACACATCCCAGAAACGCAAAATGCGAGTGTCTTGCCTTTGACGCAGTCACTGGGCAACAAGACTAACAACTGTGATTGGCAGATTGCTTACGTGACGTGTTGGGTGTTACCGTTCTCAACTACACTGGCAACAAGTGCTCACTGACTGGTTTTTTACTCAAGAACACGCGCCACAAACGCTGGCAGTGGCTGTAGTGGCGATATTTACACAGGTCCAAAGAAATTTTCGAAACCAGGAATTGCAATTAAATTTAATAGTTTTAATAATTACACAAGATTTTTATTTGAAATATATAGAGAATATTTTACGAATTAAGAACTTATGTTTTGATCTTTAAGTAAGGTAAATATTGTCGGACTAGCTGATTTTAATTGACTTCAGCTATTGATATTATTGTCATCTCAATTAACAATTAATTTTAGTCAATAATAATGATAACTTCATCATTTCAATTAGTAATTTTTGTAATGAATAATTGAGGACAATGGATAATTAATGATTGATCTAATTCGTAATTAATTTTAATTAATAGTTCAATTAATCTTTCATTGGTTCTTATGTAGTTGCTGGCAGACAAACTGACACAACTAGAAGCAAACTCTCAAAGGTGAGCATCATAATAATACCAAATAAGGGTTCTAAATAAGAGATACTATCTCTTATTAGGGAACGGAGTAAATAAAAATGAAATAGCTACCCAAGGTCATAAGTTATCATCTTCCTTATTAGCAATCTACCTTATTAAATGCAACATTTTGCTACCAATTTTATAAAATTAATAATAAATTTGTTGTACCTTATATTACCTGCTGTTCTCTTCCTCAACGAAAACCAGTAAAAAGTTCAAAGTGTGAAAAACTACTTTTCTTGCTCTCAGTTTCGTTGCTTACTTTCAACTGAGATTAGACAAAGAACACGATGCCTTAGAAGCACAAACATTGATTTACCATAGTTGTTGAGAGAGGGCAAATTATACCGGAAAAGTTAACATGGTACCTCTTATTAGGGCCCTGTCTCTTATTTGGGTACTTTACCTTATGTGTTATTGACCTAGAAAAGGCCTTTGACAGACTTGAATTGCACAGTGTTTCAAGCATTTTAGATTCATATAACGTATCTAATCAAGGATATTTATGAAAATAAGTTCCAAATTGAAATTAGAATGTCCAATTATTCTTCTAATAAAACTGTCCCATTCTAAATTAATGTCATGTTAAGTATCTTGGAATAATAATCGACCAACATTTACGTTGGAATAAACATGTTCGTTTTCTGTGCAATATATCAAGAAAAATTATCCACTATTTTGTTATCCTACGAAATTACTTGACTATCCATACTTCACGACTGATTTACCTCGCTTTAGTACAAGCTATAACTTATTACAATTCCTCCCTTATAGTACCTCCCTCATGGCAATAACACTGCTACAGAAAAGAATACCGAAATATATTTAATTTATATTCACATAAATTTAATATAAAACTAAAAGATCAGACAACATAAGCTTGACAGAAACTAAATGTACCACAACTGTAGCATATAATCACAACTTCGGTCCAAGACTCTATAACAAGATAACAGCTAAATTACAAAACATAAAATTTATTTGCTAATACTCCTTATTAAAAAAAAAAAACAAACAAAAATTATTATTTAGAGAGAAAATTTAAAGTTCCAATTAGCCACCGGCGTGGCTCAGTCGGTTAAGGCGCTTGTCTGCCGGTCTGAAGTTGCGCTCGGGCGCGGGTTCGATTCCCGCTTGGGCTGATTACCTGGTTGGGTTTTTTCCGAGGTTTTCCCCAACCGTAAGCTGAATGCCAGGTAATCTATGGCGAATCCTCAGCCTCATATCGCCAAATACCATCTCGGTATCATCAATCTCATCGACGCTAAATAACCTCGTAGTTGATACAGCGTCGTTAAATAACCAAGTAAAATTAAAATTAAACTTCCAGTTATTGTGATATCAGTGTTTCTCTATTTCTTTTTTTTTTTTTACTTTTTATTCTGTTATTTAATACATTAACAATTCTGCACACTTAAAGGACAAAACTAAAATTATTTCAATCATTTATCAACAGTAATCTCACTAGAGGTTTTGATTTATCTAGAGAAAATCAAAACTCGAGTGGGATTTAATTGACTATTACACGATTAGAAGAAAGTATATAAAGATTATAAGTAACAAAGTACTCCAATACAATAAAATATTAATTGACTTACGAAAATAAACCTGTCTTCAAATGTATTATTGCACCATTACGCTAGATGGCAGTTGTGCCAACTATGGAATCTTCATTGAACTCTGTAGACGGCTACTAGTCAAGAAAGCTTTGTTTATTCAGTTTCATTTTTATTAAGACAGTTGCATTCCACTTCAATTATCCGAATCCCAGTAATCAACGTCACTTGACAGATGATTTTCAATAAATCTTAATATTAAACAATCTTTGATACGTGACTATCCATAATATCATATAGCAGAAGCTATAACATAACCTAACTAATATACACAATGTTAGAAAAGTTTTAATTAACGACGATGACATAAAAAATAAACATGAATAATTTTAAAAGGAATAATTATTGAATGTACAATTTTCAAATTTGAATGTGGTTGGTGGTTCAATTGATGTTATATTGGACGTGTGCATAATAGAAGTGGAACTCGTTGATTTAGGCCTACATCGTGTATTCAACTTATTCAGAATTTCCGAATGAATAATTATTGAATGTACAATTTTCAAATTTGAATATGGTTGGTGGTTCAATTGATGTTATATTGGACGTGTGCGTAATAGAAGTGGAACTCGTTGATTTAGGCCTGCATGGTGTATTCAACTTATTCAGGATTTCCGAATGATGCTCTTCATTTATTTGTAAATCGGGTTTCAGAAGATTTCATAGGTATGATCAGTGATTTTTATTAATTCTTGTTCTTGAATGCCAATGCGAGTCATATTTGAAACTGCTGTGCATCGACTGGAGTGGTTTGCAAGTATATATATATATATATATATATATATATATATATATACGTCCAGACCAGCGCAGTTTCAAATGTTAGCAAACAAAGAAACAAATGCTAGGGACGCGATAAAATTAAACAAATGCTAGGGACGCGATAAAATTGTGCGATAAGCAGCCATGATTGGTTGAAATACGTCCTTTCGTACCGTTTTATTGGTCAAAAGTAGTATGACGTAGTAAGAGTGTAATAGTCATCATAATACACTTACTTACTTACAAATGACTTTAAAGAACCCGGTTGTTCATTGCCGCCATCACATAAGCCCGCCATCCAGTCTCTACCAACATATCCCACCTCTCTCAAATCCATTTTTGTATTATCCTCCCATCTACGTCTCGACTTCCCCAAAGGTCTTTTTTCCTCCTGCCTCCCAACTAACACTCTATATATATTTCTGGATTCGCTCATACGTGCTACATGCCCTGCCCATCTGAAACGTCTGGATTTAATGTTCCTAATTATGTCAGGTGAAGAATACAATGCGTGCAGTTCTACGTTGTGTAACTTTCTCCATTCTCTATTAACTTCATCCCTCTTAGTCCCAAAAATTTTCCTAAGCACCTTATTCTCGAACACCCTTAATCTCTGTTCCTCTCTCAAAGTGAAAGTCCAAGTTCCACAACAATACAGAACAACCGGTAATATAACTGTTTTATAAATTCTAACGTTCAGGTTTTTTGAGCGCAAACTGGATGACAAAAGCTTCTCAACCGAATAATGACAGACATTTCCCATATTTATTCTGCGTTTAGTTTCCTTCCGAGTGTATTTCATATTTGTTACTGTTGTTCCAAGATATCCTCTTCAAAGACTAAATTTCCAATTTTTATATTTCTATTTCGTACAATATTCTAGTCACCAGACATAATCATATACTTTGTCTTTTCGGGGTTTACTTCCAAACCTATTTCTTTATTTGCTTCAAATAAAATTCCCGTGTTTTCTCTAATAATTTGTGGATTTTCTCCTAACATATTCAAATCATCCGCATAGGCAAGCAGCTGATGTAACCCATTCAATTCCAAACTGGGAAGTTAAAAAGTAAAGGTGATAGTACATCTCCTTGCTTTAGCCCGCAGTGAATTGCAAAAGCATCAGATAAAAGGTGGCCTATATGGACTCTGCTGTACGTTTCACTGAGACGGAATCATAATACACTGTTCCGTTAAATTAATTGAGCTTATTGGGAATTAAATCAATGACTTTCCCAAAACATGTTATGAAATATTTGATATAAAGCAATTTTTATCTCGAATACTAAGCAAAAACAAGCAAAATTGTTTCAAACGTTTTTATTTGAAATGTCTCAAAGAATAACCCTCTTAAATTAATGACATTACTTACGTTTCATTCTGTATAAGGGAGAGAAATTCTGGATGCACGAGTCTCAGTCAAATCAAAATTATAGACGGAAATGAGGAAAGCATACTGGGACACTCAGTTTTGGAGATCGATGAGTTTATGATAATTATTTTGAATTACTCTATAGATGGAAAACTGAAATTTGGTTAACCTGAAATTTAAATACAGAGGCTAATATATCAGAAGTGCAAGATATTTATGCTTTAACACTTCGAAGGAAAGTAGGATATAAATTGTTCTCAGAAATTTGTTCAACTTTCATTTAGAAACCAGGTGCTCTATTTCACCCGAGTTCATAACATTTTTTATTGTTATGATACTGTAGTATCTTCTGTGTTAGAAAACTCATTAAAATGTATGTGAAAGCCAACGTAAAAGACATAATAAGTGAACTTGGTTTTGAAAATGTATTTGCTAAATGTGAATTTAATATACAGTACTCTTTCACTGTTGCTCAAATCTCTTTCAAACTTTTATGCATAGTCATACTGTAACACTTATATAAAAGGGAAATGATACAGTAATGATAATCCTATACATAAAACTTGAAGTGTGTGGTCAGGATATAGGCTAGTCGAACGTTCAGAAGTCTGCTTTCTACACCGGAGACATGGGTTCAAATCGCTGTGTCTGTGTGGACGGGCAGGGGGACAGATGAATTCCCATTCGTGTGAAGAACATACAATTGATTCATTTTACATGCAACCTTCCAGATGTAGAGATGAGACGAAGGAACGAACTTACGATGGCGTCATTGGATGAAGTGTTAGTTGCCATTTATGAAATGACAAGAAAATGAAGTCATACAAAGATGCAGCATTAGGGGAGACCCAGGCAAAACGAATAACCCGGGCAAAGAGAAAAATGCTTATTTCTTAGAAACGCCAACACGTAGCGCTTTCTGCTACGTTGGGGAAGAATCCCTACCAGAAATTGCTGCTGGAAGTGACTTGTCGTCATTCTAGCTAGTGAGAGAAGAAGTCAGCGTGTGTTTGAAGAAAATTGACTGTTTTCTTAAAATACTTCAAGGTAAGAGAAACATATGTACAATATAAAATACTGCAGAATCTCTTTTTTATGTGATAGTAATATATAGGCGATAGGATTACTTCTAAAGTGCCGTACTTACGAAGAAGATTATTGACGTTTATGTTTGTATAACCTTAAATGAAAAGCGAAATGGCGTCTGCGGGCAAAGTGGATAACTTATCCGCTTTGCCCTGCTACCTTTATTTGACTATAAAAGTGTTAGCTGTATTTTTGTATGTAGGCTATTTGTCTATTGTAATAAAGTGTGTTAGATCATTTTACATAGTGGAGGCATTAAGTCACACTAATTAAATTATAAATCAGAAACGCTGATCTTAATTTTTACTTAAAAAGGTCATAATATGTTTTCACGTGATTTAATTTTTCAAGAAGAAGACGGAATAAGCCAAATGATCTGAAGAAGCCGTGAAGAATAGCACTTGAAGAAATAAAATCTGCCAATCAGTGGTTCTGCTATTTGACCATACAACCATAATGTGTTTGTTGATGAAGATTTTGCTTCAGATCAACTTACAAATCGCCCACTTGAGACATAAATCAGCGAAATGACAGGTGGCTCAGATTTAACAAATTCTGCAGTCCCAGCTTCTTCAACAGCTAATGCTCCCTCAGAATCAACCGCCTCTGTGATGTCATTATCTTGAGAGATTGAAGAAATATTCGATACATCAATTACACTCATATTTTCAGTTCCGGTTACACCAAAACCCTCAACATCGTCAGCAGGAGAGCCCAAGTCACTTCTTTTGTTTTAGACCAGTGCCAAAAGTGGATGCTCGAAAGATACGAGGTAAACGAAGAAAATGTCAGTGCTCTGAAGCTCTTACATCTAAACCGATTAAAAACGTTGAAAGAGAAGTAACTTATGGGCAGGAGCAAAAGCAGAAGAAATCCAAGTCGTCATTGCCAGTGAAACGTCGACTTGTTCAAATTTGTATTTGTACTAATCTAACGTGCTGTAAACGGCTGTAATAACATTTCTTATCGTCTAATATGACTCATTAACATCGTGTTTATGCGTTGATTAAATTTTTAATATCAGTGAATAAAAATTACCGAGCGGGCTAGCGGAGTGGTAGAGGGCTGGCTTTGCATTCGGGAGGTCCGGGGTTCGATCCCAGGGGCCGGCAATCCTGAGGTTTTTCATGGTTTCCTCAGTTATTTCCAGGCAAATGCCGGGATTGTACCTCTTGAAAGTCTGGCCATGGACGGCGATCCTTCCCTTAATCCTTTCATATGTGTGAGTGAATGATGTGTAATGTCTTAAATGTTTGTGTTGTATCGGAGGCGGCCCTGGCATTGAGCTGATCCCTCGTCCGGGGAGGCCCTCCATGTCCTTGTGTGGTCAAAAAAGTATGTATGTGATCCATAGCTTAATTCCTCTCCCGACAGGTCGCGGCCCTGGAAGGACCGTGTGGCGTGGGTCGTGTAAATGAACCTACAAGGGAGAGGTTAAACTCAGAGAAAGAAAGAAAGAAAGAATAAAAATTAAATATAAATGTGAACATGTTATAGGGATATTCACTTTGCCCGGGTTAATTATTCGCTTTGGCCGTGTACCCGGGTAAAGCGAATAATTAACTATATTTTCTTTCTCAAATCATATCACTGTCCGCAGGTACGGGAAACGAATTGCTGTTTTTTATATTGGACAACATGTCACAACTATGCCATGAAGTTTTTATTTCGGGAGCACCAAAATTTAGCCTGTGGCATTGTTTATTCTTAGCTTATCCGCTTTGCCCGGGTTTCCCCTAAAAGCTAAGATATGGGAATGAATGTCAATTGAATTGAACTGTAAAGATAGGCCTAAGTAAAAATGTGCTTTATATTAATGTTAATTAATTAATTAATTATATCGTCTTCTTATTGAGGTTCTGGCTGATATGTGGCAATACATCTCGCTTGACGATATGTCAGAGGAAGAACAATTTTATTGCTTTTATGCATCTGAAATCTGACTAGTGTAATATGTAACTAGTCGGTGATGTAGCCAATGCAATGGAGGGGAAAGTAACTGGCCATCCTATTCCATTATCTCCTCGCCTAGTTGCCTCATAAATGGTGCCTTCTTGGTATCACTTGTGGGGTTCAGCCCTGTCTTCGGACAGTTGACTAACAACAACAATAATAACAACAAAATAATTAATTATATATTAATGTACAGACATAACCTATTTCAATAATTTCGAGGGAAAAATTGTTCCGGGGCAGGGTATCGAATCCGGGGCCTTTGGTTAAACGTACCAGCGCTCTACCAACTGAGCTACCCGGGAACTCTACCAGACAAAGATCCAATATTTTCCTCTATTCCACAGACCTCAAAGTGGGCTGACAACCGTCAAGCAACCAACATTGAGTGCACACTAACTCTGTGTGACTTAAATTGTGGGTTTCTGTAAACGAACAGTGACGTGTATTACGCAAATCAACCTTTCAGGTATAGCTTCCGGCCCCGGAACAATTTTCCCTCGAAATTATTCAAATCAACTTTACAGGAAGTTATACCTGAAAGGTTAATTTGCATAACCTATTTCGTTTAGCAACGTTTGGCAACGTTTCAGTTATTTATTTTTATTGTTGCATCTATCATAAATATTGTGGAACCAGAAAATATTTTGAAATTGTAATTTTTATTTTATAAGGAAATTCTGTATTTTATTACATTGACGTTTGTCAGTCAAGAATGAAACTGTTACGAGAACGATACAAGCAGCCATTTTGAATCAGCTGTCATCCTTCATTTGTCTCTTTTGTGATTGGCTAATAATTATGTTTGCATCTTTCATTGTAAATGCCTAAATTCCAGTAATTTTACGCGTTTAAATGTTATGTTGCTACGATTACGTTTAATTTTCATTGTTAATGGGCCTTTAACCTTTTATTGGCTACTATAATCAGCTGGTTAAACATATGGACATTCTTAGCGCGGGCTTCCGGTGGATTATCAGCGAACTAACTCATAAACGAGTGTTTTTCGTATACTCATAAACCAGTGTTAGCGATATGATACGATAGACTTTGAATCCTGTACAAGTAACCAGTCGATAGCCGGGGCTAGTTTAGCACGCTCGTAACGCGAGCTAGCGAAATGTCTATGAATAGCACCCACAGAAATGTACTACCACCACTACCACTATCACTTCTATTAATATTTGAGGAGAAAAACTCGCTCCGGTGCCGGGGATCGAACCCGGGTCCTTGGTTCTACGTACCAAGCGCTCTGACCACTGAGCTACGCCGAATTCAATCCACAGCATCGGATCGAATTCTCCTCCTTCAATGTTTCCCTTTGTGGCCTGGCTCCAAGTTAGGCATATATGTTGACGTGTATCCAATGTCAACTGCCATTATACTAGGAGCGCACTCAGCTGAGTGACTTGTTTGGCCGGGATTCCGCAGTTAAGTGCACAGTAATCTGTACAGATATATGCACTGCAGCTATGAGAATATTATAGATTTAGTAATTTGTCATACAGAATAATATCTGTAATATTGACAATTAATATTTGAGGAGAATTCGATCCGGTGCTGTGGATTGAATTCGGCGTAGCTCAGTGGTCAGAGCGCTTGGTACGTGGAACCAAGGACCCGGGTTCGATCCCCGGCGCCGGAGCGAGTTTTTCTCCTCAAATATTAATTGTCAATATTACAGATATTATTCTGTATGACAAATTAATCAATATACAGGGTGTTTAAAAATACGGGGCACTATTTCAGGTATGTATTTTCCACATGTATACAATCAAAATAGTTCATTACAACATGTGTCCGGAAATGCTTTATTTCCGAGTTATGGCCTTCACAACATTGAAATTCACCGGAACGTTTCCGCAGGTCGTTGCCGTCAAAGGAGACATTAAGAGGGCACTCTGACAGTTCATTCTGAGGCGAAGGTTACATTCAATGTTGTGTAGGCGTTAAACTGTGCGACATGTATTCAAATCAAGAGCTGGCAGAGATAAACTTCATGTACGGTAAGGCGGAAGGCAATGCTGCGCTGGCTCGTCGTTTGTACCAGGAGAGGTATGATGGCGCTCCTGCACACTTCAGTCGTACGGCTCGCCGGTACTTGGATCGAAGGTTTCCTGATCGATGGATAGGTAGAGGTGGCCCAATTGCTTGGCATCCACGCTCACCTGATCTGAACCCTCTCGATTTCTACTTGTGGGGCCATTTAAAATCATTGGTTTATTCGTCTCCGGTGCCTGATTTGGAATCCCTTCGGAAACGAATTGTGGCATGTTCTGAGGACATACGCAATACTCCTGGAGTTTGGGATCGTGTTCGCAGGTCAATGAGACATCGATGTGAGGTCTGTATTCAAGCAGGAGGGGGAAATTTTGAATATCTTCTGTAATGACAACGACCTGCGGAAAGAAAAACGTTCCGGTGAATTTCAATGTTGTGAAGGCCATAACTCGGAAATGAAGTATTTCCGGACACATATTGCAATGAACTATTTTGATTGTCTACATGTGGGAAATACATACCTGAAATTATGCCCCGTATTTTTGAAACACCCTGTATAATACTATTACTTCTATTACTGCAACAAAAGAAAATTGGTATATAGGTGTGTGTTACACCAAACTCAATATTTATCCCAACAAAAGAAAACACTTATGGTTACATTATTAAGGCCTTTGCACAGAGGATAATGCATGGACTTACTACAAGAGCAATTTGCTCGTCTCGGATCTGAGAAGAGTCAGAGAACTGGGCGGTTGTGTGCTACTGGCAAGTGTTAATGAGGGGGAACTTGGTGTGTGGTACAAGTGTCCACGAAGCACTTTTGTCTTCCAACAGAGTGCAATTCATCATTACTAGGGAGACTTGCTTCAGGATAGCGAAACACGTGGATTAGACCTCCCCGGGAACGTTTCTTGTCTTCGCCGGCACTTTTGATCTTTCTTAAAAATAAAACATTTTTGTTAAGCATTCTGTAGACTCTGCAGGATATAAGCTATGAACACATACCTACCATAAAGAAGGATTATGTTAATATGAGTTTTTATGACACAAAACAAACGACTTTCGGCTAGCTCAGTTGATAATGCAGCTGGTAGTAGAAGGTGCTGGGGTTCAATCCTGGGTGGTTGCGAAAACTTCGGATCCATTTAGCCTATGATAAAATTGAATACTGTGTACTTCTCGAATATAAACGGTGAAAGGAGCGTGATGTTGATCCGACCATCACATTCCAATGCCGAAGTCATGGAAGCATCTCGCTTCACCTCCGTGTTCCCATGTGTCTTCATGGCGTCTGTTTTTGTCAAGGAAATGAATCTGTACATAGGCTTACGTTAGAACTCAGACAAATAATTTATTTACGTGTCCTCTTTTCTTCCTATGATATTAAGTTAATCTACAAAGATATTCTGGCTTACTAGTTACTAGCACATTAAAATATCATGGACGAAGCTTTTCCTGGATTGATTATTTACTTATTTATTTATTTAACCTGGTAGAGATAAGGCCATCAGGCCTTCTCTTTCCCTCTACCAAGGGATCAAAACTACAATATCTATACTAATAATCAGGGAAAGGATTTATATGTAAATACATATTTACTTATAAAGCTAATATAATTTATATTTTGCATTATCTTTATGTTTCACAATGTGTAGGGTTGAAAAATCCTACTTTTATTTTCCATATTTTTCCATATTTTAGAGTTTAGTACATATTTTCGTTAATTTCCATATATTTTCCATATTTCATATAAAACAGTCCATATTATATTAGGTTTAACAATAAAACAAAACAAAATTCCATTAACTTTTAAAAATACATTTCAACAATAGAGATTTAAACACATGTTCAGTAATCCCTTTAACATCAGAGTTATTTGAAAATTAGCAGTCCTATCAACAATGGGAAAGTAAGTTACAAAACTGTATTAATTTAATTTAAAATTTTTAACAGACTTCAGTTGTGCAGCTCAACAGTTAAATGCCAGTCAGAGTACACATAGGTTCAGTTTTGTAAATCATACTATAAAGACGGTAAATATGCCAAAAGTACGTCATTCAGTCAATTTAAAATCAAAACTAACAAGTTACATTTCAGAATTTAAAGAAGATGGTTTATCAACTGACAATAAAATATTATTTTGTAATTTGTGTCAGTGTGCAGTATCATCTACACAAAAGTTCCTGGTGCAACAACACATTACAACTAGTAAACATCAGGCCAACAAACAACTAAATTCCAAGCAGAGACAATTGTTTTTAACACAACCAACAACATCGAATGTAAGATCCGAGTTTAACATCGACCTGTGCCGTTCTCTCATCTCTGCTGATATTCCTCTCTACAAACTAAAGAATAAGGTCTTCAGGGAATTCCTTGAAAAATATACTCAACATACAATCCCGGATGAGTCAACACTTAGGAAGACGTATGCTCCATCCATCTACGATGAGACAATACAGAAGATAAGAGATGAAATTAAAGATAGTTCAATTTGGGTTTCCATTGATGAGACTCCCGACAAAGAAGGTAGACTTGTTGGTAATGTAGTTATCGGTTTGTTAAGTGAACAATATTCTGAACGAATTCTTTTACATTGTGATGTTCTAGAAAAGTGCAATAACAAAACTATAGTTAAACTGTTCAACGAAGCTATGGGTATCCTGTGGCCAAAGGGTATTATGTACGATAATGTGTTATTCTTTATTAGCGATGCTGCCCCTTATATGGTCAAAGCTGGACAAGCATTATCTGTTGTATATCCTAAATTGACTCATTTTACTTGTGTGGCGCATGCATTTCATCGTGTGGCAGAAGTGGTCAGAGACAATTTCCTAAAGTAGATTTGTTGATTTCATCAGTGAAAAAGTATTTCTCAAAGCTCCCAGTAGAGTTAACGTGTTGAAAGAAATGTACCCTGAAATTCCATTGCCACCAAAGCCAATTTTAACTAGATGGGGTACATGGCTAGAAGCAGTTGAATATTATGCCGAACATATAGACTCTATTAACAATGTTCTCCTTGCATTGGACTCTGAAGATGCAGTCTCAATTGATACTGCGAAAACAGTTACCTGTGACATAAGTGTGAAGAATGACTTAGCTCACATTCAGCATACATTTTCATGCATCATAAAAACGCTCAAAAGTCTCCAAAATAGGCACCTTTCACTATCTGAAAGTTTTGAAATTATAAATAGTACTGTGGAACAACTGAATCGTGGTAGAGGTAAAGTTGCAGATGCAGTAAGAGCTAAGGTGGACACTGTACTTTCAAAAAACCCTGGATATGAAGAACTACAAAAGGTTGTTGCTGTGATGAGTGGTGAATCAACAGTGAAGATTAACTTGGACTTATCCCCAGCAGACATTGTGAAATTGAATTATGTACCAGTTACTTCTTGTGACGTCGAACGCTCTTTTAGTCAGTATAAATCTATCCTCAGAGACAATAGAAGAAGATTCACTTTTCAGCACTTGAAAGAAATGTTTGTAACCTATTGTTATGGTAACAGACAATAAAAATTGTGTTTTGTTGAAACTACATTGGAAGATAAGGTACGTCCATTATATTTTTGTTTAGTTTGATTAAAATGTACCAATATTTAACGTACATAGTCATTTTTTTATAATTTTAAGTCCATATTTAATTCCATATTTTGGTAAAAATCCATATTTAATTCCATATTTTGGTAAAAATAACTACATATATATTTACATATTTCATATATTTTTAGTCCATATAAATCCGTTCCCTGCTAATAATAAATCTGTAGCCAACATTTTTCTGGTAATTTTCGATTTTCCAAAAATAATTGATGTTAACATGTATAATTAACCATCCTGAAACCGAAAATCGCTTTTTTATATTTGTTTGTATGTCTGTCTGTCTGTCTGGATGTTTGTTACCTTTTCACGCGATAATGGCTGATCCGATTTATATGAAAATTTAAATTTAAATTAAGTTCATTGTAACTTACATTTTAGGCAATATGGCATTCAAAATACTTTATTTAAAAGGGAGGTTATAAGGAGGCTTGAATTAAATAAATCGAAATATCTCCCGTATTATTAATTTTTGTGAAAAATGTTACATAACAAAAGTTTCTTTAAAAATGATTTCCCATATGTTTCATTCCAAGCAAAATTTTGATGGGACCAAATTGCACCAAAAACGGATGTTCTCTGAACCAAATTATAATATTTTAATTATTTTCATGTAATAACAATTAAGAAATATGTTAAAGGAATTATCATTGCACTAAATGAGTAGTCTCTGGACCAAAATGATCGCATTTTAATTATTTAAATACAATTTAAATTAAGTGACATATTAAACGATTTATCCTTCTATCAAACACGAATGTTCCCTGGACCAGATGTCCTATTTTAATTATGTACGGATACGGCTAGTTAAGAATACAATTACAATTATAATTACAATTAATATTAAATTTACCAATAAAATAAAAATCAAGGTACTAAAAGATTAACTGATTAATAAAAGGTAGACAGTGTAATCTAAAAGTTAAGAAGAGAGAAACATTTTTTTTTATTAATTGAGTAAAAATTAAATCTACTCTACGCAGTAAGAAAATACTTAATAAGTTTGCTTTTGAACGCTACTAAAATCCGACAGTCTCTGATGTCATTGGGTAGGGTATTCCACAAGCGCGAGAGCCAGATTGTGTATGATGATGAATACGATGATGTCTTATGTGTTGGTATGGCTAGTATGCGGCTATTTTGTGTGCGTGTAAAGAGATTATGATACGATGACAGGTAACTGAAACGGGAGGCAAGGTAGGTAGGTGTAGAGGTGTGAAGGACTTGGAAAAGGAGAACAAGAGAATGAAAATTTCTACGTTCGCTAAGCCGTAGCCAGTTTAGAGTTTGAAAGGATGGGGTAATGTGGTCAGCGCGACGGACATCGCAGACGAAGCGAACACAAGAATTATGAACACGTTGTAATTTTTGCGACTGGTTGACATTGAGGTCGGTCAGTAGAGAATCACAATAATCGAAGTAGGGCATTACTAGTGTTTCCACTAGCATTTACTTGAGTGATAACGGGAGGAATTTTCGAATGCTGTTTAAGGAATGTAGTATGGAAAGCACTTTTTTTGATAATATGGGTTACTTGGTTATTCCAGTTTAAATGCGTATCAAAGTACACTCCAATGTTTTTAACACAGGAAGCAAAAGGGATTATTGTGTCGTTGGATTATGTGAAGATACATCCACATCAGAGTTAATAAACGGGCCTACTATTCAGCACCAATGAATATTAATATTATTTCCGTAAATGATATTAACTGCAAAGTCTCAGAGTAATGGATTTAATGAAAAGGAAGTAGTTTCAAATATGGTACATTGCCTGTTAGCTTCTGCAGCTGGAAAGTTTAAGTGTGCCAAA
This sequence comes from Periplaneta americana, assembly GCA_025594305.2. Taxonomy (NCBI): domain Eukaryota; kingdom Metazoa; phylum Arthropoda; class Insecta; order Blattodea; family Blattidae; genus Periplaneta; species Periplaneta americana. Next base: position 16,557,810 of record JAJSOF020000036.1, on the reverse strand, counting down.
AAATGTTTCAAAAGTAGAGTCTGCAAGAAAGACCAGAATTAAGTTTAGCATAGTTCTTATGATTGGACAGGCATGATTTCGTAAATTTTTACTAATTTCTACTTGTCTATATCAGTGGCGTAGCATGAAATTTTGAGCAGGGGAAGCTAACTCAAGTTGTCTTTCATGCAATATGAGAAAACGTATTACAAAGATACAGTCTTAAAATAAATAGTAGTCAATGTCAAGTCAGCAGTCAAAGATTGGTTGGAACCTCGTAAGTAACACCAATAAGGCATGACCTCCAATGGTACGTAGTAAAATATGATTTCACGGTTTACACATATCTCTAACAAATAGACACGTATACGTATAACACTAGCTCACTCCCTGTCATACTTAGAGAAATCACAATATTAACGGTCAATAGATACAGGATTAGTATAATTACATAAGTATGCGTCTGTCTTTTGGTTGTGTCCTTCATTGACAGCAAGGGAGTCGGTCATTTGTTTTCTAAATCACACTTTTGTTCGTAAGTCAGTCTTGATAATAGAATTGTCCTAAAAAAATTCAAGTAAATTGGTGTCAGGAACTGTTATTTCACTCATTATTTATTATATCAGCCACAATGCACACTAACACTTCAACTGAACACAACTGACGAAAAGGGATAACTCGGAAACTACTTATTTTCAATGTCAAAGCTAGCTTCTTGCGAGCCTTGCGACTAGGGTAGTTTAGTTAGAAAGGGATGGAAAATCTGCGGGGTGGATTACACAGAAGAAACCAGTCTGCTTGGAAGCTGGTGTGTGCAGGCTTCTTGTTTACTGCCGCATCACAAATCATCCTGAGCTGCCGCATCACAATATTTAACGCATAAATATAAATTCTATTAAAATTAATAAATAATTTTCTCCATAAACTGCAGGTTTATCATGAAATTATTATTAACTGGGGAAGCTAAGCTTTTTAGCTTACATTGACGCTACGCCACTGGTCTATATACATACACGTAAATGTCACATTATGCTATAGATATTGGCATATTATACTCGTATAAAAATCCCTACTGTGGCATAGTGGTCACATAGTGATCATCATTTGTTTGAAATTGTGTGCAGAGTTAAAATTTTGGAAATAAAAATGATAGAAACTTTGTTATGATACATGATATGTAAAACAAAAAAAAATATATTTTGTTTTCATTTTTTGGCTGTGCTGCAAAAGGTTAAGCAATGAATGTGGAGTAGATTTTTCCTCCAGGTATCCAATTCAAGGAAGATCCATTTCAAGTACCGTAAATCTACTCCACGATCCTCCAGACGTTACATTTCTTCCAAAGTAATCTAAGGTAACGATTTTCGGCTATGTTAAAAATTTGCCGCCCTCGATCGGTATCGAACCCAAGAACCTGACATTTAATTTAAGAACTGCAAAACTAGACCACCGATGACAACGGTGAAAGACCTCAGGAGGAATTACATCTCTGTTAACATCGAGTGTGTTCACTATAATCCTGGTGACATTTGACACAACTTCCACTATTAAAACAGTGCATTGTATTCAGGAGATTCCGGAATCGAATCCTGTTCTCATGCAGAGGTGTTCCGTGATGATACTCAACTTGTTCTGACGAATGCCAGGTCGGTACAGTTATTCCGCGGTAAAGTATAGATCATTGGGTCACGATCACATCTCCGCTATACATCACACGATCTCCATCCTAAAATGTCATTCATACAACTGGAATTAGATGGGAATTCGACGTTAAGAAAAAAGCATTGAGCATATGGGGCTATTTCATCAAATGAACAGTTGCCATAGAAACACCTACCTACCACATAGCTTCTACAATGCACTAGGTAAGCCTCATAAAACCAATTGCTTTTTCTTAACGTGGAATACTCTAAAGTATCATGATTTCCTCTTCAGTATAGTAGATTGGTCGGAAGAAATACCCAAGGAAGAAGAGTCATATTTATGATGATTGAAATACTGTGAGATCAAATTGTATCCATAGCGAATAAATAACGAATATATATGTATGTATGTATGTATGTATGTATGTATGTATGTATGTATGTATGTATGTATGTATGTATGTATGTATGTATGTATGTATGTATGTATGTATGTATGTATGTATGTAGGGGAGGATCGGGTAGTATCGGACATCGGGTAATATCGAACATTGCGTTTCTTTCATCTACCACCATATGGTAGTACCTGAATGACATGGTTACGTTTCTCTATGCAACATCACAGAAACGTAACCATGTCAATCAGGTACTATCATCGTGTGGTAGATGAAAGAAACTCACTGTCCGATATTACCCGATGTCCGATGCTACCCGACTCTCCCCTATGTATGTATGTATGTATGTATGTATGTATGTATGTATGTATGCATATTTATTTACACTGCAACTGGACAAGCACCCGGTGGCAGTGGTATACACAATATGCATTGATTTTAGGACTTTTTTATGATTTATAGGCCATCAAAATCCTAGCCCTAGTAATCTATGTTTACGATTTTTGGCTGCGTTAAAAATTTTCCGTCCTCGATCGGTATCGAACCCAAGAACCTGACATTTAATTTAAGAAGTGCAAAAAACAATACACAATAAAATTACAATACACAATACAATTATACAATACACAATATAATTATAAACACAATACAATAAGAATACACAATAATTACACTTAATAATAATACATAAAATAACCTAATTAATAAGTGAACCTAATTTTACAATACAACCTACATATGTATAGGCCCTACATAAGTTTGACATTTGTACTGATAATAATGTTTCACTTTACTCTCATCTCACTCACTCTATTGCTATGAAACATTTCACTGACACTTCAGGACACATTTCACTGACACTATAGAACACATTTCATTGACGCTATAAATTATCACTGATCGGAACTGTTCACTGCACTGCAAAACCATAACTTCACTGACTCACCTCGCTTCACTGATACAACAGTTCAAATAAGTCAAATAATTACACCCTTATGCATACTTATAAACAGAACTACATTTAAACTGAACATTTCTAGTCTAAGACCCTCTTACACGCTATTTTTAAATAATTTATAATTCAAACCAAGGAGTAACTCGTCAGGCTAAATAAATACATGTCACCTTAATTTTAATTTACACTTTATACACAACTTTTTAAGTTATTCTTGAATCTCCTTAAGGATGGACAGCCCTGAAAGATCTCAAAGATATACAGAATGAACCGTAAGTAATGTCAATAATTTAAGGGTGTTATTCTTTGAGATATTTCAAACAAAAAGTTTAATATAATTTTGCTAGTTTTTACTTCCTTTTCGAGATACGAGTAAAAATTGTTTTATACGAAACATTTCACAGCGTGCTTTGGGAAAATAATTTATTTAATTCCCAATATAGTCAATTAATTTAAGAGAGTAGTGTATTATGATGATAAATTATAGAAATAATTTTAGTTTTGTCGCTTAAAGATGCAGAAATTTGATCCCAACAAACGTTAATGTAACATTTCTTTGCAGAATGAAAAGTTACATTTGTTCGGATGAAATTTCTGCAAATACTAAGTTGGATACCTCAAGGAAAAAACGACGAAAAAAGACTTATTATGAGTTGTAGGAAGGACATACCAAGGAAGAAATTACGAAAAGGATTCCCTTTGTCATCTACCCTGTTCAACATCTACTTGGAGGATTCAGTGAAAAACTCTTTTCAGAACATGGGAGGAGTGACAGTAGGAGGAAGAAGAATAAACTGTAGGCCTATAAGATTTGCTGATGATATGGCATTGTTAGCAGAAGAGGAGATGATACTAAGAGATATGCTACTAGAGCTAAGTGACAGCTGTGAGCAGTATGGAATGAAGATAAATGCAAAAAGACGAAGACCATGGTCATAGGAAGAAAAGTAAAGAAGGTAAAAACTTATAAATTCTAAATGAGGCAGTAGAGCAAGTGGACAGCTTCAAATACTTGGGGTATATATACCATAAGCAGTATGGGAAGTCAAAAGGAGAATAGCAATGGCAAAGGAAGCTTTTAATAGAAAAAGGAGCATCTTCTGCGAATATCTGGAGAAAGAACTAAGGAAGACACTAGTGAAGTGCATTGTGTGGAGCGTAGCATTGTATGGGGCAGAAACATGGACATTACGACGAAGTGGAGAGAAACGACTAGAAGCATTTGAAATGTGGATATGGAGAAGAATGGAACGTGTGAAATGGACAGACAGAATAAGAAACGTAGCTGTGTTGGAAAGAGTGGGTGAAGAAAGAATTATGCTGAAACTGATCAGAAAGAGGAAAAGGAATTGGCTGGGTCACTGGTTGAGAAGAAACTGCCTACTGAAGGATGCACTGGAAGGAATGGTGAACGGGAGAAGAGTTCGGGGCAAAAGAAGATATCAGATGATAGACGACATTAAGATATATGGATCATATGATACAAAGAGATAGGCAGAAAATAGGAAAGACTGGAGAAAGCTGAGTTTGCAGTGAAAGACCTGCCCTTGGGCAGAACACTGTGAATGAATGAATCGTTTGCAATATGACAAAAGATCCGAATTTTTACGAAACGTGTAAAAACAATAGAGCATATTTTTATTTATTGCCTCAGGAGTGATGCCTTATTGGTGTTACTTATGAGGTTCTCACTATTCGTAAGCTGCCACAAGGGACAAAGAGTACTTAACCATATAAATGTTTACAAGTTCAGTGAACCATTAATTTTGTTTTGACAATGAAACTCCTACAAGTACATACTGTAGCTGCAAATACATTTTGTGATTGGTGGAAATATACCTAGTTTTAGAGAGGCAAGTGTTACAAAAAAAGTAAAGAATGCTAACGAACTTGGTTTCATTTCGAATATAGGTGATGCTTCAGGAGAGCAATTGATCCTTTCAATGCAGCTAAAGTTACAATCGGAATCATAGATGTAGGTATTCCAAGCCTCTTAAACACATCTTTCATGAAGATAGTAGCGGTACCTCTTGCTCCAACCAGAAGTCCGATTACTTCAAGCTCTTCTAGCTGGTACTTTTGGAGGTAATAAGCAAAGCTCGGAACTTGGGGACTTGTGTGTCGTGCGCTTGAGTAAGGTTACAGGTACAGCGTACACAAAGCTCAAGCTGCAAGTGCTCAGGGACAGTCGTATGTACTAAGAAAGTGGCCACATCGAATGGCAAGAAGACGAACGAAGAAACTGTGTCATGTCGAAGCCAATGACATTAAGACAATTACAGGTAAATGGTCTGTCTGAGGAATGAGAAAATACGTGTTATTCGAATGGGTGTTATGGAAGTTTGAAAATACATTTCTTAAATTTTAGGTACAGAATTTCGTGGAGGAATTCTGAGGAGATACATTATTTTCTTCTAATGCAGAGTTTATATTTTGTAAGTTGTGCCACACATAAACTAGAGCTGGAAACGGGCATTCACTGAAAGACATTGCAGTCCTTTAAATTGATGGAAAATTTGTCCATAGCCATGGATCAAGTAATAGAGGGACCTTTCCTAGTAGTATACACTAATTGAAAACTATTTACGAGAAAAAATTAGGATATACTTATCTTTCTCAGATACGAGATCTGCTGAAAATCGAACAGGAAACAGTGACAGTGAAAATATTCAGTATTTTATTTAGGCCCAAGACTTTATAATAAAATTTCAAACCATTTTCCAAATTTGAAATTTTTTTAAATTGAAACTTTTAAGAAAGAAATTTGTAAAATTATCCATGATATATAATAGTAACTAATGTACTTTTTTTACCTTTTATTTCTATCAACTATATTCATGTTTTTATTGAATATCACTGGCTTCTGTCGGATTGTCAATTTATATTAAATGTGTATTTTCTCTCATTTTCTCTTTCTTCTTTATTATTGCTCTTGTGTTGTATTTACTGGTTTGAATTAAGTTACTTACTGTATTTAGTAAACTGTCCTTGTAAATTTTATGTTATATTATTCACTAAGACCACACCGTACACGAGCCTGACTCTTACGGTAGTGGCTAGAAACATTTTTATTTTATAAATGCAATTTTTACTCACTAGGTAGCTAGTTAAAATGAATAAAATAAAAAAATTAAAGTTTGCTCCCGTCACTTCATGTGACGTGGAAATAAGTTTCCTTCGTTTCAAATCATGTTTAACTAACAGACGAAGAATTTATGGGTTCGAAAATCTTCTAATGCATGTAGTCATACACTGTAATGAAATGTATAGAGCAAAACTGTAAATTTGATGTATTTTGCATGTTTATTTATATATATGCTATAAAATTACGTGTTTCAACCTATCATAATATTACCATTATGTTCTTCCAGCCAGGAGCCACTTTTATAGCAGACCTGACAGTACCTCTGTGCTGGAAGCGGGAGTTTGTTGACATTGAAGTCCGGTCGCTTAGCCACGTTCAAAGACACAAGTCCCCAAGTTCCGAGCTTTGGTAATAAGGAATGGTAGGATTGCAGATATTCTTTTTTTCCTTATCCATTTCTGCTGGCTGTTCCTCATTCGTTTCGAAACGCACAGTGGGATCAATTATAAATCCAGATCTTGTAGATTCCTTGAAAGCTATTATATCTATGCGTCGTGCACTGCCGTGATGGAGAGACCATGTACTTCTTCAAAGGTGTTGTAATCGTCATCTTTAAGGGCAGTACTCGTATCAAAATCCCTACTGTGGCATAGTGGTCACATAGTGTAGAAAAAAATATAGTATATATTTATTTATTGCCTCATGAGTGATGCTTTATTGGTGTTAATGAGGTTCAAACCTGTCTTCGGACACTTGACTAAAGAACAAATATAGTGATGAAGTGTCACCTTCGTAAAACTAATATTTTACTTAAAAGCGCACTTTTAAAGGCAGTGTGTACAGATGCATTCGTGCTATCTCTTCAAGATGAATGGTCTGAGTCGTCTCGTTAAGTGGAGGGTGATGGACTCTGAAGAATGATAAAAATGTGTTGTCAATTGTAACCACTCTCTGCGGAAATCTTTGTTGATAAAGGAGACGTGCATCCATCACTTTCTCTTGAGCCTCTTAGGTCAGCAATATCATATCAACACATTTGTTGCTGGAATACATTTTCTATTACTGAGAATTTTAAGTGCAGATTGCTTATTTATAGAAGTTTCGAAGGTTTTTTTGGGGGGGGGGATTAATTGAAGTGAATTTTTATGGCAGGCAGAGTAACTATCTCATGCCCCCATGTTTTAAATTGCTATCAGTGCACTTCATTAGAACCAGGTACCCAGCTTCGAAGCCGTTAGCCCTGTGAACTTACAATATATTTATTTTCCCCTATTATCATAATACAGGGTTGTTATCTAAGAAATTAGCAAGTTCTTTGTGATAGTAGAAGAGAAAGAGTGGGGGAAGGGAAGTGGTCCGTGGCCTATTTCTTTTAGGGCTCATCCCGACAGAAAAAAAAGGTTTCTTTCAATTTTGAATTTTCTTTTAAACAAATAAATGATCTCGATCATTAGGGGGTTTTTCATTCTAGAATTTCCAAGGAAATTTGTACATAAATTCAATCAAGGACTTTCGTTAGTGAAATGTGGCATAACAATTTATCCTGACAACATTACGTTCTCAGAACAGAATGCCTCCTCTGTATTGTACATCTAACTCAGCCATGTTCAAACGGCGGACAGTGTGCATTAACGCAAATCTAAAGTCGCGACGCTGTTATTCCCGGCGTGACTCCTCCTCTTTGCTTACGTCTTAGAAAGTGAAGGCTCTATAAAGTCTAGGTAGGTAGTATCGTTCGCCATTTTTGTTCTTTCGTTGCCGAGCTACCATACGAGGAATCTATTTGCCACGCCGTTAAACATTATCATGTCGTAGCTCCTATGATAATAAATCAAACGCACTGTAATTCAGCAAACAATTGAGCAGCAAATAACGTCTTCGTGTGCTTTCTGCGAACGCCAACGAAAGAGCCAAAATGGCGGGCGATTATATTAAGTATTTATGAGCCTTAAGAAATGAATAACGTCTTCATCAGCGAATCATAATACGCACATCTTTAAATGTAGCCGACCTGCAACGCGATTGGCTGCCGGAAATTAGAGCGACGGGACTATAGCTGAACAAAATTAATAACTTCTCTGCATTCCAATGGATTATGCAAATCTGGTTTTCGGGAAGTAGCTCCCTGTAAAGCAGGTTTGAATAATTTCAAGAAAAAAAATTGTGCCGTGGCCGAGTATCGATCCCGGGACCCTTCGCTTAGCGCACGAATGCTCTGCCGACTGAGCTACCCCAGGGACCATACACGATGATATGATGTGATGTGATGCGTTGCGATGTAATGTGATGTGATATATGATATGATATGATATGATATGATATGATATGATATGATATGATATGATATGATATGATATGATATGATATGATATGATATGATATGATATATCTAAATGCTTATCAACAGATTGCTATCTGGCTATACTATAATTATCAACATTTATAAACACTGTTCTCAACAACTGCCTTAGAACAAAAAAATAGTAAACGAATAATATAAAAAAAAACAATTTGTATATTATAAACTTTGTAACTCTCAACCTAAAGTAATTTACCCATACATATATTAAGTATAGAATTATGATTCTAGCCTCATTATAACAAATAACAATGGACATTTTCATTTTATTAAAAGAAATACTCTTTTTATGTTCAGAAAAAAAAACAATATTTGTGGCTTAAAAATATTCTTTCTACGTCACAAGATGTCACTGGAGCAAGTCGGAAATAAGCTAATGTATTTCTTACTGTCATCAGGTGAACAACTACTTTGTGAATCTAATATGGCGCATATCCATAATTGTTTTCAAGAAAATTGTTCATTTCTTCCGATGTTGAACTAGGATTGTAACGGACCCGATTGTGTAGCAGCAAAAGAGACGTCAACATTTAACGTAGAATATTCCAGGGAAAAATGTAAGTCTCACACACTCCCGTTTACATAATTTATTATTTGATAACAGATGAGTTTACTTTTTTTGGAATCATGCATAATATTAACATTACGTAAATAATACAATAATAACAGGATAGCTCATTTTGTTCAGAACCTAAAATATTAATTAATATAAAATAACAATATTCTTCAAACTATTCACGACTGTACACAACTCCACAGAATGATACTATGCGTTGTTTATGTGAACTGCATATCGTCTGCAGCGAGCGGGAGCAGAGCGAGGCGCGGGTGACATCTATACCGAGTGCTTAAATTACACGAGCGCAATAAAGATCACTCTCACAAGCACCATACGTAATTTTATCGATGACCATAAGGAAAATATCTGTTTTATAAAAGAAAATATGTTGAAAATAAGTCCTCATATAATCACATAATATCATGGTATGTATTTTAGAATCGATACGTGTACTAGGTAGGTTATGATGTAGGAGGCCATGATTAGTGAAGAATGATAGGCCTATCTAAGGCGTTGGATAAATAACAAATTATATTTTTTTTTATTTTTACTTTTATTTTATTGGGTTATTTTACGACGCTGTATCAACATCTAGGTTATTTAGCGTCTGAATGAGATGAAGGTGATAATGCCGGTGAAATGAGTCCGGGGTCCAGCACCGAAAGTTACCCAGCATTTGCTCGTATTGGGTTGAGGGAAAACCCCGGAAAAAACCTCAACCAGGTAACTTGCCCCTACCGGGATTCGAACCCGGGCCACCTGGTTTCGCAGCCAGACGCGCTGACCGCAAATTATAAACGAATTATATAATTTTAATATATATTTTTTTTTTTTTCATTTTAAACGTGTATTTTCGTCTTTTTGAAGTTTCAGGGATTATTTAGAAGTATTCAGGGGACTAATGTGATTAAAATAATTTCTCATTTTATTTCTGTAAACTTAAGAGGAATATTAAAACGTAATTTACCATCGTGTCTGTTTAGCGTGTTGTTTTAAAATCCTATAATCCCAACTTCGCAGGTTCAGCTCTCCTCGCATCCCAAAAGGTAAATTATTACAGATTTAAAAAAGATACATATTAGATATGGATGCAATGCACAAATTACGATGTAGTAGATAGAGAAAAGAGAAGGAGATTGAGTATATGTATATTTAGGAAATGGTAATAAAGAAGTAGAGGTAGTGACATCTAGTAACTAATACATATATTAACTTCAAAGTAGATTGCTGCCTTGATCTTGATGAAGTCTTCAACAAAAAAGATATAAATCCAGAAATAGCAAAAGCCATTGCCCTACAAACAATTAATAGAAAATATCCACAGAAGGACTGGTTGTACATTTACACTGATGGATCTCTCATGGATCAAAATGAAGGAGCTGGAGCAGGAGCTACTTGCCAATACTTTTCTCTTTATAAAAATGTTGGCAAGTACACAACAAATTTTGATGGCGAAGTTGAAGCCATTTATACATCACTTCAAAATGTATTTGTTTGGCTAAACCAGTGCAAAAACATAGTCATCCTGTCTGACTCCAAAGCTGCAATGCAGTCCATCAGCTCAACTACATCCCCTAAAATGGAAAAAGTAAAAGAAATTCATTGCATCGTAAAACAAATTCAAATGCTAAATAAAAAAGTGGTCTTCCAATGGATCCCGGCCCACTGCGGACTGAACGGTAAAGAGAAAGCAGATATGTTAGCAAAGAAAGGAACTTATATCAACTTAAAAACAAATTTCAAGTTCCCATATGAATCAATAAAGCGAGTCATAAAAAGAATAAGTTACAGCGAACAGGCAAAACATCGAAATTAAAAATGGAAAGAATCATTCAAAGATCCAAAACTAATTCCTGATCTGCCTCGAAAATCTGCCGTGGCCATGTTTAGATTGATTACTGGTGATGATTACCTCGGTAAACACCTCCATCGTGTTGGAGTACTGAATTCACCTAAATGCTTACTGTGCACCAGAGAAGAGGACATGGAGATGGAGCACCTGGCTAATTGTGAAACTCTTAGGACATTTTTGGACCTTCCATCAAAATATTGGGAAGCAAGAAGGATGATGACTTCATTGTTAAATCCAGAGCATTAGATACACACACACACACGAACACACACACACACACTTCTTGAGTAATAGTTCAATGGAAAAGTAGCCTATACGTATGTGGCCAGGTACTAGGAAAATACTAATGAACTGTGAGATAAAGTTCAAACTGTGAGGTAAAGTCTTTATCTCACTCGTGGAATAAAGTAATGTTGAATAAAAGCCTACTTTACAAACGCAAAAGTATTTAGTAAAGGCATGTTTTTCGTTATGGTCATGGATAAATAAATATTTTCTCTCTCGGGAGAGGAGAGGGAGGAGGGACCCGAAGGCTTGCATTGCAGCCTGAGGCTTATTGTGCTTACCACTCCTATTCTGTGACTGATTGGATAACCGAACGGTCGCGCTCTTGTACAAGTACAGCACGCCGCACCGTGAACTTAACCCGAGCTACGGTATGGATGAACATTCTCATATCGTCGGTTTCTTGGTAAAAGTGACAAAGTCACATTCCAAGGCTTCCAAGCATTATGAAAATTTAAGACAATTTTATATTAAAAACTAATAATATAGCACATTTACCTTCAAAATAACTTATTACTAACACCTAAAGAAGTACAGTTATCTTTGGATGGATCACTAAACCTTTAAATGGTTTTTCCCAACAATTTTGCATTTTGGACTTGGTCACTTTTATCAAGAAACCGACTATAAGTGAATTAATGATGGCGAAATGTGTCCAAGGTCCAACGTTGAAAGTTACCCAGCAATTCTACTTCAAATTATCGAGGGAAAACCCGAGAAAAAACCAGGTAAATTGTCCTCCCAACCAGGATTTGAACCCGGGCCTGCTCGTTTCATGGCCAGAGGTACATATTTTGAAAATTTTATTTTCAAATTTCCATCATCGACCAGTTATGTTTTACCCATCGTTCGGACAGTCTTTCATCATAAACAAAGCAACGAAGGAAAAAATGAATCGGGGCCGGCAAGTACCGCCGGCATTCATTACCGGGGCTGACTTGGGGTCGTAGGAATCTGCAGGCCGTGCTCTTGATGTTTACCTGTACCTATCGTCTTCACTTATAAGTCCATCCTGTCTTCCTGTCTTCAGACTATAAGTCCATCTTCCTTCTTCTTCTGCTTCAAGCCCGTTGAGATTCCTTTATTTCTTGTATCCACCTTTTTGCTGGTCGGCCGTTCCATCTTCCTGTCTTCCTATTTTCAGACTATAGTCCATCTTCTTACTGAAGACCTCCCTCAAAGAAGGTTCTATATCATATGCTTTTTCATATGACTATGACATACAACCTTCTTTGAGGGAGGTCTTCAATTACCTTCCTATCTTCTGACTTATAAGCCCATCTTCGGACTTATTCAGTCCTTTCAGGTAAAACGTCATGGTTATCGCATATACATATCCCTACTAACCCAAGCCAGACCACCCCGACTCTTACTGTATGTATAATTCGGGTTTATATAGAGATGTTAGACTATGCGTAAAATACGCAAGAGATAAAAATTAGATAAATGTTGCAAATTGTTTGTTATATATACAGTATTTTTATTTAATACGTTACATAGCTTGTAAATTTCCCTACCAAATGAGACTAATTTAAATGATCTAACCATACTTATATCTATATGTATAATTTTGTTGCTTACGAAACATTTTTGACTGCCTCCGTTGGTCAGCATACTGGCTTCCAGATCGAGAGGACCCGTGTTCGATTCCCGGGCTAGGTTCTCGGTGAATTTTTCTTGAAGAAGAGGAATTCCCTGAGTGTCTAGAGTCTGGAAATTTGTATGAATGTGATTATGCCGGGTTAATTATTATTAATTAACCAATCATCACATATATAAAAATACATCAGGACTGTCGCTGGGCAGTAACCTGAACAAACATTTCAGCGACACATTGTTGACAAATAACTCCATCTGTTAGCACAACCATAAAGCATCTAATAGATGCCATAGAGTTACCAACAACGAAAAAAAAAAACGAAACTTTTTAGAAAACTACAGCACCTATCACGATGGGAAATGTCTCATTCGAGTCAAGAAATTTGCAAAATTGGGTAATTATCGATAAGTACCGGTTTTGGTTCCTTTAATGAAATTAATTTTTTAAAACTTTTGGTTATAAATGATTGATTAATCAATAATTTATATTTAAGTGTTAAAAGTAGTGTACACAGGATTCAAGAAGGACTTTTTGATTATTATTTCAAGTCCGGACCTTCAGTAAATCAGTCCAAATGAAACATTAACTACTGAACATTAAAATATTTAACGACTCACTAAAATGCGAGCTTGTCACCAATCAAATTTTCTTAAAATTTAATGAACAGTTAGATGGTAAATGTTACGTTTTATTTAACGACGCTCGCAACTGCAGAGGTTATATCAGCGTCGCCGGATGTGCCGGAATTTTGTCCCGCAGGAGTTCTTTTACATGTCAGTAAATATACTGACATGAGCCTGTCACATTTAAGCACACTTAAATGCCATCGACCTGGCCCGGGATCGAACCCGCAACGTTGGGCATAGAAGGCCAGCGCTATACCAACTTGCCAACCAGGTCGACTTGAACAGTAAGCAATGGCTCATTACGGATAAATAATTGCGACCTATGAATTTTTCATAACTATATCAGAACATCATTCTACGAAACCACAGTCTACCATATCGCAAATTGTGTACAGTATTAGAAAACAGTTTTGTTATGTCTCTTGGTAATGGAAATGTTGAAATTTAGACAGCGATTTACATGTGTGTTGTCTCCGTGGACTTCAAGCCGAGCAGCTATATATACCTCGTCGCGCTGTTGACGTCACAGGTTTTTGGTGGCGCAGTAAGTAGCGAGCTGGCTTATCATGCCAAAGACCCGAGTTCGATTCTCGGCGAGAGCTATCTTTTTTATTAACGTAACTAATTTTTATACAGGTCACCTTTCTTCATTTTTATAGTGGAACGAATTATTTCGCAACTCTGGCTCCACTTGGAGAATTTAAAAAACTCTTGGGAGATGAATTTTCTTCCCGAAATACAACAAAGATAAACAAACAAATTAAAGAAAAATAAAAAGAATACACATGTTGATGTAATACTTTGTCCACATGCCACCGGCGTCTATCACTGCTAACACTGGCTGGCATCTTCGGGGCATTGAGTCCACCAGATCGCGGAAATAGTTCTGGTCCTCAGCGAGATCTTCCCAAGTAGCCAAAACTTGATCCCACAACTGATCTGGACTTCTAGGTGGGTTTTCTCGATATTTATCAATCCTCTTTTTCATGGTTTTCCATGAACCGTCTTTGAACGTTTATGGCGGTGTTTACGGGGTGGTTATCCTGATGGAAAATGAAATTTCCTTGGGAAAGAAAATGATTAGACTATAAATTCCATGAATCCTGTTCTTTCGCTTCTGTTTTAAAGCCAGTGCAAACATACCTTATCGCTAGCTGTAATATAATTCTAATAAATGAAAGTTAATATACCAGTTAAGTTTTGTTATGTTTGAATGCACATTATGTATTAATTTGCTAATATTTTTTAGGTATAGTTATAATAACCATTTTCATATGTTAATATAGGAACTCTGTTGTATGTTACCTAGTTGACTAGTTTCAGTTTTGTCTCAGCTGTTTTATGATATTCTAACCTATGATCAATTTCTTCTTAAATTTTGAATACCACGATCTTCGTGGCGTGGTATTTTTCGTGAATTTTTGTGTCATTCAAATTTTCAAAATGATCTTTTCTTAAATGTTTAACATTATCTCCAACTGACTCTTAATTTTCGAGCAGTTCCAGATACAACAATAACTGGGTCGAAACATTCCGCCATTTTATATTGCAACTAATGAACCATTAAAAACTATTTAAAGACGGAAATTTCTATGACTAAATTTAATGATAGTTTTGCTGGTTCATTAGGCTAAAGATGGTTGGTGAGACATAAAAATGATTTAATGAACCAGTAAATAAATTAATGAATCATTAAAACCTTAGTGAATTTATTTATTTATTTATTTTATTGGGTTATTTTACGACGGTGTATCGACATCTAGGTTATTTAGCTTCTGAATGATATGAAGGTGATAATGCCGGTGAAATGAGTCCGGGGTCCAACACCGAAAGTTACCCAGCATTTGCTCGTGTTGGGTTGAGGGAAAACCCCGGAAAAAACTCCAACCAGGAAACTTGTCCCGACCGGGATTCGAACCCGGGCCACCTGATTTCCTGGTTTCGCAGCCAGACGCGCTGACCGTTACTCCACAGGTGTGGATGCCTTAGTGAAGGTTGGTGAACCCGGCTCCTAATGTGAAAACACTTACAAGGGAAACTTTTCATCGCACAGTTTTCACATTTTAACACAACATAGCTTATTTTGTATCTCATGAAAACGACAATAAGAAACAACCTTGAAAATATGCGGAAGTTGCTTCTAAAGGGAGTAAATCTTAGTTAAAAGTCACTACAAGCCAATGGACATACTGCGATACAATACCATTATACCATTGTTTGCACAGCTCAACCGGTTACTGACGCGCCTTTAGAGTAGAAGTCCCGGGTTCGATTCCCGGATACTCTTTATTTTTTGCTTTTGTTTAAACAAGGACGTGTAGAGAGCAGGACTTCTGAATACCGAAAGACACTATACTGGAGAATTACCACAGTAGTTTTGAACCGTGCCGTTACGTTAACCACCAAATTTAACTACATACACAATGTTGCCAACATAAGAACATGATTTTGGTCTATGGTGTCGTTAGAAGGAGAAATTTGTATCTTTTTCTATCTACCTCCTTCGTTCTGAACATTACTGAGAGATAGCATCACTGTTACTCTCATCTATTGCAATGATTTTTCCCTGGACTAACAATTACTTCGTTGTCATAACCTACTTTAAGATCTTACTTACTTACTGGCTTTTAAGGAACCCGGAGGTTCAATGCCGCTCTCACATAAGCCCGCCTTTGGTCCCTATCCTGAGCAAGATTAATCCATTCTCTATTATCATATCCCACTCCCTCAAATCCATTTTAATATTATCTTATCATCTACGTCTCGGCCTACCTAAAGGTCTTTTTCCCTCCGGCCTCCCAACTAACACTCTATATGCATTTCTGGATTCGCCCATACGTGCTACATGCCCTGCCCATCTCAAACGTCTGGATTTAATGTTCCTAATTATGGCAGGTGAAGAATACAATGCGTGCAGTTCTGTGTTGTGTAACTTTCTCCATTCTCCTGTAACTTCAAACCTCTTAGCCCCCAAATACTTTCCTAAGCACCTTATTCTCAAACACCCTTAATCTGTGTTCACAACCATACAGAACAACCGGTAATATAACTGTTTTATAAATTCTAACTTTCAGATTTTTCGACAGCAGACTGGATGATAAAATTTCTCAACTGAATAATAACAGGCATTTTCCATATTTATTCTGTGTTTAATTTCCTCCCGACTATCATTTATATTCGTTACTGTTGCTGCCAGATATTTGAACTTCTCCACCTCTTCAAAAGATACATTTCCAATTTTTATATTTCCATTTCGTACAATATTTTCGTCACGAGACGTAATCATATACTTTGTCTTTTCGGGATTTACTTCCAAACCTATCCCTTTACTTGCTTCCAGTAAAATTCCCGTGTTTTCCCTAATCGTTTGTGGATTTTCTCCTAACATATTCACGTCATCCGCATAGACAAGCAGCTGATGTAACCCGTTCAATTCCAAACCCTCTCAGTTATCCTGGACTTTCCTAATGGCATACTCTAGAGCAAAGTTAAAAAGTAGAGGTGATAGTGTATCTCCTTGCTTTAGTCCACAGTGAATTGGAAACGCATCTGACAGAAACTGACCTATACAAACTCTGCTGTACGTTTCACCGAGATCTTACTACATAAATATTTTCTTTTAGTACATTCAAAAGATCGTCGTTGTACTGCACATAAATCTTGCACTTGACTAATAGAGTGATTTATTTAAGGATATAGTCGCGAATTTTACTACCACCATTTCGATTGTCTTCTGTTTGACACGGCTCGGTACGGCCCGGTGACTAGTGGCCAGCGAGTAACGTCGACTATTGACATTGCTCTGCCGTGGCTATTATCCAGTTGTTCCCTGAAAGAAATATACAGATCTCTAGCTGAACGGACAAGAAGTTTGTTGCTGTGCATCTACTGATCTTTCAGTTTGTTTATTACGCACGGTGCATTAGATATTGAATTGGAGGCGATTTTGGTGGCTAGATAAATTCGTTAAATACAACTCGTGACTTTTGCAAACTAGTGCATGATAATTTTGTAAATTTTGAAGAGACAACACTATTGCGGAGTACTTGTGTAAGAACTTACTACACTTAATAATTAATAATACAAATGTTTCAAATGTGACACTCTAGCATTTATCTGTTGTAGCAGAGCCTTTCTTCTGTTACAAGCCGGAGCCATACGTAGGCAACACTGTAATTAACTGTCAAGCGGAGACCTACGATCCAGAACATGTGCTGTAATGCCGATTTTCAATGTGTGTCGATGGAATTATGTTCGCGGTCGTACCAAACGTTGGTTGTTGATATATTATAAACTAAGTGCGTGTTGGCGATAAAAACAAGACAATAAATGAAAATAAGGCTGTAGTCTTTAGCAATTTTTACGGTTATTATTAATGACAAAGTGATTGACAATTCTTCTAAATATTAAATATTGTTTGAACTACATTTTTATAGTCTTAATTGTGGTTTGTGGTGTATCAGAATTCTAGCCAATTGTTGGGTCTCGCCTGGTAGAGCCCGGACGAGAAGTTATGGCACCGGCGCGAGAGACGCATTTTAGTTCGTTTGCTTGGACTCGCCCTCACACTAAACTGGAGGGGTGTTGGGTTAGTTGGTTACTAGCATTCCGAGTGTTCAGATCGTTCTGCTACTACCGCTATTGCTAATACTGAAAACATTATCCTTCTGACCGCCCTCATTATGGCATTGTCTAAGGTGTGAAATCATAGAGTAGTTCATAGTCAAGGACATGAAATAGCATGCAATGTATGGAAATTCATGTCAGAAGAGGCTGTAAACGGAATACCAATTCCATTGAAAAGCGTGTGTGCAAGAGTAGTGGCTGCCACTGGTATTTCAAAGCGAACCTTGGCAAGAATCAGGAAAGAAGGGAAAAATATTGAGGCAGGAACAGCAGATTCTTTCTCCAGTCCGGAAATATCACAGCCGAAGAAGAAAATTGTTGCAGCTGTAGACAGTTTTGATGAGGAAGTCATAAGAAGACTCGTCTATAATTTCTACGCTACGCATAAGAAGATGCCGACTCTGCAATCGCTTCTTCCAAAAATGGATATCAGTGTATGATTATGGGAAGAAAGAGAATAATTACATTGAAATTGAGCACGTGATGGACAGTATTTTTAGAACATTTCCATAAACTTAGGGACATCTGATTCCAGCACAGATCAGTCGTCTGATTCGGACGGAGAATAAGAATGTAAAGATGGAATAGCGGGCGTAATTCCATTAGGTACCTTCGGACTCTTGAGTAGGAAAGTGGTGACACTAAGGTAAGACGAATGTTTTTGGAAAGAGATGAAACTGGTATGCCTGCCGCTCTGAGCTTGAGAACCGTAACCCAAACAACCCCCACTCCTCTACCCTGCTGGCCGACAATTTAAAACTTCGCGCATGTTGGTGCCATAACATCTCGTCTCAGCTCTATATCAATAAAGATACGCCATTGATTTTCAAGTTAATTATAAACAGCTGTTTTGTGATCCCATAAATGATGTTGCAGTTTTGTTGATGATTCGGAATGTCTGCAATACGTCAGAAGTATCTATAATTTGTAGATGCATAAACTCAATTTGTTGGTTTTCAAGATTTATTAATGTTATTTATTTTGTAATAAATTAGTTATAAACATGTTTCTTTTCACTTCGTATTTACAGGATTTAAAGTTCACTGAGTTTACGCTAATTGGTACATATGTATTATGGTGAATGTATATTTCTTCATTTTTTCATAGATCTTTATACTTGGCCTTGACCTATTTAAAATTATCTTTAAAAAATGTATAACAAATAATTTAGAATAACAGTATTGTTATGGTGACTGGCGAGGTTCTAACTAAAACTGGCTTCCTGTGCATCTGAAATATTTATAAGAAAGCACGACAGATAATCACATGAAATCAAAATGTATATGATATTCTAGACCTTTCACGTCAGAGATGAAACAACATAAAGCGGCAAAACATTGTCAATTTACTACCCACATAATGGTTAATTGATTGGCATAGGGTATTGCAAAAGTACGTCGTTATTTTATTTATTTTTGGTACAAGTAACATTTCTTTAAGCAATTATTTATTTCCCCTTGTATCATCAATAAAAAATATGTATGCTTTTAATTTTTTTAAGTTATAAGTGGCTGCATTCAAGTATTTATTTATTTTTTATTGGGTTATTTTACGACGCTGTATCAACATCTAGGTTATTTAGCGTCTGAATGATATGAAGGTGATAATGCCGGTGAAATGAATCCGGGGTCCAGCACCGAAAGTTACCCAGCATTTGCTCGTATTGGGTTGAGGGAAAACCCCGGAAAAAACCTCAACCAGATAACTTGCCCCGACCGGGATTCGAACCCGGGCCACCTGGTTTCGCGGCCAAACGTGGTGACCGTTACTCCACAGGTGTAGACTTCAAGTATTTACGCGGTACTCTGGAACTCAAATAAAACACCATTTCGGATTCCGTAAAAAATTACGTACATCAGTGCACTGAATCTTGATCATATGTGCTTAGTTTTGTATCAATTAATGTCGAAAATGTACTTGTGACAACGAAATCAAAGCACTAAAACGTCAAACGTCATGCCTTTATTTCGCCTCCGCCCGCCTCTACTCAGCGTTGCCAAACCTACCCATGCTCCAGCTTGTAACTGAAGATGGCTCTGGTTGTAGCATATGCGACAATATGTGCTGTTTTGATCATCTGTTCAGTAATGAAACCTTTCACTGCCGTTCATTGCAGAATGAAGTGGTTTTGTTTGCAAGAAAATGAATGAGAAACACTTTGATTCGATAGGTTTAGAGCAGCGATCATCAGAACACTGCACTCTTGGGCTAGCTAGCGGAATCGATAATCGGTTCCGGAACAATTTTTCCTTGAAATTATTCAAACCTGCTCTACTGAAGCTAGTACCTGAAAGCCAGATTTGCATAATTTAAAAAAATGTAATTTTAAATAGGCCAAGACCAAGTATTAAGATCTATGAAAAACTGAAGAAACATACCTTCAACATAATACGTAACAAAACACATCATTATCTATTAAGTATGCGCCAATTAGCGTAAACTCAGTGAACTTTAAATCCTGTACATACGAAATGAAAATAAACATGTTTATAACTAATTTATTACAAAATAAATAATATTAATAAACACCTTGATAACCAACAAAGTGAGTGTATGCATCTACAAATTATAGCTAATTCTGACGTATAGCAAGCATTCCGAATCTTCAACAAAACTACAACATTTATGGAATCACAAAACAGCTGTTTACAATTAACTTGAAAATCAATGGCGCAACTTTATTGATATAGCAGGCGAGATCCAACAATTTAGCTAGAATTCTGATACACCACAAACCACAAGTAAGACTATAAAAATGTAGTTTATACAATATTCAATATTTAGAACAATTGTCAATCACTCTGTCATTATTAATAACCGTAAAATTGCCAAAGACTGCAGCCATATTTTCATTTATTGTCTTCTTTTTATCGCCAACACGCACTTAGTTTATAATACATCAACTACCGCGAACATAATTCCATCGACACACACTTATATTGTAACATACTGGAAATCTGCAATAGCACCAATACATGTTATGAATCGTAGGCCTCCGTTTTACAGTTAATTACAGTGTTGCCGACGTATGGCTCCGGCTTGTAACTGAAGAAGGCTCTGTGTCATTGTTACAATCAATATATACGGCCAGCTACGTTTCATATTGTATTAACAACAAAATGTATCAATTTTATTATGAATAAAAATGTAAATATAAAATTGTATTATAAATACGATACAGAATTGAGAATTGAATATAAATGAAACATTTCTGTATCTCTATTTCTATTGTTTCTTAATCGAAGTCCTCGTAACACGATAATATCACAGTCTAGTATATACAGTCGCGAAGCTCAATACGTAGTAAATATGCAAACATTAGATAGTTGCTCACCACTAGGATCGCTAATATCGCCTCATTACAGGCAATACAAAATAGAACCGTCACAGTCTATTGTTTCTAGCACCCTCAAAACTCAAGCTTCGTGACTGTATATAGTAGATTGTGATAATATTTCAAATCGATAGCGACTTCGACTTGGCATTTCTTTTGCAGCCCAATGTACGTCTAAACTGAATAGTAGGTCCATCGACAGATCGGTATTCTTGTGCCCAGAGAAAGAACGATGAAATACTTCGCTAAAAATAAAATTATAATCTAAAGTAATTCTAAAATCTAAATGAAAGAAGTCGAAAAAAAATGGAAAGATATACTGTGGCCTAAAAACTCGTAATTTGGAACGGAAAACTTTAAATGTGAATATTTAAAATATTAATATTACTATTATTATTATTATTATTATTATTATTATTATTATTATTATTATTACTACTACACCACCACCACCAGCACCACCACCACAACCACCACCACCACCACCACAACCACCATCACCAGCACCACCACCACCAGCACCACCACCACCACCACCACAACCACCAACACCACCACCATCTATGACTGTATGTAAACGGATTTTTACTGCCATAATATCTAGTTCTGTAATATATTCCTTTACTTGTGAGATTATATTCATATATATTAATTCTTTTTTTAAGTTAATATTTGTATACTAGAATGTATTTTCCTCTTTGTGATTATGTATTCAGTCTCTTTTTTATTATATTTATTTTATTATTATTTTTAAGTTAATACTGATTGTGTATATGTATTCAATCTCTCTTTTTATTTTTTATTATTATTATTATTATTATTATTATTATTATTATTATTATCTTAAGTTAATTTTTGTATACGGGTATGTATTTTTCTGTATGTGATTTGATCCTGCTTGAGTGGAAGAGAAGGGCTGATGACCTTAACTCTGACAGGGAAAATAGAACTATTATTATTATATTCTGTTAGTGATAGAATTAGTTCCCATTTTCCCCCCGTTTTCTACCACAGCTTTACATTATTTTTATTTGTCCGTGTTCATTTGCTATCTCATATTATTTTTATTGGAATTTCTGGTTCGAATGCCTATGTATATCTTGGGTGTAATCTAGAATCCTTCTGTTTCTCAGAAGAGATTGCCTTTGATTAACCACGTACTTGAAACCTTATCATAGATGTGTTAAAACAAGAACAGCTACAAATGTTTTAATGCATTCGTTTTTTTACGACTTTCTTTTTCTGCTTGTATTTCTCAGTATGAACTGAAAAGCAGTGGTATTATGACTAATTGCGTTATTACAGAATGCAATTTTCTAGCTTCAGTTCTTCTATAAAAACGATTTCTAAGATACGCAATTTGCCAGAAGTGCAAAGAAATTACGTCATGAAATTTCTCTACTCTTGACGGTGCAGTAAGTGTTTCTTGGTTGCTGTTCATTCAAAACTCATCCATTGCATTTCATTCTAGTTAATAAGGCTAGCGTGTATCGCATTTTGACTCTAGCTTACATTCTAAATGAATAAATGTAATAAAAGCATTTACTATACCTTATGGATATTTTAATAATTTTATCATAATTTGTAGTCTTTTTTTTTTTTTGCTTACTGTTTTGGTTAATAAAGTTTTAATTATCTTCATTTCATTTTGTGCGAGTACAAAAGGGGTTCTTCCTATTCCATAATGTTGATAAGTTCGTAATGATTCTGTAACGAATAGTCTTCTTGCTTGCACACTCATTTTCTTTTTATCGCTGTTTTTTTTCTTCCAAATTTCGTTTGTATATTTCTCCTGAAGTTTTCGTTATAATATTAGCGGATATTGTAGGGTATTCAAAGAATCCCTGTAACTGAGTATTTTAACAATGTCACCACCCAGACTCTCATGTAGATCTCTTTTCAAAAATGAAAAGATTATGACAGTCTACAATCTATATATTTTTGATCTTTTAATGTATGTAAACAAGAATGTTACTAATTATACAAGTATAGTAGATCTGCATCGCTATGAAACCAGAAATAATGATCAATTAAATGTACCACATGTCAGGTTGCAAAAAACACAATCAAGCTATGAAATTACTGCAATAATAGTACATTATGCAACGAGCCTATAATGATAGTAATTAAGAATCGAGTATGGATATTTATGAAACGAGCGCAAGCGAGTTTCATAATTTTCATACGAGCTTCTTAATTACCATTCTAGGCGAGTTTCATACGACTTTTTATGCTCGACCATATTTCTAAATTGAAATTACCGGTATTCAGATGTATACATTTTATTTGTATCTGACAAGATCGGAAGTGACCTTGTTCTAGGTCGTGAATTGTGAGATGTGCGCAGACGCGAAAGTATTGATTTTTTCCGAGGAACAATAATGTCATTGACCTTGACGTAGTCCCGTTAAACTTGATAATATTATAATATTATAACCTTGATTATTGAATTCGACATTGAAAAACGAGATGACAAATTGAATTTATTTGAATATTATTTACAATTAACGCTAATTATTATAGTAACAGAACATAACCTTCTGCGACGGTATTGGATTTCCAGCCTCCGTGACTTTTCGCTAATTCTCTTTCGATTGCATATCCGAGAATAATCGATACTTGCGGTTTTATAACGGTACAAAGCTGACTTGTCATTGGCTGAACACATGTAAGCTGAGTTACATTGGCTGAAGACCTGTACTTTAATGAGTAGGTGTACTTTATGACATGCATTAAAGGACTGCTACCAGGTGTATAATTACTACATTTCGGCATGGTCGAGCATAAAAGTATATAATAAGGTATCTACAAATAAAAAGGCACATAATGAAACACAATTTAAACTTCAGATTAAGAGATGGCTACAAAATAATCCCTTTTATAATATGAATAAATTTTTTGAAAATAATGTATTTTAGTTAAATTTTACTATTTTTTATTCTTTTAATATTTTAAATATTGACACATTGTTTATATATTATTACATTGACGAGGCCTCTTGTACCTTCAGGCAAATAAAGAATATGAATGAATATGAATATAAAACTTCTTTGCTTTTATTGGGTGTTAATGTGATATTTGAATTTTCAAGGAATCTGTTCTTATTTATAAGAATTGTAAATATAATTGAGAGTAAAATAAATTTAATACAATTTAATGTTGCATTACTAGTTATTATTTTTCCTATATTTTTTATTGAATCTACAGAGTGGGAGGGAACGTTTTGCATTAATTTACAGAAATAATAGATCAAATCAGTGCGAACAAGTTTTGTCTATAGTACTGTCACAAAAGGTCTGAGATTTGCCTTAATGGGCCTTAACCTCTTCACACGTATGACTTTCGGAATTCAGAAATTATTATTATTATTATTATTATTATTATTATTATTATTATTATTATTATTATTATTATTATTATTATTATAGCCGTCATCTTTATAATATAAAGTTTTTCCAGAAGTAAGAGGCATCGTAACTTCAATTGTTCATATTTTCTCCGTTTCCGACACAATAGTAATATGCGTTACAAGAGCGGTATGTTGAAGTTTTCATGTTCGAGAAAAAGTTTGAAAAAGCGAAACGTAGTTGAGCTTTTTAATTTCCGAGAATTGAAAGAAAACATACCGCTCGTGTATCGTACATTATTTTGTGCGAAGATTGTTTATTACATACCTGAAAGAGGAATTCTAGTTAGTTGCAATGAAATCTCCATCTTGGTTTCTGTTCAATGACGGCAAATTTGCAAAACAAAAATATCTATCTTCAACATTGTTGCTATAAAATGTTTTCTGTGTTTACTATACTGCAGCAGGCCGTGATATACGTCTGTCTTTTTTTTCCCCAGTCCATAAATGCGAACTTAAAACAAACGGTAAGGTTGTGTAATGATTTATTTTTCATTTTAATATTTTAACAATATTATTTATATAACATATTGCAGTAATAACATCGGCATCTGGAATCTTGTTGATTTTTTCACGGCTTCCTTAATGTTACTTGCATCACGAATGCAGTAACTTTAGTGTAGTTGTAGAGTTTACTTGATTTTGCAAATATTTAAAAACAATAATTAACAGTGCAATTTAGGTGAAATTGCAGTGGTAAGTTTCCAATTTATAATTATTACTATATTGAACGTCTCTAAAAATAATATGTTAGAAGCCTAAAGCAGTAAAATCAATATGTCACTTAAGCGGTAAGAAGAGGGAAATTGTTATGTGTGTTAGGTTGGGAATACTGAATGTGGAATTTTAGACTTTCCGCGGATTGGTTTTGTGCGGAAACCAAGCAAATACGCGCGATCTCGCACAAAATATTTTCTCCATTTCCGACGCAAAAGAATTCTGGGATTGGCTTATTACACAAGAAGTGGGATTTCTTTGCATCGTGTTAATAGTAGAAACTTTCCTGTAAGTTAGCCTGCAACCGTAGATTATTGGTTATGGGGCTATCTGAAGGAAAGAGTGTTCTTGAGCAAACCTACGGCAATTATTTGAAGGATTCCATCGCACACACTATGGCAGGTATTGCTGAACACGAACATAGAGTTGTTGTATACAACATTGGAGAGAGTCTGTTACTTGTACAAGAACAAAATGGTGGACACATACAACGTCTACGACAAAGTTATGACAGTGAGTAAAAAAATTTCATTTCATGTGTCATATGCCAGTGCCAACAACTTTTTTAAATTGTGTAAAAAATGAAGAAAATATTACCAATAAAATTAAAGTTGCCTCTTACTCATTTACAAATGGCTTTTAGGGAACCCGGAGGTTCATTGCCGCCCTCACGTAAGCCCGACATCGGCCCCTATCCTGAGCAAGATTAATCCAGCCCCTACCATCATATCCCACCTCCCTCAAATCCATTTTATTATTATCCTCCCATCTACGTGTAGCCTCCCCAAAAATATTTTCCCCTCAGGTCTTCCTACTAACATTTTACATGCATTTCTGGATTCGCCCATACGTGCTACGTGCCCTGCCCATCTCAAACGTCTGGATTTAATGTTCCTAATTATGTCAGGTGAAGAATACAATGCGTGCAGTTCTGCGTTGTGTAACTTTGTCCATTCTTCTGTAACTTCATCTCTCTTAGCTCCAAATATTTTCCTAAGCACCTTATTCTAGAACACCCTTAACCTCTGTTCCTCTCTCAAAGTGAGAGTATAAGTTTCACAACCATACATAACAACCGGTAATATAACTGTTTTATAAATTATAACTTTCAATTTTTTTAGAGCAGATTGGATGGCAAATGCTTCTCAACCGAATAATAACAGGCATATCCCATAATTATTCTGCGTTTAATTTCCTCTCGAGTGTCATTTATATTTGTTACTTTTACTGCAAGATATTTGAATTTTTCTACCTTTTCAAAGGATAAATTTCCAATTTTTGTATTTTATTTCTTAGGGTAAAGTTGCCTATTTCCGTAATATCCTTAATCCCGTGACATTTTTTAAAAATTGAATGTCAGCCAAATCTTTGCCGTTAGATCCTAGCCCCAGACATCTTTCTCCAAAGAGTGCATCTTTCGCCAATTTTGAGACTTCGGTGAACTGCATAGTAAAATACCCAATCCCGTGACATTCAGTGAAAAAAACGTATCACGGAAATAGAAGTATCACGGAATTAGGAAACTTTACCCTACTACCGTAGAAGTGGGTAAAGTAAATCGGTGGATGTATAATCGATCATTTGCGATTTTTACTGAAAATTATATATTTTCTCAGTTACTTGTTAAAATTTTGTTATACTGACTTCATTGCCTGATATTGCAAATGTAAGCGAGAGGGACAACAAAAAGCCTGCGAATGCCAACAATGGGAACACTGTGTAATTACCGTTGAAGTGAAAATTGTTATTCTCAACTTTTTCTCTTAAATGAAAACAAAGTCTTACAAACTCTAAATTATCGTCAGCAGTGAAAGGAGACAGGAAGTATACGTGAGTATTTTTCGTTGAGATTGTTCCTGAAATAATAGTTTTGCAGTTCTTAAATGTTGGTATTGAAACTTATTGTTTTAAGAAAACTTGTACCTTTGTAGGGTTAAGTCGATCATGCCATCGACCTACTCGAAGCAGATAGGACCAGCAGGAAGAATAAATTGTTCACTGAAATACCTCTAACTAAAATTTAGAAATAGAAAATTGACATAAATAGCTTATATTGATGGGATAGTGGGGAAAGAGGAAGGCGAAATTATGGTGAATTTCTTGCGTAAGAGAAGCACTGCCAAAGGAACATATTTTGTACACCCCTCTGTACGTGACTATGGGAACAACGTAGTTTCTAAAGTGACATGGGGAGGGGAAGATTTCAAATAACATCTGATATAAACCTAAGCAATGTTGAATTGCATTTTGGATTATAATTGAAGTGTGGTATTTCAATGTAAATTTTGAAATCTTAAATCTTTGTTTGTTGTTATGTGAAATATTAAAATGTGTTTTTATGTTTTATAAGTTGGCAATCATAGTCACGATTGTACAGTGGAGACCTATAGGCCTAATTGTATCGAATAGTATGATCACAGTAACAAAAGATACACTATATAATGCTATAGGCATATACTGTAGATTATTATTGTTTTTTACACCCCTTATAACAAATAAACTATATGTAATAGACTTAATTCGTTTTTTAAAAACATAAACAGTGATCGACTTTACTCCGCAATATTTTTAAATCGATCTTAAACTAAAAATTCAATGGTGATCAAGTTTACCCAATTTAAGCAGGTAACTTCGATCACAAGTCAAATAAAAAAAATCAGTCTCTTTTATAGATTGTAATTCAATTCTTGTAACGTGCCTTCATACGTGAAGGACATGACTACAAAATGCTATTTTTTTTAAGAACTTCGCTCCATTGCATAACCTCAATATCATAAAAAAATTCCAAAATTTTGATCGACTTTACCCTCTTCTACGGTATGTTCTGGTCACGAGACATAAATAATTTATCTTTTCGAGATTTACTTCCAAACCTATCTCATTACTTGCTTCAAGTAAAATTCCCGTGTTTTTCTTAATAGTTTGTGTATTTTCTCCTAACACATTCACGTCATCCGTATAAACAGAAATGTAACCTGTTCAATTCCAAACCCTCTCTGTTTTCCTGCACGTTCCTAGTGGCATATTCTAGAGCAAAGTTAAATTTGAGAAACCCTATATCCAAGATAACAGAGAGGGTTTGGAATTGAACGGGTTACATCAGCTGCTTGTCTATGCGGATGACGTGAATATGTTAGGAGAAAATCCACAAATGATTAGGGAAAAAAACGGGAATTTTACTGGAAGCAAGTAAAGAGATAGGTTTGGAAGTAAATCCCGAAAAGACAAAAGTATATGATTATGTCTCGTGACGAGAATATTGTACGAAATGGAAATATAAAAATTGGAAATTTATCTTTTGAAAAGGTGGAGAAGTTCAAATATCTTGGAGCAACAGTAACAAATATAAATGATATTCGGGAGGAAATTAAACGCAGAATAAATGTGGGAAATGCCTGTTATTATTCAGTTGAGAAGCTTTTATCATCGAGTCTGCTGTCAAAAATCTGAAAGTTAGAATTTATAAAAGAGTTATATTACCGGTTGTTCTTTATGGTTGTGAAAAATCACTTTGAGAGAGGAACATAGGTTAAGGGTGTTTGAGAATAAGGTGCTTAGGAAAATATTTGGGGCTAAGAGGGATGAAGTTACAGGAGAATGAAGAAAGTTACACAACACAGAACTGCACGCATTGTATTCTTCACCTGACATAATTAGGAACATTAAATCCAGACGTTTGAGATGGGCAGGGCATGTAGCACGTATGGGAGAATCCAGAAATGCATATAGAGTATTAGTTGGGAGGCCGGAGGGAACGAGACCTTTAGGGAGGCCGAGACGTAGATGGGAAGATAATATTAAAATGGATTTGAGGGAGGTGGGATATGATGATAGAGAATGGATTAATCTTGCTCAGGATAGGGACCAATGGCGGGCTTATGTGAGGGCGGCAATGAACCTCCGGGTTCCTTAAAAGCCAGTAAGTAAGTATATATATCGTTATTCAGTTCCGCTTAACAGACATAATTATCGCTGTTACCATTGTTAGGAGTTATTTTTAGAATTTATTTCTGTTTATCTTGTTACTTTTTTGTTGTTGTTATTATTACATTGTTATTGCTGCTGTTATGCGGAACAAGTCGGTTTAGGATGAGTGTTTTGTTACGAGACGGTCGAGTGTTCGACTCCCGGATGTCGGAGTGACGAGTATTGCTGCTGCAGCTGAGCTTCTTGCAGGATTATGGAATCACTTCCGCCGTTATTGCACTGAAGGGGCCGGCATATAATACGGAACTGGGACGGGTCTCACCGGTCAGTCTGCGGCAAGCGGTCTCCGTTAGCGCATCATTCTCGCAACAATGCAGTGCAGGTCCACGAAAGCGGCGCTGGTGGCGCTCGTGTTCTTCGTCCTCAGTGGTAAGTCACAGTCTCAAGGGCACTCAGTGATTCTTCTGGCATTCAGACTAGCATTACTTTTCTTACAGGGCTCTTTTTTCATCTCTACAATGAGTCGCATTACTTCACAATACAGGAAACTTCCTTCGAATCCAAGTAATACATCCTAACTCACTTAAATTAAAGTAATTTGTACTTTCGCCGTTCCGCGAATAAAATGTAAAATTTCATTGAACCGAAATCTACTTACGAATTTCAATCAAAACAGCTGTTTTTAATCTATTTGTAGACAATTTTACTTTGACCTTACCCTGATTGTGTGTTTGTGAGTGTGTAGTGAAATTTACGATAATATGATCAATGCCTGAAAAAAATAATATTTCATACTTATACACTAGTTTTCTTTTTATAAATAATATTTCTACCCACATACCTTCAATATACATTTTCATATTTCAACGAATAAAATGTAAAATTTCAGTGAACCGAAACCTACTTACGAATTTCAATCAAAACAGCTGTTTTTAATCTATTTGTAGACAATTTTACTTTGACCTTATCCTGATTGTGTGTTTTTGAGTGTGTGTTGAAATTTACGATAATGTGATCAATGCCTAAAAAAAATAATATTTCATACTTGTACACTAGTTTTCTTTTTATAAATAATATTTCTACCCACATACCTTCAATATACATTTTCATATTTCAACGAATAAAATGTAAAATTTCAGTGAACCGAAACCTACTGACGAATTTTAATCAAAATATCTGTTTTTAATCTATTTATAGACAATTTTACTTTGACCTTATCCTGATTTTGTGTTTGTGAGTGTGTGGTGAAATTTACGATAATATGATCAATGCCTAAAAAAATAATATTTCATACTTATACACTATTTTTTTTTATAAATAATATATCTACCCACATACTTTCAATATACATTTTCATATTTCAACGAATAAAATGTAAAATTTCAGTAAACCGAAACCTACTGACGAATTTTAATCAAAACATCTGCTTTTAATCTATTTGTAGACAATTTTACTTTAACCTTATCGTTAGTCAAACAATAAGAAGACTTAAAAGGACCAACGCTCTTGACCTTCCATTCATTTTTACTATAACTATTTAAAACATTGTTATTTTTCTTTTGGAGTGTTGTCATGGGATAACATCTCCACTCATGTCATATTCCTTTATAATATTTACTTATTGTCTATTGTAGACAGATTGTAAATGTGGCATAAGTGTTATTAAAAAAGAAAAAACCTTATCGTGATTGTGTGTTTGTGAGTGTGTGGTGAAATTTACGATAATATGATCAATGCCTAAAAAAATAATATTTCATACTTATACACTAGTTTTCTTTTTATAAATAATATTTCTACCCACATACCTTCAATATAATACAGTAATTAATATAATAATAATAATAATAATAATAATAATAATAATAATAATAATAATAATAATAATAGTAAACACATTTTCATATTTCTACGAATAAAATGTAAAATTCCAGTGGACCGAAACCTACTGACGAATTTCAATCAAAATATCTGCTTTTAATCTATTTGTAGACAATTTTACTTTGACCTTATCGTGATTGTGTGTTTGTGAGTGTGTGGTGAAATTTACGATAATATGATCAATGCCTAAAAAAATGGTATTTCATACTTATACGCTAGTTTTATTCTTATGAATAATATTTCTATCCACATACCATTAATAGAATACATTAATTAATAATAATAATAATAATAATAATAATAATAATAATAATAATAATAATAATAATAATAATAAACACATTTTCATATTTCAACGAATAAAATGTAAAATTCCAGTGAACCGAAACCTACTGACGAATTTCAATCAAAATATCTGCTTTTAATCTATTTGTAGACAATTTTACTTTAACCCTATCCTGATTGGATGTTTGTGAGTGTAAGGTGAAATATACGATAATATGATCAATGCCTAAAAAAATGGTATTTCATACTTACACACTAGTTTTTTTCTTATGAATAGTATTTCTATTCATATACCATCAATAGAATACAGAAATTAATAATAATAATAATAATAATAATAATAATAATAATAATAATAATAATAGTAAACACATTTTCATATTTCTACGAATAAAATGTAAAATTCCAGTGAACCGAAACCAACTGACGAATTTCAATCAAAACATCTGCTTTTAATCTATTTGTAGACAATTTTACTTTAACCTTATCCTTACTGTGTGTTTGTGAATGTGTGGTGAAATTTACGATAATGTGATCAACGCCTAAAAAAATAATATTTCATACTTATACACTAGTTTTCTTTTTATAAATAACTAGTGGCATGTGCAGCGAATGCTGCAAACTAAGTTCATTAGACGTTCAAATAAACATTTTTCAGATTTATTTTCAATGAAGAATACCAGACATTCTGAAAGTTATTTGCTTCCATAACAATGAAAGATACTCTCTCTCGAGCCAATACTGAAGAGAACCACGCATATAAATGTCTACACCACACCGCCATTAAATATATGAAAAAGACTCAACCCCACTTGATTAATAACTATAAAAATATTTGATTTTTAATAACATTATTATCTTACGTAAGTTTTATAGCTTTCAGTAACATATACTATATAGCCACCACTCAGTAAAATATAGAAATCAAAATCTAATTTAAGTTATTCTATACAACTACAACTCACTTTCATATCATCAATATAGCATTAATATGTATAATTAATGAAAATAGTCACATCATGGCATTAACTACAATAATATTTCATTTCTAATGGTAATAATGTCATCAAACCACCTCAAGTTTTGTAGTTTTTAATATCCAATACACACCTGTACCCAGAAATTACACACCACAGAATCGAACCTGTAAATTATTTTTAGTAAGTTAAGTTTTTAATAACTAATTTAATTTGAGCACTAAATATGTCAGCATTCTTGCAGATCATGGCCGTCGTGTAATATTGTTTACTGTAGTGTGTGCTTTGTTTTATTCTGAAATGCAATTAGCTAGTTCTCGAAACTGAAGACAGATGGATTTTGAAAAATAGGAAAATTATGTTGAAAAATTGACATTTCACTGAAAACTACTATTTTTCTGAAAAACTTTGAGTTCCAAGTTTCAAAATGAGGGGTCATTTATTAAAATTCGTTCAGCCGTTTTCCCGTAATTTCCATTACCAGTTCAAATTATATACAGTATATATATATATATATATATATATATATATATATATATATATATATTCTATCCACATACCTTCAATATAATACAGTAATTAATAATACTAATACTAATAATAATAATAATAATAATAATAATAATAGTAAACACATTTTCATATTTCAACGAAAGTTCACGGTGTAAAGCTGACATATTATATTGCCTTCGCTTCTGCCAGCGGTATCAGTGTGTTAGGGAATTTAGTGAATGTTGTGAACTGACGAAATTTGGGTAGTAATTAAGAAACATTTTTGCTGTTAAGAAATCTTCACGTGCAAGAAGGATCATGTCTTTGACATGCTCCGACATCAGAGGAAAATATGTGAGAAAAACTATTAAGTAGATACGATGAGAATATGAGAAAATAATTTTAAGTTACAAATTAATCTACAAAATGCTTGAACTTCATGGATATTGTAATAATTCCATATGAATATTATTTTAATGGTTTCAGTAAAGACAGTTTTTATTTATTCAACAAAGCACGTCTTATAACAATATAGTACACGTCAATATTAACATCACTAATTTTTTGAAATCCTGGCCTCAGACCTGGTCAGAAAGTGACGAAGTTTATGAGAGTCTTTGAATTGTCTGAAAACTTACGTGATAGTTAACATTATGAGCCTTACCTTGAAGAAAACAAGTGTTTCACTATCTGCATCTGCTTAATTTATAATATTGCTTAATGAAACAAACTAACGTAAATGTGGGTATGTATGTATACGTGTATGTTCTCTATACAAATCTACATGCTTTGACCGATATGTGCCAAAGTTTGCACATTTAACCTTCATAACCAGGAGAAAAACATAGGCTACATTAAAATTGTGCAAATAAACGTTTAATTAATTAAGAATAAAAAAATAAAAATAAGTACGATCAAACATCCATGCGTAATACCAAAACGCAATCTTCTGCAGTCAATTGTTTTTTATTATTGTCTGTTGTATACAACATCGAATTTCACGAGGCCATAGAAATTATACCATGAAATTAAGTAACATTGTTGATACACATCATGAAGGCTAAAACTAGATAATTCGTGCAATTAGTATCGTTAAGCAGTCCAGGACCATATTATGGAGTTCTCGATGTAGTTGTAGATAGTGAGCAAACTGTGTTTTATCCAACTGAATTTTAGAATTGTTTAAAACTATAAGGATTGCTACCACATAATTTACTTAATATTGAATAACCAGAAGTACTATTGCGAAATATTGACTCACCAAAATTATGCACCAACATGAATTGGTGTGAAGAACTCATGCGAAACGTAATAGAAGTGTCAATATTAACTGGAAAAACAAAAAGGAGAAGATGTTTTTATCTCACGTATTGCTATGATATCCATTCGATAATTTCAGTGAGTCTGAAAAGTATTTTTCTGGTACATAATTAGCAAAATCTTAGTAAAATGGACTAGCCGGATAATAATAAATGAATGACTCTTGAAGCTAATAGTCATTGTGATATAATGGAGGAGACCAGACGCATTCAAATACTGTTATTTTAAATCTCTAAACTATTTTGAAGAGTTTTCAAAATATTGTATATAGTAAGTGCTGTGAAAAGGTAAATACTTACTGACGAGTGTGCAAAATTCACTCTTAATAGTTTCATAAAAATGCACAAGGGACACGATAGCCTACATTAATATTTATATTTGCACTTCTTCACTGTTTAAATATGAAACCTCATAATGTTACAGAACATAGTATTGTGTTTCTTTAATGCTATTACGGAATATACTTCATATTATCATTATTCATTGATTCTGGTTCACGTTAACAGCTTTGTTTAAAAAACTAAAATTGTTTAACGACACGTTAAAAGTGTTAAAAATTGTTGTAGTTCGTAGGACACTGAAGATGACGCAGCACCGGCGTCGAAACAGGCCGTCTGTCTAAGGTACATAACCTTTTTTAAAAATTTTAACACTTTTAACGTGTCGTTAAACAATTTTAGTTTATTATAATTATTATTATCATTTCCTTGCATACTTTCCTAATAACACTACTATTTTGGGGACTTTGTTAATGACACAATACAATGCCATAACATTTTCTTCACGATGTAGGTCCAAGTGTAAAATAGCGCGGGTTTTCGAA
Source organism: Periplaneta americana (assembly GCA_025594305.2). NCBI lineage: Eukaryota > Metazoa > Arthropoda > Insecta > Blattodea > Blattidae > Periplaneta > Periplaneta americana. The sequence continues at coordinate 16,522,687 of JAJSOF020000036.1, read as the reverse complement.
TGACTAGAATCAAGTGTCTTAAGCTCCAAAATAAAGTGGTTTGAAATGAGGTATATGCATAGTGTTTACCAGAGGTCTGCATCGGACATTTTCATTCGAGCGCCAAGTAGTTCACAGCATAATCCGATAGGTAGCGCACATGCATGATGGGTAAAATTGTCACGAGCGATAAATCCTCGAACGGTATAAGCCGAGCGTTAGACATTCGTTCTTGTTACAGTGATGAACTGTGTAGTAACATCATAGATGTTTATCATTTCAAAACTTTGCAGTGTTTAACTAACCTCTCCATAGTACAACTACAAAACTTGCTTTATAATGTAATATAAATGTTGTAGGTAAATGTTTTTTTTTTCTCCACACAGGAGTGATTTTGTTTTTGCCACATCTGATAGATGTTATTGGATGTAAATGTAATTATTATAAACGGAGAACACAATCACGATAATGCAAGAACTGTATCAAGTTTTCTAGTAATAATAATAATAATAATAATAATAATAAGTGTATCAATCTTTGCATCTGTAACAGTTGTGCAGCATGATTATTCGTTTTATTATATTTTCTGTGACGTTATCTCTGCACTAATATTGTTATTAATCTACTGCTATATCAATAATATTTTGTAAAACGTTTCTACATTGTCGCAGTATATAGGCGGAATACTATATATGGACCTATCATATTGTATAGGTGGCAAATCAAGTATTGAATAATTATTAATTAGCAATAATAACTGAATATGGAAGTTTTCCATACTATGTTATTTATGACTTCATGTTGCTGCTTTGGTACGTTCCATTGACTGTTCCATTAAACGTTTGTCATAAACGCAGAAAATAAAGCCTTATTTTTACCGTGTGAGCAAAACATATGTGTATCTTATCTGTCGCCTTCCATACAAGATAAGACATGTCGGTGAGATGACCTTGTACTGTGCTTCTATTTATTACGAGCGTATCACGACCGATCGTATCTCACTCGAGGGTGCGACACTCGACCGAGTTCAAGCGAGCGATTTAACTCCAATGCAGCACTCTGGTAATTACTGCCTGCTATATTTGCCGGTCTCAAAGACCATATATCGTATTACGTGGTAGTTCGTCAATTTCAATATTGTTGTAAGCATGATTTGTTTTTCATTTCTTTTCCGTAATTAGGCTTTATTATGTCCCACAGTTATTGCAAACGTATCCCAACATGCCACTTATACCCACTGGTCCTAATTTTCGGAAAATAATGCAGTAATAGCTAGAAAATTAAGAAGAAGTTGGTGATGAAAATGAAGTAGGTGAATATCCATATTTCTATGATTTTACCCAAACTTTGATTTTATCATCCGTAGTGTAATCAGACTGAAATATCAGATCCAGAGTCAGATGGAGAGTTGTTAGAAAGATACATACAAATTCATAATGAAGTCAGATGAGAATAGAAATGAAACTGCCCCACCTCGCTCTCCTAATATTTCTCCAACAAATGACGTATATCTTGGTCAAGACAAGTTTGTATAGTACAGCAAACCCCAACGAAATCCAGAAAAACACCTTCACATAATACTATTCGAGATCTTCTTGGTATTATCAACAGTAATCTCACAAGAGGTTTTGATTTATCTAGAGAAAATCAAAACTCGAGTGGGATTTAATTGACTATTACACGATTAGAAGAGAGTATATAAAGATTAGAAGTAACGAAGTACTCCAATAAATAAAATATTAATTGACTTACGAAAATACAACTGTCTTCAAATGTATTATTGTACCATCTCAACATTACAAATATTACGCTAGATGCATGCTAGATGGCAGTAGTGAGTTATGATTACTATCAATGCCTTCTCGTCGAGAAGTTCTCGATCTATATCACGATGGCAGTGTTACTAGTCAAGAAGGCTTTGGTGATTCAGTTTCATTTTTATTGAAACAGTTGCATTCCACTTCAATTATCCGAATCCCTGTAATCAACGTCACTTGACAGATGATTATTAAACAATCTCTGATACGTGACTATCCATAATATCATATAGCAGAAGTTATAACATAACCTAACTAATATACACACGTGTTAGAAAAGTTTTAATTAACGACGATGACATAAAAAAATAAACATGAATAATTTTAAAAGGAATAATTATTGAATGTACAATTTTCAAATTTGAATGTGGTTGGTGGTTCAATTGATGTTATATTGGACGTGGAACTCGTTGATTTAGGCCTACATGGTGTATTCAACTTATTCAGGATTTCCGAATGAATAATTTCAAAAGGAATAATTATTGAATGTACAATTTTCAAATTTGAATGTGGTTGTTGGTTCAATTGAAGTTATATTGGACGTGTGCGTAATAGAAGTGCAACTCGTTGGTGTAGGCCTACATGGTGTATTCAACTTATTCAGGATTTCCGAATGGTGCTCTTCATTTATTTGTAAATAGGATTTCAGAAGATGCATAGGTATGATCAGTGATTTTTATTAATTCTTGTTCTTGAATGCCAATGCGAGTCATATTTGAAACTGCTGTGCATCGACTGGAGTGGTTTGTAATTTACTTTTTTTTTTTTTTTTTTTTTTTTGACGTCCAGACCAGCGCTTTTTCAAATGTTGGCAAACAAAGAAACAAATGCTAGGGACGCGATAAAATTGTGCGATAAGCAGCCATGATTGGTTGAAATACGTCCTTTCGTACCGTTTTATTGGTCAAAAGTAGTGTGACGTAGTAAAAGTGTAATAGTCATGTTAAAATCTTATGTTTTATTTAACGACGCTCGCAACTGCAGAGGTTATATCAGCGTCGCCGGATGTGCCGGAATTTACATGCCAGTAAATCTACTGACATGAGGCTGTCGCATTGAAGCACACTTAAATGCCATCGACCTGGCCCGGGATCGAACCCGCATCCTTGGGATAGAAGGCCAGCGCTATACTAACTCGCCAACCAGGTCGACTTGGTATTATCATATCCGTTAAAGATTTCCGTAGTGCGGCTCCTCCTGTAGATATCTGTAACCTGCTTCTTGTTAATTGATAATTTTCTTTTCTTGAATGAAATATTTTAATTATTTTTATTGTAAAATGTGTTTATTGTTAAAAATGTATTATCTTGAATTAAATGTGTATAAATTACTCATGGTAACAACAATGAAATTTGCCCGGTTTCCTATACCGGTCTTTCTGTGTTTATTTAACTAGCAATGAGTACAAATTAAAATTATAAAACAAAAATGTTTCTAGCCATTACCGTAAGAGCCAGGCTCGTGTACGGTGTGATCTTAGCCAATAATTCAGTAATATAACATAAAATTTAGAAGGACAGTTTACTAAATACAGTAAGTAACTTAATTCAAACCAATAAATAACACAAGAGCAAAAAAAAAGTAAGAGAAAAAGAGCGAAAAAACACATTTAATACAGAGTGATTTATATAGAACTGACACATTTCTTTCTTTATTTATTTCAAAACGAATGATGCTAGCCACAATTTGTTTTATCTCAAACGTAGAGTGTCTTTGGGAGATTACTAACCTCTATAGCAAATGTTGAAAATTCGTTATTTATTCGGCTGGAAATTCACTTAATTACCAGTTTTTAACGTTACATTAAGCAGGAATTTTGATTCCCTGTCACGAGATGTGCAGATGTTTGTTCTTTATTCTGTATAATTATTGTCATTAAAATTATAATTCTTTTAGAGATCCAGTTGTTTCCAATTTGTTTACCACTCCCAGTATTGTGTTTCTTCGGGGGGGAGTACGAACACCAAATTCTCTCTGGTATGCTCTTTGAGTTTCTGTAATTGAATTCGTAATCCAGTATTGCTTCACAAGGAAGAGCCGTTGATTTAGTGTGTACTGCATTTTCAGTGACTAAAACAAAATGTCGAAAACAGTTGCCAACAATAAGGAATAAAGAATAAACATCTGCGCATCTCGTGACAGGGAATCAAAACTCCTGCTTAATTTGACGTTAAAAACTGGTCGTTAAGTGAATTTCCAGCCGAATAAATAAAGAATTTTCAACATTTGCTATAGAGGTTAGTAATCACCCAAAGATACTCTACATTTGAGGTATAACAAATTGTGGCTAGCATCATTCATTTTGAAATAAAGAAAGAAAGAAATGTGTCAGTTCTATATAAATCACTCTGTATAAATTGACACTCAGACAAAAGACAGTGATATTCAACAAAAAATATGAATATAGTCGACAGAAATAAAGGGTAAAAATACACACATTTGTTAATATTACATTTAAGGAATAATTTTATAAATTTCTTTTTTAAAAGCTTCAATTTTAAAATATTTCAAATTTGGAACATGGTTTGTAATTTTATTATAAAGTCTTGGGCCGAAACTAGCACCATGTTTAAGAGCTGCACTTGTATGACATTTAGGCTCAATTAATGGGAAAGTAGACTTTTGTCTTCGAGTACGATATTCATATCGATTAGATTTATGTTTTAATAATTGATTTCTGTGGTAGTAAGTTAGTAAACTATATTTATAAATTTCTTCAATAGTTAATACTTTAAAATCTGTATGCATTGAATTTGTTGGGTAATTCATATTTTTGGTTAGACAAATTTTTAATAATCTTCTGTGTAATAAAATTAATGGATTAAGTAGAGATGATGCTACTCCACCCCAATTTATTATACCATATTGTATTAAAATTGGGGTGGAGTGTGATTTCAATATTATATCTTTCGGGTTAAGGGTTAACAAATCTATTAAATATTATGGATTTATTAATTTGACATACAGAATAATATCTGTCATATTGACAATTAATATTTGAGGATCCATAATATTCTCACAGCTAGCAGTGCATATAACTGCGGAATCCCGGCCAAACAAGTCACTCAACTGAGTGCGCTCCTAGTATAATGGCAGTTGACATTGGACATAAACGTCAACATATATGCCTAACTTGGAGTAAGGCCACAAAGGGAAAACATTGAAGGAGGAGAATTCGATCCGGTACCGTGAATTGAATTCGGCGTAGCTCAGTGGTCAGAGCGCTTGGTACGTAGAACCTAGGACCCGGGTTCGATCCCCGGCGCCGGAGCGAATTTTTCTCCTCAAATATTAAAAATCGATTAAAACTTAAATTTTTTAAGCAGGACAATTCATGATATAGCAGATGCTTTAAGCAAAGAAAAAACAAAATAAAAATTCTGGATCGTAATAGGCATTCAATTGTTGTGGCACTTTACAAACCTAAAAGAGAGATTACTACATCAACATTTTAAAATGTTTCGGACATTATCCTCTTGTCTTTGTGCGTCTTAGTGTATTCATTATGTCATTGACTTTGAATAGCTTTCATAGCTAAAAAGGAAAATTGAATGAACAACTGTGAGTAAAATTGCAAAAGACTTCTTACATGAAGTATTTTGCTTCTTAAACAACCTCACGAAGCTGAATACCAGCTGTAGTACAGAAAACTTGTTAAATAAATTAACAAACAAACGCAGTCTGTTTCGAGAGTCTTCTGAGACTTTACAGTAAAACAGTCGTCTTATGTTTGTAAATACCAGTAAATACAAGCGATGCCTGTCTTTTGAGGGTGTCACACTTCCGGCGCCTGGGGTTAACGTAACCCCTTGTGTGATCGCAGACAGCCTTGATGTAAATAACATGTTAGTAACACAGCGTGGTACAGAACTCATTTCCTTCCTGGAATAAATGACGTCTGTTGTAACGTAGACTACCTGATGTCACCAACTAGTTCCGGAACTGATCTCGTGTCACAGCACTGGTTTCCAACCTTGTTCTTTGTAGTCTACGGATAGCAGACACAATGATAATGCCGTTGCAATGACTATTACACATTTTACGACATACTACTTTTTGACCAACGACGTATTTCAACCAAATACAGGGACATCAATTTTTTTACTAACATTTTTAATATTAACCTGGCTAAACCTCTGGATAAACGCCGTTTGCTACCCCCTACCACGACTGGAGTTCTATGATACTGGCGTAATATACAAACAAATCATTCACTAGGTATAGGATGGAAGAAAAGTAGTTTATCTATTTACGTAAACTAGGAAATATCGCGCTTATGAGTTTGATAATTTTCATTAGGTTTTTGTTTAATCAAAATACAGTACAGTATTAACAATGAGTGTTTTTACTCACAAACTGAGCTGTCCATGTGGACGTATTCATTATGCACTGTATATTATACTGTCTACAGCATTAGCATACAATATAGAGAATGAAGTGAAATTGAAAAATAATCATAATATGGATATTTAAATACATTTTTGAAAATGGTGGCCATTCATTTCGATACAGGCTTCAGTTCTAATGTGAATATTATCGCACTATAGACTCTTGCACCTAATCCCAATTACCAGTTTCGTCCTTCGTACTAGTAACTCATGTTGAAATAATTGTGTACCTAATCTATAAAAGAATACCTTACGTACTGTAAATTCAATCTTCACTTCTGCCCGATCCGAAAAGATAAAATTACTCAGACATGCTATCTACTGTCCGTCCAAGTGGTTATATCGTAGGGTCGTAGAAAGGGAGGAAATCACGAGACAGTTAATTTCTTAACGAGGCCCTTTTATTTAAGTAATTTTAAAGAGTTGTATAATTATATTACGTAGACGTCCAATTCCTAACAGAAATTAATGTTCTCAGAAAAGACAGCCCAGCCACTAGCTGGCCAATAAAAAACCGGAATACGACGTAGGCAAATGGACGACAGTACCTGTGCGAAAATGATTCAATATTGAAAGCTCTTTCGTCACTGGAAAACGCGAATATATTTTTGGTACATACTGTTTACTATGACCGTAAGGCTACTATGACTGCATATGCGGTCTTGGATCTGTGTGGAGGACGGTTGAACTTCATTAGTAGAAGGGGTGGGAGTGAAGTACATTCAAAAACTCAGGTACCAATAAAAATTGAAATAAAAATAAAATGATGTCCCTGTACCTTACTATAATAATAGCGGACAGCTAGCAGTATTGAGTACGAACGACGCTGGTGCTGCTACCTACCTGCCGGTGTGGAGATACTCGCGAAACAAGCTGTAATCAACTGAAATGTGTATTGTTGCTGGGCTAGTTAATAGTTTTATTAATAAGTGTTGTGTTAAAATGTCAGGGTGTATGTGTGCTGTTTATAATTGTGACAATTGCAGCATTACAAATTGCTCCAAATCGTACTTTCGATTTCCGACAGTTCATAAAACGTGAGTCAACAACATTCTTTAGGAGGCCTAATTCCTTCGTCTTTGTGTTGATAGAAAAATACAAATTGGCTTTTATATTTACACCTAATAAATAAATAAAAGTTAAAATGTATTGGATTTTAAGGTTTTTTCAAATTAAGTTTCATTGTTGTCCACATGGCTTTACTAATTATTACAAACATCAGATTACTATCAATTTTATCTTTGAAGTTGTCAGCAATGCGTATATAAAACATTACTGTAAATTCATTCCTAATATCAGATTGATTTTGTCTCGGTAAACCAAAGAAAAAATATGTAACAATTACTTACGGAAATGCAATATTTCTCATAATATGCAGCTTTGATATAAGATAATAATTTTAAATTAAATATTATTCAACATTTCTTAAGTGTTTGATATATAATTCCACATTAGTAACTCACGTTTTAAACAATAGTCCGAATCTCGCTATGTTAATATTTGTATATGTGGACGTAATTCCATCCCTCTCCGCTAGATGTCAGGTCAGCGATATTTCGCACTCAAGCCAATGCTGCTAGTATACAGCTGTCCGGTATTATTATAGTAAGGTATTTGTTTCAACCAATATGTTTGCTTATCCTACAATTTTTATTACCTCAGTAGCATTTGTTTCTTTGTTTGACAACATTGTAAATTCAATAATTATATCTTTTAAAAGAAAAAATGTTTATTTTATCATTCATAATTAAAACTTTACTATCATATTTTATCTTGTTTAAATTATTTAGGTTATGTTGTAGCTTTAGCTTATGAGATTATGGATAGTCACGTATCAGAGATTGTTTAATACATATTGATAATTGAAGAGGAATGCAACTGTTTTAATAAAAATTGAACTGAATCAACAAAGCCTTCAATCGTCCATAAGGGATCAATGAAGATTGTATAGTTGGCACAACTGTAAACAAGAGAACAGCAGATCATAACACACTACTGCTATCTAGCGGAATATCTGTAATCATGAGACGGTGCAATAATAAATTTTCCAAGACAGTTTAGTAAATATTTTAGTAAGTCAATTAATATTTTATTGTATCACAGTACTTTATTTCTTATAATCTTTATATACTTTCTTTTAATCGTGTAATAATAAATTAAATCCCAGTCGAGTTTTGATTTTCTCTAGACTATTACACTTTTACTGCGTCATACTACTTTTGACCAATAAAATGGTACGGACCGACGTATTTCAACCAATCATGTTTGTTTATCCTACAATTTTTATTACCTCTCTGGCTAGCATTTGTTTCTTTGTTCGACAACATTGTACATTCAATAATAAAATTGTAGCCTACCTTTTAAAATGATGCCTGTTTATTTCATCATTCATAATTAAAACTTTACTTTCATATTTTATCTTATTTATATTATTTAGGTTATGTTATAGTTTTTACTGTATGAAATTATGGATAATCACGTATCAATGCCAAGCGCATTGAAAGAGGGGCAGGACTTTAATCTTATGTCGATGTAGATTTTGTTAGTCTGAGAGTGAAAAATTAGAAAAGAGAAAACGATTATGGATAAAGAAATACACAAATCTAAATATGTATTTTTTAAGTTCAAGGAGGGGAGCAAACTCGGTAAACCCCCTTTTGCGTAAGCCCCTGCTCGGAGGTAAGACCAAAACTAATAATACGAAGAAGGAATAGAGCCAGGGTCAACATAAGACAAGAAACACATAATTCTATAGAAGTGAGATAATAATAATAATAATAATAATAATAATAATGATGATGATAACAATCTGTCATCATGTTTAGTGTATAATAGTAGGGGAGAAGTGGGTACAGTAAGACTGGGAGAACAGTGAGACATTTTTTATTAGATGGTAAATTTTGATGTTGACATGTTGGCAACAGTGGAGTTGTATGTTGCACGAGTAAAATAACAGTATTTTCATACTCGATTTGATTCTAGTTATAAAGGTGAGTGATGAAAAAATAAATAGTAATTTTTCACTCTAGAAGTAAAATTTTGGCTTGTGTTTAATGAAGGTTATATTGGATATACAAATGAGATATAAATATGAATATTTTGTTACCTAATACTATGGTATTTGAGGTTATGTTTGGCAAAGTTTCGTCTTTCTTGTTTTAATTTTGAAGTGATGGCGTCATTTTTAAATTAACTATGCGTAAAGGGAACAGTGAGACATGCCATTGAAGGGTACACTGAGACGTCTCACTGTTCCCATGTACCAATGATTTGCAAAAACAAACTGTAATTATATTACATTTACCAGTAACTAACATTGAAAAGAAACATACTAGTAACCAATTTAGGAACTGTAGCTTAAAATAATGGATAAATTACGTTTTAATGGTTTCATAAATATAAATAATATTCACAACATTTAAGAAAATGTTGAAAAATAATAAAGAATTACATTAAATTTGTATAATTATAAACTTTGTTGTCACCAAAAATTCATTTCATTTTTTCGCAAAAGTTTGAAATGTCATAGAAAATTCACTTTTCCAAATGTTCCAGATGTTTCAATGGTTTCGAAGTCAGACATCAAAATGATTTTAAATAAGCCTACAGAACATGGCAAGATAAAGGGACAGCGAGCTTTCTTTTCCTTTGAAATAAATGTAAATCATTTCAATGTCCGTTAATAGACACTGTGGTGTCTCACTGTACCCTCCTGAATGGGAACAGTGAGACATTTGCATTTATTTGACAAATACGTATTGTATATTATGTCCTTTATCTCTTAACATTTTTGTTTATGTATTATTGTACTCCACATTTTAATGTCTATTTTTATTGCACTTGATTTTAAAAATACTTGAATTATCACTTGCATACATATGTCTTAATATTTTGTGTCTCACTGTACCCACTACTCCCCTACAACGCTTTACTTCTAGTCCGAAGCTAATATAAAAAAACTCTTACTTACTGGCTTTTAAGGAACCCGGAGGTTCATTGCCGCCCTCACATAAGCCCGCCATTGGTCCCTATCCTGAGCAAGATTAATCCACTCTCTATCATCATATCCCATCTTCCTCAAATCCATTTTAATATTATCTTCCCATCTACGTCTCGGCCTCCCTAAAGGTCTTTTTCCCTCCGGCCTCCCAACTAACACTCTATATGCATTTCTGGATTCGCCCATACGTGCTACATGCCCTGCCCATCTCAAACGTCTGGATTTAATGTTCCTAATTATGTCAGGTGAATAATACAATGCGTGCAGTTCTATGTTGTGTAACTTTCTCCATTCTCCTGTAACTTCATCCCTCTTAGCTCCAAATATTTTCCTAAGCACCTTATTCTCAAACACCCTTAACCTATGTTCCTCTCTCAAAGTGAGAGTCCAAGTTTCACAACCATCAAGAACAACCGGTAATATAACTGTTTTATAAATTCTTTCAGATTTTTTGACAGCAGACTGGATGATAAAAGCTTCTCAACCGAATAATAACAGGCATTTCCCATATTTATTCTGTGTTTAATTTCCTCCCGAGTATTATTTATATTTGTTACTGTTGCTCCAAGATATTTGAACTTCTCCACCTCTTCAAAAGATAAATTTTCAATTTTTATATTTCCATTTCGTACAATGTTCCCGTGACGAGTCATAATCATATACTTTGTCTTTTCGGGATTTACAATAATAATAATAATAATAATAATAATAATAATAATAATAATAATAATAATAATAATAACAATCTGTGATCATTATGTTCAGTGGTATAATAGTACAACGCATTACTTCTAGTCCGAAGCTAATATAAAAAAACTCTGGCATCTTAAATTAGAATACGAACGTCTTCGCTATAGGAATTTGTTCAAGATATCATTTCAAATCTGTATTCCACGCTGCTACTGTTTCCAACGTTATCCTCTGAAAAGAGTGCAGAACGATAAGGTCGGAGTTGGATGCATGTAGTACCGTATGAATTAAGGTTATGTCATAAATTTTTCCTCGTGACCCACGTACCGTTGTCCGGCTCTTGATCCCTTACACATGTCACACATGCCTAAATGCTGCGTCATCCCATGCCCTTGTATGATCTGTTTCAAAGCCTCTTTGGCTACTGAAATGTCGTTTCTAAGGTTAACAGCCCACGCCCAGACTTCGGCTGGTTCAGACAAGGCAGCTTGACTGCAGGAAATACTTGGTAATCTGTGTAGCAATGCGTTCCAGGTTCAATGTTGTGTTTCTTCTCTAGAAATTACGGCTTAACTTGCAAATTGTCCGTTAACACACTCCATTAATCTTCTGCTGTGCTTGCCTATAAATCTAGTGGTTCAGATACCGGCAAAGAATCAGAGATTTAATCCTATCAGAGGGACTAGATATGGTCGCTTGTGTCGTATTTCTACTTCTTCTCAATTATACAGGGTGATTCAAGAAGAGTTAGTGCCACTTATGGAAGATATTTCCAAAGACTTTTGAGTAAAAAAGTCACACTAACATGGGTCCTCTCCTCAATATTTTCAGAGTTACACTAATTTGAAGTTGTTTGTAAAATATTTTTTTCTTTAGTTCTAGGGGTAAAATAACATTACAAATAAAGAATGAACTTCTCAAAAGTATCATTTCTTTAATTGGCTAGTATTCTGAAGCTAAAAAAGTGTCGTGAATTCCATAGTTGCTTCGTACAGAAATTTTTTTCTACTTTTAATTACAAAATTGCATTTTTCTTACGCACCTATCACAACAATTGTTATAAATTACGTCAATCTTGTAAACTCTTGAAGACTGTATATTGCGATGTAAAATTGAACTAGAAAGAAACAAATTGCTAAAAATCGTGCGATTTGTAACAAATTGTTGTGATAAGTGCGTAAAAATATTGCAATTTGTAGTTTTAAAAAATCTGTAAAAAGCAACTAAGAAATTAATGACACATTTTTACTATTCATATTTGAGGAGAAAAATTCGCTCCGGCGCCGGGGATCGAACCCGGGTCCTTGGTTCTACATACCAAGCGCTCTGACCACGCCGAATTCAATCCAGAGCACCGGATCGAACTCTCCTCCTTCAATGTTTCCCTTTATGGCCTGACTCCAAGTTAGGCATATATGTTGATTGTTGACGTATATGTCCAATGTCAACTGCCATTATAGTAGGAGCGCACTCAGCTGAGTGACTTATTTGGTCGGGATTCCGCAGTTAAGTGCACAGTAATGTGTACAGACATATGCACTGCTAGCTCTGAGAATATTATAGATTTTTTATTAATTTGTCATACAGAATAATATCTGTAATATTGACAATTAATATTTGAGGAGAAAAATTCGCTCCGACACCGGGGATCGAACCCGGGTCCTTGGTTCTACATACCAAGCGCTCTGACCACTGAGCTACGCCGAATTCAATCCAGAGCACCGGATCGAACTCTCCTCCTTCAATGTTTCCCTTTATGGCCTGACTCCAAGTTAGGCATATATGTTGATTGTTGACGTATATGTCCAATGTCAACTGCCATTATAGTAGGAGCGCACTCAGCTGAGTGACTTATTTGGTCGGGATTCCGCAGTTAAGTGCACAGTAATGTGTACAGACATATGCACTGCTAGCTCTGAGAATATTATAGGTTTTTATTAATTTGTCATACAGAATAATATCTGTAATATTGACAATTAATATTTGAGGAGAAAAATTCGCTCCGGCACCGGGGATCGAACCCGGGTCCTTGGTTCTACATACCAAGCGCTCTGACCACTGAGCTACGCCGAATTCAATCCAGAGCACCGGATCGAACTCTCCTCCTTCAATGTTTTCCTTTATGGCCTAACTCCAAATATCAATTACCAATATTACAGATATTATTCTGTATGACAAATTAATAAAGAAATATATAATATTCACAATACAAGCCCATTAAAGAAATGATGCTTCTGAATATTTAATTCTCTATTGTAATAGTCTTTTATCCTTAAAACTAAATAAAAAAGGTATTTTACAAACAACTTAAAATTAATGTAGACTAGTTCTGAAAATATTGAGAATAACCCATGTTTACATGAGTTCTTTTTGCTCAGAATTTATACGGAAATAAGCTCCTTAAGTAGCGGTAATTCTTATTGTACGCAGAGTGTTTCAAAAGTGACGTCAATCATTTACAAATGAAAAGTACAAACTAACACAAAAAGCCCCAATACACATTGGTCAGCAAATGAACCGTTGTCGAGATAATGCACATTTTCTATTCAGATTCCTCGCTCACTAAGAGCAGACGTGTAGACATGCCTAACTGCATTCTACCTATAGCAAGTGTTCAAAATCCTGTGTATTTATCTGAACGCAACGTTGTGCTCTTCTCTGTAGTGAGATGCGAATCCTCTCGGGCAGTTCTGGATCATTCCTTATTTGATGAAAAGCACGTTCGATCCGAAACCGCAATTCCTGAAGTATAATGATCTCAGAAGTGTAAACTAGGATTTTACATGACCCCAAACACAGAAATCTATTCGAATTTAAATCCGGTGACTTGGGAGGCCACGGTAGAAGCCGTCCTCTGCCGAAGGGAATATCGTATGAGCTGTTAATTTGTGGAACAATGTTTATTGATGCTTTGATGGTTTCAGTTTGTAATTTTCATCTGTAAATTATTGACCAACATTTTTTAAACATCCTGTATATTACTATATACAGAGTGTTTCAGAAATACTTTGACAAATCTTGGGGCATGTTCCTAACACAAAAACAAGAAAAAGTTCTTATAAACATATGTCCGAAAATCATTAGTTTCTTTTTAGGTATTAATGAAAGAACATAATGAAACATTTGTTAGATATTTCCAGCTTGGTAGCAAGTGTTGGAACTTTAACCAATTCAAAAAAGTCATATCAATGAAAGTTTACGTTCAACGCGTTTCGAGGTATAATCTAACAACTTAAGTTTGTAACCGATAATTATTAATCGAATGATGTTATCGATACAAGTCTGCTGATGCACCCATTGTATCCTAGATGGCGATGTGTTGCCAAGGAGTCCATGATCCGACGAGTTTATGTGTGTGTGTGTGTGTGTGTGTGTGTGTGTGTGTGTGTGTGTGTGTGTGTGTGTGTGTGTGTGTGTGTGGAAGGAAGAGGAGAATATTGTGAACATTTGTTATGAGTTGCTACCATACTTGGCCTCATCTCGCCAACACCAATTACATCGACAAGACAAGACAAGTAGATCTGTAGTTCAAAACAAAAACATGGCAGCAGGATGAAAGTCGTTCCTTGGTCGGTTTTGAATTCACTGGCTGAATGACTCGGTCCGTTTTGTTGCACGATCCTATGTTCAGTGATCTGTAATACGATGACGTGACCGATTTTGTAGCAAATTCTTGTTTCACCAGATAGAGATACATTACTACTTTCAGTTTGTAAATAAAACTCATTTTCTTAAATTTTGTGACTTGGCCCGTTTTGTTGCACGACCCTATATTCAGTGATCTGTAATACGATGACGTGTGTCGATTTTGTAGCAAATTCTTGTTTCACCAGATAGAGATACATTACTACTTTCAGTTTGTAAATAAAACTCATTTTCTTAAATTTTGTGACTTGGCCCGTTTTGTTGCACGACCCTATATTAAGTGATCTGTAATACGATGACGTGTGTCGGTTTTGTAGCAAATTCTTGTTTCACCAGATAGAGATACATTACTACTTTCAGTTTGTAAATAAAACTCATTTTCTTAAATTTTGTGACTTGGCCCGTTTTGTTGCACGACCCTATATTCAGTGATCTGTAATACGATGACGTGACCGATTTTGTAGCAAATTCTTGTTTCACCAGATAGAGATGCACTACTGCTTTCAGTTTGTAATTAAAACTCATTTTCTTCAATTTTGTGACTTGGCCGGTTTTGATACTAAAAGCCTCAAATATACCATTATTAGTGCCACTACCACTACCACTACTACTACACTGACAGTTGAAAGAGTCGTTAAGAACAACAATAATATTCAAAAACTTTTTTAAAGAAGGAATTAGGTGGTTTTTATGATATTATAGCATACTCTTGATTCTACCGTTTGCCTCGAAATGCTCAGAAGCGACCTGACTCTTGTTTCTGGGAGATCATTAGCGCTGCCAACACAGAAGAGCGCCCACTTGACGTGACGGTTTGCCAGCATTACCCGCTAACGACTTCAGCTTAGACACCGAATCAAAATCTTCCTCCAGTTAAACTCCAAGCCATTAACGTGCGACACGTGGGTACTGAATTTCTTTACGGGTGAAGGGAGACGAGACAGGAATTTCCAGCTTCTGTTTCTTATGCTTTAATACCGAATCTTGACAATTCCTGTACAGCACCCTGAATAATGGAAAGAAATGCTTCAGATACAACTATCTGCACTACTATTTTCTATTTTAGGAGGAAATATTTAATTTGACTTTCTTTTCTATTAGAGAGTTTTCACACTCTACCCGTCCGCAATAAATTGCTTAACGATATCCTGACGTCAATAATGGCAGAGTCAATCACAATCTAGATTAGGGTTGCCAACTTATTTTTGAATAAAATACGGGAGACTAAGGAATCCACAATATTTCACAACGAAAATATGCAAATTGAAGGGTTCAGAGCCATAGTGGGCCAAGCGCCATTTATTAAAAACGGAGAAAGCAAGGGTTAAAATTAAGTGAGTACCATAGTTTAATGAAGATTGACATATAATTTAGTTTGAATGTGTATACTTTATATTACTTGCTATATGTTTCATTTAATTATGGTGACTATTACACTTTTACTACGTCATACTACTTTTGGACAATAAAACGGTACGGAAGGACGTCTTTCAGCCAATCATGGCTGCTTATCGCACAATTTTATCGTGTCCCTAGCATCTGTTTATTTTTATCACTACCCTAGCATTTGTTTCTTTGTTTGCCAACATTTCAAACTGCATTGGTCTTGACGTCAAAAAAAAAAAAAAAATACAAACCACTCCAGTCGATGCACAGCACTTTCAAATATGATTCGCATTGGCATTCAAGAACAAGAATTAATAAAGATCACTCGTCATATATGAAGAGCACCATTCGGAAATCCTGAATAAGTTGAGGAATACACCATGTACATCAACGAGTTCCACTTCTTTTGCGCACACGTCCAATATAACATCAACTGAACCACCAACCACTAAAACTTTCAAATTTGAAAATTGTATTTTCAATAATTGTTCCTCTTAAAATTATTAATGTTTATTTTTTATTTAAACATCGTTAATTAAAACTTTTCTTGTTTATTTCATCTTCCCTAATTAAAACTTTTCTAGCACTTGTTTATATTATTTAGATTATGATATGATATTATGGATAGTCACGTATCAGAGATTGTTTAATATTAAGATTTATTGAAAATCATCCGTCAAGTGACGTTGATTACTGGGACCCGGATGATTGAAGTGGAATGCAACTTTTTAATAAAAAATTAAACTGAATAAATAAAGCCTTCTTGACTAGTAACCGTCCACAGAGTTCAATGAAGATTCCATAGTTGGCACAACTGATAACAAGAAAACAGCTAATCATAACACACTACTGCCATCTAGCGTAATTTTTGTAATTTAGAGATGGTACAATAATACATTTGAAGACAGTTGTATTTTCGTAAGTCAATTAATATTTTATTGTATTAGGGTACTTAGTTACTTCTAATCTTTATATACTTTCTTCTAATCGTGTAATAGTCAATTAAATCCCACTCGAGTTTTGATTTTCTCTAGATAAATCAAAACCTCTAGTGAGATTACTGTTGATAACTTCATTTTAACCCTTGTTTTCTACGGTTTTTAGTAAATAGCGCTTGGCCCATTATGGTTCTGAACCCTTCAATTATTCCGTTTACAGACTAAAACACAATTTTATTCCCCACTTCGGCAGCTAGGCTTAAATTAGAAGTATTTTGAGACAGATTTTATCTCGCATAATAGTTGAAGTCGACTGCAGTTTGCAGCTCTGGTTTGATTAGTTGTGTCGTGCTCGTTTATTTATTTTTTATTTTTTTATTGGGTTATTTTACGACGCTGTATCAACATTTAGCGTCTGAATGAGATGAAGGTGATAATGCCAGTAAAATGAGTCCGGGGTCCAGCACAGAAAGTTACCCAGCATTTGCTCGTATTGGGTTGAGGGAAAACCCCGGAAAAAACCTCAACCAGGTAACTTGCCCCGACCGGGATTCGAACCCGGGCCACCTGGTTTCGCGGCTAGACGCCCTAACCGTTACTCCACAGGTGTGGACTCGTGCTCGTGTTCCGAACATCTGTCCAATACTGTTCATGAGATGAAATACCCTCTTTGTATGAGCATTACTATTTGGTGTGCTTAGAACAAAACTAGCCAGTTTTTCCAGAATTATAATATTAACCCTAGAGGACATCGTCGACCAGGAAGACCGTTAAGAAGACTGCTAGATGGGGCCGAAACAGGTCTACAGAGGCCTAATTCGTGAAGGATGATGATGATGATGATGATGATAATATTAACATTATTTGATTTTAAACAGGTGAGATTCACCTTCTACGAAGACTGTATATTTGAATGCGTCTCTTGAACAATAAAATCCGTCATATAAACAATCGTCAATCACGGAAAAATAAAATGTTTAGAATAATGATTTTTACACTATGCAAATATAATGCACCAAAATGCTCGAAGAGGAAAAAAAAATGTGGGAGCCGGGAGACTGTTACAAAAACAAGGGCAAATACGGGAGATCCAGGGAAATACGGGAGGGTTGGCAATCCTAATCGAGATCCAAACGCTATTGTAAGAAGCGGAGCGGCAATTCAAAAGCAGTTAATGCGAATTTTACCGTTGAGTGAAACTATAATTTC
Source organism: Periplaneta americana (assembly GCA_025594305.2). NCBI lineage: Eukaryota > Metazoa > Arthropoda > Insecta > Blattodea > Blattidae > Periplaneta > Periplaneta americana. The sequence continues at coordinate 16,504,635 of JAJSOF020000036.1, read as the reverse complement.
TCGTTTGAGATATAGTATATTGTATACCTGATATACAGTAATATTACCAAAGTCACCGATGATCTTGGGATGCTTTTCTTTCTTCTGTAAGCACTTACATCGATAGAATGTCTCCTACACCTTCTAAATCTCTACATAAACCCATGATTTGTAAAATGTATTCCGTTGTTTGATTAAAGAGAAATACAGACGAGGAGGCTCGTGCGAAGGATCTTGTGTACATGAGTTTGTATAATTGATTGTGTATCAATAAATGCACTTAATTCATTCATTCATTCACAGACGAGGAGATGAGATATACTGGGCTTTCATTTCAAAATTTCCCAGTCTGAATAACTAATTATTTAAATTGAATTAAATTTAAACAAACATGTCAATTTGTTTGTTTACTTGTTTGTCATTTTTCTTACTCTGTTATCTTTCATTGTCTATTTATTTATATTTTGTTGCCTCTAATTTGAGGAAGTTCTGGTAAATAAATAAATAAACATCTCATTAATTTGTTTTTGCATCTTTTGTTTTCTGTCGTCGCCTGGCAACCTGGATTGTTGTTGTTGTTGTTGGTTAGAGCTGAAGAGAATAAAGCTACAAAAACTTATTGAGCATTTCATGTAATAGTTGTGTTTGTGTATTAAATTATTTTAAAATGGCATATACCATTCAAGAGAGAACATAAATTATCCTTATTGATTAAATTTAGAAAATTACACAGAAGAAGCTGTGTTTTTACCCTAAAATCAACTGATAATAACATATTTTCCCGATTTTAGCACATAAAAAATAAATATCTTCTGTAGTAATGTCACGAGAGGTCTGAGATTTATTAGGATTATTTCGTGAATAAAATAAAAATTTAAATAATATATCCCTAAAATTCGATCACAAAATGTTGATTTTTTAACTATGTTAATTACATGTACTTCGCCTTTCTCTTAATATTATAACAGAAATACATTTTCATTATCTGCTGAAATTTAATTTAATTTGATTAAAAATTGTGTAATATAATTACAGTAACCTGATTAATACATTAATTAATTAAAGAATTGTTGAAAACGCAGTTATAAAAGGTCCCGGGTTCGATACCCGGCTCCGGAACAATTTTTCCCTCGAAATTATTCAAATCAACTTTACAGGGAGTCATACCTGAAAATCTTGATTTGCATAATACACGTCACTGTTCGTTAACAGAAAACCACAATTTAAGTCACACGGAGTTAGTGTGCACTCGAAGTTGGTTGCTTGACGGTTGTCAGCCCACTTTGAGGTCTGTGGATATAGAGGGAAAAATTGGATCGGTGTCGGTTAGAGTTCCCGAGTAGCTCAGTGGTAGAGCGTTGGTACGTTAAACCAAAGGTCCCGGGTTCGATACCCGGCTCCGGAACAATTTTCCCTCGAAATTATTCAAATCAACTTTACAGGGAGTCATACCTGAAAATCTTGATTTGCATAATACACGTCACTGTTCGTTAACAGAAAACCACAATTTAAGTCACACGGAGTTAGTGTGCACTCGAAGTTGGTTGCTTGACGGTTGTCAGCCCACTTTGAGGTCTGTGGATATAGAAGGAAAAATTGGATCGGTGTCGGTTAGAGTTCCCGAGTAGCTCAGTGGTAGAGCGTTGGTACGTTAAACCAAAGGTCCCGGGTTCGATACCCGGCTCCGGAACAATTTTTCCCTCGAAATTATTCAAATCAACTTTACAGGGAGTCATACCTGAAAATCTTGATTTGCATAATACACGTCACTGTTCGTTAACAGAAAACCACAATTTAAGTCACACGGAGTTAGTGTGCACTCGAAGTTGGTTGCTTGACGGTTGTCAGCCCACTTTGAGGTCTGTAGATATAGAGGGAAAAATTGGATCGGTGTCGGTTAGAGTTCCCGAGTAGCTCAGTGGTAGAGCGTTGGTACGTTAAACCAAAGGTCCCGGGTTCGATACCCGGCTCCGGAACAATTTTTCCCTCGAAATTATTCAAATCAACTTTACAGGGAGTTACCTGAAAATCTTGATTTGCTGAATGTAGGAGTGTAATTTTCTTCAGTTAGCCTACAGTGGACATGGAATTAGAAGATGAAGATGTAGATGTGGAAGTAGGATTTCGGACTTTATTTAGTACTTCATCGTTACATTACACACTACACCGAGAATTATGAACTATGTAATATGTGTGGAGATTCTAGCAACGCTTATGTATTCACACTACAGCGAGACATTAGTTGCTACACCATCTCTGTATAGATAATTAAAACACAAATTTTATTACGCCATACTGAAGGCAGTTTGATCAAACAACTTGCATATAATACTATACCAGGTCTTTGGGTTTGATATGCGCTGATGTTACATAAATTTGAACATCTGACTTTCCATTAATTGTTTTATTTCATTCACGTATTATTTGATAGGCTAAAATTAGGTTAGGTTACCTGTGGTAGCGGGACCAATGTCAACTGTGCCTTATTTCAACCGTTACTCCGCGCTACAGGAAAGCATTTTCCATAGCTCGACAAACGCATTCTCGCTATAGTGTGTAAAGGAACTAAAGCTGCATCTACATAGTTCAATTTTCCATACGCGTATGCATGCAATCTGGGAAGAATATTGTAACAATCAAGTTTAAAACGTACGTTCAATTAAGATGCATGAAGATTTTGTGTCTACATGGTGCGGCGTTTTGAACGTCGTCTTCACTGCGTAAATATATTAATTAATATTAAATATCAATATTGCATTCATTGCTTAAATGCGTGAAGTTGAAAGAAAAGTTTAATCGTCCTGATGCATATTAATGGATTCATGCTCATCGATTTACGGGGAAAAAGTTGGCGACACTGACTAAACAAAAGAACGATCATGCGATAAATGTAGATGTAAAAATTATCGCGATGTCTGACTGTGATTGGATGGAATTCAAAATTTCATTACATTTCATTGGTCGAGAAAGGAATGGCGTCATATAAAAGAAATAGTCCATCAAAAATCTGAATCCTAGTGATGATTTTTAATTCACGGAATGAGCTAGGCTCATTGGGTTATTCCCTTCGAAAAAATGTACAGAATTGTTTTCAATCAATTTTAACGCAGTTTAATCAATTGTGAGGTTATAGAATAGGTGATGGATGATATTTAGTGAAATGAGTCTGAGAACTCGTCATAGGATTACCAGAAATTCGCCTTATATTTCAGAACTTTTCTCAAAAAGTCAAGCGAGATTCGAATCCACGCCCGAGCACAGCCTCGGATAAGTAAGCAACGCGCTACAGCCCAAGCTACGCCAGTGGCTTACAGATTCGTTTAGGTTCAACTTGAGATTTAAATTCTTATCTCCATCGGTGCTTGCTAAGCACTTCACGCACTAAGTGAGGCACGCGTTGAGATTTCGTAGTTGCACCGAACCGTAAATCCCGACATGGAACCAGCGCGCCAGATGTCCAGCTGGCCTCCACTTGGCACCATCAGTGCTAAGCCTTCCCATTAGGTTACAACACCTCTGACACTGGTCCTAAAGGGTGCATCACTCTGGCTCCGAACGTACATACTCAATTTTCGTCAAATAGTTGAACTTAAATTCATTAAAATAGTAAGGTAGGTGTCCCTGATATGGCCATGCTAAGGTTTGAGAATTTTTCTAGCCGCCATTTTGAAAAAAATGTAAACCACTTTTTTCTTACTCGTTCTCAGTCTAATGGACTTTCTTAAAACAATTTCCTTTCCCCATAAAAATAGCTTTAATTGTCCAAAAAGTCCCAAATTCCAAAAGTCTACCTAGTGGCCATATCAGGAACATGTGCACATGATATGGCCACCCTTGTTCCATGTTCTACAAATCGTGATTGTTTTCAGTTTGATAGCGCAGTTGTGCTAAAATTAAATAATTTTGGTATAAAATGAATAAACATGACACTTAATAATCTTTTTTATAATTCAAAAGTGTAGTCAAAACAGATTTTTCCATAAAAAAATAAGTTGTTTTTCTTAAAATACAAAATTTTTGCGTAATCCCAGCTATAAGGCATGTAAATTTGCCAGGTGAAAAAATAAAAGTGAAATGAACTTGATATGGCCACGGTGCATTTGATAACGCCATATCAGGAGCAGGTAAGCTTTCACGAAAATCGTTTGATTATGAACAACTCGTAAAAGATACGCCATCAACGACAACACCAATCAACAGAACATTAAAAACTGAATGGAGTACGATGGTTTTCATGAAACAAGTCTTTGAAAAATATGCATAAAACAAAGGAGACTTACCTGAGAAAAATAAGAAGAGGTCACATGAAAACCGCAAAACAGGCAACTGACGCCATATTGCTCAACCTGACTGGATGGAAAACGATCAAGTGACATACCAGGATGCCCTTTCACTGGATGCTGCTGCAATTTAGCGGATTTTTTGGTTAACTAACTCACAATAGGGGAGTAGCCATATCAGGAACATGGCCATAACAGCAGCACCCACCTTACGAGAGATGCCATTGGACTATGCGAACAATCGGCGAAAGATCCTCGAGAGGAATAAAGTATTTGTGGACTTAGAAAAGGCGTTTAACAGAGTGGATTGGAATAATCTGACAGGGATCCTGAAGAAAACTGATGTGGATTGGAAAGAGAGAAGACCGTTGTGTAACCTTTATATGAAACAACGAATCAAAGTCAGGATAGGAGAAAAAACGTCAGAGGGAAGTGAAAGAGGGAGGAAAGTACAACAAGGATGTCCTTTAGGCCTATCACCTACTCTGTTCAACATCTACTTGGAGGATTTAGTGAAGAACTGTTTTCAGAACATGGGAAGGTGACTAGGAGGAAGAAGGATAAAGTGCATAAGATTTTCTGATGATTTTTTATTTTAGTAGGTTATTTTACGACGCTTTATCAACATCTAGGTTATTTAGCGTCTGAATGAAGTGAAAGTGATAATGCCGGTGAAATGAGTCCGGTCCAGCACCAGAATTTGTTCATGTTGGATTGAGGGAAAACCCCGGAAGAAAACCTCAACAAGGTAACTTGCCCCGACCGGGAATCGAACTCGGGCTACCTGGTTTCGCGGCCAGACGCGCTAGCCGTTACTCCACAAGTTGGACTTTGCTGATGATATGGCGTTGTTAGCAGAATAAGAAACGATATTAAGGGATATGGTACTGGAGCTAAATGACAACTGTGAGCATTATGGGGTGAAGATAAAATATATAAACAAGACGAAGACCATGGTTATCGAAAGAAAATTAAAGAAGGTAAATGTGCGAATTCTAAATCAGGCAGTAGAGCAAGTGGACAGCTTCAAATACTTGGGATTTACTATATGATAAACAGTAATATGAGCTGCTGCCAGGAAGTCAAAAGGAGGATAGCAATAGCAAGTTTTTAATAGTAAAAAGGAGCACCTTCTAATACGAAGGGATAAACTGAATCTCTTTCTTATTGTCCCAAATCAGTGCCTCCGTAAGTAATGACGTTATGCCATGCAACTACAAGTTATTTAAGTAAAATGTGTGACTTAATTTATCGATCCTTTTAAACCAAGGTTATATTTCAGTTCACGAAACAAGAATGTCTCATGCGAAATGTACAAAGTAGGCCTACATAGAAATTGTGTATACTAGTGTAGTTGCCAAATTTAAACCAGGGTTACAACCTATCCACTGAACAATGAAGTATAACAATGTTTGGTGTGCTTCCTTGATGATGATGATGTTGATGATTCCTTGCAAGATGATTCTTATTAGTCGTCTTTCGGTGTTCTGTCTCTATGGTCATCTAAGTATCAACTTTGTACTTCATACAATGGACATATTTTATAAGTATTTTTCGATATAATTTTTTTTCTCGAAAAGCGATGAAATGTTCTACTGGAATTTATAAATGGGAATACGTATTATAACTAAAGGTAATAATAATGGTGATGATGATGGCGAGATGATATTTGCCGAAATCATGCCGAGGATTCGCCATGGACTTACTTAATATTCGCCTTACAGTTGAGGAAACTGTTGGAAAAAATCAACCAGATGATCAGCTCAAGCGGGAATCGAACTCATTCCCACAAGTAGGATAATAATGAAGACAATAAACAAATAGGAAATATAAACATAACCTGATCACATACACGTTGAATGGCACTTATTTTTAATATCAAAATGTGTATAGTTTAAAAATGTTAAAAATGTTATGTTTTATTTAACGACGCTCGCAACTGCAGAGGTTATATCAGCGTCGCCGGATGTGCCGGAATTTTGTCCCGCAGGAGTTCTTTTACATGCCAGTAAATCTACTGACATGAGCCTGTCGCATTTAAGCACACTTAAATGCCATCGACCTGGCCCGGGATCGAACCCGCAACCTTGGGCATAGAAGGCCAGCGCTATACCAACTTGCCAACCAGGTCGACTGTATAGTTTAATATGATCATAAATATACAGAGTGTTCCCGAGGTGGTGTTACAAACTTTCAGGGATGATGGCGAAGGGCACATGTATCAATTTGAGATCAGGAACCATGGTTCGGAAATGACTGAGTCGAAAGTTATAAGCAAAAATAGTTGTGTGGAAATGGAATTGTAATTTTGCACCACGTGCCCTTCTTCCCTTAACCTTTGGAACAGTCGTGGAAAGATGGTATGGGCCGTATGTCTCCTACGTGGGTACTTGTCCGATACAATCTGTGAGCTTGTCTACTGTTCCCATTGACTCATCCGTATTCGAAAATCAGGTCTGCTTATTCCGCTCTCGTGTACTCCTCCATTTCACTAGGACTGATCGACTGGACACTGCAACTTGTACACATACACTGCTGTCTACAGACGTGCATATCAGGATAGACCATGTCCGTTACACATTACGCTATCTGCATTGCTTTAGTGTAGTTTCCTGTCCCCATCCCTCAGACAGCACACTGAATGGAATACTGTAAGTAGACAACGTAAACAACGTCAGATGAATACAGTAGGTGTAAGATGTAGGACAGATAAATACACATAAATAAGGTGTACAGAGGAATAAAATTATGTTATTTGCACACAACTATTTTTGTTTGTAACTTTCGATTCGGTCATTTCCGGACCAGGGTTCCTTATCTCAAATTGATACATGTGCCCTTCGCCATCATCCCTTAAAGTTTGTAACACCACCTCGGAAACACCCTGTATATAGGCCTACCCTTTAGCATGTCCTGGATCTTACTGTCACGTGGGATCCCTGCTGAATGTCTTGAGAAAGGAATTTGTAGTCGGTGTCTTCAGCTTGTCTCTGTCAAGTAAGCTGTCTTGTATTTTATTGTGTGTGGAATCTGGTACGTTTCTGTGTCACATCGTCTGTGCACCCTCTTTCTCAGTCAGCTGTGATTATGTTAATGAGAACCAGTGGGTTGGAAGGCTTCTTATAAACTTTACAGTTGCAGGATATTTATATGTCTATCACCTGTCCGCCCATACTTCCATCTGCCTGTCTGTCCGTCTACCTTTGATTAGTTTTATATTAACATCAAAGTCGAGTCAGGACAGGTAACGATGGCGATTAACTCAGGGGTAGTTCAATATTGTACGTTTACGACATGTGAATACAGATAAAAATTAACAAGCACTTTAGACCTAAAGCCAGACTCGTTCAGGAACGGTGAAGAATTAAAGAAAATGTATTCTCAAGGGCCTTGCAAAGATTTTATCAAGTAATTGCATCTAACAAAGGAACCTTACCTCAGTTCGAAACGTCACTTCATAAATTTACTTCAAATTATGTTAATAATGTTTTATATTACATTATATTTTGTACCTATTTCTATATATTATATCTATTTTATCTTATATCTTTGTATTTGTATAATATAAATATGATTTCTATTGTCATACACATTTAATGTAATATGTGTATTTTATGTCATAATTATGTTTATGCTCGACCATGCCGAAATGTAGTACTCATACACCTGGTAGCAGCCCTTTAATGGACCTCATTAAAGTACACCTATTCATCAAAGTTCAGGTGTTCCACCTATCAGAAAATACCATTGTAGCAATATGAAAGCGCGAGTATCGATTATTCTCGGATATGCAATCGAAAGACAACTAGTTCTGTTACTATAATAATAGCGTTAATTGTAAATAATATTCAAATAAATTCAATTCGTCATCTCGTTTTTCAATGTCTAATTCAATTTCAAGGTTATATCAAGATTAATGTTTATTTTACTCTCTAGATTATATCAAGGTCAATGTCGACATTTGTTTCTCGGAAAAAATCAATACTTTCGCGTCTGCGCACATCTCACAATTTACGAGGTATTGCACAAGGTCAGTTCCACTCCTCAGTCAGATAAGAATAACATGAATACTTATGAATAATTTCAAGTTAGAAATATGGTCGAGCATAAAAAGTCGTATGAAACTTGACTATAATGGTAATTAAGACGCTCGTATGAAAATTATGAAACTCGCTTGCGCTCGTTTCATAAACATACTCGCGTCTTAATTACTACCATTATAGGCTCGTTGCATAATGTACTAATATATTTTATGTAACTATTTGTACAGAGCTATAATATGTATGATTTAATTATAGCTCTAATATACCTTCGGGTAAAATAGGGTTCTATAAACTTGGAAATTCAATAAATAATTATATTATATTATATTATATTATATTATATTATATTATATTATATTATATTATATTATATATTATATTATGGCCAGGTTTGCAGAAACACCGATCAAATATGATTGGCGATCAAGGAGGGTTTGATTGGCCATCAGTTCTATTCCTGTTGCAGAAAGAACAATCAATATTTGATCGGAGATCAGTCTTCCATCAGATTTCATCAACAGATTTTTGCTGGTTAAGTGACTAATCATTGATCAAGTATTTATGTTATTCTCTTTATAGTGCAGTTACTGTAATTTATATAGTAAATAGTTATAGCGTAATAATATTCTTCTGATGAAGAAATTTTAGAATGAAAAAATATTATTAAGAAGAAGGCATTTCCGTGATAGACATGAATTATTTTTATGTATAATGACAGAGAATTTGAGCAAAGATTTACGTTAAGTAAGAATTCGTGTGTTTTGTTACTTTCAAAAATTGAAACAATATGCAGACAGACAAATCGAAACCTTGCACTTTCTCCTACGAACCAAGTTCTACTAACGCTGAGATTTTATGCTGTTGGAATTTTTCAGGAGTCTTGGGTGATCTTGTTAGAGTCCACAAATCAACTATTAGCCAAGTAGTTAGGAATGTTACGTATGAAATTGCTTTGTTATCGCAGGGTCTCATATATTCCCCACCTCATATCTCATCTGTGCCCACGTTAAAATCTCTGCTGTTCAATTCTTCAGTGAACTCTTCCTTCCTTGGCAGCTTCCTTTGCATTTCTGTCACGAAACTTTGCAGTTTCTATAATCCACAGGCTTTCGTGATTTTGATACAACTTCAGAAACTCAAATATTTGGTCATTATTTCACTTACTATTGTTACCTATTATTTTTACGTTCCTAATAGAACAGAAAAACAATCAGCTGTTAATTTAACGCTCTTAAAACAGCTGTTAATTTAAATTCCCGCGCTTTTCTCCTTGAATTCAAGTTATCAAGCGACGTTCACACTCTTCAAGTTGTTTCAAGTGTCCTTTCAAGTCAAGTAAAAAGTAGAAAGGGATTCAACTTCACTTGAAACATAGTTCACACTTTTAGGGCCGATTGTATAAACCATTTAATCTTAGATCAGAGGTTAAATTGATCCTCGTTCTAGCTGAACTTGAAATTTTGTGTTGTATAAAGTCTAATCTGAGATTAATTTGTCTTAAACTAAAGTGAACATTGACTGAAGAAATTTCTCCGATTAAGTTAGATGATCCAAGTTCAGTTATTTCTTTCTGTTTGAAATATACGAGTGACATTGTGCAAATAAAATATCCATGATTATTATTATTATTATTATTATTATTATTATTATTATTATTACTAATAGATATGGAAGATACATATATATATATATACAGTGTATACATATATTTTTTTCTTTTCAATTTCTTACCTTAATAAACATTCTTATATTTTATAAGGCTCTATCGTGTTCAGCAGTATCAGATAACATAACCTATAACCATTAATTATTAATGGATATGATACGTACATTCATACATTTTCAATTAACTGTATTACTAAACGAAAATTGTCGTTTTATAAAGCTTTATTATGTTTAGCAGTATCAAGCACCATAACATGATAACAATTTAGAGAACAGTCAACCTTCTTATTATTGTCTGCCATTATTTACAATACACAAAACAAACCAGTGTCTCCAACAGAGTGTACGGAAAGTCGTCAAAAAGTAGTTGGAAAGTTCCTAGATTTCTCATTATCAACAAATAAATATTAAATTTTGTCACTATGGGGTGCTAAAAAGGTCGCTAAATCCCTATTTAAGCCATATAAACAGTTAAAAGAAATTGTCGTTGAAAAAGAGTTAAAGTCGCTAGATTGGCAACACTGAACAAACTTGTACAACATGGCCCGCGCATCACATACTTCACCTGTTTATGCGATGTTGCCAAATCCTTTTCACGTGAACTTAGATTGCATTTGAATCAAGGTAATTTGATCGCAGAAAAGTTTTATGCAATAGAAGAAGTGTCTGAACTCGGTTCACTTTCCGATCTTCGATCAAAGTTGATCTTTAGTCAGGGAGTTTTATACAATTGGGCTTTAAACTTCATCTACATGAATTCATGTTACTTGAAAATTGTGAACGATGCTTAGAGGTCACCGATGAATGGTATTCCTGACACTGGCCATGTCCTCGGTTCGAAGCTTTATACTAGTCCTTCAGCTTCTTTGCCTTTAGAAATCCTCTTCTCATTCGACTTTCGGCTGTCATGCCTTCGCACCTCCGAAGTGCATCTGGAACCGTTAATGTTAAGAGTTTATCTCCCGGAACAAATTGCGAATCTCGTTACAAACAGTTGGCAGTTCAGTGTGTGCAACTACAAAAAATCAACCGGGCGTTATTGAGCTTGTACCTCTGTGCTCGAGCTGATCACAGAAATGCACGAGTTCCTGAATAAAAGGGAAAGAAACTGTGAAGCATAAATTGCACATACTTCCTTGTTATGAAGTTTACTCGCACACTATAGGCCGTATTCATAGACATTCTTAGAGCGGGCTTCCGGTGGATGATCAGCGTTTTTTGTATTTATAAACCAGTGTTAGCGATAGGATATGATTTGAATTCTGTACAAGTAACCAGTGGATAATAATAATAATAATAATAATAATAATAATAATAATAATAATAATAATAATGGTTTATTTTAACTGGCAGAGTTAAGGCCATTCGGCCTTCTCTTCCACTCAACCAGTGCGATACAAAAATACAAAAATTACTATATTGCTAAGGAGTAAAACATAATTAATACAATACAATACATAACAATATTCTTTTACCTTCCCAACACTCCAATGAAATAATTACGTACTAATAATAACATAGCCGGGATAGCCGGGGCTAGTTTAGCACGCTCGTAGCGCGTGCTGCGAAATGTCTATGAATAGCACCCTATTTGTCTAATTATTAAGGGGATGCGGTACTGAAAATTTACAGTTTTTAAAGAAATTTCATGTTTTTTTTTTTATTTTACTCTTCATATGCTAAATTCCAATGCTCCATTACCACAACCTGTGTTTCAGCTATAATATGCGCTATAAAAAAACATAGAAAACTCTTGTTTTAGATTCAAAAAAACGGTTTCCAAAAAAAAAAAACGTGTTATTTTCAAATTTTATTTTTAAAAGAGTTAGTTCTTGATTTATATCATTGAAATTTTCCTGATTAATTCATAATCATGATCATAATATGCTGTTAAAATTTCAATACATTATCTCTTAAAATGTAGAAATTAGAAAATTCAGTAGCGCATCCCCTTAAGGGTGAAATAATACTGGAAAAATAAGAAAATATGTTTTATTTTTATTTTTATGATCGTAATTATATTTGGTCCCGCGCCGTGGCGTCGTGGTCTAAGGCATCCTGCCTGGGACTCGCGTTACGGAATGCGCGCTGGTTCGAGTCCTCATGGGAGAAGAAATTTTCTCATGAAGTTTCGGCTAGTGTATGGGATCGGTGCCCACCCAGCATCGTGATGCACTTGGGGAGCTATGATAGGTAGCGAAATCCGGTTACGCAAACCAGCTATAACGGCTGGGGGGGGGGCTCATCGTGCTAGCCACACGATACCTCCATTCTGGTTGGATGATCGTCCACCTCTGCTTCGGCATGTGGCCGTGAGGTCAGCAGCCGGCTGGTCGGTCTTAGCCCTTCGTGAGCTGTAGCGCCAAGGATTGATTATATTTGAGATTGTTATAAATGATCTAACCTATAATCAAATGTGGCCAAACATACGGAGTTAGTTGAGAGAAATGTTTGTTTTTATGGTGTTTTCTCGACTTCACAATTTTAAACAGTTTATTCGTTTAAAAAGCTCCCTGCACAACGTTTGTCACATGGGACTGAAATTTCTCACAGAAGTCAATTAAATTTTGATAAATTCCATTTAATTAGAATTTGTATGAAATGTTAATATTAATTCCCTACGGGGCATATTCATATTGTACTTAGATTAAATATGCTGTAATGATCAATTTATGAAATTAAGAAAATTATTGTTACTGTCTATTTAGGCTGATGTCAAAAATGGTTAATAACGAAGAAAAATTCGGTCTGGCGCCGGGGATCGAACCCAGGATACCCAGTTCTACGCACTGAGTGCTCTACCACTGAGCTACGCCGAGCTACTTCAACGTGCTCATAATTTGTATGTACGTTTTGTAAGCAATGTTCGTAAATATGATCATATTACCCCATCCCTGGAAGCAATAGGTTGGCTTAAACTAGATAAGAAAAGAAATTTACATTCACTTCTCTTTCTCTTCGAAATCTTGAACTCTTCTATTCCTTCGTACCTGTCGTCTCGCTTCACTTACCTTTCTTCCCACCACAATCTGAACACACGCTCTCGCCATGAAACAATACTAACAATACCATCCCATCGCACCTCCTCATACTCATCCTCTTTCACAATAGCCCTGCCAAGACTCTGGAATTCGTTACCTGCTAGCATCAGGGACTGTCGAAATAAAATTCAATTCAAACGCAAACTTACTAGGCACTTGGTCAGTAATTGAGACTCGTTCAGACATGGTTTCTTGTAAATAGTTCTTTTAATCTACCACAAAATATCTCAATATCCGGTAATTTCATCACTATAGAATTTTGTTATTGTAGGTTTAATTTGTAATTTAGTAAATACAAAAATATTCTTTGTTCTTAACTTCTATGATAAAATCTCTAGCTTTCATTAATCAGGTATTCTTGTCGTACTTTAATTTTTATTGTAATTGTAATTGTAAATTTAATATTAATTGTAATCTTATTGTTCATGTTATAGTTGTAATCCCCTGGTAGAGGGACAGAGAAGGCCTGACGGCCTTATCTCTACCTGGTTAAATAAATAAATCTAATCTAATCTAAGCTTAATCCATAGCACCGGATCGAATCTTTCTCCTTTAGTTTTCTTCCCCTTTTTGGCGTAGCTGAATGGTAGAACACCCAGTGCATAGAATTGGCGATCCTGTGTTCGATCCCCGGCGCCGGAGCGAATTTTTCTCCGTTATTGACTAATAATAGCCATAACAGACACAGTAGGGTATTGATTATCCGAAACAATTGTGGACGTGGTGTGTTCGGATAACTGATTTTTCGGATAACTGATCATTTACGAAAACAAAAAAATTATACCGGTGTTATAGCAGCATTATGAAACAATGAAACACGGATATTAAACACAAAACTGTACATAGAGTAGCCTATATATTTTTATCACACGTCTTACAAATAACACAGAGAACTGACTAGCCTGGTTTGACAAGTTCAAACGGACATTAAAGTAGACCTACAGTTTAGGAAAAGAAGTCCAAACTTTTTTTTTTTGCTTCAGAGCTGAGATTCGGTTTTTTTGCCTATAAATCTCGCAAACAGCGCTAACGAAACTTCTACATGGCGCGCGCGCAAATTCAAATTTGCCAACTGGAACGCTCTCGATTAACCGATGTTTCGGTTGATCGGTTTTCGGATAATCGATGGTCTACTGTAATTCTGTGGGACCAAAATATTAATAATCGTCACATAGATGAGAAAAACAGCCAATTAATTTTCATTCCCATGGCTATTTTCAACCTTATGAAAAAATATGAACTAAAAGTTCTGAAAACTTTCAAGGAGAGCTTTAGTGACGTAATATAAAATACTTACTTACTTACTGGCTTTTAAGGAACCAGGAGGTTCATTGCCGCCCTCACATAAGCCCGCCATTGGTCCCTATCCTGAGAAAGATTAATCCATTCTCTATCATCATATCCCACCTCCCTCAAATCCATTTTAATATTATCTTCCCATCTATGTCTCGGCCTCCCTAACGGTCTTTTTCACTCCGGCCTCCCAACTAACACTCTATATGCATTTATGGATTCGCCCATACGTGCTACATGCCCTGCCCATCTCAAACGCCTGGATTTAATGTTCCTAATTATATCAGGTGAAGAATACATTGCGTGCAGTTCTGTGTTGTGTAACTTTCTCCATTCTCCTGTAACTTCATCCCTCTTAGCCCCAAATATTTTCCTAAGCACATTATTCTCAAAAACCCTTAACCTGTGTTCCTCTTTCAAAGTAAGAGTCCAAGTTTCACAACCATAAAGAACAACCGGTAATATAACTGTTTTATAAATTCTAACTTTCAGATTTTTTGACAGCAGACTGGATGATAAAAGCTTCTCAACCGAATAATAACAGGCATTTTCTTTATTTATTCGTCAATATAAAATAAATTTTAAAAATATAATTTCAAAACTATTAGCCCTAATGGCACCAAACTTTGTACAGATGATATTATTGTAGACCTGTTTATGTAGTTTAAATTTCACAAATTTTTGGATGAAAATTGTAGAAGTTTTTAAAAAATCACAGTGTCCTCTTAAATGAAATTTTATTTAGCCTCTGTTCTTAAAATATTTTCCACTTAGTATTTACATACACAGGAGTAAAAACGAAGAAGATAATATCTTAACTTTCGGCCCGGGTAGCGTAGTCGGTATAGCGCTGGCCTTCTGTGCTCGAGGTTGCGGGTTCGATCCCGCCTAGGTCGATGGAATTTAAGTGTGTTTAAATGCGACAGGCTCATGTCAGTGGATTTACTGGAATGTAAAAGAACACCTGCGGGACAAAATTCCGGCACACCGGCGACGCTGATACAACCTCGGTGTCGTTAAATAAACCATAATAAAAATAATATCTTACTTTACAGCAAAACAGTGAAATACATAAGCTTATACGATGTTCGTGACTCATGCAAGATGATGGCTAAAGTATGAATTTTGACATTCAAATATATCTAGAGGGAAATATAACTAAGAGGTTAATACCGTGATGCGCTGTTGCTGTTGATAATGATTATTACAAATAATAATAATAATAATAATAATAATAATAATAATAATAATAATGATAATAACAATAATAATGATAATAATAATAATAACAATAATAATAACAATAATAATAATGATAATAATAACAATATTAATAATAATAATAATAATAATAGTAATGATGATAATACTAACAATAATAATGATGATAATAATAACAATACTAATAATGATAATAATAACCATAATAACAATAATGATGATAATAATAATAATAATGATAATAACAATAATAATAATGATAATAATACTAAAAATAATAATGATAATAATAATAACAACAATAATAATAATGATAATAATAGTAATGATAATGATAATAACAATAATAATAATGATAATAATAATACTAACAATAATAATGATAATAATAATGATAATAATGACAATAATAATGATAATAATAATAACAATAATAATAATAACAATAATAATAATAATGATAGTAATAACAATAATAATAATAACAATAATAATAATGATAATAACAATAATAATAATAATGATAATAATAACAATAATAATAATGATAATAATAAAACAATAATAATAACAACAATAATAATAATAACAACATCAACAATAATAATAATGATAACAATAACAATGATAATAATAATACTAACAATAATAATGATATTAATAACAATAATAATAATGATAATAATACTAACAATAATAATGATAATAATAACAACAATAATAATGATGATGATGATAATACTAATAATAATAATGATATTAATAACAATAATAATAATGATAATAATACTAACAATAATAATGATAATAATAACAACAATAATAATGATGATGATGATAATACTAATAATAATAATGATATTAATAACAATAATAATAATGATAATAATACTAACAATAATAATGATAATAATAACAACAATAATAATGATAATAATAACAACAATAATAATGATGATGATGATAATAATAATAATAATAATAATACTAATAATTTATATTAGTGTCTTCTTTTCCGCCCTATTCCTCAGCAACATGTTATTTCACATTTTGTTGCTGGGTAAAATGAGTTACCAGTTAGGAAATTTGAAAGAAAGGAAGAGTGCATTCGCCGAAGATGGAAAAATCTGTAATGTGCTAAAAAAAGAATCGACTTCTTAATCACATCGGCGCGGCGCTAGGAGTACGTGATCAGTATGTAATCACAGACTCCGTGCGTTCATTTTTCAAGAGCTGTCTTCCACCATTTATCAAGCAATCATACTTAACAGTCAATTAGCACTGCAGTGATAGATGAGCTCGCCGAAGTTGTTAGAAAGCTTTATTAATGTTCGACGCTCCATCATGCGGCAAATGAAAGCTATCGTTTTAGAGAACACACAAAGAAAATTGAGCAAGTTACCAAGAAACATTTCTTTATTATCACGGTTAAGTCTCCAAAATATTTTCATGAGAAAAACACTAAGCCTGGTTGTACTTTAGTCTCTTGACACGTCGTTTCTCAACTAGAGAACTGAAGATCTATAGTTCACTACTGCTGTTAGATTTATGGTGGAGAAAAGCCTGTGGTGTAGGTTTTCTTCAAGTACTTCAGTTTCCCTTCTAGTCTTATTCCATCATTTCTCGAGTAGTAGTAGTAGTAGTAGTGGTAGTACTGTCGGTGACTCAAGGAGTAGACGAGAGCGGACTGAGGGGGAAGGGATCTGAACAGATAACGTACGGCAACACGTGCAATATTTGTACTGCAGTAAGCGGAAACATTAGGTCTCCTTCTGTTCAACGTAGCTTTAATTTCCATACGCATTGTTACTCATGTTTCCTGCACGAGTAATAACCTGGCTACTGGGATGCTTATCTGAACGATGTTTATAATAATCAACAGCGATAGTCAAGAAGGTCACATTCTTTCCGCTCGTCTTCTCCTGAGTAACGGACAATAGTAGTAGTAGTAGTAGTAGTAGTAGTAGTAGTAGTAGTAGTAGTAGAGGTAGTTCATTTAATGATGATTTCAACGGCAGAATTTATTCACCTTAAATTCAACGAAGGTCAGAAATGTGCCACAATTTTCTGTAACCTTCTATGAAGGATAGGGTTTTTTGCGTTCATAAATCTGCAATATTAACATGTTAGAACGTTAGAGAAAGTGAGTTATTTTCATGTCTTCAAGTTTATTATATATCTACAGGATGAGTCATAAGTATGATTGAAAAACGCGTGGATCAAAAATAAAGAACAATGCCTTATATGAAAATTTGACGGAAAATGCTTATTTATTGAAGTAATTAGTGACTTTTGTTTTGAAAAACGCGTGGATCAAAAATAAAGAACAATGCCTTATATGAAAATTTGACGGAAAATGCTTATTTATTGAAGTAATTAGTGACTTTTGTTTTCATAAGTATCGATCATGTTATTATGTTGTTTTTGTACCAGTGTTTGTATACAAACAACACAGTGACAAGACAGTAGTACATTGTTCTTGTTTTGATTTGGACGCAGTGGTACAGTGCCTTGGCCACCCAGATCACCCGACCTCACCCCTTTAGATTTTTAGATTTTTACCTTTGGGGTCACTTAAAGGCTGTCGTCTATGCAACACCAGTGAATGATGCAACGTGTTGAAAATGCATGCCAATTGATCCGTGATGACAACATGGTGTTTGAGCTAACTCGCTAGTTGTGTGTACTTCGTGCTCAGGCATGTGTAAACAATTGAGAGGGGCACATTGGATATCTTTTGTAAACATTAAATGACAAGTTTCCAAACATGTACTTGTGACACAACAAAAAAGAGAACAAAAACAAAGTATGATCATTCCTCCAATAAATGAACATTTTCCGTCAAATGTTTATATAAGGAATTGTTCTTATTTTTTTTATCCAGAAGCACGCTCACGAGTTTTCCAAACACACACACATACATATATATATATAGCATAAATTTTCAGTTCAATGAACATTTTCAGTACTCTTGGTTTTGGCGCATACTGTAGTAGTTGCAGTATTGAATGGCTAGGGACGAGTTAGGGACGACCCTTCAGCACGTCGTCGGCTCGATAGAGGCTATTCTACACCCCGAATTATGGGATGAATAAGAATGAGGTATACCAGCCCACCGGCCGCATTACACTCCTCACCCCCGTCTGAGTTCATATCGCCAAGATGACCAAGCAGCACATAGAATAAGCCAGTTCGTAGTGTGATCTCCAGATTTTGTCTTTTTTTCTTTAGTACTCAGAATTTTGAGAAAAAAGAAGAGAAGCAATTGCTAACTCTTCTTATAATATTTTTATGCTCGACCATGCCGAAATGTAGTAATTATACACCTGGTAGCAGTCCTTTAATGCATGTCATTAAAGTACACCTACTCATTAAAGTACAGGTGTTCAGCCAATGACAACTCAGCTTACAGGTGTTCAGCCATTGACAAGTCAGCTTTGTACCGTTATAAAACCGCAAGTATCGATTATTCTCGGATATGCAATCGAAAGAATATTAGCGAAAAGTCATGGAGGCTGGAAATCCAATACTGTCGCAGAAGGTTATGCTCTGTTACTATAATAATTAGCGTTACTTGTAAATAATATTCAAATAAATTCAATTTGTCATTTCGTTTTTCAATGTCGAATTCAATAATCAAGGTTATATCAAGTTTAACGGGATTACATCAAGGTCAATGACATTATTGTTCCTCGGAAAAAATCAATACTTTCGCGTCTGCGCACATCTCACAATTCACGACCTAGAACAAGGTCACTTCCGATCTTGTCAGATACAAAAAAAATGTATACATCTGAATAATTTCAAGTTATAAATATGGTCGAGCACAAAAAGTCGTATGAAACTTGCCTATAATGATAATTAAGAAGCTCGTATGAAAATTATGAAACGAGCTTGCGCTCGTTTCATAAACATCCATACTCGCTTCTTAATTACTATCATTATAGGCTCGTTGCATAATGTACTACTATAATCTCAGAAATTGCATTATTTTGTAACGATTATTTTATTATAACATAAGCAGTTGACATGTATTCAATGTATGTCTATAATTCGACCTCCTATTACGGTTCCCAAGTAGTTGAAATCTTGCACTACCCTTGTGGCGAAGTTTTACTTGAAGACTAACATAGTTTCAATCTACGAAACCTTGTTCTTTCTATAACAATTAATAAACAATTCAAATACCTTCTCCATAGTAAGACTATTAAATATTCCCCTTTGTGAATCAATAATTACGGAACATCATCAACAAAACTTGACCACTTCCTGCATTTTAATGAAGTGCTGTATTTACAGTTCCTGAATGTAATATTTCTTCGTAAGTTATGATGCAAGTAACAGTAAACATAAACAACCTCTTCCTCAATTTCGCGCCATTTCATAGCCTCATAAATTCCAATAGCGCAGTAAAGTACAGCAACACAGAGCTATGCGCTAGCACCTGCACACAGACGAGACCTAATTACACTGTACACGGACAAATAATGCACTTGGCTACAACCTCTCCAGCTGTAATTTTAAGCTTTCATCATGTTTAATCGGAACTCCAGGAGTAGTCTTGCTTTGTCTTCGCAGAAACAGCAATGCAATGCTTGTCTGTGCGAATATTCTGCAAAGTCTGACTTGTCGGTTGTTTTAAGTAAGGAATTGTTAACTGGAGGAACCTGTTCAGTACACAGGTCTACGATCTTCTTTCTCTTCTTTTCTTGCTATCAAATAGATCGTTCTATGGCCTTATCTTTCGTCACTCATGTGAAGATTTCTTGACCTAACACAAAGAAATTGAAAGCAACTCCTAGGTCATGTGGTCAATATGGTACAAGATGACTGCTTCAAAGAACACAGGAGAAACACAAAACAAGAAACAAATGGCCAAGCACATGTGATAATAAAATAATAGTCGTTAATAAATAAATTAACTGCCTCCCATTGGAGGTAGCCCAGAAGGACTCAGTATACTCTCCTACATGAATTTTACAATATTAAATGTGTATATAAATTTTGTTGAAAGAAAATTAAAATAAACATATATGAATTATAAAGTGAAGAAAAAAATGAATATATTGACTAAGAATTTGGCAAGAGCGTTTCAAAACTGAAGTTAAGATGTCAGCAGTAAGTGTCTGTGGTAGTTCAAAAGTCTTCCTGAAGCTTTCAAAGAACTTGGGAATCACACCACGAGCTCCAATAAGAAGACCAATCACCTCAATGTCTTCAAGCTGGTATTTTGCTTTGAAGTAATCAACTGTTGGCAGATAAATGTTGATCTTTCCTTTATTGACATCCTCCGGCTGGCTACTCCCCGTTTTAATCCTTATGGTAGGATCAATTATATATCCTTTCTTGGTAGTCTGGGAATACGCTATGATATCAGTACTTGTAGAGGAGCCATTAGTAGCAAGGCAAAAAACTTCCTCTTCTACTATCCAAGACTTTTTTTTTTCAAAACAGTTGCAATTAGGGATCGAACATGATGGTGTCTGGCATTTCGGAGGAGTAAACCTCTGTTACACTGACCTTGGACTTGGGCAAGGGTTTCAGTCTCCGGGCAGCCATGTCTGTACCGGGATCCGTCCAAAGAGCGATCGATCATTAGAATATGTTGTAGTTTTCAGAAATTAAACGGATGATACAACATGTGCTATTCCACAATTATTAAATTCATGCTAGAACATGTGATCGTAGCTACAAATTAAACCGCTTCTGGGGTATGTGACGGTTCGGAATAATTAAAATAGAGTTACAACATGTCAGAATTCCCTCAAACTAAGATAATGCTAGATCATGTGATAGTTCTCACAAATTAAATAGTGTCACAAACATCGTATTTAACTCGCTATAGCTGAATTATTATACGTCTTGATTACACAACTTTTAAGTTGTTTTTCCGATCGCAACGCTACTGTCATGTCCTATCTTAAAAAAACAGCTATAGAACATGTCGCAGCTACAACATGTGATAGTTACAATACCGGTACTATGAGCAACAATACTACTGTTAGAACATGTCATAGCTACAACATGCGATAGAACATTAAAACGTAATACCTAATTAAATTATTGCTAGAATATGCCAGAGTTTCCACATGAGCCGTTCAGAGCAGAAGTGCTGTAAGTCAAAATTGGGTAATGAGGTTTAAAGTAAAAATTATGTAAAATACAGAGCAAAGTAGCAATTAACATGTCCTTCGTGCTATCCACTGACTACTAATAGTTAAAGAAATAATATTATTAATTTTATTGCTACTTTGCGCTATATTTTACAGAATGTTTACTTTAACCCTCATTACCCATTTTTGACTTACACCACTTATGCTCTCAACGGTGCTCATATTAATCCAACAGTAGAAAATATAATAACAGTCATTAATTGAATGACTATGTATATATCTAGGTTTATTTTAACTACAAGAATAATCGACAGAACACGTATTGATTTCTAAACAGGGTGTTAAAAAATAACGTTTACAACGTTTCAGGGATGATAGAGGAGGTAAATACAAACATCTTTTGTAAGTGACAAAACTTTGGCAGATGCGCCATTTATTGTGTACGTAAGTGTTAGTATAATCCCTAAGGAACGAGACCAACTGTCGTTTTAGAGGTGGTGTTCAAACTGCCGTCCATTGAGGCATTGCACAACTGGTACCTTCGTACTGTGGAGTGTCTGCAACGCTCAAAAAGGCCAACATTGTCTCGAATAACATGTGCAGCTCCAACAACGAGAGCAACTACTATGTCTTCTGCCGTATCGATCGGTGTCTCAGACACAAGACGTTTCATGTCTCCCCACAAAAGAAATCCAGTGGGGTTAAGTCCGGTCATCGAGGTGGCCACGGTACCGGCCCACCCCTGCCAATCCAACGATCGGGAAATGTAGCATTTAGGTGGTTCCTGACACGACGATCAAAGTGTGGAGGGACACCGTCATGCTGAAACCATATTCGTTCTCTGATGTTCAATGGGATATTTTCTGAAAGTTCTGGTAGGACGTCGCGTAGAAAAATATAGGCCACAGTAGAACGTAAACGTACTTACGTGTAGTAGCAAGTCTTCGTTGACACCGTGATGACCCTTTTAACTTGTTGCAGATACAGCAGTACAAACAGAACTGACCAGTGAGTGTTGTGACGGAAGTCAAGCCATCTACCTTCAGGCTATGTAGTGGCAAAACGGCGCATCTGCTAAAGTTTTATCACTTAAAAAAGATGTTTGTTTTTACCTTCTCTATCATCCCTGAAACGCTGTAAACGTTATTTTTAACACCCTGTATAATTACTGAAATGACCATTAGAACGTACTTATTCTTCACTCATTGAATGAAGTTCCATTAAATTCAGTTTTAGTACAAACATTCGTTGTCAGTAGTCATAATCCTTTCTGGTTATTCTCACTGACTAGTATCATAACTAGCGACGGGATGAGAAAAGCGGTACGACTGGCGAGAACAAGAAGCTAGGAAGTCCAGAGACCGCAGTTCTTGTGACGAGTGCTTTGTACACTCACATTCTTACAGTTTACTTTACGACCTGACTTAAAGAGCTTTTGATGAGTATGTAATTGCATGATTAAAAGAATGAAATCGTTCCTTTCATAAAATTAAACGACTGAAGGGTAATAATAGTCAACTACGCTAAGAATTTTCTTTCATAACACCGTAAGAAAACAACTTCAAGTGTCTCTAATTGTATTTCTTTGTATCGTGCTTTTTCTTTCATCCAGGAACTAGTAGCATGCCTGATGTGCCTTCAGAATTGTTGATTTCGTCTTTCATTGATGTAGCAATGTCTCTTTTTCCTCACATATTGTGCTAATTTTGATGTTTTGTCCCTTACATTTTTTAATTCTTAACCAAATTATTTAGCAAATGAATCATTTGGTTCCAAAACGTGTCTTTATCCACTTTTATGTTTTATTTTTTTTTTTTTTTTTTTCACAAATCAAGAAAAACATTTTCCCTATTTTTTTATAATAAAGAATTTTTTCACCCATCAAAATAAATATTTTATAGTAAGTATAGGCCCTATAGGTCAGGAATAGAAGCTCAGTAGGTTACTTTGTTCAATAAGGTTTCTGTTTAAATGTTAAAATTAGAGAAGGCAAGTTTTGAAACTATACTTGGGAGAAGGCAAGTTTTGGAAACAACGTAGCTGGATATGGCCTGATTTGGAACAACACAAAAATCTTCAATGTAAATTAAATTTTGATTCCAAAACTTCAAATCAAAAGTTATATATTGTTAAAGAAGTAGTTTAAGGTCAATGATTAGTAAAAAACTGACAGATTACTAAAACAATTGAAAATACTCTCATAATAAAAATGTTTTCAAATGTTCTTAAACACAGTGAACTGATTCAGAGTCTGATTCACCACAACAATCAACATCTGATTCAACATTCTGGGCTTTATCAGCACGATTTATTTTGCATTCACGAGGTTCATGTAGAAAGATAATACGACCTGATTTTTCCATCCATCGCCGAAATGTTTTGTTAGAAGATTGTTAACATCGTTTAGAGTAAGGGAGGGTATTGTCGGATACCATTTTGATGTTTCAAAATAGAGGTAATTGAAAAAAGTTAGAACTGGAATTACTTAGTATTATAATAACCTCTTGGGGTTCCTGCAGATTGTACATAAGTATTAGGTAATTTACATAATATGTATTTGCTCTATAACTTGCAAAGACAAAACAGAAATAATATCATCACTGACAGAATGGGAAGCTAATGTCGGAGCTATTGATAATCCATTAAAAATAATATATTGCATATCAGAAACTATTACAATAGTGTTCTGTTTAGCCAACAGATATGCAAGCCTTTTAACATCATTTCTGGTTCATCCAGAATATTTTCTCTCCATCATTAACACAGAGTCAACTAGCTTCTCTTCAAGTGAAGCTGGGAGTATTGGTTTTCGTCCAAGTTTCGATTTAACGGCTTTGGTGGGCTAAGAGTTGGACCGTACATAATCAAATAATGTTGATCGAGGTACATTGAATCTTTTGGAAGCAGCAAGATAGCCCATTCTTTTCTCCCGTACTGCGACAATGGCATTTACCATATCTTCAGACTTCCATTTTTTTTTAGACTGAATCTTTTTTTTCTTTTACTTTAGGCATCTAAAAATATCAGAAGAAGAAACAATTCGTTACTTCATAATATTCGATTCATTAGAAAATTAATTACTTACATTAATTAAAAATACCCATGAGTAAATATGTAGTGGTTTGTTATAGAAAACATATAAATGGGTTTAAGGCAGCTTTAATGTAGCGAGCAGCATTGAAAGACAGCCGACAATGCCCTCTGCTAGTATCCGACATTGCCCTCAGCTAGTATCCGACATTGGCCGACTCTTCACAAACAGTAAAACAAGCCAGCTGCATGAAACATATTGTCGATAGCATTTCTGCAATTAGAGAATTAAGAAGCCTTATCTATGGTATATCAAACAGTGCATACCATGTTGTGTAAATATAAGAATAACTTGTAAAGAATAAATCACATTATTTACCCTCAAAAAGGTTTTTTTCTTTCTTCATTTTTTTTTTTTTTTTTTTTTTTTTTTTTTTTTTTTTTTTTTTTTTTGAAGAAACGTTGAAAACACGCTATTCACACACAGTGAAGCACTCAACAGTAATGGCTATTCATGCAGATGTTCGTCTACTTGTAGAGAACGTAACGCATTATTTTCACATCAGGTTGCACCATTCGACGGAAAATCAGGCCTATCCGACAATCCCCTCTCTTACTCTACTTTTGCTTCTTTAATGATGTTCCCTTTGCGAATAATTTGAGGCTCAATATTATCAACACTTTTTGAAAACACTTCTATGGAGCATGGAGTAGGCAAGTTATGGAACACAGTTTTGGAGGATAATACACATTTTGCAACATCAACCATATTTATTTTATCCTATTAAATTGAGTGGCAGAAGAAATTTTTGGAACATTTTGTGACAATATATTATGTATTGGAAGTGCATTATATAGCGAAATTTATAAACTTGTACTTGCTATTTGAGAAAAGGAAATTTTACCAGAACAATGGAAGGAGTCCATAATTGTACCTATTTTTAAAAAGGGGGACAAAACCAATTGTGGTAACTTTCGAGGAATATCACTTTTGTTGACGTCGTACAAAATTTTGTCCAATATTCTTTTGAGAAGATTAACTCCGTACGTAGATGAAATTATTGGGGATCATCAGTGCGGTCGACTATTGATCAGATTTTTTGTATTCGACAGATAATGGAGAAAAAATGGGAGTATAAGGGTACAGTACATCAGTTATTCATAGATTTCAAAAAGGCATATGACTCGGTTAAGAGGGAAGTATTATATGATATTCTTATTGAATTTGGTATTCCCAAGAAACTAGTTCGATTAATTAAATGTGTCTCAGTGAAACATACAGCAGAGTCCGTATTGGTCAGTTTCTATCTGATGCTTTCCCAATTCACTGCGGGCTAAAGCAGGGAGATGCACTATCACCTTTACTTTTTAACTTCGCGCTAGAATATGCCATTAGGAAAGTCCAGGATAACAGAGAGGGTTTGGAATTGAACGGGTTACATCAGCTGCTTGTCTTTGCGAATGACGTCAATATGTTACGAGAAAATCCACAAACGATTAGGGAAAACACGGGAATTTTACTGGAAGCAAGTAAAGAGATAGGTTTGGAAGTAAATCCCGAAAAGACAAATATATGATTATGTCTCGTGACGAGAATATTGTACGAAATGGGAATATAAAAATTGGAAATTTAACTTTCGAAGAGGTGGAGAAGTTCAAATATCTGGGAGCAACAGTAATAAATATAAATGATACTCGGGAGGAAATTAAACACAGAATAAATATGGGAAATGCCTGTTATTATTCGGTTGAGAAGCTTTTATCATCCAGTCTGCTGTCATAAAATCTGAAAGTTAGAATTTATAAAACAGTTATATTACCGGTACTTCTGTATGGTTGTGAAACTTGGACTCTCACTCTGAGAGAGGAACATAGGTTCAGGGTGTTTGAGAATAAGGTGCTTAGGAAAATATTTGGGGCTAAGCGGGATGAAGTTACAGGAGAATGGAGAAAGTTACACAACACAGAACTGCACGCATTGTATTCTTCACCTGACATAATTAGGAATATTAAATCCAGACGTTTGAGATGGGCAGGGCATGTAGCACGTATGGGCGAATCCAGAAATGCATATAGAGTGTTAGTTGGGAGACCGGAGGGAGGAAGACCTTTAGGGAGGCCGAGACGTAGATGGGAGGATAATATTAAAATGGATTTGAGGGAGGTGGGGTATGATGATAGAGACTGGATTAATCTTGCACAGAATAGGGACCGCTGGCGGGCTTATGTGAGGGCGGAAATGAACCTTCGGGTTCCTTAAAAGCCATTTGTAAGTAAGTAAGTATATTATGTATTGATCAAAGAGTGCAGTAGTGTACTTATCTGAATGTTCGACTGCGTAGGCCTAATAGGCAGTTTTATTTCCCTACGTTTGCAGCATTTACTCATAAGGAGATCAGCTATTAATATATGTTTTTAAGGAGCTAATTTTGATAGTCTGCACTCTCAGTTCCAGAGCTGAAAGATCAAGAAACTTTTCACTCTATACTATATTATTTCTGTCACTTATTTTCAGTAGTTTGGGTTAATAATATTTAATCTTACGGTTCAAATGAATATTTTGACTTAGAAAATAATGTCACAGTTGTTTTGAAACTAATCTGTAATATCCGTGACATGGAAGAAACAGCTGTAATAGTAATAATATGCGTTACAAGAGCGGTATGTTGACGTTTTCATGTTCGAGGAAAAGATTGAAAAAGCAAAACGAGAACATGAAAACAAACATACCGCTCGTGTATCATACATTATTTTGTGCGAAGATCGTTTATTACATAGCTGAAAGAGGAATTTCTAATTAGTTGCAACAAAATCTCCATCTTGGTTTCTGTTCAATGACGGCAACTTTGGAAAACAAATATATCTATCTTCAACATTGTTGCTATAAAATGTTTTCTGTGTTTACTATACTCCAGCAGGCCGTGATATACGTCTCTTTTTTTCCCCCAGTCTATGATGAGTCTGGAATCTTGTTGATTTTTTCACGGCTTCCTTAATGTTACTTGCATTACAAATGCAGTAACTTTTGTGGTGTTGTAGAGTTTACTTAATTTTTGCAAATATTTAAAAACAATAATTAGCAGTGCAATTTAGGTGAAATTGCAGTGGTAAGTTTCCAATTTATAATTATTACTATGTTAAACGTCTCTAAAAATAATATATTAAAAGCCTAAAGCAGTAAAATGAATATGTCTCTTAAGCGGTAAGAATAGGGAAATTGTTATGTGTGTTACGTTGGGAATACTGAATGTGGTATTTCACACTTACCGCGTATTGGTTTTGTGCGGAAAGCAAGCAAATACGCACGATCTCGCACAAAATATTTACCAATTATGTTTTTGTGAACTAATTGGATGACATCAGATTTGTATAGCTTTCACATGGAAATTATGAGAATGAATCTCTTTTTGCTTGAGGCAGAGACCTGAGTTCTACATTTTTTGTTAATAAGGTGTGAAGTGAATTCACAATCCTGTAACGTCCGTGACTAATAATACATTTCATTCAACTTTTTTTTTTTTTTTTTTTTGTAAAATGATACTGATCTTCTAAATTGATTCTAATAATAAAAGTTGACAAAAACCATTTCATTTTCAATATATAGAGTTTGAAAATAGTAAAAATGTGACATCCGTGACAATTGAAATGGCTGATTATACATTTTTGTTTGAAATATCTCGAAGAATAACCTCCTGAAATTAATGGCATTACTTACGGTTTATCGTGTACAATACGCATATTTTCATAGAAAATGATTCAAAATATGAATGCCGGATCATAGAAATTATATTCACAGACAACAGTTCAATTTAGTACCCGAATTAGAGATCATATTTGCATGAGAACCATCCTAATTGTAACAGACGGGGGCCCAGTGCTCTAGATCGCCGCCACATGTGTCGGAAGTCCGGCATGCTGCCTTCTGGCGTCGCTGGAGCCTTGCCAGTGAAAACCTGTGGCCCAATTCTCATCAGGCGAGCAGCGTTGTTGTTGGAAATAATCAATTACATTATTTCATTTTTATTGGATGAGCTGACCTTGTCGCAGGCCGCACAATTTACACTTGCTCGTGAGTCACCCAACCCGAGGCGTTCGAATGCCCGACTCATGCCCACAAGTAGGCAACTGGGCCGTCGTGTAAAAGTGAACAGTGACAATGTAACTTCTGCGCGATGGAATTCACGTTACACATTAATAAGGACGTCGCACTCTCATGAGTTTTGTTCCAAGGTCACACAAACCTGACGTCCTATAGTTACTTATAATTAGTCATATATAGCGTTGTATAGTCGCCATTTTATTTATTAAGGTGGCAGCAAAGTGATCGCCTTTTTATGTTTAATTACGCCATTGTTGAGGCTGTGTTAGGTAATATTACGCTGTCTATTTTTATTGCTCTAATCAAAAGAAAGCAACATAATTTCTCTGCCAATATTTTTTCAGCATTTCCAAATGACATATTTGTCATCTCCACATGGATAACTAACAGTGTTGGTAATTGTTTACGCTTCAATCAAAAGAAAGCAACACCATTTCTCTGCCAATAATCTTTCAGCATTTCCAAACGACATATATTTGTCATCTCCACATGGATAACTAACAGTTTTGGTAATTGTTTACGCTTCAATCAAAAGAAAGCAACACCATTTCTCTGCCAATAATCTTTCAGCATTTCCAAACGACATATATTTGTCATCTCCACATGGATAACTAACAGTGTTGGTAATTGTTTACGCTTCAATCAAAAGAAAGCAGCACCATTTCTCTGCCAATAATCTTTCAGCATTTCCAAACGACATATATTTGTCATCTCCACATGGATAACTAACAGTGTTGGTAATTGTTTACGCTTCAATCAAAAGAAAGCAACACCATTTCTCTGCCAATAATCTTTCAGCATTTCCAAACGGCATATATTTGTCATCTCCACATGGATAACTAACAGTGTTGGTAATTGTTTACGCTTCAATCAAAAGAAAGCAACACCATTTCTCTGCCAATAATCTTTCAGCATTTCCAAACGACATATATTTGTCATCTCCACATGGATAACTAACAGTGTTGGTAATTGTTTACGCTTCAATCAAAAAAAGCAAAAGCAATAACACCATTTCTCTCCACATGGCCAATAATCATTTTTCAGCATTTCCAAACGACATATATTTGTCATCTCCACATGGATAACTAACAGTGTTGGTAATTGTTTACGCTTCAATCAAAAGAAAGCAACACCATTTCTCTGCCAATAATCTTTCAGCATTTCCAAACGACATATATTTGTCATCTCCACATGGATAACTAACAGTGTTGGTAATTGTTTACGCTTCAATCAAAAGAAAGCAACACCATTTCTCTGCCAATAATCTTTCAGCATTTCCAAACGACATATATTTGTCATCTCCACATGGATAACTAACAGTGTTGGTAATTGTTTACTGCTCCAATCAAAAGACAGCAACACTATTTCTCTGCCAATAATTTTTCAGCATTTCCAAATGATATATTTTTGTCACCTCCACATGGATAACTAACAGTGTTCCTAATTGTTTATTGCTCCAATCAAAAGACAGCAACACTATTTCTCTGCCAATAATTTTTCAGCATTTCCAAATGATATATTTTTGTCACCTCCACATGGATAACTAACAGTGTTCCTAATTGTTTACTGCTCCAATCAAAAGACAGCAACACTATTTCTCTGCCAATAATTTTTCAGCATTTCCAAATGATATATTTTTGTCACCTCCACATGGATAACTAACAGTGTTCCTAATTGTTTACTGCTCCAATCAAAAGACAGCAACACTATTTCTCTGCCAATAATTTTTCAGCATTTCCAAATGATATATTTTTGTCACCTCTACATGGATAACTAACAGTGTTCCTAATTGTTTATTGCTCCAATCAAAAGACAGCAACACTATTTCTCTGCCAATAATTTTTCAGCATTTCCAAATGATATATTTTTGTCACCTCCACATGGATAACTAACAGTGTTTCTAATTGTTTACTGCTCCAATCAAAAGACAGCAACACTATTTCTCTGCCAATGATTTTTCAGCATTTCCAAATTATATATTTTTGTCACCTCCACATGGATAACTAACAGTGTTCCTAATTGTTTACTGCTCCAATCAAAAGACAGCAACACTAGTTCTCTGCCAATAATTTTTCAGCATTTCCAAATGACATACATTTGTCACCTTCACGTAGATAACTAACAGTGTTGCTAATTGTTTACCGCTCCAATCAAAAGACAGCAACACTATTTCTCTGCCAATAATTTTTCAGCATTTCCAAATGACATATATTTGGATATTTGGATAACTAACAGTGTTCCTAATTGTTTATCGCTCCAATCAAAAGACAACAACACCATTTCTCTGCCAATAATTTTTCAGCATTTCGAAACGACATATATTTGTCAGAGGATTCGCCATGAGATTACGTGATATTCGCCTTACAGTAAGGGAAAATCCGTAGGAAAATCTGAACCAAGCGGAAATCGAACTCATGTCCGAGAGCAGCTCTGAATTGGTGGGCAAACGCACTACCGTCTGAGCTATACCGGTACTTTTGAATATACAGATTAAAAATTGCAGTTTTGAAAATGGCTAGTACACTTAGTTTTACACATTGATATCGGAGTAATCCTAAGATTTTAGTAACTCATTTTAAGAACGTGCAACAAAATATGCCCAGTCAGCAAACAGCTGATTGCATCAAGAAGGAAAAGTGGATTTGTTTCTTGACGTTTCAAAAAGTTGCTATCTTACATATGGCTTGAAGCAGACTCCAAAAGAGGCAATCTTACAGGTTGAGATTCCTGTGGTTTTCCTCATTCAGTCCGCCTAACCTTGAAGTAAACAACAGACATCATTTCAAACTCTCAAACAAAGTGTCGGAGCTGTTAATACCAGCGTGTTCCTCGGATAAAATAAGATTATGGAAAAGAAAAGAGTTTAATTGAGTTCGTAACAGAGTACTTCTTTTGCAGAGAATGTAATGGGATCTAGAAACAAGAACGATCTAATTTTGTTCTATTTCTTTGTAGCGGTAGCCTTAAGTGAATGTTTTCAATTGTCTTATTAGTCAACGAAAGTGCGAGGATGTGTTACACTGAATATCCGATCAAACTACATGTAGACATAAAGTAATAGAGTTATGAAGTTTTTATTTCTTCTTCTTCTTCTTCTTCTTCAAACATATCTCTGGTAGGAGGCTGCAGGGTTGCCTTATCAGGTGGGAAAAAATCAGTCAGATATATAAAACAGGAAAATACCTGTAGGAAGTTATAAAGAAATATTCAGTAATTATTTCAAGCAATTTTTAATTTTAAAAATTTCATTCCCCTCCCCCCCAAAATAGAATATGAAAAGTATTCAAGGTATAACAGTCTCTCCTAGAGTACAGAATTTTAACTTCTCTTTTGTTTGAAAACATTAATGTAAAGAAGTTAATACAAGCTTCTATTCGTTAAAAAAAAACCAAGGTTTTGTGTCAGTAACTGCGTACAGTCCGTTATAATTAGACTGCCTACATGAAATTTCACCAAAAATTGCAATTTGAAAGTTGACATACGTAACATCATAACAAAGATTCTACAACCCCTAGTTCCTACCTTCAAAATACAGTGCAACCTCTCATTACGGACATCAAAGGGACGTAACAATCTGTCCGCATCTGGGAGGTGTTCTTTTATTGGGAGGGAGGCTCCCCAATCTAACAGTAAATTTATAATATGCGTTATGTATCCCTTCACGCTTTAAAAGAAATGTGTCACTGTAGTTTAATTCTAAATACAGTCTACTGTACTATAGTAAATTCATTGCAACTTTGAACTACAGTAGATAAGACCGAAAAAGGAAAATACAGTACTGTGCCATGTAATTTTATTCTAGGTCTACAGTTATGCAGTACTGTAATTTACAGTTTTCAACTTAACCTTTACGTTCAGGTGCCATGTCTCTCGAAACAGAAAACTAATTGAAGTGAAGAGAATAATTATACTAACCCTATCATGTGTCGAATACAGTTTCACGATCGTGGAAACCTTGGACTCATCAGATAGGTTAAATTGTATGACTTTGTTTATCCACCCGCTTCCAGCTAACAAGGGGTAGCCGGCTGGGCTAGTGGAAGTCTACGAAACCCTTAAGGCTCATTCACAATGAAAATTAAAAATAACGTAAGCGTTAACTTAAGAATATAAACGTTACATTAAAATCAAGAAGTCATACCATCATTCACGATGGAAACATAAACATAACCGCAAACATACTTGGTAACTATGGAAACATAATAACGACGCCATTTTCTCATATTCTGTCTATACTTCAGCGGTCCACGATTGTGTTCTGTTTGCAAATCACGTAAGCATAAGCATGAAAGTTTGGAGTTTGCAAACTTTCATGTTAACGTCTTACGGTAATGTTTATGTCAATGCTTATGTGAATCATTGTGAATGATTCCATTTGGTAGCCTGGGCGCAAACTTCTGTACAGTTTCCGAAACTAAATTTTTCATTTTTGTAACACATTAGGTCTTTAAATCCAAGTTCTGTCCGCAGTCAGGAGGTAAAGCAAGCTTTAGGACTGTGAAACAGCTGTCCGTGTCAGTGTCTGAGAGTGTCCGTAAACGAGAGTTAAATTTATCATTATTTCTATATTATCTGCCCGTATATGAGGAGTGTCCGTATCTTGGAGGTGTCCGTAAGGAGAGGTTTCACTGTACTTCATTTTTATATAAGTACTCTTCACCCTTAAATTTTCTGAACATACTTTTTCCTCGCCATGTATATCTATTTACGGACAGACATTCATGCGGGTTTCTAATATACAGGGCCGTACTCGAGGGTCAAACTGGTTTTTTAATCGTTGCACAGACAACGGATATCAGATACTTGTAGATTTTGCCTTAATATGACTAGCAAAAATGTGGACTTGTTGGCGATAAATAAAAAAACTCCACTGCTGAAGGTTGTGTGCCTTGAATCACTTTTGCCGCGATGGACCACGTCGCCGAGAGTGTTGAACTCACGCCCGCTCGCCTGGGATGCAGCATCGGCCTCAGAAATTCCGCTGCACTCATGAAGGCCGGCCCGGCAACCCGTTCACTCGTCCTAGCATACTCCAGTTTCCACAGTTTTTTCTCTCGCCAGGATCCATCCATTTCGCCACCGCAAAGCGGTACCGGTTTCAGAAGTCTTGTATTTTTACAACACGATATCCGGGGGCCATATTTCCTGCCCAAGCCCGTGGATTTTACCTCCTTTGAACCGCAAAATATTTTCCTGATGCAATAAATATATACCTTACAGCAAGCAAATGCATTCAGCTCTTGGATTCGGAGAACGCGAAGGTTAGAAGGTCAATGTGAAATGTATCTCCGCCTCAACAGTTGTTCGTTGGAGAGAAAATATGCATTTATGATTTGTGATAAAAGTTTTACCGTGTCGCTTAAATATTTTTGTTTTTCCTTGCAGATATAAAGGCCCATTCACAATGAAAATTAAACATAACCGTAATATAAACACAGAAGTTTGCGGCCAGGCTACCAAATGGGATCATTCACAATGATTCAAATTCAAATTCAAATTTATTTACAATTTACATTTGAATAGACACCCGAAATGAGCATATGCTCGTGCTCGGGTACAGTCCAGTAGTTTACATAAATTTTACAGTGTTCAAATAATAATGCTGATGATATAAAATAATGGTAATAATAATAATAATAATAATAATAATAATAATAATAATAATAGAATAATCGTCACAGAAATGATACAAAGATAGTAATACAAAATAATTCATTAATAATTTATTTTATTTTATTTATTTATTTAATGTACTGTACAACAGCCAGGGGCCAATTACAGTTCAGCACAAATATAACAAAAAACATAAAACAAAAATAATTATTACACATAAATATAATTACAATTAATTACAATAATGACGATGAATGGATAACTAAGAATACTATGAGACAATGTTAATTGAGTATAATGCCTAAAAAATACATAAATGATAAATCGTTGCCAAGAGCAAACAAAGTCTATACATTGAAGGGATCGAATTCGCAGCCATGCATGTTGGCATTTTTAATGCATCTGGAGACTGGTGAAAGAAATTTCGAATTTCTAATATAGAAAAGTTTGTGGGCTCTCATATCTTTTGTTGGAATACGTAAGGTAATATTGTTTAAGAAAGAGTCACAGGATATATCACCTTTGAGGACTTTACAAAAGAACAGATAATCTAGCTCATGGCGTCTAGCATATAGATTTTGACAATTAAAATATTCACATGTTCTCTCATAACTATACCCGGAATTAATGGGCAAAAATCTGAATGAACATAAGGATATAAATTTTCTTTGTATATTTTCTAATTTAGCCGAGTCCGTAGTTGTAATCGAGTTCCAAACTACAGATGCATATTCGAGTTTCGATCGCACCAATGTATAGTATAGCATTAAAAGAGAATCGGGCGTGGAAAAAGAATAAGTTATTGACCGTATTATTCCTAGCATTCTGATTGCGTGATTGTAAATGTAATCAACGTGACTGAAAATACAATTTACTGTCAAAGAATATTCCCAAATCTTTTACGCAATCCGTTCTGTTAATTAGTACATTATTTAGATAATAATTAAATTTCAGTGATATAATAATAATAATAACAAATAATAATAATAGTGATAAAACAAAAATATTTACAATAATAAAATAAATACTAAGACGGATAAAATAAATTATAAAACCACTAGCGAGAGTTAACACAACTTAAATAAGCATATAATAACCGGAAAAAATGTCAAACTCGAAAATCAACAGAAAAGTTCGTTATATCGCAGACGACAGCAACCGCCGTATTGACATTGTGCTATGCATTAATGGTAGTAGTGGAGAGCTGATTCACATAAGAATTCACATAAACATTACCGTAAGACGTTAACATGAAAGTTTGCAAACTCCAAACTTTCATGCTTATGCTTATGTGATTTGCAAACAGAACACAATCGTGGATCGCTGAAGTATACGACAGAATATGAGGACATGGCGTCGTTGTTATGTTTCCATGGTTACCAAGTATGTTTGCTGTTATGTTTATGTTCCCATCGTGAATGATCTTGATTTTACCGTAACGTTTATATTCTTAAGTTAACGCTTACGTTATGTTTAATTTTCATTGTGAATGAGCCTTAATCATCCTACTCAGCCGAAATAACTCTGAGTAAAGTGCTAAGGTTGAAACCAAACCATTTCCCCCCCTATTACTACATATCCTAGTGAATTATGGTGATTTTCTAGTTTGCAGTTTGAATATTCTTTTGCCAAATTCGTTTCAAATTTCGGTACTGAGAAATACTACAACTGGTAGTGATTTTCTAACTGTTATGTTGGCAGCAGTGACAGCAGTTGTCGGTAGTGCAAATTCTGAAAATCCAAATTCTTCTAGATTTCTGAGCCGATTACTAGAAGTCTGAGGTGCCTGAGATTAGACTTCGTATAAATTCTATTAGATTTGCGGTAATATAAACAACAGAGAACAGATTTACACAACTGGATAAAATAAGAAACGAAGATGAAAATGTGAATGTGGTCACAATGAGCCAATAAGGTTCATGACATCCAGAGTTGAATAGTGCAGGTAAAGTGCCTCTTTACTTAAAAAAAAAAAAAAAAAATACTATTTTTCCCCTAAGGCAACACCATTCTCATAGCCAGCGGTGTAGCTCAAGCGGTAGTACCTTTGCCTGCTGATTAGGAATTACGCTCGGGCGTGGGTTCGATTCCCGCTTGGGCTGATTACCTGGTAATCTGTAGAGAATCTTCGGCCTCATCTCGCCATCATCAATTCCATCGATGCTAAATAAGCCAGTAGTTGATACATCGTCGTTAAATAACCAAGTAAAAAGAAACATCCTGCCCATACGTTTTTATTCAACTGGTAGTGCAGTTATGGTCACTTAATATAAGCCAAGCGACATGCGAATAGAACAAATTTTCTGAGACTGATATTTCTGAACCAGACCAAAATAACAGACGTCACCGATACGATCTAGGATTTAGTGAGCGATGCTCATACTCTTAGACTGCGATGACGTGTGGGTTTGAATCTTACCTGGGTTGATTATCTGGTTATGTCTTTTCCCGATGATTTCTCCTACCGTAAAGCGAATGTCACGTAATCCTCCGATTTATCTCGCTACAGCCAGTATTTACAGACTAAATATTTTAGCAACATGGGCCTACAGCCTCTGATTGAGGTTCTAGCTGAAATGTACATCTATTATCAGGCAGTACATCTCACTTGACGATATGTGTCAGAGGAAGAACAATTGTTTGTATGCATCTGAAGTCTGACTAGTGTAATATGTAACTAGTCGGTGATGTATGCAATAGAGGGGTAAAGGAACTGGCCACCCTACCCCATTGTCTCCTGGCTTAGTTGCCTCGTAAGTGGTGCCTTCCTTGTATTACTTTGTATTACTTTGGCGTTCACGTTTCCGATCACAGCCCACTAGATTCATTATATTGCCATCTAAAAGCTATTTTGTCGTCCTATATTTTGTAGCAAAAAGACCGTGACATAACCTATGCATTATTTTGTTCTGTGCTGTGCATCATGGAGCAAGTTTTATTTGATGAGATTCTAATATTGAGTGTTGAGGAAAATCCTCACGTTTACGATAAGCGGCTCGCCTCGTATAAAGATGAGAAAATGAAGGAGAATACGTGGCTTTCAATAGCTGCATCTTTGAACACCGATCGTAAGTGAATCACATTTTATTACTGTATTGGTTGTATTACACACTACATATTCATGCTTCAATTCAATAACTACTGTTGTGTTCATTTTTGTTCTATTACAAATGTTTCTTCTCTAATTATTTTACGTTATGGTAGACTTAAAACAGGTTGTGATAATAAAGATGCATGGGCATATTTATAGTACCGTTGAAATTTTGAAGTTGGTTAACCTGTGTTTATGTTGGTTGCCTTGTACTCATGAGAGAACGCCGTTGGTCAATTATACACAAATAACATCAGAATGCGTAATATCGACTTTACATATCGTTATTCACATGCATATCGATATGCATAGTCGTCTACGTTCTCGGTTTATTGTGAATCAAAAATTTTCATATTCACGTTCTCTGCTTCTCGTTTTCACTCTGGTTCTCGTTCCCGGTTTATTGTGAACCAGCCTTTAGACTGCAAGAGACAGAACGGAAAAGATCTCATGCTTTTTGGACGTTTTTACTGTCAGATATGCTGAGTATCACGCTACGCCCCTTTTATCCTCGGGAAAGATCCGGTAATCAGTTTTACAGAAGATTAACTGAACATCGTAGTCATTCTTGAAGCGGGATGAAATATCCTTCTAATCTGATTCCGAAGCTGGGATATTCTAGTCCGTAACCTCCTTTTCTCCAACGTAGTCAACCTTGGGTTGCATTTCAAAGCAATAATTTATTGCGGATTGCATAACAATGATTAATGATTGCCATTATGTATAAAATTATACAATAGAGCTTTAAATTGTAGACATCGCTTCGTGCTAACAGAGGTATCGACAATGACCTTTACTTTCTAATCCTTGTGGTTCACTGTCATGGTAACTTTACAACATTATTCATGTCACAGATAAAATATACGTCGCAATAAGAGAAACCACGATCAAATGCTTTTGTAATATTTATTCACTATGTAATTTATTTCACTACGTCCAGACATCAATAGAATTCTGGTGAATAATATGCTTGTAATTTCTCAAGTATAAAATATCGCAAGTGGAATATATAAAGCAATTTTTTTAATTAAACTTTTCTTTAATATTTCTTCCTATGTGCTTGTTTCTAATAAGCAAACGTGTAAATAACGAGCCGAAATTCTTACATTAAACGAGCTTACTTTGAACGTAAGGATTTAATCTTTTAAATCGCTGAAGAATAAAGGAGGTTCTTTTTTTTATTCTTCTGTGTAGTTACCTAATATAGCATATTAATTTGGTCCATTGTGTATATAATCCGAAGAAGTTAAATAAGAGGATCAACACGCATAAATCTACTGGTTTAACTCCCTCTTTGTAAGTCCTTAGAAATAAGAAAACATTAAATTTACGAAAGTATCTTTATCTGAGCTCATCCAATTCAGGACATTCGAGCAGACCAGTGAAGAAGTTTCTCGACGTACAAAAAGAAAGAGAAAGTAGATGTGAAGGGAATACTCTCGTCTTGAGCCCTCTAAATGACAAGAACATATATGAACAAACACATATGTCTGTTCTTTCTGTAGCTTGCAAGTCTGGTAGACGATTTTTTTTTCCGGGATTGTCCTTCAAATTTGCGAAATCCATTCTACCAACAATCTCTGTTTCACTTCAGCTTTTCCACCATTTCAACTTCAAAAAAGAAAGAAAGAAAGAAACAAACAAACAAACAAACAAACAAACAAACAAACAAAGAATAACGGAATGGGACAATACCACGTACGAGCCTAGATGATATCAGGTGGAATTAGCAAGCGAGATAAGATTCTTTCTGTCTATTAATACTCACAACCATGAAGAATTCTGGCATAGGGTGAGATTATATTTCTTTAGCTTGGATTGATCTTGTTAATTAATTTATTTATTATTAGGAAAATGTCTGGCATATGCATATATAATATAATAGGCTATAATATAATATAATATAATATAATATAATATAATATAATATAATATAATATAATATAACATAATAATATAATATAATACTTACTTACAAATGGCTTTTAGGGAACCCGGAGGTTCATTGCCGCCATCACATAAGCCAGCCATCGGTCCCTATCCTGTGCAAGATTAATCCAGTCTCTATCATCATATCCCACCTCCCTCAAATCCATTTTAATATTACCCTCCCATCTACGTCTCGGCCTCTCCAAAGGTCTTTTTCCCTCCGGTCTCCCAACTAACACTCTATATGCATTTCTGGATTCGCCCATACGTGCTACATGCCCTGCCCATCTCAAACGTCTGGATTTCAAGTTCTTAATTATGTCAGGTGAAGAATACAATGCGTGCAGTTCTGCGTTGTGTAACTTTCTCCATTCTCCTGTAACTTCATCCCGCTTAACCCCAGATATTTTCCTAAGCACCTTATTCTCAAACACCCTTAACCTATGTTCCTCTCTCAGAGTGAGAGTCCAAGTTTCACAACCATACAGAACAACCGGTAATATAACTGTTTTATAAATTCTAACTTTCAGATTTTTTGACAGCAGAATATAATACAATATAATATAATATAATATAATATAATATAATATAATATAATATAATATAATATAATATAATATAATATAATATAATATAACATAATATAATATAATATAATAATATAATATAATATAATATAATATAATATAATATAATATAATAATATATAATATAATATAATACGAAGTATCAAGTAAACTCGTAGAAATTTACGCTTTTCAATCCTTCCTTCGAAGAGACTCAGCAAATACATTAGACTTTACGGTCGCAATACAGAAAGAATTTTGTTCTCTCCTTCATTCAAGTCACCAAGAATTAGTGAACTCTCAGAAGTGACCTGCATGCATCATGATGAGTAAACGAATATGTTAGTAACCAAGGCAACTTCCTTACTTTACTTCTGGCATATCACTAAGATTTAAGTTATTTTATTTATTTATTTAATTTAATGACGCTGTATCAATTCTGACTTTTCATAACGTCGATTCAATTGGTGCTAGCGAGATTATATTTGGCGAGATGAGACCAAGGATTCCCAATGTGATTACCTGATATTTACCTTACAGTTGGGGAAACTCTCGGGGGAAAAACCCAAACCAGGCAATCAGCCCAACAGGGATTCGAAGCCATGCTTGAGCGCAGCCTCGCATCTGAGGCAAATACGCTGCTGCCTAAGCTACATCGGTGGCCTAAAACTTGTATTATCATCACTGTAATTGACGTAGATCAGGATTAAGGAGCTCGTCTTCTGATGAGAGGCTGAGGCCGGACGTCGGTCCGAATCTCGCTTGGAATTACTTTTAGTTGCATGTTTTCTGATGTTTTCTCCAACTGTAAAGTGAATGTCAGATAATTCATAGCGAATATTGTCTCACCTTGCTATAATATCATGTAGTTGTCACCTCTTAGTTCATATTAAATACTTACTTCCAAGTGGCTTTTAAGGTACCCGGAGGTTCATTGTCGTCCTCACATAAGCCCGCCATCGGTCCCTATCCTGAGCAAGATTAATCCAGTCCCTACTATCATATCCCACCTCCCTCAAATCCATTTTAATATTATCTTCCCATCTACGTCTCGGCCTCCCTAAAGATCTTTTTCCCTCAGGCCTCCCAACTAAACCTATCTACATTTCTGGATTCGCCCATACGTGCTACATGCCCTGCCCATCTCAAACGTCTGGATTTAATGTTCCTAATTATGTCAGGTGAAGAATACAATGCGTGCAGCTCTGCGTTGTGTAACTTTCTCCATTCTCCTGTAACTTCATCCCTCTTAGCCCCAAATATTTTCCTAAGCACTTTATTCTCGAACACCCTTAACCTATGTTCCTCTCCCAAAGTTAGATTCAAAGTTTCACAACCATACT
This sequence comes from Periplaneta americana, assembly GCA_025594305.2. NCBI lineage: Eukaryota > Metazoa > Arthropoda > Insecta > Blattodea > Blattidae > Periplaneta > Periplaneta americana. The sequence goes on along the minus strand of JAJSOF020000036.1, from coordinate 16,463,329 downwards.
GAACAATCGGGAATATAACTTTTTTTTATAAATTCTTTCAGTCTTTTTGAGAGCAGATTGGATGACAAAAGCTTCTCAGTCCAATAATAACAGGCATTTCCATATTTATTCTGCGTTTAATTTCCTCTCGAGTGTCATTTATATTTGTTACTGTTGCTTCAAGGTACTTGAATTGAATCGTGTTAAATAACTGAATAAATATAATAATACAAATTATTTACCTTCAAGATTTAATACTTTCGCTCGTTTCTTTTCATTATTTTATTTCGAATAAACACTAGGCGGTAATAAACAACATTATTTCCAAATCGTGTGGTCAACATTACGAAAGATCATGGCTAAGGTAATACAGGGTAACCGTAAGATACGTGCAACCAGTTCCTATGGAAGGGAATCGAACGTGTGCGCTAGATTTGTAGCCGGAATCATTAACGATAGGACAAGTCCTATCGTAATCAAGATTACAACGACTAAATAGTTCTAAAATTGATATATTTTCGTGTAATTTTCAAACAGCTAACTGACGAAACTAAAAATCTGCACCCCAGTCTTAAGTGTAAGTATTTGTTAATCACACTGTGGTAACTAGACACCATGAACAGCCTGCTGTTCAGAATAATTGACTCTTGAATCAGTACCTAGAAATAGAAGGTGGGCAACAGGAATTTATTATCTTAACCTGAGGTCATCTCTCGGAATACATTTACAACATCTGGGTTTTATCGTCTCATTCCATCGAAATTTTCAGAATAGCCCGAGCGAGAAAACAACAATTCCAGTTTTGGACCGACAAAAGTCGGTCTCTAACCTCTTGTATGTTGAGGTACTTACGTGAATAGCTATATCGTAATGAACCCTGTGTAGCGGCTCCTGAAAAATAAAAGAATATGCTAAACTCTTATGCAGTTGGAGGGAAATAAAATATCACTAAATTATAACGCTAGTATTTATTTTTTGTTGATACGCGACTGTTTTAGTGAGAAATAAAAATAAGCGCATGACCAAATCATAGCATAATACCTCCCAACTCTGGCACAAATATTATAGCAGTAATCGTGTGAAGAGAAAGAGGTGATAAAAACAAGCGTAGATACCAAATTTATTCACTTTATCAGTTTCTAAAAAGTAAAGCAGCTACAATTCTCACGAAACCCATCAGAGGGTAAAGAATTAAGAAATTTGCTTTCTGTTACATAACTGGGTAAAATATATAGGAATATTAAAAAATCAGGAAGAATTAGGGTCTATTTCATTTTCACATAAAATTCCACTTCAACTGTTTAAATATTATTGCTATGGCAAATAAAATAAACAGCAGTTCAAGTTATTTTTAAGCGAATTAATGTCCTTTCTTTTGTAAATTCATACCAGAAAATAATGGTTTTGCCTCTATAAATATGAATTGTCATTGTTCAGATTACTATTTTCTCCTCAGTACTCTTCATTCCGTAGAAGAGAGATTTAATGTCAGAGGAGAAAAATGGCGACCATACCTGAAAGTTCTGAAACTGATTTTATGCGTGAATAAACCGAATTTTTAATTGTAAACAAAACTAACTGTATTATTATTTTTCTGTAAATTTGGCCCTTAAAAAAATTGAATCGGTGTCTGGTAGAGTTCCTGGGTAACTCAGTCGGTAGAGTGTTGGTGCGCTTAGCCAAAGGTCCCGGGTTCGATACCCGACCACGGAACAATTTTTCCCTTAAAATTATTCAAATCTGCTTCACAGGGAGCTATATCTGAAAACTAGACTTGCAAAATACACGTCACTGTTCGTTAACAGAAAACCACAATTCAAGTCATAAAAAGTTTGTGTGCACTCAATGTTGGATGTTTGACGGTTTGTCAGCCCACTTTAAGGTATGTGGATATAAAGGAAAAAATTGAGTCGGTGTCTAGTAGAGTTCCTGGGTAGCTCAGTCGGTAGAGCATTGGTGCGCTTAACCAAAGGTCCCGGGTTCGATACCTGGCTCCGGACCAATTTTTTTCCTTGAAATTAGACAAATATCCAGTTTGAAATCGGGATCCAGTCGAAGTTCCTCTAGACTTGTAGACGCAAATGGTACCACTACCACTCGAACTCTTAAGAATTTAACAGTTTAGGAATACCATATTCTATAATGGAAATGTTTCTGTTCACAAAGTGACACAGGATTTGTGAAATCCCTTGGATTTCGTGAATTATCTTTATTCTTGATGTGTAATTCTTAAGTAAGATAAGGACGGTTTTAAGTATTAAATAAATACGCCTACATCACAGGCGGAATGAGTACTTGCCAAAGCAATCAAATAGTGGTGGAGCTATAATAAATGTGCTTTAATACCACGCAGAGTATCCGCCATGTTAATTCGAAAGACTAATGCACTAATTCAGTCAGCTACGTAGCTGTAAAGATGTTTTCTCTTATTAATTTCCTATCCAATAATTATTTGTAAAGGAACAAGACGGACCGTGTGGAAAACCTCGAGGAATATTAAATAGAGAATGAAGAGAGATGGGTCCAATGGAAAATCACGAGGCACGAATGTCATGTTACACTTCTGATTCCATAGTACCACAAGGCATGTCAGAGTTTACAGAAAAATGTTACAATTTTTTCTTTCTCGTAGGTCAATTATAGACGTTCTAAGTCAAAAACTACATTCACCCCCTCTCCCAGAAAGAGAGAATATCATCGAAATGATAGCCGTCCAAATCTTGAATTTAAAATATCGGCATCCTAATCAATTCAAATGAACAAAAAAGAAAATGTAAATTAATGTTAAAAAAATACATAATGAAATTTTAAAAAAGAATATTCTGCGACAAGATTTGGTAGCTATCAAAACGATAAAAATTTATTGAAAATAAATAATGTACATTGAATATTATAAAGATGAATAGAGATGGTGATTGATGATGTTCAATGAAGATTTTAAAATGGTTGATGAAATTGTCTGAAGAGTCTTATCAGGAACCTTTAATTTTCTGAGGATCTCCAATGTAAATTTGGGAATTGTTCCTCGCGCACCAAACATAACTCCAATGTCATTCCAATCTTGAATATTATATTTATGACTGAGATCATCACAGCATGGAAGGTAAATAGCGCATTTCTCTTCATGTACCTGCTTTGGTTGATCTTCATTAATTTCGAACCTTGCAGTGGGGTCAAGAATGAGACCAGTTTTTTTTTATCTCGGTCAATTATTATGATGTCAGCACGCCGAGTAGATCCTTCCGTAGAAATACATTGAACTTCCTCATATACTTCGTATTCACCATGTTCCCCTAATCTGTTAGCAATTGTTGATATTTAATCCATATCAAGTAATATGACGAGTATAAGCACACACAATTTGCGGGTTAATACACAAAGGTTAGTAATGGTTCAGGAGGTTCGAAAATTATGTCTTCCTGGGCTCATTGAAGACCCTACGCTCGGTCTTTAAACCACTTGAGTGTTTTCTGGTCATGATTACCAGAACTTAATTACCTGGGGAAATATTTAATGTAGTATAAAGTAGCACGATGTTCACAAAAGTGATGTACTGGGTGATAAAATCTACATTAAACCACATTTTCAGGGTTTCCTATAAAGCCAACTACACCTTCAGATGAATTTTATAACGCCCGTAAATTACTATAATTACGGACCCACGTCTTTCATTTTTTTAAAAATGTACAATATATTCTTATGATAAGGGATGCACATCGTAGGCTAGTTTAAACTTTTCAAAAGCCACAGAGTTCGATCGCTAGAGAATTCTTACAGGTTTATGATGCCGAAGACATTGGTTTGATGCCGATTTCCTTAACCCTTAAATTCGCAAAATATTCTATATGATAGGCTACAAGAAGTTAGTAGGCTATATGCTATAATTTTAATAGAACAATAGAAAAAAAATGATAGGAAAATTAAAATTTCACAATACTATAATATTGTACAACATATAAAATATGGACATTGCGATAGATGTTTTCTTTACAGTCCGATACGGTTTAATAAAATTGTATGAGAAATGAAGTTTTGCCAATTTAAGGGTTAAAGTATTACAATTTTCCTTACTATTCACATTTCATAGCTTCTTTTCACAATGCCGTCATCGAATCGATTCTGCAAATCTTTAACTTTTAAAAAATGTTACAACTTACGCATTGTATTCTTCACCTGACATAATTAGGGACATTAAATCCAGACGTTTGAGATGGGAAGGGCATGTAGCACGTATGGGCGAATCCAGAAATGCATAGAGTGTTAGTTGGGAGGCCGGAGGGAAAAAGACCTTTAGGGAGGCCGAGACGTAGATGGGAAGATAATATTGAAATGGATTTGAGGGAGGTGGGATATGATGATAGAGAATGGATTAATTTTGCTCAGGATAGGGACCAATGGCGGGCTTATGTGAGGGCGGCAATGAACCTCCGGGTTCCTTAAAAGCCAGTAAGTAAGTAAGTTACAACTTATGAAGCTACATTGGCTAAATCTGGTCATTACAGTCCTGCGTTTGGCTACTTTGAATAGAAGTTAGGTGTACGTCGATCATACTAGCTTCACTTGAGACGGAGAGCAGTAGTGTTCCCGCACGCTCCGGTACTGTGTGTTTAAATCTATTTATTCGTGTACCTGTGTAATATAAGTCGGCCACTTGGAGTAAATAATAATTACTTACTTACTGGCTTTTAAGGAACCCGGAGGTTCATTGCCGCCCTCACATAAGCCCGCCATTGGTCCCTATCCTGTGCAAGATTAATCCATTCTCTATCAACATCTCCCACCTCCCTCAAATCCATTTTAATATTATCCCCCCATCTAAGTCTCGGCCTCCCAAAGGTCTCTTTCCTTCCGGCCTCCCAACTAGCACTCTATATGCATTCGGCCATACGTGCTACATGCCCTGCCCATCTCAAACGTCTGGATTTAATGTTCCTAATTATGTCAGGTGAAGAATACAATGCGTGCAGTTCTGCGTTGTGTAACTTTCTCCATTCTCCTGTAACCTCAGCCCTCTTAGCCCCAAATATTTTTTTAAGAACCTTATTCTCAAACACCCTTAATCCCTTTCCTCTCTCAAAGTGAGAGTCCAAATTTCACAGCCATACAGAACAACCGGTAATATAACTGTTTTATAAATTCTAAACTTTCAGATTTTTTGACAGCAGACTAGATGAAAAAAGCTTCTCAACTGAATAATAACAGGCATTTCCCATATTTATTCTGTGTTTAGTTTCCTCCCGAGTGTAATTTAATAATAATAATAATAATAATAATAATAATAATAATAATAATAATAATAATAATAATATGGAAGTATTTATTTAAAGGCAGCTTGTATGTATGCATACTTCTTGCTTGTTGAGTGGAAGAGAAGGACTTAGTGCCTTAACTCTGCCAGCTAAAATAAATAATCATTATTATTATTATTATTATTATTATTATTATTAATATTATTGTTACATGCGATAAAAGATCATTTTACCAGGGATAGTCAGAATTAAAAAAAGTCTGGTGCCAGCCCCTTTATTTCCAGGAGTCAGCACATTTTGTTCACACATATAAAGAAAAACGATTTTGAGCTAAGGTAAAATTTATTTAATGAAATATATTAAACAATTTTAAATGTTTATGCAGTGCAAACATACGCTTTCCGAGACGATCTGTGCTCTCCACTGAAGCTATGTAGGACAATATCTTGAGATCCAACAAAGTAACAATATTAATCTAAGAACCTCTTTCGAATTTCCTCCTACAAAGAACGAAAGGAAGAAAGAAAGAAAGAAAGAAAGAAAGAAAGAAAGAAAGACAGAAAGAAAGAAATGTAGAAATAAATAAATACATAAATAAATAAATAAATAAATAAATGAAGAAATAAATAAATATGTAAGTAAATAAATAAATAAATAAACAAACAAATGAATAAATACGTAAATAAATAAATGAATAAGTAAATAAACATGAATAAATAAAAATAAATAAATAAATAAATAAATAAATAAAGATAGAAAGAAAGAAAAAGTAAATAAATAAAGAAAAATATATACAAATAAATAAACAAATAAATATACAAATAAATAAATAAACAAATAATTAAATACAGAAATAAATCAACAAATAAAGAAATAAAGAAATAAATAAATGAAGAAAGAAATAAATAATGAAATATGTAAATAAATAAACAAACAAATAAATAAATTAAGAAAGAAAGAAATAAAGAAATGTGTAAATAAATAAATAAACAAATAAATAAATAAACATATAAACAAATAAATAAATAAACAAATAAATAAATAATAAAGAAATAAACAAATAAATAAATATGTAGATAAAGAAATAGACAAATAAATAAATAATAAATAAGGAATAAATAAATAAATAAATAAATGAACAAATAAATAAATAAATAAAGAAAGAAAGAAAGAAAGAAGGAAAGAAATAAGTAAATAAATAAATAAATAAATTAATTAATTAATTAATTAATTAAGAGAAAAAGAAATAAACAAAAAAATAAAATAAAATAAAAATGAAAGAAAGAAAGAAAGAAAGAAAGAAAGAAAGAAAGAAAGAAAGAGAAAGAAAGAAAGAAAGAAAGAAAGAAAGAAACGAATAAATAAATAAACAAATAAACAAATAAATTATTACAGAAAGAAATAAATAAACAAAAACAAATAAATAAATAAAAAAATGAATAAATAGATAAATAAATAAAGACAACTTTTGGCTAATTCAAACAACATCTCATTTATGATGGAATTTGCACTACATTTCTTCTACTGCTAATTAAGTGAATATATCACGACAACTGAAATTTCGGGTTTACTTTATCGTTAGTGAAAAAGAGGTAAAATATGAGTACGTTATCCTATTCAGGCCGTTACAAATTGTCAAATCTGACTAACAATCATTACTCTCTCATATTGGAAACGATCTCATTTCTTGCTTCTGTATCCTACTTCCCTTTATAACTCCATCCTAAAAATCTTAAAAACATGTATCATTACAGTACACTTTCAGGATTTTTTTTTAATTCGTGTTATTATTGTTAATAAAAGTGTCCCAGAATTTGGCTTTCATTTACAGTGACAGAGGGACATTCTTATGTTGCATGTTCACTTACATTTGTAGCCGAAAAAAATCGTGTCAGTTACATGTAGGGTACGGTTTCACAGCTAATTCTATCCAAACCTGCGGCGACACCGTTCTTTAAGTGACACAGCACTTCACACGTCAGGTGTCTTACCCGAGCCTGACACTTCTTGCTCCTCAAATTCCATTCTAACTATAAACTTTGGGGTTACTTTTTACAAGTAGCAAGCTAGTCGCCTATATTCAGACACGTTCATTGAATCATCTCTATTGAACTCTAATTATAGCTGTATATATTTTTTGTAATTATTGATTCATCTCTGAAGAGAAGAAGAAATGGGAAGCGTAAAAGTATCTAGACAGTTGTGGTCAAGTTCCATTAGGCACTTTGGAACGCGGTTCTGAGCCGTGCTCATCTACAGCAGGGGTATCCAAAATTAATATCTTGTAACTAAAACTCGGACGAAACAACGACGATAAAAAAGAACATTAAAGAAACAGGGAGAAGACTAACTTCACGTGTAACATGTGGTTAATATTTATTTATTTATTTATATTTATTTATTTATTTATTCTGGTGTACTTAAGGCCTTCAGGCCTTCTCTTCCACAACACCTGGAATACAAATACAATAATGGAAATAAACAGAGAAAAAAATACACTATTTACAAAATAAAGATACACAAAAAAAATAAAGAGAGAGAGAGAGAAAAAACACTATAAACAAAGTAAAGCCACACAAAATATACACAGGTTGGAGTCACACAAACTTTAAATGAGTGATTAAGTATCATAATTAATTGTATCCTAACTAATTGACTAACATAAACAAGAAACTTACAATTTTAATCTAGATTAAAAAAGAAAAAGAAAGAAAAAAATGACAAATCAATACTTCTAGCAATACCTAAAAAAATAAACTAAGACAAAATTTTCCAATTTAATTTTGAATTGTGATAAAGTCCGGCAGTCCCTGACGTCATTAGGTAACGAATTCCAGAGGCGAGGTATTTCTACAGTATAGGAAGATGAGTATAAGGACGTTCTATGATGAGAGATAGAAAGAAGTTCTTGATGTCGGTTTCGAATAGTTGTAAGAAATTGAAAGCGCGATAACAGATAATTCGGAGTAGAAGTATGCATGATTCTAAACAGAAGAGACAGTGAATGTATTGTTCTTCGTTCCTTCAGACGCACCCATGAAAGCAACTGGAGGGAAGGTGTTATACGGTCAAATTTACGAGTATTGCAGATGAATCGTATGCACACATTATGAACACGTTGTAGTCTCTCAGCTAAGAGTGAACTTACATTAGTTAGCAAGGAATCGCAATAATCAAAATGGGGCATTACAAGCGTCTGAATAAGATTCTTTTTTAGAGTAAGTGGTATAAACACAAAGAAAAATGAGTAAGTATAAATTTAAGTTTTTTTGCATCGAGTCTGATGTGCTACGTCAGATCGCTTTCTCTGTGAAGAAAGTGCGAAGGAAATCTTTACAATTCACAAGTAAGATGCATGTATTTTGATTCCAGTAATTTATTATTTTCTGAATTTTAACATTTCATTTAAAACTAATTTAAGGGGTAAAGTATAGCTTACAGCAGTAAAATTTACGAAATATTCAACATTTTTCGCCTCCATTACTGTATCTTGTACAATAATGAAGTTAGTATGTGTAAAACACTGTCCTTCTGTTATATGAAAAAAAAATTACGATTTAAAACAAATTATTTACTTTTTTTTTTTTTCAAAATTCAATTCACTGTGCAGTGATGAAGCATTTTCCACATAATTAAAAAACTATCCAACATTCTGTGATGACATTTTTTGTGCTTATGTATGCATGTTACATCTACAATATGATGCAAGATCACTTCTCTACCTTTGATAGATTGTCTGATAAAAATAAATTCATTAAAAATGGTCAAATATAAGTATTTGCTTCTAACACAAAGTAAAATATATATATATATATATATATAATTTATTAAGGAATGTAGTTGAAAGAGCATGACATTATGATGCTCTTTATCCTCTTCCTTATTCTTTTTTCCCAAATATCACGCTTGATTCCAGTCAAAGACTTCAAATCCATGATTTCCATATTAACTTCTCCAGAGAATAGTATTTTATGCTCGACCATGCCGAAATGTAGTAATTATACACCTGGTAGCAGTCCTTTAATGCATGTCATTAAAATACACCTACTCATTAAAGTACAGGTCTTCAGCCAATGACAAATCAGCTTACAGGTGCTCAGCCAATGACAAGTCAGCTTTAAACCGTTATAAAACCGCAAGTATCGATTATTTTCGGATATGAAATCGAAAGACAATTAGCGAAAAGTCACGGAGGCTGGAAATCCAATACTGTCGCAGAAGGTTATGTTCTGTTACTATAATAATTAGAGTTAATTGTAAATAATATTCAAATAAATTCAATTTGTCATCTCGTTTTTCAATTCTAAATCAATTTTCAGGTTATATCAGAGTAATGTTTATCTTATTCTGTGCCAAGGTCAATGAAATTCGGCCTCGGAAAAAATCAATACTTTCGCGTCTGCGCACACCTCACAATTCAGGTCAGTTCGCACATAACCATAATTTTGAATACTTTCAAGTTAGAAATATGGTCGAGCATAAAAATTCGTATGAAACTTGCCTATAATGGTAATTAAGACGCTCGTATGAAAATTATGAAACTCGCTTGCGCTCGTTTCATAAACAATCATACTCGCGTCTTAATTACTACCATTATAGGCTCGTTGCATAATGTACTATTACTTAACACTATAGTATATTATTTTGTTTTATTATTGCATAGATTGTGGAATTTTCCATGGCGTTGTCTGCACTCCGGATGTGGATTATAGTGAATTACGGAGAAATGACAAAATAAGCAGAAACCTTCTTTACCATTGTTTTCGTCTAACATAAGCTTCACCTCATACAGTATATACTTACTACTACTACGATGGCATCACAGCCCAAAGTCGAGCCTTAGCCTCCTCAATTTTCTTCCTCCAACTGTCCCTGTCCTGTGCTAATCTCCTCCAGGTAGTTGTTCCGAGACAGTCCTGAGAATCGATCGTTACCGCACCTATCCATCTATTTTTGGGTCTTCCAATTGGTCTTTTGCCATGTATTTTCCCTTCTAAGATCTTCTTTGGTATTCTGTTCCCTTCCATCCGATAGATATGTTCGGCCCATTCAAGCCTCCTTAATTTGATGAAAGTAACAATATCGAAACTTCTATAAGTTATAATTTATATAGCTCGTTATTATAACGTATTCTCCACTGCATATTTTCTTGCACCGGTCCAAAAATTCTTCTGAGTATTTTGCGTTCAAATATACCTAGTTTAGCTTCTGTCTCCTTAGATAATGTCCAAGTTTCGCTTGCATAACAGAGAATACTTATAATAATTGTTTTGTATATTTTAAGTTTTGTTTCCTTGTGCACACAGTTAGATTTCAATATTGCACTTAATACAAAATAGGCCTTATTGGCTGCAATGATTCGACTCTGTACTTCAATTAATTCGTTATTGTTACTTGTCATTACTGTTCCAAGATATTTAAACTTCTCAGTTTCTTCAAACATGCTTATCGTCAGATTAGGAGGGTTGTATATATTCTGGTTGTTTCTTATTTGTGTCATCCGTTTGGTTTTACTTGCATTAATCTGCAACCCGATTTTAGCGGCTCCTTGTTCCAGGTCTTTATACACTTCTTCTATTGCTGTCAACGACCGTCCCATAACATCCAAGTCATCTGCGTATCTTACTATTTGAACGCTTTTGTAAACTAAAGTGCTGTTAGGATCTATACCTGTCTGTGTTATCACTCAATGTAAAGCAAGATTGAAGAGCATTGGTGCTAGAGCATCCCCTTGTTTCACCCCATTACCAATATTAAATAGTTCTGTTGAACCACCATATATCTTCACTTGAGCCTTGGTTTCTACCATGGTCATCTTGACGAGTCTGATTATCTTTGGATGTATCCCTTGATGGATCATAATTTTGTATAATCCTTGTCTATTAATGCTGTCATAAGCTGTTCTGAAATCTACAAACAAATGGTATAAGTTGAGATTATACTCCCAGAACTTTTCACAGTATATACTTACCGGGTCATAAATTATGTCTCTTGCAATAAAACCCGATGCACTGAGCATTCGGGTAACGGTGTGAAGGTAGCATCCGACTCTATTAATTCGGTCACCGGTGCAGTATTGTCAGCCTCACCCTGCCCCCGGCTTGGCAGCGTGTGGTTCGCGAGGTGTCCTCATGCCAAGCGAGGAGGTTCCACCCATTTGGGTCATTGGGTCGTCTCTGAGGAAATCACAGCTAATAGGATCGCTCCCCTTGCAGTAGAGTCGTTTTTTGTTATAGTCGGCTTTTATTATTGTACTCACACAGATTGTTCTGCGAATTCTTCGCTTGTGGATCAGGTGTATATAAAAAAGAACCCTCCTAATAGGTTGCCTGGAGGCACTGCTTGTATAATTCCACAATTCATGTTCCACTAAGATTGTTAATAACTCGCAGCTTGTAGGCATGTCACGTTTTCATACAATTCGCCATCGCAATTATCATCATCAACATTATCAACAGCATCATAGCATCAACAACATTATTACAAATATATTATCACATCATCAAAATTATAATCTATACAATCCCACATATTTTCAACTTCACCACGATAGGAGTCATTAACCTCAATAACCTTTGTCAGTGAATGTTTCGGATAATTATGCTTATTTAAGTTTCTGAATACGCTTGTATTTCCGATTTAAAGAACTTAATACTTTACCCTCAAGTATCTATATATATAATTTGAACTGGTAATGGACATTACGGGAAAACGGCTGAACGGATTTTAATGAGTGACCCCTCATTTTCATGCCTGGCATCCAAAGTTTTTCGGAAAAGTAGTAGTTTTCAGTGAAATGTCAATTTTCCTACATAATTTTCCTATTTTCCAAAATCCATCTGTTGTCAGTTTTGAGAACTAATTTTATCGAATCACGGCCGACTTGATTGAATTTCGGAACAAAACACACACTACAATAAACAATAGGCTATTACACGAAGGCCATGACCTGCAGGATTGCCGACATATTTAGAGCTCAATTCAATTTGTTATTAAAAACTCATTCTGCAGTGTATAATAATTTTCTGAGTACAGCTGTGTATTGGATATTCAAATCTACGAAACTTGAGGTGGTTTGATGACATTGTTACCATTAGAAATTAAATATTATTATAGTTAATATCATGATGCGTCTATTTTTCATTAATTGTACATAATATTGATGCTATATTGATGACATGAAAGTGAAACGTTTTGAGGTTATGTAAGTAAATGTAGAGAATATCTTAATTTAGATCTTCATTTCTATAATTTACTGAGTGGCTGCTATATATAACTACAAAACTTAAGTAAGATAATAATATTGTTATTAAAAATCAAATATTTTTATACTTATTAACCCAGTGGGGTTGGGTCTTTTTCCATATACTTAATGGCGGTGTAATGTAGATATTGATATGTGCCATCGTCTTCAATATTGGCTCGAGAGAGCGCAAAAATTACAGTTCCTAAGGAAAGATCAAAAGGTATTACTTACTGATAAAATAAGAGGCCTAGAAAATTTGGTAATTTCCAGATTATTTCAGCAAGATCTCTTAGTAGAATAAATGATTTTACGCTCTACATTTCAAGTTCTACATGCAGCAGCTATACGAAAATGCTATTGTTCGAAAGCTTAGCAAACCTGACCTTTTTTTTAACTTTCGCCTACAATCCACAAGACCTGAAATAGCTACTGCTATCGTCCTGACATTGATACTTGCGTTTTCGCGTTGAAACTCAAAAACTGAAGTTGGATAGGTTCAAGAAAAAGTATTTGGCTAAAAAATTCCATTCAGAGTATGTTTCATTATTATGGAAGCAAATAACTATCAAAAAGACAAGTATTCTTCATTGGAAATAAATCTGAAACATTTTTATTTGAACGTCTAACGAACTTAGTTTGCAGCAGCATTTGCTGCACAAGCCACTAGTATAAAATGTATTCTAGAAACTATCTTTAATCATCCAGTCTAAATTAGGCAAGAAGCATAACCTGAACAATTCAAATATAACTAGCTTTCCTAATAGGATAAAGGTGCCTAATTCGCCATCATAATTGCGTCCAGAAAGTAAGCTTCCCTGGGGCCGATTACAGAAAGAAAACACAATTTCACAGAAAGATTTATGGGAACAGATATAGCAAGTGTTGAGTTATATTTTAACATAACCTCCACCGGAATTGAGACATTTGTCATACCATGGGATCTACTTTGTTTAAATAATCATAGCTGTCACATTCCTTCAGCTGACTTTAATCTACAGTAATATATATCATTTTTATAATGCTATATTAATTCTTGAACGGGTTACATCAGCTTCTTGTCTATGCAGATGACGTGAATTTGTTAGGAGAAAATACACAAACGATTAGGGAAAACACGGAAATTTTACTTGAAGCAAGTAAAGCGATCGGTTTGGAAGTAAATCCCGAAAAGACGAAGTATATGATTATGTCTCGTGACCAGAATATTGTACGAAATGGAAATATAAAAATTGGAGATTTATCCTTCGAAGGGGTGGAAAAATTCAAATATCTTGGAGCAACAGTAACAAATATAAATGACACTCGGGAGGAAATTAAACGCAGAATAAATATGGGAAATGCCTGTTATTATTCGGTTGAGAAGATCTTATCATCCAGTCTGCTGTCCAGAAATCTGAAAGTTAGAATTTATAAAACAGTTATATTACCGGTTCTTCTGTATGGTTGTGAAACCTGGACTCTCACTCTGAGAGAGGAACATAGGTTAAGGGTGTTTGAGAATAATGTGCTTAGGACAATATTTGGGGCTAAGCGGGATGAAGTTACAGGAGAATGGAGAAAGTTACACAACACAGAACTGCACGCATTGTATTCTTCACCTGACATAATTAGGAACTTAAAATCCAGACGTTTGAGATGGGCAGGGCATGTAGCACGTATGGGCGAATCCAGAAATGCATATAGAGTGTTAATTGGGAGACCGGAGGGAAAAAGACCTTTAGGGAGGCCAAGACGTAGATGGAATGATAATATTAAATGGATTTGAGGGAGGTGGGGTATGATGATAGAGACTGGATTAATCTTGCACAGGATAGGGACCGATGGCGGGCTTATGTGAGGGCGGCAATGAACCTTCAGGTTCCTTAAAAGCCATTTGTAAGTAAGTATATTAATTCTTACCTTAAAATACAAAATGTTTCTTCAGGAGCGGTCACAAGAGAAAGAAAAACTTACTCTTCAACCACTTTTCACTGAACAAAAGCTTATGCAGTCGACTGCTTCTATTCAAAAGGCGGGTAATCAATAGAATTGAAAAGAAGATATCTCCTGGCATCTGTTAGGTATTTCAAAAACTTAAAAGTCAGAGACCACAACTCCATGGCAGTCAATTGAAATTTTATCGCGGGATTAGGGGTATCACGGAATTATGCACCTTCGCCATCATACAAATCCATGTGATGTATCTGGCTTTGGAGCATAACAGTGCTATATCAGTTGTAGAATTATACGAAGATATGAAATATAACATTAACTCATTCCGAAAAAAAAAGTGATGTATCTGATTTTGCAACTACAAGCCTCAAATAATCGCTGCACACTGATAGACTATTGGAGTGATAGGCATGTCAAAAGTCTTTCTAATAGCAAGGAGAATAAAAAGGCGTATTTATTTAACATTTCTGAAATAGATTTTTACAGCATCATATTGGAAAATTAATATTAAATTTTGTTCACGGACACGGTAATTATTCAGGAAAGATTCACACAATTACGATTCTACTCATATCGTCGGTATAAGTTCTTTTACCTTTGAAACTCTTCTTCCTGGCTGGACCAGGTTCTCGAACTACAGTTTGTTCTCCCCTAGTTTAAATCATGAACGGTTCGTTGAACACGATTTACAAAGGAAAGAATATTTCACCTCACATGTCCATTGCGGAGTTTCAACGTGCAATATCGAAGTTAACTGCCTGCCCCAGAAGAATAGAACAGGAGGAATGCAATTTCTTGTTTCCGCAATTATATTGCAGTCAAACCTCACTGCCAGTTCCTCATTCTTGAGAGCCTTTAAAACCCACTAAGTCTCCGTCAGGCATGGACACAAACATAAACAGTTTTCTTGGAAACTATAAATGACGGTGGTTTCCATTGATGCAGTTATTATACCTAACCTGATGGCCTACTATTTGGCTTTTATACTTCATAGGAAGTTATATAATTGCATTTTTAGAAGGCTGTAAATTACTCACATCTCCGGCCACAGGTCGCTTAGTAACGTAGTTCATCGTGCCAATGAACCAAGAGTTTCTAGGCCACTGAATTACAAGCAAAGACACCATCTTCAATAATCTAATGAATCTAAACATGTCACTTAGAGCTGCATTCATCAACGTCGATAAATTGTTTATCCAGGTTTCATTTGTATTCACAAATAAAATTATCTCGGTTTAAAATTTTACCGGAGAAATGTTTACGGATAAATTAGAAAAAATAATATAATCGAAATAACAAGATGGCGTGTAAGCGACTGGAATATTTAATTACTTACTTACTGGCTTTCAAGGAACCCGGAGGTTCATTGCCGCCCTCACATAAGCCCGCCATTGGTCCCTATCCTGAGCAAGATTAATCCATTCTCTATCATCATATCCCACCTCCCTCAACTCATTTTAATATTATCTTCCCATCTACGTCTCGGCCTCCCTAAAGGTCTTTTTCCCTCCGGCCTCCCTAACACTCTATATGCATTTCTGGATTCGCCCATACGTGCTACATGCCCTGTCCATCTCAAACGTCTGGATTTAATGTTCCTAATTATGTCAGGTGAAGAATACAATGCGTGCAGTTCTGTGTTGTGTAACTTTCTCCATTCTCCTGTAACTTCATCCCTCTTAGTCCCAAATATTTTCCTAAGCACCTTATTCTCAAACACCCTTAATCTCTGTTCCTCTCTCAAAGTGTGAGTCCAAGTTTCACAACCATACAGAACAACCGGTAATATAACTGTTTTATAAATTCTAACTCACATTTTTCGAATATTTAATTAATGAAAGAAAATTATAGTGACTAGGAATATGACCAAGATTGTAAACGAAGGCATCGTAGGGGGATAAAAAAAACGCGGCACACACTTTCAGGACTACAATGACATTAACATTGTAATAAATTTTAGGTTATCTAAAATTTCAACTTCATCTTTGTCAGTCATCCATTTGTTCATTTTTCATTTGAGTTGTTACACGATACATACATACATACATAAATGTTCTGCTCAAAGGCAGGTTTTTCAGTGCAAACCCAGCTTTCTCCAATCTTTCCTATTTTCTGCCTTCCTCTTAGTCTCCGCATATGATCCGTATGTATGTATTGCGAGTAATTTTACGGTTGTCGCCATCTCCCGCTTCTCAACTTCCAGGTACTCCGGTTTAGCCAATCGCCCATTTGTAGACCCCTGCAGACCATATCCTCCTGAACCTCCTTGCTCCATTTTTTCATTGGCCTTCCTCTTCTCTTTTTTTCCGGGGGAGTCCAGTTGAAGACCTTATTAGGCCAGCGGTCGGCTGACATTCTCTCGAGATGCCCATACCATATCAGGCGTTTAGTTTCCACTGATTGTAAGATATCTCCTGATACTTGCATTATATTACGGACATCCTGATTCCTAATGTGGTCCATCCTCGAAATTTGACAACTACGGCGCCAGTAATCCATTTCTAAAGCCAACAATTTCTTCTTCATACTGTCTCTCATTTCCCAAGTTTCAGAGCCATAGGTACATATACTTTCTATTATAGTTTTATATATACTTGTCTTGGTTTTCATTGTTACCTTGTCATTCCACAGGAGTGTATTTAATTGTCTTATGGCCCGCTTTCCTTGACCAATCTTATTATTCATATCTTCATCACTTTTGGCCTGACTGTTGAGGGTAACACCCAAATATTTGAATGACTCAGAGTTTTCTATTTGTGTATCCCCAGTATCTAAATTTACCTTGCTGCGACTACCCACAACCCTGTATTTTGTTTTCTTGAAATTAATTGATAGGCCCCCTTCCTTATAAGCCTCACTCAATTTACGAAACATATAGCTGGAATCTTCTTCATCTGCCGCTATCAGCACTTGATCATCAGCGAAATGTAGGCTATATAACGTATCTTCCCCGACTGGTACACCCATCTGACCACATTTCTTCCTCCACTGTTCCAAAATTGCTTGGAGATAAATCTTGAAAAGAGTTGGAGCAAGTGAGCATCCTTGGCGTAGGCCTTTTGTAACTGCGAAGTCTTCTGATAAGTGGCTTCCTGCCTTTACAACACTACTACATCCACAATATAATTTTTTAACCGCCCGTATATAGGTTTTCTTTATGTTCATTGCTTCCAAAGTTTCCCAAAGTTTACCTAAAGGTACAGTATCATACGCTTTCTGCAGATCTATAAATGTAAAATGGACCTCTCTGTCCCTCTCTACCTTCTTATCCATCAATTGTTTAAACGTGAATATCCCATCAATGCACGATCTCCCAGGTCTAAAGCCATTTTGTTCTTCTAAGTCTGTATATTCTCCTTCTATTCTTTTCTTAATGACTTTTGCATATAATCTTGCCATGGTGCAGATTACACTAATACCTCTGTAATTGCTACATTCTCGTCGGTTCCCTTTCTTGTATACCGATGTTATGATTGATTTTTTCCATTCTTCAGGGGGGTTTTCGCCTTTCAAACATTTATTAAATAATTCGACCAGAACTTCAATTAGCACATCTGGAGCATTCTTTAAGAGTTCCACATTTATACCACCACGTCCTGGAGCTTTACCATTTTCCATCTTAGATAAAGTTAATTTTACCTCTGCCACAGATATTTCTTCAATTTCTTCCTCAAATTGTTCACTCCCATCTGTAGCTCCAACTTCCAGGAATTCCTTCCTTTGTTCTTTCATCAAATCTGCGTAGTAATTTTTCCACTGTTCCAGCTGAATAATATTCAATCCTGCTGTGTCTTTGTTCTGTGTTCTTAACCCTTTGACCACTTTCCATGCCTTATTAGCCCTTGTGTTACCAGTACATTTATTAACCTCTTGACATATTTTTTGCCAATACTCGTTTTTTGCCTTATTCACTAGTTTTTGGGTTTGTTTGCGCTGGTTCCTATACTCTTGTTGATCTGTATTTAATTTTGACTGCATCCATTTAGTATAAGCATCTTTTTTCTTCTTTACGGCTTGTTGGATGTCATCAGTCCACCATGGTGTCCCGTGATTATCAATAATTTTCTTCTTCTGTTCTCCCAAAGCTTCATATGCCGCCTCATGAATATAAGATTTTATATCTTCATACATATTCTCAGGAGAGTCCTCTTGAAAGTTCCTAATTTTGTTTGCTAGACGTAACTGGTACAAGAATTTTATTGAGTCATGTCTTAGACTCTCGATATTATATCTAACATTGTCTAATGGCTGAGAATGTATCTTGTCCCCCACTTCTCTTTTATAGTATACCTAAGGGAAATGGGAAATACACCTTCGATACTACTAGGAAATGATCTGTTCCACACTCTGCTCCTCGCATCACCCTTACGTCTCTCAAGACCAATCTTGTATTCTGCTTTATTATCACATAATCAATTATAGATTGTAAATTACGAGTTGATTGTTGCCATGTGAACCTATGGATTCCTTTGTGCTCAAACCATCCATTTGCCACTTTCAGTTCATTCTCCTGGCAAACCTCAATTACTCTTTGACCATTTTCATTTATAACATCTTCCCCAAAGCGTCCAATTATTTGATCATCGTACTTACGGCCTGTTCTGCCATTTAAGTCCCCTATTACAAAGACTTCCTTTCTATTACTCACTACCTCCAATACTCTTGTCAATTCGTCAAAAAATAAATCTTTATCAGCTGACTTAGCATCGTTGTTTGGTGCATAAACTGCTACCACCACGCATGAATGGTTCATGAGTTCCAATTCCACTTGCAGAATTCGGTCATTTACACAATTCCACGATTTAATACATCTCTTATACTTTTTCTTAATAGCTATAGATATCCCTGAGCGGGCCCTCTCCTCTTTCGGAACTCCGCTGTATATATGTACATAGTCTCCTTTTACTTCAGTACCCTGTCCTTTCTTCTTTGTTTCAGGAAGGGCTACAATATCCATATTATATTTCTTTAATTCCATAAATACTTCATTTTCTTTCGTTGATATTCCCTGAATATTCCAAGTACCAATTCTCATTGTCCTTTTGCGCGCCATATTCCGTCTTCGATTTGGACCATCCGTTTCCGAGGCTAATTTGAGAACTTTTGCAAGAGAAAAAAAAAATTACGAAGGACGGAGTGCAGGTCCGTCGCTACAACCCTCAACCTGAAGGACCACGTTATTTTCTGTTGGGTTTTTTTTTTTCCCTAAACTGGTTGTCTGCCACAACCAAGAAGTCCAGTTCACCCCTGTTTCCATTTCCACCCTGGAAACTAGGTTGCCACATTTGCCGAGTCCGCTGTATAGAAGATCTTCTTCAGCACCGTCCCCACCATTATGGTCTTCGTCCGTAACCCAGGACATGGGTAAAGCGTTATACCCCGCAATACTGGGTCCTTGACAGGACTTAGCCACCGACCGAAGTCGGGCCCACCCCCGCGATCCTGGACGCGCCTGCCAAGAATTATCCAAGTGGATTCAGAGAAGAAGTCTCTGATTTCCCTTGGGCCGGGTTAATGCCCATGTATAACAACCATGAGCAAAGGCATATGATCCACTTATCTTAATGTCGTCTATCATTTGATATCTTCTTCTGCCCCGAATCTTCTCCTGTTCACCATTCCTTCCATTGCATCCTTCAGTAGACAGTTTCTCCTCAGTCAGTGACCTAACCAATTCTTTTTTCTCTTTCTGTTCAGTTTCAGCATCATTCTTTCTTCACCCACTCTTTCCAACACAGCTGCGTTTCTTATCTTGTCTGTCCATCATATCCACATTTCAAATGCTTCTATTCGCTTCTCTTCACTTCGTCGTAATGTCCATGTTTCTGTCCCATACGATGCTCAAACTCCACACAAAGTACTCACACCATGTGTTTTTTTATTTACTATGACTAGGACCAGAATTCGTATGCAAATGCATATTTTTACGTCTGTGATGGCGAATATATCACAGTTAATCCTAATACTATGTTTGCATATTTCAGGCATTTTTGTATATAATAGACTATTGTGTATATATTGTAGTATATTTTCAGAATTTTGCTGCATAAACTGCAATCTGTTTTTCTGTTAAAACAAAACAAATATTCTGGATTACCACATTTATATTTTGTGACACCAAATCCAATAACAATTCCTTTGCTTGATATATCGTATTAGATTTCTTTCTGCGTTTCTAGTCAACACTGGTCATAATTTAACAGTAGGTGATACTATTTTCAAGCTCTTAATCCACATACACTTATAAATTTGTTTATTTTCATAATGATTTGTTAGTTTACATGGTCCTAGCTAGTCAATTATTTTCCATTATCCATTTCGTGCTTCGGTATGAAAAATTTAATGATAAACTACAGTCTTAAACGAAAACTTACTTTCAGAAAACCAGAATAATAAATGAACGTTATCTGAGATAATAGTATTACCAGAGTTTCATAAATCTAAGATAACAGCACATATTATTGGCGTTGGTGAATATGGGACTTAAACAGTTTATTCATAATGACGGAAGTTAAGTAAAATGTAGCTATAAGCTTTGGCAAATGAAATCTGGTTTGCGATAGACAATTCGCGGTCTCGTTACTATGGAAACAAAAATATGAAATATTGATGTGAAAGATCTCTTATGAAATCCCATTTAAGTTATAGTAGTGATCCTACAACTGACGAATGCAAATGGCAGTATGCAAGATCAACAGGAACATCAGTAGTTCGTAGGACACTGAAGATGACGCAGAACCGGCGTCGAAACGGGCCGTCTGTCTAAAGTACATAACCTTTTTAAAAAAAAATTAACACTTTTAACGTGTCGTTAAACAATTTTAAGTTTTTTAAACAAAGTATTAACGTGAAACAGAATCAATGAAATGTTTAAATTTCATACATTACAATTAATTTAAAAAATTGCAAATAAACAAGAAATATTGTTTCAAAATGACAAAAAAGGCATTTATTAGTAAGAAACACCTTAAAAAGGCAAAATAGTCAAAATTAAAAATTGGCCCTATCGCTCTGATTTACTCCAAATCACATTTATATCTAAGCGAATAATGATTTACTTCCACCCCGTAAAAAAGACATTTTGCCAAACATTCGGGCTCTATTAATAAGTATCTACGTGATGGCCACATAATAGTAATATGCGTTACAAGAGCGGCATGTTGAAGTTTTCATGTTCGAGGAAAAGTTTGAAAAAGCGAAACGTAGTTGAGCTTTTTTACTTTCCAAGAATTGAAAGAAAACATACCCTCGTGTATAGTACATTATTTTGTGCGAAGATCGTTTATTACATACCTGAAAGAGGAATTTCTAATTAGTTGCAATGAAATCTCCAACTTGGTTTCTGTTCAATGACGGCAAATTTGGAAAACAAATATATCTATCTTCAACATTGTTGCTTTAAAATGTTTTCTGTGTTTACTATACTCCAGCAGGCCGTGATATACGTCTGTCTTTTTTTCCCCCCAGTCTATAAATGCGAACTTAAAACAAACGGTAATGTTATGTAATGATTTATTTTTCATTTTAATATTTTAACAATATTATTTATATAACATATTGCAGTAATAACATCGGCAAGTTCGTTGATTTTTTCACGGCTTCCTTAATGTTACTTGCATCACGAATGCAGTAACTTTAGTGGAGTTGTAGAGTTTACTTAATTTCTGCAAAGATTTAAAAACAATAATTAACAGTGCAATTTAGGTGAAATTGCAGTGGTAAGTTTCCAATTTATAATTATTACTATGTTAAACGTCTCTAAAATAATAATATGTTAAAAGCCTAAAGCAGTAAAATCAATATGTCACTTAAGCGGCAAGAAGAGGGAAATTGTTATGTGTGTTAGGTTGGGAATACTCAATGTGGAATTTTAGACTTTCCGCGGATTGGTTTTGTGCGGAAACCAAGCAAATACGCACGATCTCGTACAAAAGTCATTTGGTTCCACAATATTCAATAGAGGGCAGCGAGGTCCTCAATAAGAATATATTTTTATTGGGTTATTTTACGACGCTGTATCAACATCTGAGGTTATTTAGCGTCTGAATGATATGAAGGTGATAATGCCGGTTAAATGAGTCCGGGGTCCAACACCGAAAGTTACCCAGCATTTGCTCGTATTGGGTTGAGGGAAAAACTCCCGGAAAAAACCTCAACCAGGTAACTTGCCCCAAACGGGATTCGAACCCGGGCCACCTGGTTTCGCGGCCAGACGCGCTGACCATTACTCCACAGGTGTGGACAATAAGAATATATAATTCTATGTTTGTTTGTTTCGAGCCGTAGTCAATATATATTGCACACTAAAGTTAGGATAAGATGCTAAGGATGTACTGAGAGTAATGATTTTTGTGACGTATGCCAATACCACCGTTACCTTGTTACCACTCCTGCAATTTGCAATACGGTATAGCAGTTTGTCTGCTCTCCATATCGAGAACAAAACATCCGGCCGGAGCTGTGTCTCCATAGAGACGTTATTCATTAGCATAATACGGTTTTGAGTCACTTTAACAATAGCCAATATGAATATACTAACATAATAATACACGCTTAAACTGTCTTAAAAAGATAATGACGTCTACAGCGATTAATATGAAATTGAGTTTTCAGCAGCAGATATAATACATTATTTATTTTTAATTGGCTTACTTTACGACGCCTTATCCACTGTGATAATTATCTAGTATTCCAGTGAAATGAAGGTGAAATGTCAGCGAAATGAGTCCAGGGTCCAGCCCCGAAAGCTACCCAGCCAATGACCCAACCAATTTCGTTTTCTCTTTCTGATCAATTTCATCATTTTTCTTTCTTCATCCACTCTTTCCAGCACAGCTTCATTTCTTATTTTGTCTGTCCATAAGAAATGAAGTTGTGTTGGAAAGAGTGGATGAAGAAAGAATGGTGCTGAAATTGATCAGAAAAAGAGAAGATAATATTATTACATATGCACATGTGTTCCACTCCAGGGCAGGTCTTTTACTGCTAACCCGGTATTCTCCAATCTTTCCTACTTTCTGCATTCCTCTTTGTCTCCGTATTTGATCCATATATCTCAATGTCGTCTATCATCTGATATCTTCTTTTGCCCCGCATTCTTCTCTCATTCGCCAATCCTTCCAGTGCATCCTTCAGTAGCCAGTGACCCAACGAATTCCTTTTTCTCTTTCTGATCAGTTTCAGCTTCATTCTTTCTTCATCCACTCTTTCCAACACAGCTTTATTTCTTATTCTCCCTGTCCATTTCACACATTTCGTTCTTCTCCATATCCACATTTCAAATCCTTCTATTCGCTTCTCTTCACTTTGTCGAAATGTCCATGTTTCTGCTCCATACAATGCCACTCCACACAAAGCACTTCACTAATCTCTTCTTAGTTATTTTTTCAGAGGTCTGCAGAAGATGCTCCTTTTTCTATTAAAAGCTCCCTTTGCTATTGCTATCCTCCTTTTGACTTCCTGGCAGCAGCTCATGTTACTGCTTATAGTACACCCCAAGTATTTGAAGCTACTTCAACTGTACGGGAACCAAATCGAGTAATCCCTCGAAAATGCTCGGGAATCGACCAACACATTTGGGAAGTCTATCGCTGTGGAGCGACGGTTAGCGCGTCTGACCGTGTAACGAGCGGGCCCGGGCTAAAATCCATGAATCCATCCCGGGTCCGTCTCACAGTGTGCAATTTTCCCAATGTAGATCGACAAAAATCAAATTTCGACTTGTTTAGTTAGGCATAGGTTGTTGTTGTTGTTTATTGTTAATAAAATAACATTGACAGAAATACAATCTTAGTTCTTCCCTGAAGGAGTAAAAAAACTCGTGCTCAGTAAGATATCTAAACACAAAGATAAACACAAAGATAATTTTTTGATACAAACTGGGTCAAGAAAAAAAAATTACAGGATTAAATTAAATTTAAAAATACAATTTCAATTTTAACAATTTAAGTCATGCAAATACATATACATATTAAATCAATATATATTCTTTAAAAATTAAATTCCTAATGCTGTTTTTGAAATTCCTGATACTAAAATTTTGCAAATCTGGATATTTATGAATTATTTTATTGTATAACCTTGGACCAAAGTAGGTACCATGGCTCAGAGCTGTGCTTGTGAAACACTTTGGTTCCTCTAGTCGTATAAAATCGGATCTTTTAGTTCCGTATTTATGATGATACAATTTGAATTTATTACGGTTTTTATGTATGAAGATTAATAAGGCTATATAATAAATCTGTTTAATTTTCAAAACATTAATTCATGTTCTTTAACATTTGGAGAATGCTGTGAGGAATAGCTTTTACTGTTTTATCAGCGGCAAGCTATTTGTAGAATAACATAAACAATGAGTTATTCCTAACACTTCTCGCTCCTGTTCAGTCGTAGGAAGAGAGGCTTACTATATGGGTGAAAAAGAATCAATTGTTAGTGATTTATTGTGTTGTCAGACACGGAATCTGTTCACATACGTACGTTCTTACTAATTATCAAGGTGCAGTAATAACTCAAGTCACTAAAAATGACCGGAGTTCGATACCTGCTGGGTCTTTAAGTTTTGTGAAAACTAATCCATTTCTTGGCCATTACTATTTTACTGCTATTTTCCTATAAAATTATCAAAAGTAATCTCACTAGACGTTTTGATTTATCTAGAGAAAATCAAAACTCGAGTGGGATTTAATTGACTATTACACGAGTACAAAAAAAAAGTATATAAAGATTAGAAGTAACGAAGTACTCCAATACAATAAAATATTAATTGACTTACGAAAATACAACTGTCTTCAAATGTATTATTGTACCATCTCAACATTATAAATATTACGCTAGATGCATGCTAGATGGCAGTAGTGAGCAATGTCTTCTCACGATGGCAATGTTACTAGTCAAGAAGGCTTTGTTGATTCAGTTTCATTTTTATTAAAATGCAACATTCCACTTCAATTATCCGAATCCTAGTAATCAACGTCACTTGGCAGATGATTTTCAATAAATCTTAATATTAAACAATCTCTGATACGTGACTATCCATAATATCATATAGCAGAAGCTATTACATAACCTAACTAATATACACAAGTGTTAGAAAAGTTTTAATTAACGACGATGACATAAAAAATAAACATGAATAATTTTAAAAGGAATAATTATTGAATGTACAATTTTCAAATTTGAATGTGGTTGGTGGTTCAATTGATGTTATATTGGACGTGTGCGTAATAGGCCTACATGGTGTATTCAACTTATTCAGAATTTCCGAATGAATAATTTTAAAAGGAATAATTATTGAATGTACAATTTTCAAATTTGAATGTGGTTGGTGGTTCAATTGATGTTATATTGGACGTGTGGGTAATAGAAGTGGAACTCGTTGATTTAGGCCTACATGGTGTATTCAACTTATTCAGGATTTCCGAATGGTGCTCTTCATTTATTTGTAAATCGGATTTCAGAAGATGCATAGGTATGATCAGTGATTTTTATTAATTCTTGCTCTTGAATGTCAATGCAAGTCATATTTGAAACTGCTGTGCATCGACTGGAGTGGTTTGTACTTATATATATATATATATATATATATATATATATATTTTTTTTTTTTGACGTCCAGACCAGCGCAGTTTCAAATGTTGGCAAACAAAGAAACAAATGCTAGGGACGCGATAAAATTAAACAAATGCTAGGGACGCGATAAAATTAAACAAATGCTAGGAACGCGATAAAATTGTGCGATAAGCAGCCATGATTGGTTGAAATACGTCCTTTCGTACCGTTTTATTGGTCAAAAGTAGTATGACGTAGTAAGAGTGTAATAGTCATCTTAAATTTATGTTGTTTTGTTCAAATAAGGTGATAAATAGCTCCAAACACGAAGCGTGTATGTTTAATCTGTAACAAAAATAGTTCTGTCCAGAAGCTATTAAAGTTGGTTCAACTCAGGAAGTCTTTTTATAGACAAATTACCAATGTAGTGGAGTAAAACCAGGCTCGAAATATTGAGAAGATTACACCGTTACCAAGCCTCAGGTGAGTTTTTTCAACAGTTGAATTTTGAAATAAGTTGTATGGCCGGAAGACCAGCACGTGCTGTCTCGTTCGATGGAGGCCAATTTCATTGGAATTTGACACCATTGTTTTCTGAGTAAGTTTAGGTTGTGGGAAAGATACCAACATCATCAGTATCTTCATTCTCCTCCAAGGTTTGATTATTTAGGCCAGTTTTTTTTAAGTATTATGAACTAAACAGCATGTACGAGCAGCACGACTCCTCTGGATATTTACTCATAACAAGGCAGAAAAAATGTATGACAAGGAAGAAACGCCACTCATCTAAGTGATAGAGCTATATATATCCATATTCCCGCTGAGAATCGAACTCAGTTTCAGTGAATTTGTAGCCAGAAACGCGACCGCATTTTCCATAACAGAGAGCTGTTTCATCTTTGAGAGCTTATGTTCTTAATGTTTATAAATATTTTTATGCCCGACCGTGCCGAAATGTAGTAATTATAGGGGAGAGTCGGGTAATATCGGACAGTGAGTTTTTTTCATCTACCACACGATGATAGTAAGTGATTGACATGGTTACGTTTCTGTGATGTCGCATAGAGAAACGTAACCATGTCATTCAAGTACTACCATATGTGGTAGATGATACTACCCGATTTCTGATACTACCCGACTCTCCCCTACACCTGGTAACAGCCCTTTAATGTCATTAAAGTACACCTATTCATTAAAGTTCAGGTTTTCGATTAATCTCGGATATGCAATCGAAAGACAACTAGGGAAATGTCACGGAGGCTGGAAATCCAATACTGTCGCAGAAGGTTATGTTCTATTACTATAATAATTAGCGTTAATTGTAAATAATATTCAAATAAATTCAATTTGTCATCTTGTTTTTCAATTCTAAATCAATTTCCAGGTTATATCAAGACTAATGTTCTCTAGGTTATATCAAGGTCAATGATATTCGTGCCTCGGAAAAAATCAATACTTTCGCGTCTGCGCACATCTCACAATTCAGGTCAGTTCGGTTCGTGACTCACATAATCATAGCATGAAAACTTATGAATAATTTCAAGTTATAAATATGGTCGAACATGAAACTTGCCTATAATGGTAAATAAGCTTGAGCTCGTTTCATAAACAAACATACTTGCGTCTTAATTACTACCATTATAGGCTCGTTGCATAATGTACTATTATGTTCTACTGTCGTATCATATAGGTTTTTCTCTAATTGCACTACATTGTGATTAAAATCAACTTCGGACTTGCCAGTCAAAAGCACAACTGCTAAAACAAAAAAATAATAAAGCAGCCTATAGTCCCCGGCGTAGCTCAGGCTGTAGTGCGTTCTCCTGCCAATCCGGAGCTGCGGTTAGACTAGTGATCGATTCCCGCTGATTTTGTTGAGTTCTTTTTCCGGCGTTTTCCCAAATGAAAGGAGAATGTCTAATAACATTGAACAAAAAGAATTTTGCTCTGACTTAAAACAATGTGTCTCTTATGGTTTGGTGTGCGCTGAATCCGAAAATGCATCTCTTTTCTTCGTACCACTAAGGTTTTTAAGAAATACCATGATTTCACTTTTCGACAAGCACTCCCCCAGGAGCTATCTGGCGCGGGTTGGGGCTTGTAAACCAAGACAAAAGCTAGTGCATTTTATGAGTTCATGACTTATTTCCGGTTTCTTACGGTTGTTGGCATGTTCTTTTGTACTTCTAATAAATAAACAGATATTATTAGTCTCTTATATTCAGTAAATTTCATAACAGTTCAAAGTGAGATCTACGCAATGCATATCAAGAGTGTGGTTTTCAGTATTTAAAAGAAAAGTTTACCAGTTTTAGTGAAGGTAAATTAAAAGAGGGCATTTTCATCTGTCCACACATTCACAAAGTTATGGCTGACTCTTTGTTTCAGCAAAAACTTTCCGTTACAGAAAAAAATGGCATGGAGTACTTTCAAAGATGTTTGCTCAAATTTCCTTGAAAATTCTAGGGCATACAACTACATAGAACTTGTTGTGGAAATCATGTTAAGTGCATACGAGAAAATGGGGTGTAATATGTATCTCAAAATACACTTTTTACATTCTCATTTGGATTTCTTTCCTCCTAACCTTGGAGCTGTAAGCGACGAACATGGGTAAAGATTTCATCAAGAAATATCTGAAATGAAAAGGCGATATAAAGGAAGGTCATCTTCCAGCATGCTTGCAGACTATTGTTGGTTCCTTGTAAAAGACAATCCCGTGTCTAGTTGTAAACAGAAGTCATCCAGAAAATTCTTTTAAATATAAGTTCAAATTCCGAGATGTTGTCATTATACGCATGAAATATTTTTATTGTTGTTGTGTTTTAAACTATGTAGCATCATTTTTGTATCCAGTACACATTTTTCAAGTATTGTGAGGCATTTTGAATCTCTAGTGTGTTGTAATTTTGCCAGTAGCAGTAAAAAAATGGCACGTGAAGGGGCAGTTTGGATTTTAAATTCGGATTTGGCGCACACATATTAGTAATATTCATCTATTTTTATTTCGGAGCAATACAAAAAGTAAAAACTTGTTGTTCAGTGATAATTTCATAGCGAAGCCTGAATTTCATCTCCGTGACTCATTTTTGATGTTAATATTCACTTAAGAATTGTATCGTTCTTAAAAATACATCGTTCTCTCCGGATTTGAACTCACGAACTGCGGTTCCAATGGCAAACATAGTAATAGCTTGAAGACCGAGTAACAAGTATGCTTTTTAAGGTACATGTTCACCCCTGCCCTCTACTAATGTGAAACCCTATTAACTCGTCCTGAACGCAAACATTGCATGTCTGATGAGCTTGACACAAATAATTTTAAACACAAAACAAACGTATAATCAACATTCCATCCGCAAGCGGCCATCATTTCGATTCTGTTGACGTATATACCCATAGCTCCAGACAATAAAAAGAGCAAAGCCACAAGAATTGTTGAACCGTGTAATGTACAATGCGATATGCTGGGAGGAACGAAATCTACGGTAAACCAACGTGGAAAATAAATCGCGAATAAATTAGCAGAACGTCAACATGCTTAAAATTCGGTGGCTTACGTCACAAACAGAAAAAGTTTCTTCACACTTTTTTTTTATTCCATGCGATTTATTTTAACCGTTTTACATTTCACACAGAAAAACTTCCTGTTAAACATCTGGCATATACGGATCTTGTCAAGACTTAGCAACTACATAGTTATTTCTTGCAAATACATAGGCTAACTACTACATAAAATCCGTTGCAACATATTTAGCACTTGTACTTAAATACATTTCATATAATTTGCAGAGGTGAAATGTGTCAATCTGGAAACTTAAATTAAGAAAATACTGCGCTACTACATGTTGGTCAAAATCTTTATTTCTTAATCCTATATTTGCGTTTACTGAGTGTTATGCCAATCAAAATAGTGAATAGTACTACATAAAATCCGTTGCAACATTTAAATACATTTTCTATTATTTGCAAAGGTGAAATATTATGGAAATTTAAATTAAGAAAATGCTGCGCTACTACATTTTGATCAATCCCTTTATTTCTTAATCCTATAGTTGTGTTTTACTGAATCAAAATAGTAAATAGTACTACATAAAATTCGTTGGAACATATTTAGCACTTGTACTTAAATACATTGTCTATTATTTGCAGAGGTGAAATGTGTCATCCTGGAAATTTAAATTAAGAAAATGCTGCGCTACTAAATTTTGGTCAAAATCTTTATTTCTTAACCCTTTATTTGTGTTTTACTGAGTGTTATGCCAATCAAAATAGTAAATAGTACTACATAAAATCCGTTGTAACATATTTAGCACTTGTACTTAAATAAATTTCCTATTATTTTCAGAGGTGAAATGTGTCATTCTGGAAACTTAAATTAAGAAAATGCTGCGCTACTACATTTTGGTCAAAATCTTTGCGTTTTACTGAGTGTTATGCCAATCAAAACAGTGAATATGCATTCTCTATGCTACGCGTCCTGTAAGAGTGATTTTCCACTGGAGTAACTATCAACTTCAACAGAATCGAAATTGAGTTGTAGTTGCGTCTTAATTGTTTTTAAGACTGGTGTCTGTTCGTACCAAAGCAACTTTGAGATTAGTGACTGCAAATTCGATATCATTTTGGGCTTTTGAACACTCCAATTTGTGCATAGGCTACAAACAGCAACTGTCAACTACAGTCACCAAAAACACAACACTCCCAGTTGCTATCAACTCAATTGATTGACTGAAATCGCAGTTGAGTTGAGATTGAAAGAGTGGAAACGTATGCATCTTGTTCGCATTGTTGTATAAATAGCAACTGTAGTTGCGTTGAAGTAGGCCTACAGTTGAGTTGAGATTAAAAGAGTGGAAACATGTGCATCTTGTTCGCATTGCTGTATAAGTAGCAACTGTAGTTGCTTTGAAGTGTAGTTGAGTTGCTGTTGAAAGTTGCTCCAGTGAAAACGTCTCTAAAGGTTACCTAGCAACGCAGTAGCGATAACGTAGTACATAATGTTAGAGAGTTTTTACCACACTAGTTTTCGTTTACGGTAAACTGTGAAGTCACACGATCAATGTTATACGCATGCGTGAAATTATCGCTATCAGAAATCGTGATACGGTGACACGATAATCTCATTCGTTTATTGTGAAGCTTTTTCGTGAACAGAATGGCGCGGAAAGGCTACGTTTGAACATTAATGATGCCTTAATATTAATGCAGTGTTCTTTCTCTGACACATCGTCAAGTGAGATGTAGTGTCTGATAATAGATGCACAAATCAGCCAGAACCTCAATCAAAAGAAAATTGCGCATGGACAATGAATTTTCACTCGGAGGTAGAACTGGTTTAAACAAAGACTTATGCATTACGTTTATAAAGTATTCCTCCGTTGGTGAAGGTGGCTTATATGTTTATGCTCGACCATGCCGAAATGTAGTAATTATACACCTGGTAGTAGCCCTTTAATGCACCTCATTAAAGTACATCTATTCATTATAGTTCAGTTGTTCAGCCAATGAGAAATCACCATTGTAGCATTATAAAACCGCAAGTATCGATTATTCTCGGATATGCAATCGAAAGACAACTAGGGAAACGTCACGGAGGCTGGAAATCAAATACTGTCGCAGAAGGTTATGTTCTGTTACTATAATAATTAGCGTTAATTGTAAATAATATTCAAATAAATTCAATTTGTCATCTCGTTTTTCAATTCTAAATCAATATCCAGGTTATATCAAGATTAATGTTCATATTATTCTCTAGATTATATCAAGGTCAATGACATTCGTTCCTCGAAAAAAATCAATACTTTCGCGTCTGCGCACATCTCACAATTTAGAAGGTCAGTTCCGCCCATCACTTCGATAACCATAACATGAATACTTATGAATAATTTCAAGTTAGAAATATGGTCGAGCATAAAAAGTTGTATGAAACTTGCCTATAATGGTTCGTTTCATAAACAAACATTCTCGCGTCTTAATTACTACCATTATATGCTCGCTGCATAATGTACTATTATGATTCCAGTTCAAGAATTGCTCATATGTCTTCGGACTTCAAAAACATGAATAGCAATCCACTGTTGTCTACTGAGTAATTATTTCTAGTATTTACGAGCAAAGAGAGTATGTCGGTTCTGATATTGCACAGCACAGGAATGCTGTTGCACTGCACGAGAGAGATCTGCGAAGAATTTGTTAATTTGCGAATACATGAATTCATGTCAGTCGTGATCTGTATCACATTTTTACTATATCCGTTTCAGATTGTTTTACTCCACATAAATGCATGTAGACATGTTATTTTCCTTCCTGTGCTGGTATAATTACACAGTCGAACGAACAGATATCTTTCCCCTCTTTAGAGTAATGCACGGTACGTATTATTGAACCCTTGCTGACATAGTATGCGGGTTGCAAAATAGTTCAGTCTGTAGCCATGGAGTATTAAACTCCTACAAGAAATAATTTTGCAATTTAGATTATTCCTTCAGAGTAACGTGGTAATGTAGATTTTATCTCGATTGTCTTACACGACGAAAAACATAGACCTAGCATTACTACCATCATCTTCATTATTCAGTTTTTGTCTTAAGTCCTGTTTGTTTTCAGTTAAAGGATGTATCCTCCCATATAGGCAGAAAACAGTCCAAAATGTGATAACTATTTTTGTGTTTGTATTTTCAATGATAACTTATCGTAAGAAAACTGATATGTTTTCAATGCTCGCTTATACTATGGGAATTGATATGTTTATAACTTTAATGACTAGGTATTACACTTTTGTTACGTCATACTACTTTTGACCAAGAAAACGACACGGAACGACATGTTTCAACCAATCATGGTTGCTTATCCTACAATTTATATCACCTCCCTAACATTTGTTTGTTTTTATCACATCCCTAGCATGTTTTTGTTTCTTTGCCAACATTGTACTTTCAATAATTGTACCTTTTAAAATGATTCATGTTTATTTCATCATCTTTAATTTAAAATTTTCTATAATTTATCTTTTTATATATTAAGGTTATGTTATTCCTTCTGCTGTATGAGGTTATGAATAGTCACGTATCAGAGATTGTTTAATATATAATGATAATTGAAGTGAAATGGAACTGTTTTAATAAAAATTAAACTGAATCAACAAAGCCTTCTTGACTAGCAATCGTCCATGGAGTTCAATAAAGATTGTATAGTCGGTACAATTGGTAACAAGAGAACAGATGATCATAACACACTACTGCCATCTACCGGAATATTTGTAATTATGAGATTGCATAATAATACATTTTCAAGAGACTTTAGTATTTTAGTAAGTCAATTAATATTTTATTGTACCTATTAGAATACTTTATTTCTTCTAATTTTATATACTTTCTTCTAATCGTGTAATAGTCAATTAAATCTCACTCGGGTTTTGATTTTCTCTAGATAAATGAAAACCTCTAGTGAGATTACTGTAGATAACTTGTCTTAAGAGAATTCGTACGTATGTTTATAATTCCAATCCTAACTTCTAAGGGAAATATGTTTATAATGTCAATATTAACTTGTCGTAAGAGTATTGGTATGTCTATACTGTAGTTTCAATGGTAATTTGCGTAAGGGAATTCGTTTGACTCAAATATCGAGGAATCCAACCTGGAGTTCCTCATTAACAAAGTATATTCCTAGTAGCAGAGTATATACTAGCAGACATATGTCACTATCAAGATAACTGGCTTCAGTATGTGAGGCGTATATCTAGGACTAGAATCCCTCGTGCAATTCTGCATTACTAATCTAGAGGCAGATCAGCTGGACGTCCAATGAAGTGATGGGTGAAAACTTTTGTGGATCGCAACAGTCCTTCTGGGACTCTAACCTGTAGGCCTATTATGGATGATGATAATGATTTATTTTTATTTTATTGGGTTATTTTACGACGCTATATCAACATCTAGGTTATTTAGCGTCTGAATGAAATGAAGGTGATAATGCCGGTGAAATGAGTCCAGAGTCCAGCACCGAAAGTTACCCAGCATTTGCTCGTATGATGATGATGATGATGATGACGACGACGACAACGATGATGATGATGATCGTAACGAAACTTACAATGATGCAATGATGGCGGCCACTACAAAACATTATCATGGAGTTGGGCAACGCACTTTTAACTTTAGAATATGTATGGTAAGACTTTCCTGTGTTAAACTTCAACGTACCTCCTTTACATGTTTCGACCTATTTATGGGTCATCTTCAGAACTGGTCATTATTGGTCTTGGCGCCTCTTGTTCTGTTTCCTGTGAGGGTGCGTTCGTGTGGTATAGTGCTAACCACACCCACAGATACATCAACACAGACATGGAAATACTATACATCCAACCAAAAACCCAGAAACTAAACACACTAGAACAATATGAAATATACAGACACACGAAAACACACCCCAACGAAGTTCTCAACACACAACTCAACTTTAAAACACACACACTCTTTGACTCTACACTATACCACACGAACGCACCCTCACAGGAAACAGAACAAGAGGCGCCAAGACCAACAACGACCAGTTCTGAGGATGACCCATAAATAGGTCGAACATGTAAAGGAGGTACGTTGAAGTTTAACACAGGGAAATCTTATACATATTCCGAAGTGATACAGTGTTAAAAGTTGTGTAGTCAAGATGAATATGTTTTAACTTTAGTTTTGTCTGACATTCTTTTGGAGGACAAAAATAACTGACCACTGAACCAATGAAAAGGTACATGCGTATTTCCTTACACCTACAAAAAAGAAATTATCCCCACCTAACAAAAAGCTCACGCGGGCTATTTCTTGCTTTGTTAAACTCCTCTATTGACAAAGGAAAGCAGTCCAAATTCGTGTTTCCGGTTGTAAAACCTGACAAGAACACTGGAGACGTTCGCTTGTTATTAACGGTTTCAACTATGTACTTAGCGTTTTTGTGGCCTGCTGTACTAATTTATAGTTCTTAAAAAGAAAGATGCGGGTTCTTATGTCGCTTTTAAATGGAAGAAATACCAGACAGTTTGCAACATCACTCAGCGGTTTTTCTTAATATAGACGTACTTTTTCCCTCAAAACATAACATAAATTCAGTCTGATCTTTCTAAATAAATAGATAATGGGAGCATATTGGATGCTGGTCTGTAAAATAGACGTATTTGTACGCGATTTGAGATTAATGAAGAAGAATTGCATTCCATGTCTCAATTCACATGAGTAAGAATATATCTATTAAGGTATATATTTTGTAGATTTGCTTAAGGCAATTCATTCTGGAAGGATTTTCATGAAAACATATTTTTAGTTGTTTTTAAATTCGTAAATGTTAAATCTGGGAGCCTGTCCTTATGAATAACTACTGAGGAATAGTCGTCACCGCAAGATTCGATCCCTCCTAGCATCGGCCCTACGAGGAAAAAACTACCAAGTAGAGGAGGAGGTCCATGGTTTGTCCACAAATGGATCTACAAGGCGCGTTGACATCATCGCTATCCCGACAAGATCAACAAGCGGATTCATAATTGATCCAACTGTAAGGATGGAAACGTACGAAAATCAACCTGCTGAGGTACATCAGGAAAAATGCGACATATACGACCCCATTATAAGGAAAAATATCATCTAACGTCGATCGAAGTTGTTGGATTACTGATTGGGGCTAGAGGGAGCATGACAAAAAGATTCGCGCATTTTTGCAAGCAGTTTGGTCTAGGACAAACTCTTGTGACAGAAGTATCTATGTCTGCAGTGAAGGGATCTATAAAAATCCTACGAAACCATCTCTACAGTTATATAGATTGAGCTCTTTGCTATGGCAATCTGCTCACTTAAGTTGGGTTTTGCAACTAGTGCTAAATAGACAACTGTGATCACCCAATAGCTAATAGATACTAGGAAATTTTATGTTTCTTCTGGAATTAATGATGTTTTGTTTAGTCTTTTCCAATTACTCCTAATTGTGCTATTTCTTATTATTTTTCTTCTCCATTGTTTTCTTTTTTTTTTTTTTTCATTATAACAACAATTTTATGGTAAGCTTTGTCTTCTAGGCAGCCTTCACTTGGAGGAAGCTGAATAAAATTTATTCGAAATAAAATTAAATAGGGTTGTTTCCGATCTCTGATAACGAATTTCAATGACGTCATGTGCGTCAGGAATCACACCGACAGCTGAATTGCGGCGAGAGGTGACAGACCAATAGTGCACGGTGTATCACAGTAGCAATTTATTTATTTATTTAACTAGCTATCTAGTGAGTAAAAATTACATTTATATAAAAAAATGTTTCTTGCCACTACCGTAAGAGCCAGGCTCGCGTACGGTGTGGTCTTAGTCAATAATATAACATAAAATTTACAAGGACAGTTTACTAAATACAGTAAGTAACTTAATTTAAACCAATAAATACAACACAAGAGCAAGAATAAAGAAGAAAGAGAAAAAAAGACAAAAATATACATTTAATATAAATTGACAATCCGACAGAAGCCAGTGATACTCAATAAAGACATGAATATAGTCGACAGAAATTGGGCAATGCCCAATAAAATCGAGCCTTCTTGGGAGGAGTACATAACAACCCTTTCCGATGCCAAGTACAGTTACGTGAAAATCATAGGAGCCTGAAAAAAGCGTGGTTTCGGTATTTCTAAGACAGGCATCTAGTATACATAATAAGACTGATAAAGCTCGGATGGGATTAATTTCAGAGTGGAAAAAGAAAGCAAATCCACCCCCCTCCCGTCACAAGTCGCCGCACCCCACGAGATGATACAAATTAATTCCATTCGACCTTTACCAATCTTATTAAGTACACAGAAAATGCCTTTCTTGGAAATAACGAAATCTCGTTTATTGCAGGCTGCTTTTATTTTCACTTAACTGTACTTGGCATCGGAAAGGGTCGTTATGTACCCCTCCCAAAACGGCTCGATTTTCTTGGGAATTACTTATGTGAGTCGCTGTGCACTCTGACTATGAGATCACTCACTACTGGTCTGTCACCTCGCGCCACAGTTCAGCTGTCGCGTGACTCCTGACGCACATGATGTCATTCAAATTTGTTATCAGAGATCCGAAACAACCCTGTATTATCATAAATATCTTTCCCTTCCTATTTTCAGTTAAAATAGTTGGTCACATATGACATTTTATTAAGTTAAAATGGGTGCCATAAATATTTCATTTTAAATATCTATTTTAGTGCCGTTTTCTCCAAATGAGTTTAAACTTGGGTCTATTTTATTCCGGTTTAAGTCTGAGTTTAAACTAAAAATCATTTTCCCCACGTTAGTTTGAACTTTGTATCAAATTTAAACGTGGTTCAAACTTGTGTAGGTTTAAAAAGGTATTCTTGTTAAATTTCAATAACACTATATTAATATATCAGCGATTTTGCTAGTAAAAAGGTTAGTTTCGACTGACAATATTATACTTCAATATAAAATAAAATTAGAAAATAGTAATGCCATTAGAAAATGGATGAACTTATTGAAATTTTTATGAAATAGAAGATAATACATATTATGTGCAAGTGAGGACATGGAGACCTAGAATTATTCGTGCGAGAATTGATTATTTCGAAAATTGTGATGAAACAGAGTCTTTAATAGGTTTAGAATTCATTAAAAAAAACAGAAAACATTGTTTTACATCAGATAAAGTATTTAATTAAAACAGCAACTAGGAAGAGAACGCTATTTCACTGGAAGCAATGTTTCTTGTCAATTTAAGATTTTCTTCAGGCAGTTT
The DNA here is from genome assembly GCA_025594305.2 of Periplaneta americana. Lineage (NCBI taxonomy): Eukaryota > Metazoa > Arthropoda > Insecta > Blattodea > Blattidae > Periplaneta > Periplaneta americana. The sequence goes on along the minus strand of JAJSOF020000036.1, from coordinate 16,425,605 downwards.
TCTCATTAATGTTGGTGACCAAAGTGGTATTGATGTGTCTACCACAAACGAAACAGTTCGAAAATTTTCTACAGCTATAGGACATTTGTCACAGCGTTATATCAACATGCCAACACCTTAAGAAACTGCAAGAGTTAAGCACGGATTTTATACGATTTCACGTTTTCTTAACTGTGTACGTAGAATTGACTGCACACATGTGAAAATACAATCACCAGGTGGAGGAGATGCAGATACCTTCAGACATCTATTATGAATATTCCTGGTCCTGGGTTTAGGTCACTGACAGCCTGGACAGAGCAAATGTTGGCACCCTCATCCCTTTCTTTAACTTTACCCCTTCTATTACCAAGCAAAAAAAGTGAAACAATAATTGTGCCAATTCACCAGACAGAAGCCCGTTTTTACATTATTATTTATTAATATTCCTTTTTATTGTGCATGCAGCCTATTTAACAATTATTTAATTTTTAATTGAAGAATTAATTTCGGCTTCACAATACATATTTACAATTGCTATTGTAATAATAATAATAATAATAATAATAATAATAATAATAATAATAATAAGAGATAGGTTTGCAAGTAAACCCCGAAAAAACAAAGTATATGATTATGTCTCATGAACAGAACTTTTTACGAAATGAAACTTTATCCTATGAAGAGGTGGAAAAATTAAAAAACCTTGGAGCAACAGTAATAAATATAAATGATACTCGAGAGGAAATTAACCGCAGAATAAATATGGGAAATGCCTGTTATTATTCGGTTAAGAAGCTTTTATCATCCAGTCTGCTCTCGAAAAATCTGAAAGTTAGAATTTATAAAACAGTTATATTACCTGTTATTCTGTGAAACTTGGACTCTTACTTTGAGAGAGGAACAGAGATTAAGGATTTTCGAGAATGAGGCGCTTAGGAAAATATTTGGGGCTAAGAGGGATGAAGTTACAGGAGAATTGAGAAAGTTACACAATATAGAACTGCACGCATTGTATTCTTCACCTGACATAATTAGGAACATTAAATCCAGACGTTTGAGATGGGCAGAACATGTAACACATATGGGTGAATCTAGAAATGCATATAGAGTGTTAGCTGGAAGATCTGAGGGGAAAAGACTTTTGAGGAGGCCAAGGCGTAGATGGGAGGATAATATTAAAATGTATTTGAGGGAGGTGGATATGATGGTAGAGAATGGATTAATCTTGCTCAGGATAGGGATCAATGGCGGGCTTATGTGAGGGCAGCAATGAATCTCCGGGTTCTCTAAAAGTCAAAAGTAAGTAAGTAATATTCAGGTTAAATCTGATTGGTACCGATTATGTGTATATAGTAATTTCTATGAGAAAAATATCACTTAATACGCATAAGAACAGTCCAGCTATTCATTTCTGGGAATTCAATAACGGAAATTGGACGCGTCGTTCAGTTCAGAGAATTTGAAGCAGAGCAATACTTGATTTGTGTTTACAGTCCACGGGAAGTAGACCTTGGACAACCCTGAGTACAATACCCACGGTCAAGGCGTATGCTTTGGTCATCGGACCATGGTAGCAGACGAACCAGGCAGGCTGGTAGGTACTTTCAACAGTTCAGTCGCCCAGATGCTTTTGTTTGGTTAGGAATGAGATACTCGGGGATTCTGCAAGGCTGCGATAAAAAATAGCAATGGAAAAGGGAAATAAATAACACGGCCATGAAAATGTCTGCAAGGTAGTTGTGGACTTTGAACTAGTCCTCTTCAGAGCAGCTTTTTATGATTACTTTAAGACGTACACGGTGATTAGGAGAAGACTGTCATATGTCCACTTCCCTTTAACAAGAGATGAATAAAAGTGTTAAGGTATCCCGTTTACTAATAAAATTAAAATATAATTGTTATGCAATAGTTTTTTAAATTGTATCCAACAACATGAGGTTGTATCACAGTTTAGTATATACAGTTGCGAAGCTCAATACTTACTAAATATGCAAACATAGACAGTTGAAATATGCATCCATAGATAGTTTCTAGCAACCAGGATCGCTAATATCGCCTCATCACAGACTCTTTCCCTAGCAGACGATAAAATGTATTGTACTTTTGATATCGTGTTCTTTTGAAAAATTAACACCTTCCTTCCACTATTGAAATACGAAATACATAAGATTTATATATTATTTTCATAAAGTATATATTATATTTTATAAACTCACCTTCCTGGATCTTTAGGAAGAAGGATAACTCTGACCTCTTTTTTTTTTAGAATTTATAGTGCAACAAACGTCTCCTTGTCCCATATTATTCAAATTACTGTATTTTAGCCATTTACTGTTATTACAACCGATAACGAACACTTCACAGTTTACACAAATTTTCACAACAATGCGAAATACGGCACAGTCAATGCCTTTTCGGGTTTTCTATTTCAGTGTATGGGGCTCAGTGAATTATTATATTATAACTTTATTGCGTATCATAGCCAAGTTTTATTTAGTGTAATGTGTCCATAAGTTCCCTTCACTTCTTGTTGCATAATATGTTGCAGAAATAATTACAAAACTGTGTTATTTTAATGTGAAGAGAATTTTGCATGTTAACATAATCTTTCGCATCAACATTTTAAGTTTAGAATGGAAGCTATTTTGAGGTTTAATCAAAAAGAATTTATATTGTGATTTAATATAGCACATCTACCTTCCTTAATAAAGACAGAAAATTTATCATACCACTCTTATGAAATTAGTGTACGTACGATTGTTACTTCGTCTCTTAGGTAGTAGATAAATGCAATAATTCAATACTCAATTGTAGTATTAAAATGCAGACAAATTGAATGTGCGGAGTATCATACATGACATTATGCTTAATTATAATGTATAATTGCGAATTTAGGAATATAAGATATAGTAAACATAACCTATAATATTTCCATATGAATGGCAGGGCATTGGAGACCACTAAAATTAGACAGAAAGGGGCAACTGGGACAGTAAACATAACCTGTAATTTCAACATATCTAAATATCCGTGCGGTGCAACTGAAAATTATTGAATCTTGCATAAATGAATGTACAAGAATTTCGCAATATTTAATCGAAATAAAGGCAGGTAGGTCTATTACACATGCGAACAACGTAATTTTCACAACAAAAATAATTTTTCATCTTCACTCGTAAGTGATGTATGTCTAAAGTGTCTCATAATCATTGTTTTAAATTTTATTAATGCAATTACACTACATTTTAGAGAAATATATGTTACATTTTATGCATTCATACTAATTTATATGGTTGAAACGCCGCCTTTCGTGATCAGGTTAAGCGAGTTACATGGTCTGCCTTACGGCCTGTATTAGATCACGATGGCAGTGACACAGTCTATTGTTGGTAGTACTCACAGCGCTCCAAGCGGCTAGCAACTATCGCGAGAAATGCAAAAAATCATCCCAAGCTTCGCAACTGTATGTACTAAACTGTGGTTGTATACTAAGTTCTGTGGGAAAAATTAAAGCCAAAATTATCGGGAGTAATGACACGAAAAAAAATATATTTGTCATACTATACATTACGCTATTAACTTTGTAAGTTCTTTACTGTGTTAATATGAGGAAATTACCTGACTGACAAATTTCGAAGTGATATTCTTCATTGTCCGAAATCTATAGAAGATCCCGCGCTATCTTCTGGTTTTCTGTTGTGGTAGTGTCTGTTTATGATTATTGTATTGTATTGTATTTCGTCGTTGTTCCTGCAATAACTCCTATGTGACATATTTATCGATTTTCAGATTTTTTCTCTATTAAATAACTTAAATAGTGAGACAGCAAATAATAAAATCTCCTATATATCTTTGTTTCGAAAATGTAAGAATTCACAATCTCCGCCGACACAATTATTAAAAAACACAAATGATAAAATTAATCTTCATAAATACATGGCACTGAGTATTGGTATGTCGTCTACGTATCTGTGCCAATAAATGATATTGTCTGCATGTTTGGTATTGTCCTTGTATAGAATGTGTGTCTGTTGTATGTTGTGTATGAAAATTTCGGCTAGAATGCTGGAGATGGGTGATCCCATGGGTAGACCTTCAGTTTGGGTGTAGTAATGGATTTCTGTGAGGTTTTTCCATATAAATATTCGATTTTTGATCTTCAACATATTGATTTTCCATTTCAAACTTTGTTTTTAGACTTTAATGTACTTAACGTAAGACAAATTATTATATTGTATTAATAAAATTCATACATAAAAATCGAAATAATTTTGAATTGTATTCTCATAGTTATGAAACAAAAATGTATGAATTCTTTAAGATTGTTTGAACCAAAATGCAACACTGTTACAGTATTTAATCATAGTAGTAATTTAGGCCCAAGAAAATATAACAAATTTATATTTAAATATCCTAATCTTGTCATTTCTAATAGTTCTAATATTAAATTTAAAAAGTTATGTATGGATTTCATAAAAATTGAAAAACTGTAAATTTAAATTTATATACTATAATTGCATAGTAGACATAAGACAAATTGTATTGTATAATTATTAATTTCAATTCAGGAATCCGCCTCTGAGCACGAGTTCTACTGTATCAGGGGCGAGCTAATTTTTTTCTGTGTATATTATATTTTATGTTACAATTATTAGCAAAATAATAAATAAATAAAATAAATAAATTGTCACAGTACCCGAGACACGTGTATGCTCCATTTCTAACTCGTTACCTAAACACAGAGTATGCTGTGGACGAAACGAAAACATGTACTTCTTTCTCAACTGCAACTAACGTAATTTTCATTGGTGTTGCATCATCCACTTCACAGTTCTACCAACCTGTGCATTATTTATGAAATGACCCTCGTATTTAAGAATCTATAAAAAATTGCTTTGTACTCAAAATTACTTTTGCTGCACCTCCTTGTGTCATATACATTTAAAAGAAGATTTCAGTAGGTTAATTTACGTGGCCATTGAAATGATAAATTCAATTACTAAACAGATGGTCGCTCATTAACCTCCCTCCACATTTCAAGATTCAAAACCGTGCTTGAAAAGTATAAACATTACACAGTGTTGCATATTGTTTCATCAACCACGGCTAAAACGTTACTTGGGTACAGACACTTCATAACCTGCAGTGGGTCCACACGATTAAGACGGGAACATTACAAATAGTAAATTCTTAAGTGACAGATGGCCCACAAGCCGAGTTAATTTGGTAAACATAATTTAGAACCCGAGGGAGATGTTGGATGTTACATTATTAAAGCACACAGCGGTAACCGGATTTTGAAGATGCCACAAAAAGCTAGAAAAACACGCGAACTCTAAATGAGGTGCTAAATGAATGACGTCAGTTTCTTTTCTAAATAAAACTAAACAAAAACTACAAAATCGTTCTACTTTCTCATACATACATTTACAATATCGCTAGATAAATAATACTTCTGGTATGTTTCAGTTGATTGTAGCAATGAAAACGTCTTCTTGCTATGAAATTTACATCTTCCTCTGTATAGCATTGAAAACGTATTCTTGCTATGAAATTTACATCTTCCTCGGTATAACATTGAAAACGTATTCTTCCTATGAAATTTACATCTTCCTCGGTATACCATTGAAAACGTATTCTTGATATGAAATTTACATCTTCCTCGGTATAGCATTGAAAACGTATTCTTGATATGAAATTTACATCTTCCTCGGTATAACATTGAAAACGTCTCCTTGCTATGAAATTTACATCTTCCTCGATATAGCATTGAAAACGTATTCTTGCTATGAAATTTACTTCTTCCTCGATATAGCATTGAAAACGTATTCTTGCTATGAAATTTACATCTTCCTCGGTATAGCATTGAAAACGTATTCTTGATATGAAATTTACATCTTCCTCGGTATAACATTGAAAACGTCTTCTTGCTATGAAATTTACATCTTCCTCGATATAGCATTGAAAACGTATTCTTGCTATGAAATTTACATCTTCCCCGGTATAGCATTGAAAACGTACTCTTGATATGAAATTTACATCTTCCTCGGTATAACATTGAAAACGTCTTCTTGCTATGAAATTTACATCTTCCTCGATATAGCATTGAAAACGTATTCTTGCTATGAAATTTACATCTTCCTCGGTATAGCATTGAAAACGTATTCTTGATATGAAATTTACATCTTCCTCGGTATAACATTGAAAACGTCTCCTTGCTATGAAATTTACATCTTCCTCGATATAGCATTGAAAACGTATTCTTGCTATGAAATTTACATCTTCCTCGGTATAGCATTGAAAACTTCTTCTTTCTATGAAATCTACATCTTCCTCGGTATAGCATTGAAAACGTCTTCTTGCTATGAAATTTACATCCTCCTCGGTATAGCATTGAAAACTTCTTTCTATGAAATTTACATTTTCCTCGATATAACATTAAAAACGTCTTCTTGCTATGAAATTTACATTTTTCCTCGGTATAGCATTGAAAAACGTCTTCTTGCTATGAAATTTACATCTTCCTCGGTATAACATTGAAAACGTATTCTTGATATGAAATTTACATCTTCCTCGGTATAGCATTGAAAACGTATTCTTGATATGAAATTTACATCTTCCTCGGTATAACATTGAAAACGTCTCCTTGCTATGAAATTTACATCTTCCTCGATATAGCATTGAAAACGTATTCTTGCTATGAAATTTACTTCTTCCTCGATATAGCATTGAAAACGTATTCTTGCTATGAAATTTACATCTTCCTCGGTATAGCATTGAAAACGTATTCTTGATATGAAATTTACATCTTCCTCGGTATAACATTGAAAACGTCTTCTTGCTATGAAATTTACATCTTCCTCGATATAGCATTGAAAACGTATTCTTGCTATGAAATTTACATCTTCCTCGGTATAGCATTGAAAACGTATTCTTGATATGAAATTTACATCTTCCTCGGTATAACATTGAAAACGTCTCCTTGCTATGAAATTTACATCTTCCTCGATATAGCATTGAAAACGTATTCTTGCTATGAAATTTACATCTTCCTCGGTATAGCATTGAAAACTTCTTCTTTCTATGAAATCTACATCTTCCTCGGTATAGCATTGAAAACGTCTTCTTGCTATGAAATTTACATCCTCCTCGGTATAGCATTGAAAACTTCTTTCTATGAAATTTACATTTTCCTCGATATAACATTAAAAACGTCTTCTTGCTATGAAATTTACATTTTTCCTCGGTATAGCATTGAAAAACGTCTTCTTGCTATGAAATTTACATCTTCCTCGGTATAACATTGAAAAAGTCTTCTTGCTATGAAATTTACATCTTCCTCGGTATAGCATTGAAAACGTCTTCTTGTTATGAAATTTACAGCTTCCTCGGTATAGCATTGAAAAACGTCGTCTTGCTATGAAATTTACATCTTCCTCGATGTAACATTGAAAAAGTCTTCTTGCTATGAAATTTACATCTTCCTCGGTATAGCATTGAAAAACTTCTTCTTGCTATGAAATTTACATCTTCCTCGGTATAGCATTAAAAACGTCTTCTTGCTATGAAATTTACATCTTCCTCGATATAACATTGAAAAACGTCTTCTTGCTATAAAATTTACATCTTCCTCGGTATAGCATTGAAAAACGTCTTCTTGATATGAAATTTACATCTTCCTCGGTATAGCATTGAAAAACGTCTTTTCGCTATGAAATTTACATCTTCCTCGGTATAGCATTGGAAAACGTCTTCTTGCTATGAAATTTACATCTTCCTCGGTATAGGATTGAAAAACGTCTTCTTGATATGAAATTTACATCTTCCTTGGTATAGTATTGAAGAAACTTCTTCTTGCTATGAAATTTACATCTTCTTCGGTATAGAATTTAAAAGTCTTCTTGCTATGAAATTTACATTTTCCTCGGTATAGCATCGAAAAACGTGTTCTTGCTATGACATTTACATCTTCCTCGGTATAGCATTGAAAACGTCTTCTTGCTATGAAATTTACATCTTCCTCGGTATAGTATTGACACTTATTTATTGTCTATCTCTTTTACCTATATTAAAATATACTGAAGAGCCAATATATGTGCTTCTTATTTTACACCAGACTAACAAGCACTGGAATTCATGTCACATAAAATCAGTACAAAGACAGTCCTACACTAAATATAATAGAAACCATTACATTAACAAGAAAGAAGTATCAATGTCCTAAGCAGGATTTGAGCCAATTATGATTAGGTTTTTCATGATGTGTTGATCACTGCACACACCGTCGTCGGTTTCCAACAATTATAGACTTCATGCAATATTATTTACACGCCCAATATTTCGCTGTAAGTCTTTGATCTAAAATATCAACAAAATTTATTCTCTCTGCTTTGACGGGTGTTTTATTTATGCAGCTAATGACGATATTTTTTTTATTGAAATAAAGGGGGAGGAAACGAATGAAATAGGATGTCACGCCGAACTGCAGTGGATTGGACATGCAATTCTCGCTCCGTGAAAGCCAGTAAATCAGGGGGTCACTAAGAGAGTAGGTGGTAATTATCGCGTATTTTCGATTTCTCAGCCAGCATGATGAGGTTATATGATTATAAAAAGCGGTGAACGCATCCAGTCATTTTGTACGGATACAGTCTGTAACTCCAGAGAAGTCATATCAGAGAAATAATTTCCTTTTTAACTTTACATCTAAAATTAGTATTGTTTAACCTAATAATTCAAAAACAAGGAACCTAAGAAAACAGTAATATCACAATGTAAATTTAATACAACGGCAAAATAAAATAAGTGTTTTTATAGAAAGTGATTAAGTTTATAGAGAATGTTCTGTAAATATTACAGTTTTATGGATATAATATAGAGATTAAAATAAGACTAAAAATACTTTGTAATACATTTTCCCAGTATCCGCCGCTTTGGTGTAGTGGTAAGCGTGTGTGACTACGAATTCCCTGAATCTCATATTCCTGTACGGAAGGTGAGATTCTGTGGTACTCTGGTTTTATATTTATTAATGGACTAGAAATACCACCACAATCATCTACAACTTTTGGATAAACAGACAGAAATACCCACTACTGTTGATATTCAATTCGGAGCGGTACAGATACAGGTAATGTCCTACTACAGGGTTGCTTTCGATTTCTGATAACGAATTTGAATGACGTCATGTGCGTCAGGCATCACACCGACACACTGAATATGCGGCGAGAGGTGACAGAACAGTAGTGAGTGATTTCATAATCAGAGTGCACGGTGTATCACAGTAGCAATGCCCAAGAAAATCGAGCCTTTTTGGGAGGGGTACATAACAACTCTTTCCGATGCCAAGTACAATTACGTGAAAATAATAATAATAATAATAATAATAATAATAATAATAATAATAATAATTTATTTAATCTGGCAGAACTAAGGCCAATAGGCCTTAGACTCTAATTCTAATAGAATACAATTGGTTACATAGTTATTACATTAATATCTACACCATAAAACAACATGAAAGTAAATAATGAAAGTTGGATAAGTAATATTAGTGTGACAATAATAAACATTGGTAAGAAATAGTGATGATGATGATAATAATAATAATAATAATAATAACAATGAAATAATTTAAATATTTATTCTGTGATATATATTATATAAAACCATTAAACATTGAGAAACCTGAAACAGTTATTAGTGTTAACAAGAATTCTTAGAAAAATAATTCGTTAGTCTATTCTTAAATTGGTTTGATGTCTAACAGTCCCTGACATTACTCGGTAGGAAATTCCAAAGCCGAGGAACAGCCACAGTGAAAGAAGATGAATATGAGGATGTTCGGTGGGAGGGAATGGATAATATTGAGGAGTATTGTGATCGTGTGTCTAGGTTATGATGGGTGGATAAATTTTGAAAACGAGACGCAAGATAGACAGGAAGTTGCAAAAAACGAGGTTTTGTTATTTCCAAGAGAGACATCTTGTGTGTACCTAATAAGACTGGCAAAGCTCGGGTGGGATTAATTCCAGAGTAGAAAAATACAAGCAAATCCACCCCCGTAAGCCACCGGCGTGGCTCAGTCGGTTAAGGCGCTTGCCTGCCGATCTGAAGTTGCGTTCGGGCGGGAGTTCGATCCCCGTTTGGGCTGATTACCTGGTTGGGTTTTTCCGAGGTTTTCCCCAACCGTAATGTGAATGCAAGGTAATCTATGGCGAATCCTCGGCCTCATGTCACCAAATATCATCTCGCTATAACCAATCTCATCGACGCTAAATAACCTAGTAGTTGATACAGCATCGTTAAATAATCAACTAAAATAAAAAAAATCCCGCCACAAGTCGCCGCACCCCACGAGATGATACAAATTAATTCCATTCAAGCCTTACCAATCTTATTAAGTACACAGAAGATGCCTTTCTTGGAAATAACGAAACCTCGTATATTGCAGGCTTCTTTTATTTTCACTTTATTGTATTTGGCATCGGAAAGGGTTGTTATGTATTCCTTCCAAAAAAAGGCTCGATTTTCTTGGGAATTTCTGCTGTGAATCGCCGTGCACTCTTGACTATGAGATCACTCACTATTGGTCTGTCACCTCGCACCACAGTTCAGCTGTCGTGTGACTACTGACGCACATGATGTCATTCAAATTCGTTATCAGAGATCGGAAACAACCCTATATTCTAAGTAGAAATTATATTGTGGAAGAGGTTAATAAAATTACAAAGAAAAAACGGAATAACTTAAAGAAAAACCACCACAACCTCATTTCCGACGATAAAGACAACTTTATCATAGCCGGGATTTCAATTCAGGTCCGCGGTATTTAAACAAGCTCTATGCTAACTAATACAATGTATGGTAACAAAGGAGTAAGGAGAAGAGAAGGTTAAGAGGGGTGGGGAGGAAGAAATGACACTCATATTTTCTGCAGCAATGCACAAGCACGAGAACACAAGTTCAGATTTCTAAGCTGTTGATTCAATTATTTTGCTGGTGGCTCATGACTCATGAACAATAGCACGCCTGTTAACATCTGGTTCGAAAAGATCTGATAAGAAATTAATTTTTACACATAAACAGGTGCAGGAAAGGTCAGAGCAAACTTATTGGTCCGCAGCGAAAACATGTTCGAGATCCCGCACACCTGCTAGCATAATTATATACATTAATCCTAAACGCTTCTGAATGCAACCCGATTGAAATTGGGTGATCTGTAATAGTTAATCATACGTCATCTGCGTTCAAAATAGAACAGAGAGGAAGTGTATCGTCCAGATCAGTTTCATTCAACAGAAATTAAATGAAATACCGGAGAAAAAGTAACGTAATATCAGTAACAAATTTAATGTTAAACGTTTAAAGAAAGTTAGAACTGATAGGTTTTGTATGTATATACAAGTACCCGATGTGAGGAGAAATGTTAAATTATGCGCTTTATATTCAGGGAAAACTCATAGATTCTGCTTAGAATCAAATCCAAGTTCTCAATAGTGGATAGCCATTAGGAAGACTTCACACACATACTCGCGCGCACACACACATACACAGATAAATTATATGTAAACATTGCATGCATACATACATACACATACATACATACACACATACATATTATTGTATTTGTATTTCTGGTGCTGTGGAAGTATATAGCGAAATTTATAAACTTGTACTTGCTATTTGGCAACAGGAAATTGTACCAGAACAATGGAAGGAGTCCATAATTGTACCTATATTTAAGAAGGGGTGGTAACTTTCGAGGAATATCACTTGTTGACGTCGTACAAAATTTTGTCCAATATTATTTTGAGAAGATTAACTCTGTACGTAGATGAAATTATTGGGGATCATCAGTGCGGTTTTAGGCGTAATAGATCGACTATTGATCAGACTTTCCAGATTCGACAGATATTGGAGAAAAATTGGGAGTGTAAGGATACAGTACATCAGTTATTAATAGATTTGAAGAAGGCATATGACTCGGTTAAGTGAGAAGTTTTATATAATATTCTTATTGAATTTGGTATTCCCAAGAAACTAGTTCGATTAATTAAAATGAGTCTCAGTGAAAATTACAGTAGACTCCGTATAGGTCAGTTTCTATCTGATGATTTTCCAATTCACTGCGGGTTAAAGCAGGGAGATGCACTATCACCTTTACTTTTTAACTTCGCTTTAGAATATGCCATTAGGAAAGTTCAGGATTACAGGCAGGGTTTGGAATTGAACGGGTTACATCAGCTTCTTGTCTATGCGGGTGACGTGAATATGTTAGGAGAAAATCCATAAACGATTAGGGAAAACACGGAAATTTTACTTGAAGCAAGTAAAGCGATCTGTTTGGAAGTAAATCTCGAAAAGACAAAGTATATGATTATGTCTCGTGACCAGAATATTGTACGAAATGGAAATATAAAAATTGGAGATTTATCCTTCGAAGGGGTGGAAAAATTCAAATATCTTGAGCAACACTAACAAATATAAATGACACTCGGGAGGAAATTAAACGCAGAATAAATATGGGAAATGCGTGTTATTATTCGATTGAGAAGCTTTTATCATCTAGTCTGCTGTCAAAAAATCTGAAAGTTAGAATTTATAAAACAGTTATATTACCGGTTGTTCTGTATGGTTGTGAAACTTGGACTCTCACTCTGAGAGAGTAACATAGGTTAAGGGTGTTTGAGAATAAGGTGCTTAGGAAAATATTTGGGGCTAAGAGGGATGAAGTTACAGGAGAATGGACAAAGTTACACAACGCAGAACTGCACGCATTGTATTCTTCACCTGACATAATTAGGAACATTAAATCCAGACGTTTGAGATGGGCAGGGCATGTAGCACGTATGGGCGAATCCAGAAATGCATATAGAGTATTAGTTGGGAGACCAGAGGGAAAAAGAGCTTTGGGGAGGCCGAGACGTAGATGGGAGGATAATATTAAAATTGATTTGAGGGAAGTGGGATATGTTGATAGAGACTGGATAAGGACAGGATAGGGACCGATGGCGGGCTTATGTGAGGGCGGCAATGAACCTTCGGGTTCCTTAAAAGCCATTTGTAAGGAAGTAAGTAAGGTGCTGTGGAAGAGAAGGCCTGATGGCCTTAACTACACCAGAATAAATAAATAAATAAATAAATATAAATAAATAAATATTGATACATACATACATAGCATACATTGCCTACTTTACATACATCCATCCGTCCACACCTGTGGAGTAACGGTTAGAGTGTCTAGCCGCGAAACCAGGTGGCCCGGGTTCGATTCCCGGTCGGGGCAAGTTACCTGGTTGAGGTTTTTCCGGGGTTTTCCCTCAACCCAATATGAGCAAATGCTGGGTAACTTTCGGTGTTGGACCCCGGACTCATTTCACCGGCAATATCACTTTCATCTCATTCAGACGCTAAATAACCTGAGATGTTGATAAAGCGTCGTAAAATAACCTAGTAAAATAAAAAATATATCCATCCATCCATACCTACATACATTCATTCATAGCATACATTGCTTATTTTACACACATAAATATATATATATATATATATATATATATATACACACACACACACAGAGTGATCCGTTTGGGTATGGATAAAATAAAAACACCGTTAGATATTTACTACTGAACTTTATTTGTTGAAACTTTGTGCATGCAACACTGAAAGATGGGAGATTCCTCAGAGCTCAACATGACCCCCATTGCGCACCCTGCACAACTCATAACGGTGATGCAATTCAGCCCATGTCCGTTGTAACATAAGAGGGGTGATTTGTTGAAAAGCTTGAATAATTTTTACTCTCAGATCATCAGTGTTTCTGGGTTTCTGTTAATAGACAAAACCCTACACGAAGAAGTCAGGAGGGATTAGATCTGTGGAGTTTGGGGACCAAGCCAAGAGATAGCTGCTTCTCGTACTGGGTTTCGCCTGCGACCTCCTGCATGTTTTTTTTTTTTTTTTTAACACAGAACTTTTTTTCTACAAATGTTCTCTACTACAACGTTATGGATTCTTATTTAGGTACATTACACACACCATACTCACGTCGAAATTCCCTTTGAGCTCTTTTAACACTCTCAAATTTAGCATACCAAAGAACACATTGTGCCCGCTGTTGATTTGTAGTAGCCATTTTAATCATCTACGATTTTCATTTGTCCTTTCAGATTATGTATTGTTGATTGTGATATATGGAAACTCCCATCTTTTAATCATAATGTAACCAGCAGGAAATTTTTCCTACTGTCATAATAGCTTTATAATAATAAATTAATATTATCCATATCCAAACGGATCATACTGTGCATTATATACATACATAGCATAAATTGCTTACTTTACAAATATACATATTAATTGATTAATTGATTGATTGATGTAAAGTAATCAATATATATATATGGCGATATATCGTGAATGAGGTTGAAAACCTCTTAGGTTTTGAAATGCCCTAAATTGATTGATTGATTGATTGATGTATGTATGTAAAGTATCTATTGATTACTTTACATAAATCAATCAATCAATCAATTTAGGGTATTTCAAAGCCTAAGAGGTTTTTATCCTCATTCACGATATATCGTCATTCGTCTCTGTCCTCTGCATCTTCTTGTCGTCCTCCCACTGTACAAAGATTATCATATACTTGGTCCTGCCAACGGAGACGAAGTCTACCAAGAGGTCTGTACATCTTGGAGAATAGTCGAAAGCTTTTCGTAGAAGAAAGTCTTCATCACACCGTAGAACGTGTCCAAGCCAACGTAGTCTTCGACTTTTTATTAAGGCTATTATGTCGGGATCTTTATAAATATCCCTTAGTTCCCTGTTGTTCAAAATTCTCCATTTGTTATTTTCTTGAATGGAACCAAAAATCTACCTCAAGATTTTGTTCTCAAAAGCAAAAAGGGATTTTTTTTTTTTTTTTTTTGCTAAATATCCAAGTTTCACAGCAATGTAGGAGAGCTGGTAGGATTATTGTTTTATAGCATCTTAATTTTGATAATCTAGAAAGGAGTTTGGAACTAAGCAATTTATGAAGGGAGTAATAAAACTTATTTGCCGTAACGAGTCTGTGTTCAATTTCTTTCCAAAATAAGCCTGTTTCATTAATTATTATATATGCCCAAGCAATAATCAATTTTTCTATCTATCTATCTATCTATCTATCTATCTATCTATCTATCTATCTATCTGTCTGTCTGTCTGTCTGTCTGTCTGTCTGTCTGTCTGTCTGTCTGTCTGTCTGTCTGTCTGTCTGTCTGTCTGTCTGTCTGTCTGTCTGTCTGTCTGTCTATCTATCTATCTATCTATCTATCTATCTATCTATCTATCTATCTATCTATCTATCTATCTATCTATCTATCTATCCATCCTTTACACACATATATATATATAAATACATACAAACATACATACATCCATTGCTTACTTTACATATATACATATTACAAAATGACAGTGTTTCCTTTAGTTTATAGTGCTTGACTTCGCACCTGGATGCATCGTGGCATCTTTTATCACTGCAGAAATGCAGATTCTATGTTACCTATCTCTGTTATTTGTCAAAGAGAGCCATTTTATAAGAGATTATGATTCCTATGAAGCGGTAGTAATTGCAATTCCCATGGGAAACTGTTAACGAAGGGCCGCTTTATATCTTGCACATCTCGTTGAGCTGAAGCAGGTGTAACACTGACGTCAAGGAATCTTGAGAAAGAGAAAGAACTGAACGTGATGATAATGTGAAAATGCCAGCGGGGATACAATAATGTGTTTGATGAAGGATCATAAATCTGCAGACTTTCTAGAAAGTGCTACGGAAGGAGAAGACGCCTAGGAAATAATGACGTAGTTTAAACTAAACAAATCCAAAGATCTGGTACATTATATAATACAGATTAAGTAGAATCATTCTTTGGCAGCTATTACCTGTTTGCTGGAACCGGAAATGAGATTGTTAATAACTTACTTGAACGATCTAATTTTGTAGAATCTTCACTCGAAGATTAATCCATTCCTGAATATTGTAACTTTACAGACATAGCAAATAGTTTGAATTAATCCATTCCTGATTATTGTAACTTTACAGACATAGCAAATAGTTTGGATTAATCCATTCCTGATTATTGTAACTTTACAGACATAGCAAATAGTTTGGATTAATCCATTCCTGATTATTGTAACTTTACAGACATAGCAAATAGTTTAGATTAATCCATTCCTGATTATTGTAACTTTACAAACATAGCAAATAGTTTGGATTAATCCATTCCTGATTATTGTAACTTTACAGACATAGCAAATAGTTTGGATTAATCCATTCCTGATTATTGTAACTTTACAGGACATAGCAAATAGTTTGGATTAATCCATTCCTGATTATTGTAACTTTGCAGGACATAGCAAATAGTTTGGATTAATCCATTCCCAATTATTGTAACTTTACAGGACATAGCAAATAGTTTCGATTAATCCATTCCCGATTATTGTAACTTTACAGGACATAGCAAATAGTTTGGATTAATCCATTCCTGATTATTGTAACTTTACAGGACGTAGCAAATAGTTTGGATTAATCCATTCCTGATTATTGTAACTTTACAGGACATAGCAAATAGTTTGGATTAATCCATTCCTGATTATTGTAACGTTACAGGACATAGCAAATAGTTTAGATTAATCAATTCCTGAATATTGTAACTTTACAGGACATAGCAAATAGTTTGGATTAATCCATTCCTCATTATTGTAACGTTACAGGACATAGCAAATAGTTTGGATTAATCAATTCCTGAATATTGTAACTTTACAGGACATAGCAAATAGTTTGGATTAATCCATTCCTGATTATTGTAACGTTACAGGACATAGCAAATAGTTTGGATTAATCAATTCCTGAATATTGTAACTTTACAGGACATAGCAAATAGTTTGGATTAATCCAGTCCTGATTATTGTAACTTTACAGGACATAGCAAATAGTTTGGATTAATCCATTCCCGATTATTGTAACTTTACAGGACATAGCAAATAGTTTGGATTAATCCATTCCCGATTATTGTAACTTTACAGGACATAGCAAATAGTTTGGATTAATCCATTCCTGATTATTGTAACTTTGCAGGACATAGCAAATAGTTTGGATTAATCCATTCCTGATTATTGTAACGTTACAGGACATAGAAAATAGTTTGGATTAATCAATTCCTGATTATTGTAACTTTACAGGACATAGCAAATAGTTTGGATTAATACAGTCCTGAATATTGTAACTTTACAGACATATCAAATAGTTTGGATTTCGTGATGTAGCGTTCTGAAACAATACACCGCGTTAAATACTCTACGCGTTTGCGAACACACATTATACGAGATTCAAATTCTCTACTGCAGAATCTACGCGACCTAGAACACATTTCAGTCTCCGTAAATGTTTGTTCTATACAGAGTGGGCCAAATATATAGGAGATTCTTAAACAGTGAAATGATACTTCAGATATTGTATTAAATTAAGTTTTATTATACGAAAATATAAAATATAGTACCGGTATGAAATTTGTATGCGACCTTGAAATAACATCCTTCAAATGCCCTCCACCACCGTGCATACATTCTTGTAATCGCTCTTTGAAGTTTCTCATTACACTTTGCAACATTTTGACTGTGATGTTTGAAATTTCTTTCCGAATTGTTGTCTTCATTTGTCCAATTTTTCGCTGTTTGTTTGCGTATATCTTTACTTTTTAGATACCCTCATAAAAAGAAATCACATACACTTAAATCGGGGGATCGTGCAGGCCAGAGAATGTCTCTATTTCTCGTTATGACTTGATCCCCAAACAAATTTCGCATTTTCTTCATACAGATGGCTACAGTATGTGCACCGTCTTGCTGAAACAAAGTTGATCTGTGACACGAAAATTTCTTCTTCTCAATTGACCACTTAAACATATTTGAATCATTATCACATAACGGGATGCATTACAGTTTTGCGCACGACCTTTGGCAGTTTTTTCTTTGCCTGGAGGTTTCTTCTAAATTGCGAACCCAGGTTTTAATCGCATGTGAAGAGGATACAGGATCATGACGACGGAGTTGAAAGTGGCAACAAAACTCCCTACGAGCAGCTTCTCCGCATTGACCGTCTAGATAATAAGATTTTAAAGCAAATCCTCGTTGCTCACCAGTCCAATGCTCCATGTTTAATAAATTGCAACAATCAGGCTAAACAATGATGATGAATCTAAGCCTACTAAAATAATCCATGTACTACCAACAACAAAATTAAAATATCTCGTTTATTGGCCCACCTTATAGTATATCAATGTAGTAGTAACAATAATACCATATATGACTTGAGGCTTTCCCGGCGTTTGATATAGAATAACTCTTCTCGGGTTCTCATCCAGGTGAGTTGGAGATTAGCTTCCAAGCTTTCGACGGCTAGCTCTGCCATCTTCTTCAGGGACGAAGAAGATGGCAGAGCTAGCCGTCGAAAGCTTGGAAGCTAATCTCCAACTCACCTGGCTGAGAACGAGTTATTCAATAATACCATAGTAATAAACTTCAGCTTCAGCTTCAAGTCTAAGACCTTTCAAGACTTGGTACATTTCCAGAGAACTAGAACTACTACTTGCACGTCTTTCTTGATATTTTTAGATCTGCACTACTTGTATTTTGTTTTCCGGTGTCAGTATAGTATGCTTTAATACGTTAATTTATCCTCACTACAGAATTTATTTTGAACTCCTGGAGACAAATTTCACTTGGTACGGCGCTTTTCGAAAAGCGACATGGGCAAGTAAAAACGCGCTTAGCTGTGATTCAGAGTGTCAGCTTTCGGCAATGAAATCTCATCACTTGTTCAATGCATTATAGTTGTAATTTATTGACTTACCTTGTAATAGGTGCTGGAGCTGTCGACCGACCCCTCTAATGCACATTCAGGGTGCTCCTAAAATGTGAAAGACAAATTTGTTATCCTTTGCTTACTACAACTTAATAATTAAATTACTAATAAGCATAATGAAAAAAAAAAACATTAATCATATTTCAGTCATCTTACAATATGACATCCAACTTGTTTCGTAAGTCCTCTGATGTCCACACCTGTGGAGTAACGGTCAGCGCGTTTGGCCGCGAAACCAGGTGGCCCGGGTTCGAATCCCGGTCGGGACAAGTTACCTGGTTGAGGTTTTTTCCGGGGTTTTCCCTTAACCCAATACGAGCAAATGCTGGGTAACTTTCGGTGCTGGACCCCGGACTCATTTCACCGGCATTACCACCTTCATTTCATTCAGACGCTAAATAACCTAGATGTAGATACAGCGTCGTAAAATAACCCAATAAAATAAAATAAAAAGTCCTCTGATCTTAATTTCAATGGACGCGCAGCCAACTTCCCTTGCAGTAAACAGTATTTTTATGTATTGGTCATGGTAAACACGAATCAATTGTACTATTCTTGTATGACTGACTGTCGGAATAGATGCCTTTACCCAGATTTCCTTACTTTTGATAGCAACTCTTTCTGAAATCTCTCCAACAGCAGGTTCTTTTGACTTGAAGTCAGGTTTTAATTCATTTTTCATCCATAGATAATATTTTATTACGTCATGATATTAGGTAATTGTGATGGGTTCAACCCCTCCGGCATTCCGAATATAGGACAAAAGGTCAGATTTCTTGTCTCAATTAGAGTTATTGTTCTGATTTAAACACCAGAAGAATGAATTTCCATTAATTATATTAATTATATCATACCTAAGAGAGTCCACACCTGTGGAGTAGCGGTCAGCGCGTCTGGCCGCGAAACCAGGTGGCCCGGGTTCGAATCCCGCTCGGGGCAAGTTACCTGGTTGAGGTTTTTTCCGGGGTTTTTCTCAACCCAATACGAGCAAATGCTGGGTAACTTTCGGTGCTGGACCCCGGACTCATTTCACCGGCATTATCACCTTCATTTCATTCAGACGCTAAATAACCTAGATGTTTATACAGCATCGTAAAATAACCCAATAATATAAAATGAATAAAATATACCTAAGAGATTTATGATTATTCCAAATTTTCTTATAAATTGAGGGTTTTGTGACGTTTCAAGATGAAATAACAGTGTCCTTCGACATATATTTTTTAAACATGTTCCTGGTATCCTATTCAGATTAAACCATTCGAGAAAGTTCTCTCGCTAAAAATCTGAACCTCCAAATTTTGTGAAAATTTCAAAATATGGTACTCTTGGGGCACCTCTAAATATTAAGCTAGAGAAAAAAATTGTCATTGTTCTTTATGATATCACCCCACAACGTTTTCCTGGTACGTATTACATTTTGATTCCATAAACTTCATATTTTTACTCCACATTATTGTATAGTTGTGCCTTACATCACTCTTGCGTATATTAAAAAGACAGGCGCGAGACAATACCATGTAGCTTTAGCATGAAGAAACAGCGATGACGAATGGCACGAGCTACCAAGTCATTTGTACGCCTTCGTATACTCTACTGTAGTTAGGTTTCAGGTAGCATTTCTGCGTTTTATAAGATTTGTCATCGCGAAACGTGTCTGTATGGTGGTTCACGCTTGCTGCATACATAACGTAGGAACATTCTGTACACCTCACTCACCCTTGAAACAATGCCGCCAGGTCATGTTCTCGTGTCCGAGACAGAGAACAACTATTTTATCGCTACTAATAACATGTAATTTTCGGAGATTTCAATGCACGGGTAGGAGGAGATCAAGCATATTATGAATTCCTATAGATAGGAACTCTGATGACAAATATAATTATTGATTGGGTAAGGTTCGTGTACGGGATATAGGAGGAAGAAGTCTCTATCTGTGCTTAATATACTATGAAAAAAAACTCGATCGTCCAAACCGACCATTCCATAAATTTTTTTCTTATTTGCTGTTTGAATAAAATCTTGTTTCTTTGTTCACTATACTTGGTTTTTTTTTTTTTTTTTGAAAGATGGGACATGACAGGAGCGTTGCGATCGGAAAAACAACTGAATGTCACATAGCGTGGTAGGCCTGTTGCTATGGTAACAACGTTTGAGTTGCCAAACTTATAGTTCCCACGTGGCAAGTGCTTAATAGCTCTCTTGGCGACATTTATTGCGCACACAATATTATCATTGACACGCTTCGTCTTTGATTCTCTGTCAATTTTTGTATTGTTTTCTTACCTTCGCGTCAATTGTCAATGAATGTTTTAACGTCAGCCATCTTAACGACAATTGCTAGCTTCCATCAGCTGGTAGCGTGGTAGTTCATATTGGCAACATGGCACTGTAGTTCCAAGCTCGGCCGCTTAACTGTCATGTCCCATCTTTCAAAAAAACTAGTTACAAATTTTTGTTCTTTGACTTACTTCTAATTTTCTAATTAGTATCTTAATTTTATTTATTTAAAAAGATAAGACAATGTAAATAGTTTATTTCTAATAGCACGAGGATTTTGTGAAAAGTAAGTTCGTACTCTTTCCAGAATATATTAACTAACTCTAAATAGAGATTACACAGGTAAAAAACGTAAACATGAACTAGTTCTCCTATTAATCTTCAAATTCGTCGATGGATTTATTCCAAAGAATGATTAATTTTATCAATATCATTCCGTGTTCAAACTCATTAACGATCAATACAGTATAATGAATGCAACTAAGCAGAACTTGTGCAATATTGGACAAACTGAAAGTTCACATTCAGCTGAAATGATCAAGACTCCTGAAAAGTGGCGTGATTTTCATGAAGAACTTCAACACCACACATTGAAATTCTCTCAATAATTACACCGGAATAATTGCCACATCACGGTACAGTCTAGATTTAGAGCTTTCAGAACATTCCAGGAAATATTCCACTAGGGGTGAGGAACTCCATCAGGCAATTAATGGTGGTTATAGGATTGGCTACGACGTCTGACCACAGCAATTGAAGAATTAATCAGTTCTTGAGAAAATGCATCATATTTGGGGAACAGACAGGATAAACCTTACATAATGTCCCGCTTGGGGCAAGTTACCTGGTTGAGGTTTTTTCCGGGGTTTTCCCTCAACCCAATATGAGCAAGTGCTGGGAACTACCGGTGTTGAATCCCCGAACTCATTTCACTGGCATTATCACCTTAACTTCATCAGACGCTAAATAACCTGAGATGTTGATACAACGTCGTAAAATAACCTACTTAAAAAAATATTTCTATGACCCATAAGAATGTTTAAAGAAAATGTACGTATAACGATGACATTGGTTTCCAAGGATCTAGTTTTTCGCGTCTGCAGCTAGAAGAGCTTGAAGTAATCGGACTTCTGGTTGGAGCAAGAGGTACCGCTACTCTTCATGAAAGATGTGTTTAAGAGGCTTGGAATACCTACATCTATTATTCTGGTTGTAACCTTAGCTGCATTGAAAGGATCAATTGCTCTCCTGAAGCATCACCTATATTCGAAATGAAACTAAGATCATTAGCATTCTTTACTTTTTTGTAACACCTCTCTAAAACTAGGTATATTTCCACTAATTTCAAAATGTATTTGCAGCTATGTACTTGTAGGAGTTCCATTGTTAAAACAAAATCAATGGTTCAATGAACTTGTAAACATTTATATGGTTAAGTATTCTTTGTCCCTTGTGGCAGCTCACGAATGGTGAGAAGATTTATAAATTATTAATTAATAAGCAAAAGTGGAATAGTCCAACTTTGATACCAAGCTCCTCATATACTTACTGCTATTTCAAATGTATATATTTTAAGTGCAAGTAAATGTCCGATAATAGGGTTACAAAGCAATGGAATAAAGTCCTGGCGCAAGGGTTGTCAGCACAGAGCACCCTGGGGCTAGCGTCGCTTACCCGCGGAAAACGTAGTGCACCATGGTGCACTCGTAGCTGCTAGCGGGTATGCTCTCTATCTCTTCCTTCTGCACGACGGTGCACACGGGACGGCACCGCTTAAGGCTGGTTCACAATAAACCGGGAACGAGAACCAGAATGAAAACGAGAAGCAGAGCACGTGAATATGAAAATTTTTGATTCACAATAAACCGAGAACGTAGACGACTATGCATATCGATATGTATGTCAATAACGATATGTAAAGTCGATATTACGCATTCTGATGTTATTTGTGTATAATTGACCAATGGCGTTCTCTCATGAGTACAAGGCAGCCAACATAAACACAGGTTAACCAACTTCGAAATTTCAACTGAAACATTTCATTAGGTACGCCCATGCATCTTTATTATCACAACCTACCATAACGTAAAATAATTAGAGAAGAGACATTTGTAATAGAACAAAAATGAACATAACAGTAGTTATTGAATTGAAGCATGAATATGTAGTGTGTAATACAACCAATACAGTAATAAAATATGACTCGCTTCTGATCGGTATTCAAAGATGCAGCTATTGAAAGTCACGTATTCTCCTTCATTTTCTCATCTTTATACGAGGCGCGCCGCTTATCGTAAACGTGAGGATTTCAATATTAGAATCTCATCAAATAAAACTTGCTCCATGATGCACAGCACAGAACAAAATAATGCATAGGTTATGTCACGGTCTTCTTGCTACAAAATTACGACGACAAAATAGCTTTTAGATGGCAATAGAATGAGTCTAGTGGGCTGTGATCGGAAACGTGAACGGCAAAGTTGAAACTTGGCCAACTCTCCGTTCCCGATCTCGGGCTCCGGCGAGCTTTTCGTTAATTGTGAATGCTCACATTTAAATGCACACATTTTAACAATTTTACCGCTTTCGTTTTCGTTCCGATTCTCGTTTCCGGTTTATTGTGAACCAGCCTTAACCCTTTGCACATTTCAGCGAGTGCTGACGACTACTGTCCTAGCGCGTACCTCTGGGGATTAGCGTGTCCAGATTAGGAAACCCTATACCATTCCTAACGGAATCTGAAGCAAAAGACACAAGGAAGAAGTGTGAAAGAATTGTTACGAGTTATAGACCAGCGCCCAGCGTAATCTGCGTAGAGTAGAAAAGAGTTTATTTGCTTGGTAAGGAATTATGTAATGTGATGCACAAGACAGGTTCCACTGCAGATTGAAAAGCGTGTGTTCTCATGAATGTAAACCTTTCACATTCCTATGATATGACCTCCCATAATCCGGCGGATGTCGACACCACCGCACGTCTTCTTCACCTTGAAATTCCGTCTGTTTTTATTTAGAATCGCCCAGGTTTCGAGTCCCGTCGTGATGAAGAGGAGAACTTGTTTACTGCGGTTTTCGAGTGACTCATGTGTCTGCTCGACACCCACGCGAACATGTTCCCAAGTTTGTTTGTCTTCCTTCTCTTTCGCTCACGCTTTCTTCTTCCTGTCTTCTCTCTCTGAGGGTCTTTAGTAAAAATATGGATGAACAAAAGGAAATAAATTAAAGGAGTTTTGCTTGACGTCTGATGCAATACTTTCTGCAGCCTGTTCTTGCAGAGATGTACACAGCCTTTCGTAGCATCTTTAATTTGTATAATGACGTCAGTTTATGTACCCTAGAATATTATTATGCATTTGCACTTTACATTATAGTACAATATGCAACGAGCCTATAATGATAGTAATTAAGAAGCGAGTATGGATGTTTATGAAACGAGCGCAAGCGAGTTTCATGATTTTCATACGAGCTTCTTAATTACCATTATAGGCGAGTTTCATACGACTTTTTATGCTCGACCATATTTCTAACTTGAAATTATTCATTTTATTTGCATCTAACTGACCTTGAGCAATACCTCGTAAATTGTGAGATGTGCGCAGACGCGAAAGTATTGATTTTTTCCGAGGAACACATATCCACATTGACCTTGGTAGCCTATAAGAACCTACAGAGTAAACTAAATATTAACTTTGATATAACATTGAAATTAAATTAGACATTGAAAAACTAGATGACAAATTGAATTTATTTGAATATTATTTACAATTAACGCTAATTATTATAGTAACAGAACATAACCTTCTGCGACAGTATTGGATTTCCAGCCTCCGTGACTTTTCGCTAATTCTCTTTCGATTGCATATCCGAGACTAATCGATACTTGCGGTTTTATAACGGTACAAAGCTGACTTGTCGTTGGCTGAACACCTGTACTTTAATGAGTAGGTGTACTTTAATGGCATGCATTAAAGGACTGCTACCAGGTGCATAATTACTACATTTCGGCATGGTCGGACATAAAATTAATTACGTGTCTGTATTATTATTATTATTTTTTTATTATTATTAGTACTACTACTTGCATTACCACCTTTACTTTTTAACTTCGCTCTGGAATATGCCATTAGGAAAGTCCAGGATAACAGGCAGGGTTTGGAATTGAACGGGTTACATCAGCTTCTTGTCTATACGGATGACGTGAATATGTTAGGAGAAAATCAACAAACGATTAGGGAAAACACGGAAATTTTACTTGAGGCAAATAAAGCGATAGGTTTGGAAGTGTACCCCGAAATGACAAAGTATATGATTATGTCTCGTGACCAGAATATTGTGCGAAATGCAAATATAAAATTTGGAGATTTATTCTTCGAAGAGGTGGAAAAATTCAAATATCTTTGAGCAACATCGGAAGGAAATTAAACGCAGAATAAATATGGGAAATGCCTGTTATTATTCGGTTGAGAAGCTTTTGTCATCTAATCTGTTATCAAAAAATCTGAAAGTTAGAATTTATAAAACAATTATACAGTATTACTGGTTGTTCTGTATGGTTGTGAAACTTGGACTCTCACTTTGAGAGAGGAACAGAGATTAAGGGTGTTTGAGAATAAGGTGCTTAGGAAAATATTTGGGGCTAAGAGAGATGAAGTTGGAGGAGAATGGAGAAAGTTACACAACGCAGAACTGCACACATTGTATTCTTCACCCGACATAATTAGGAATATTATTTCCAAACGTTTGAGATGGGCAGGACATGTAGCAGAATCCAGAAATGCGTATAGAGTGTTAGTTAGGAGGCCGGAGAGAAAAAGACTTTTGCGGAGGCCGAGATGTAGATGGGAGGATAATATTAAATGGATTTGAGGGAGGTGGGACTGGGATGAGATGATAGAGAGTGGATTAATCTTGCACAGGATAGAGAACCGATGGCGGGCGTATGTTAAGGCAGCAATGAACCTGCATGTTCCTTAAAAGCCATTTGTGAGTAAGTATTATTATTATTATTATTAATATTATTATTATTATTATTATTATTATTATTATTATTATTATAATGTAACTATAGAGATCGAAATCTTACTAATCGAACCTTCTTCATTGGGGACAGAAAGTGACTCTTATTGGCCGATCTGTAGGAAGAAGTTTTTGGGTCACTTTCGGGTTCTTTAAAAGCCATAAGTAATTAAGTATATCTGGATTCGCCCATACGTGCTACATGTCCTGCTCATCTCGAACGTCTGGATTTAATGTTCCTAATTATGTCAGATGAAGAATACAATGCGTGCAGCTCTGCGTTGTGTAACTTTCTCCATTCTCCTGTAACTTCATCCCTCTTAGCCCCAAATATTTTCCTAAGAACCTTATTCTCAAACACCCTTAACCTCTGTTCCTCTCTCAATGTGAGAGTCCAAGTTTCACAACCATACACAACAACCGGTAATATAACTGTTTTATAAATTCTAACTTTAAGATTTTTTGACAGCAGACTAGATGACAAAAGCTTCTCAGCCGAATAATAACAGATATTTCCCATATTTATTCTGCGTTTAATTTCCTCCCTAGTGTCATTTATATTTGAAGAGTTTACGGGAAAAACGATCAATGTCACAGTTTACTTAAGGTTGATGTCATTATCTAATTCAATGGATCACTGCGAAATTTATGTTGTTCTTATGAAAAATAGTAAAAAAGAGAATTATCACCATGAAAACAGTAATCCTTTCCTTTATTTTCTATAGAAACAGCACTACATCATGCAGTTAGAGAATCAATTAGATAATTATGTAATCCTTAATAGAAATGTGACATTCATCGTTTTTCCCGCAAGCTCTTCATTTGTTACTTTTCCTCCAAGATATTTGAATTTTTCAACCTCTTCGAAGGGTAAATCTCCAATTTTTATGTTTCCAATTCGTACAATATTCTGGTCACGAGACATAATACTATACTTTGTCTTTTTGGGATTTACTTCAAACGTATCGCTTTACTTGCTTCAAATAAAATTCTCGTGTTTTCCCTAATCGTTTGTGGATTTTCTCCTAAAATATAATAATAATAATAATAATAATAACAATAATAATAATAATAATAATAATAATAAAAGGTGGGATTTAATATCCATAGACTGGTTTAATCTTGCTCATAATAGGGACCAATGGCGGGCTTATGTGAGGGCGGCAATAAACCTCCGGGTTACTTAAAACCAGTAACTAAGTAAGTAAATAGGTAAGTAAATAATAATAATGATAATAATAATAATAATAATAATAATAATAATAATAATAAAAGGTGGGATTTAATATCCATAGAGACTGGTTTAATCTTGCTCATAATAGGGACCAATGGCGGGCTTATGTGAGGTCGGCAATGAACCTCCGGGTTCCTTAAAACCAGTAACTAAGTAAGTAAATAATAATAATAATAATAATAATAATAATAATAATAATAATTTATTGCCAGAACAAAGATACATATTGATTTTTTAAATATAAAAACACTCTAGCACACCCAGAAAGAGTAAGTTACATACTCGAAAATCGTTTTCGTAATGTAAGAGATGAACGTCTATTTTAATATACTGTTAATGGGTCTGTAGCATCTCATAGTTTCGCTGGCTGTGAATGTGTGTAATCGGAAATGTCTTTCCTCCACTTCCACTATGCAGCATATGATAGTTAAAACACGCGTGAAGTGATAAGTTAAAAGACACGTTATGGGCCGTTAGTGCTAAGTGGCAATCCTCGTTCGCTGCGTCTAGTCCATATCTCTCATCTGCAAGTGTACTCAAGTGAGTGCTTGGTCAATATTGTTGGTTGTCTGCGTCTGCAACTTCCATTCATTACTTTGTATTTCAATGTCCAACCAATATTTTAATTTAAAGATGGTATTCACTAGTGAAAATGAACTCTGTTTGAACATTCCATTGGATTCGTCCACCGCTGTGGAGTAACTGTTAGAACGTCTGACCGTGAAACGAGCGGGCCCGTGTTCAAACCTGGTTGGGGCAAGTTACCTAGTTGAGGGTTTTTTCTGTAGTTTTCCCTCAATCCATTAAGAGTAAATGCTGGGTAACTTTCGGCGGTAGATCCTGGACTCATCTCCCCGACATTATGACCTTCATTCCACTCAGGCGCTAGATAACCAGAGCAGCTGATAAACCGTCGTAAAACAACCAACCAATGAATTCGAATTATTTTGAATCTGTTGGAGTAGAAACTACACAAATTAGTCAAATTGAGCACTTCTCACACCATTATCAGATTTTATTGCATATAACTCATGATTAATTATTCAAATCATTGTTATGCTCATTACTCTGAACACCTTATTGGACTTACGTTTAGATTTCGTTGTAACATTTTGAATATCTTATGTATGTATGTATGTATTTATTTACACTGCAAGTGGGCAAGCACCCGGTGGCAGTGGTATACACAATATAAACAATACACAATAAAATGATAAACAATACACAATACAATTATATACACAATACAATAAGAATACACAATACAATTTAACACAATAATTACAATTAATAATAAAACATAAAATACCTAATTTCACAATACAACCTACATATGTATAGGCTCTACATAAGTTTCAATACTCTTTCACTTTACTCTCATCTCACTCACAGTAGTGGCACTATGACGCATTTCACTGACACTTTAGGACACATTTCACTGACACTTTAGGACACATTTCACTGACACTATAGAACACATTTCATTGACGCTATAAATTATCACTGATCGGAACTATTCACTGCACTGTAAAACCATAACTTCACTGACTCACCTCGCTTCACTGATACAACAGTTCAAATAAGACAAATAATTACACCCTTATGCATACTTATAAACAGAACTACATTTAAGCTAAACATTTCTAGTCTAAGGCCCTCTTACACGCTATTTTTAAATAATTTACCATTCAAACCAAGGAAGTAACTCGTCAGGCTAAATAAATACATGTCACCTTAAAAAATTAAATGTTAAATATCATCTTAATTTTAATTTGCACTTTATACACAACTTTTTAAGTTATTCTTGAATCTCCTTAAAGAAGGACAGCCCTCAAAGACCGCTGTAGGTAGGTCATTCCAATCATTTATAGTTCTATTTAGAAAAAGAGACTTTACCTACATCCGTTTTCTGTTTCCTACATTTGATTTTAAAGTCATGATCGTTCCTACCATAGTACGTTGGCTTTTCGAACCGAGCCGTTATGTCTACCTATGCTTTCTGACCTAGATGTACTCTATACAATGATGTTATTCTAGTTTTCCTACGTCTGTTTTCCAAAGTTTCCCATTCTAAGTTCTTTTATCGTATCGTTTCCATCTTCTCTTTTACCTTTAACAAATTTAGCTTCCCTATACTTGATTCTTTCTAAGGAATACTGTGTAGGCGAAAACGTTCATGCAGTTTCTGTATTAGCAAATAATAATTTTGCAAAAATGATCAATTATATGATTGAAAACTTTAAAATAAATTTATAACCTTGAACTGATTTATCTGAAAAATCAAAAATGAATTGTAAGATAATTATGTCAGGTGAAGAATACAATGCGTGCAGTTCTGCGTTCTGTAACTTTTCCGTTCTCCTGTGACTTCATCCCTACTAGCCCCAAATATTTTCCTAAACATGTTATTCTCGTACCCCTTATTATAACTGGTTTATAAAGTCTAACTTTCAGTGTATTCGATACCTAGCGTGCTTCATATATAACACAAAGGCAGGTCAATACTTTTAAGCTACAAGGAAGGATGTGATACTTTTCGTGACCTTGTAAGAGTCGACTGCATGAAGCATAATCACCATGCTGATCTGTAGTTTTAATCTCCTTAATTATGATCATTTATCATCTTCCTATGTTCTAGATCCAACAATGAAAATGGCGTGAGATTTTCAACTCACTTTTAATAATTTAATTAGCGGAAACTTTTAAATATTTAGTAGAGATCAAACGATACAACTTTTAAAAAAATTTCTACTTTAGATGTGAAGTGATAATTCTTATGTTAGGGTAATGAATTCTATTGCTTCTCTTGTACAATGTGCAACAGTAATTTCAAATATAATTTGTGTTACGTTCAAAGATTATGAATTGCTTTGTAGATGTAATAATTTACAATTATTCCTTGTTCAATTAATTTACAATTTTAAGCGTAATTTAAAAGCCGTGATTCGTCTATTAAATGCTCTTCATGCACTTAAAAAGGAATTAAACATGCAACGAAATAACAATATACACTAATCTTGCACTTTAAATATTATTGATATTGATATAAAAATATTCTGCGGACTATTTCTCTCATGTACCAGTTCATCAATGGACTGTAGGAATAAGTTGAATTACAACGAATCAGAGTCATCTATCACAACAAGATGATTGATTTCACATTGTCACTTTTGTCTTGCGACACAATAATTATCAATAATCAATTCAACATCAGTTTCCTCAGCATTAAGTATATTCAATGAAATTACTTTTACGTAGTGTCACTTCCATAATTTATTATACATTTAATTGAAATCCCATCTTTTTAATTATTGTCGTTATGTTTATAATAAAAAATATTAGAAGCTGGGGAGCATACTGGACAGTTAGGGATCTAATTTAGCTACTCATGCCTAGACTTCATAACAGCACGATTACTAAAATAATCATGGATACTATAAACTGAATTTTATTTAACTTATTCGACAGCAGAAGATAACTATCGAACAGAGGAGCTTGGGCGAAAAACATGGTAACTGACACGTTGGTCAAAAATGAGATATGTAGCATATAATATGGTATCTTACTTTCTACGTCTAATGCAGTAGTTAGTTTTCCAACATCTCAATAGATGGCAGAAGTATACAGAGCTTACTTTCCTGGTAACTATACAAATTGTTGCATGTATAAATGTTTACCTACCTAATAACTTCAAAACACTAAAACGTTACTTACCATGTTTTACTCCCGAACACCTCAATTAGGTAGTTTTGACTGGGTTAATATTTCTCCTAAAATTTTAAACTGATTGTATCAATTCATTATATTATTTCCAAATTATCAAACAAGTCGATAACTTGAAACAATTTAATTATTCCATAATGTTTTTATGCTATAGAACTTTTTATCAGAGATAGAGGAAAGTGTTAAAAAATGAGCGTCCCTGCTATAAAATATAGTGTGATTTATGGAAGTATCTCATGTCGTATCATAGACAATATATTGTTTAAGTCTAAGTTTTGCAATAATTTTATGAATTAGGCCTACGATTTCAACGAAGATTTTTAATCTTGTTAGATTTTAAAGCCACATTCCTTGTCCTTGTATAATATGAATTGCAAGGTTCGAGATTAAAGTAGACAGCTAATTACAGTTCTGTAAATATGAAATATGTCTCCATAAATACTATTCTTAATCATTTGACAAACCCTCATTTAATAAGGGAGTTGTTTTAATTCCCAACTATTTTTCAACTAATTTTTTAGAGAATGTTTACTATGTAAAGAACTAACAAAATCTAAATTTTGTACTCCCAAATGTTTTTGAATTTTGATTTTTTCTATTCTTTTTAGAAATATTTTCAAATCCAAGTTTTTAGTGGAAGAGCTTAGTTTTTAAGCTTCTTTTTTTTTGGTTACATTCACAAGACATAGAGAAATATTTCTGTGCATTAATTTTATCAAATATCTTATTTATTCACTTTCAATTTTTTTAATTAAAAAAATGTTGTTTTTCTTATAATTCATAAAAAATAATAATAAAATAAACTAGCAGCGTTTCTCACAAAATGAATGCATAGAAACTTGCAGTAAAACTTTAATCAAGATTGATTAATATTCGGCATAAAGAAGTTGATGTTGAATAAAAAAATAAATAAGCTTACGAAAAAATGGATTTGAAAGTAAAATGAATATTTAAGTAAATTAAAATTCTCCTCCTACAGATTCATCTAGCAACTTCAGGAACCCAACTTTAAAAAAAAGTTACTAGATTTGTAATCAGAAATTTGTAAAAAAAAAAAATTCTTTGATGAAAAAATAATTTTGACAGCTCTTTAAATCTCACGCCGGCTGAGAACCTTAATTTAAAAAGAATTAAACATATTTGTAACCAGAATTTAACTAAATCCATTTAGGGTATGAAAATATACATTCTAAAGAAGTGAATTAACCGATAAAAAGTTTTGGACATTTTTTATGATTTTCAGAGGACTCTCTAATTAATATAAGAAATGAAAATACAGAGAATAGGTCATTAAGTGACAATAATTTTTATTTTATTGAAAAGGTTATGAGAAAAAGTTCTTTATCTGAGAAATTATATAATAGTTGCGCTCATTTGTAGTTCGATTTCTTTTTACATTTTAGGAGACAGTCTCCATTGTGTACAAAATGGTAATAATGAAATTTCTCTATTAACTTCAGTTTAAGTTGCGGAAATTATCTGAGTACATAAAAACTGTGTGGCATAGTTGCGCCCCGCGGTCAATTGGGAGGCCTAAGCATGGCATAGTTGCGCCCCGAAGAAATCAGGTAGCAGAAGGGACATGGCATAGTTGCGCCCCGATGGGCATAGTACACACGAAAGTGATTGTCATAAAATAAACAAATTACTCAAAAAGATTACAGTGATAGCTGCATTGAAATCAGGTAGGCCTAGCATATGATCAATTTTGCTATTTAAAATAATACTTTTTTATTGATCACACACAATAAATGAACTGAACTTTTTGTTTCTACATCAATATCTTAACCCTACGGTACAGGGTTTCGAAAATTGAAACTTACAACCATTGTGAATTATTAACTCTTTACCCTTTTCACTAAACTTAACATTCATTTTAAATTAGCCTCACTATACGCCACAGACGGAGTGAAAATCACCAATAAAATGTCAAGACTGCTAAGGCCCCATATTCCAATGGCTCACGCATTTGAATATGTCTGTTAATAAAGTACTGCCAACTTCAGGGTGTTCATTTTAACGGTATCGATAATGAATATTAAATCGAATAAGAAATCAATAAGGTTGGTTGATTACGAGGCTCGAGTTTCCGTAGTGTCTTTTTCTCTAGCTATTTCATCGGGGCGCAACTATGCCATGCCCCTTTTCTCTACCTGATGGGAACGGGGCGCAACTATGCCCACAAAACAGGGACCCTTTTTTATCTGCTGCATCTTATCTGACCGTGGGGCGCAACTATGCCCTGCCCCATAAAAAGCAATGACTATCATATTCGTGCACATCTGTGACGTAGGAGGATATTAAAAGTCTCTTCCTGTGTACAGAAGCTTGTCGTCAAGGTGATTAGCCAATGAAAGAAGAAGTCTTTATTGAAAGACATGTTCAAGAGGTCAAAGTACTTTACATATTAAAACACTTTTACTCGCAAATATAACTTGTTTACTCAAGGCAATTACGTTAACAGCTGACTCTGAGTTAAACCTTGCGAGATGGGTCGTACAAATACGTAGGAGATGTCTACCACGTGTTTGCATTTAGTTGAAGAGACACGTCAATTAAAAATGTGTTAACCGCAAACACATTCCTGGATTTAAAGACCGAAGTAGACCGCAATGTATGTGTTCAATAGCATGTCAAATCTACATCTAAGCCCTCATTTATGTTATGGATAACTTAATCTCATTTCGATGTTAAACTGGCAATTCTAAAGCAGAAGTTTGTTTTGTTGCTGAAAATATGAATACTTAAAAATTGTCGCTACGTAATGGATAAGATTTATCTTACATGAAGCATTAAATAAGTACTTAATGCAATTAATTGTAATGCAAATAAGGTTCCAATATTTAAAAAAAAAAATAGTTCAGTTTTACAGACTTCACCATTCCTCAGCGGTTGACTCTGTTCCCATTCTTTGGTCATTATGATATTACTTTACTTCAAAAAGCAGACGCACATGCACACGAAATGTAACATGTACAGGGTTGTTTCCGATCTCTGATAACGAATTTGAATGACATCATGTGCGTCAGGAGTCACACGACAGCTGAACTGTGGCGCGAGGTGACAGACCAGTAGTGAGTGATCTCATAGTCAGAGTGCACGGCGACTCACAGCAGAAATTCCCAAGAAAATAGAGCCTTTTTGGAGGGGATACATAACAACCCTTTCCGATGCCAAGTACATTTAAGTGAAAATAAAAGAAGCCTTCAATAAACGAGATTTCGTTATTTCCAAGAAAGGCATCTTCTGTGTACTTAATAAGATTGGTAAAGCTCGAATGGAATTAATTTGTATCATCTCGTGGGGTGCGGCGACTTGTGACGGGGGTGGATTTGCTTGCTTTTTCCACTCTGGAGTTAATCCCATCCGAGCTTTGCCAGTTTTATTAGGTACACACAAGATGCCACGCATTCTTATCAGGACATTCGTCAGCAATGGCGGCTGAAGCCACTTTGTCTGAATAGTGACAGAACGAAAAATAACGATAATGTATTTTTAGTAGGTTATTTTACAACGCTTTATCAACATCTAAGGTTATTTAGCGTCTGAATGTGATAATGCCGGTGAAATGAGTCCGGGGTCAAGCACCGAAAGATACCCAGCATTTGCTGATATTGGGTTGAGGGAAAACTCCGGAAAAAACCTCAACCAGATAACTTGCCCCGACCGGGAATCGAACTCGGGCCACCTGGTTCGCGGCCAGACGCACTGACCGTTACTCCACAGGTGTGGACACGATAATGTATCGTTTTATATCGTGAGTATTTTATATAAATAATAATAATTATTATTATTATTTATTTATTTATTTATTTTATTTAGAATATTAACGTGCAAAAACAACAGCACAAGGCCAATTACAGTTTTGCACGATACAAAACAGAACAAAACAACAAATGATGATGAGAATGAATGATAGAAAATGGCAATGAGATGAAATACAAACAATATAATGGTCTACATAAATCATTGATCAAATAATAATTATAAAAACAGTACAATTAAATAATTGAACTAATGGAATGGTCTACATTAATCAATTGACCAAATGCAAGAAATAAAATGGACAATTAATTATAAAATTAGATCACTGAGTTAAAAACTCAAAGATATACTACACATTAAATGGATCCAAGTTGAATCCATGCGAATTAGCATATTTAATACATCTGCAGACCGGAGAGAGAGATTTAGGATTCTTATTATAAAACAATTTATGAAATCTTAAACCATTAGCAGGAATACGAAGACTGATATTGCTTATGAGAGATTCACAATCAATATCACCCTTAATGACTTTGCAAAAAAATAAATAATCAAGATCCTGACGTCTGGTGAACAAACTACCGCAATTGAAATAATTGCATTTAATCTTATAGTTATAATCGGAATTTGGTAAAATCTATAAGAACACAAGAAAATAAATTTCCTTTGAATATTCTCCAATTTAGCCGAGTCAGTGGAAGTAATGGAGTTCCATACAACAGATGCATATTCAAGCTTGGATCTAACCAACGTATAGTATAAAATTAATAAACACATAGGAGTGGAAAAAGAATAAGTTATAGACCTAATTAGACCAAGCATTCTTAACGAATGGGTATAAATATATTGCACATGATCATGGAAATATAATTTTGAATCAAGTAGGACTCTAATACAATCTGTCCTAGTAATTACGACATTAATGAGAGAATAGTTAAATTTTAGGGAGATAGTTTTCCGTGAAAAGGAAATAACAGAAGTTTTGGATTGATTAATTTTCATTCCATTTTCAACAGACCATTGTGAAATTGAATTAATGTCATTTTGAGAAATTTGACAATCAACCAAACTATTAATTTTGCGAAAGATTTTGAGATCATCCGCAAATAAAAGGCAGCTAGAACTTATTCTTTTACTTATATCATAATAATAATAATAATAATAATAATAATAATAATAATAATATACCTAGTAATTTATTAAAGTAATAAATTCAGGAACTTTGAATTTTTCTAAACTGTTCTATACTTGAATTCTATTTTCTTGCAATTTTCAGCAAAGAGTCCAATGACTTTCTGCCTAAAATTAGGGATCATGCTACCACAAGTGAACTAAATCCATCATACCTTTGTTAGACCAATGGTAGATGCACTCAAAAAGAACGCAAGGAAAACAAGAAAGGATTTTTAATATCACATCAACAAATCTATTTGTATTTTCCATAAACATTTTAGCACCTTTTACTTACATATTTATGTTCAAATATAGAGTTAATCTTACCATATATATTTACTTTCTGTTCATCTTCATATGATGAAGAAAATGTATTTTATAATAAAGTATGTATTTTATTCATAATTTATTGTTTCACATCAAAAAATCTATTTGTTTTTTCTATAAACATTTTAGTACTTTTTACTTACATATTTATGTTCAAATCTAGAGTTAATCTTACCATATATATTTACTTTCTGTTCATCTTCATATGATGAAGAAAATGTATTTTATAATAAAGTATGTGTTTTATTCATAATTTATTGTTTCACATCAAAAAATCTATTTGTTTTTTACATAAACATTTTAGTACTTTTTACTTACATATTTATGTTCAAATCTAGAGTTAATCTTACCAAATATAATTACTTTCTGTTCATCTTCATATGATGAAGAAAATGTATTTTATAATAAAGTATGTGTTTTATTCATAATCTATTGTTTCACATCAAAAAATCTATTTGTTTTTTCCATAAACATTTTAGTACTTTTTACTTACATATTTATGTTCAAATCTAGAGTTAATCTTACCATATATATTTACTTTCTGTTCATCTTCATATGATGAAGAAAATGTATTTTATAATAAAGTATTTATTTTATTCATAATTTATTGTTTTACATCAAAAAATCTATTTGTTTTTTCCATAAACATTTTAGTACTTTTTACTTACATATTTATGTTCAAATCTAGAGTTAATCTTACCATATATATTTACTTTCTGTTCATCTTCATATGATGAAGAAAATGTATATTATAATAAAATATTTATTTTATTCATAATTTATTGTTTCACATCAAAAAATCTATTTGTTTTTTCCATAAACATTTTAGTACTTTTTACTTACATATTTATGTTCAAATCTAGAGTTAATCTTACCATATATATTTACTTTCTGTTCATCTTCATATGATGAAGAAAATGTATATTATAATAAAATATTTATTTTATTCATAATTTATTGTTTCACATCAAAAAATCTATTTGTTTTTTCCATAAACATTTTAGTACTTTTTACTTACATATTTATGTTCAAATCTAGAGTTAATCTTACCATATATATATACAACTCTTCGAAACCGGCATCAAGCACTTCTTTCTATCCCTCATCATAGAACGTCTTTATACTCATCTTCCTATACTGCAGAAATACCTCGCATCTGGAATTCGTTACCTAATGACGTCAGGAACTGCCGGACTTTATCACAATTCAAAATTAAATTGGAAAATTTTGTCTTATTTAATGATTTTTAGCTATTACTAGAAGAGTTGATTTGTGTTTTTTCCCCCCTCTAGATTAAAATTGAAAGTTTCTTGTTTATGTTAGTTAAATAGGATACAATTAATTATGATACTTAATCACTCATTTAAAGTTTGTGTCCGCAACCTGCGTATATTTTGTGTGACTTTACTTTGTCTATAGTGTTTTTTTTCTTTTTATTTCTATTATTGTATTTGTATTTCTGGTATTGTGGAAGAGAAGACCTGATGGCCTTAACTACACCAGAATAAATAAATAAATAAACTAATAAACAAATAAATTAACAAACAAATAAACAAATAAATAAAAATAAATAAATACATAAATAAATAAATAAACAAAGAAACAAACAAATAAACAAATAAATAAACAAATAAATAAACAAATAAATAAATAAACAAATAAATGAATAAGCAAATAAATAAATAAACAATTAAATGAATAAGCAAATAAATAAATAAACAAATTAACAAATAAACAAGTAAACAAATAAATAAATAAACAAACAAATAAATAAATAAATAAATAGACAACTAAATAAATAAACAAATAAACAAACAAATAAATAAAAAATAAACCAATAAATAAATAAACAAATACATGAATAAACAAATAAATACATTATCAAATTAACAAATAAACAAATAAATAAATAAACAAATAAACAAATAGACAAATGAATAAATAAATGAACAAATAAACAAATAGACAACTAAATAAATAAAACAATAAACAAATAAATAAACAAATAAATAAATAAACAAATAAATGAATAAGCAAATAAATAAATAAACAAATAAATGAATAAGCAAATAAATAAATAAATAAACAAATTAACAAATAAACAAGTAAACAAATAAATAAATAAACAAACAAATAAATAAATAAATAAACAGACAACTAAATAAATAAACAAATAAACAAACAAATAAATAAAAAATAAACCAATAAATAAATAAACAAATACATGAATAAACAAATAAATAAATTAACAAATTAACAAATAAACAAATAAATAAATAAATAAATAAATAAACAAATAAACAAATAGACAAATAAATAAATGAACAAATAAACAAATAGACAACTAAATAAATAAACAAATAAACAAACAAGTAAATAATCAAATAAACCAATAAATAAATAAACAAATAAATGAATAAATAAATCAATAAATTAACAAGTAAACAAATAAATAAACAAATAGACAAATAAATAAACAAATAAACAAACAAATAAATAAATAAACCAATAAATAGATAAATAAAGAAATAAATAAATAAACAAATAAATAAATAAACAAATAAATATGCTGCAGCCTCATAAGAATGCGTATAACCAGAGTCTAATATCATTTCGCTTGCACCAAATTCATCGAAAATATGTTGTAGCCTGTTTCTGGTTTCTTATCAGTAACACTGTAAATTTATTTTGATGACATTGCATAAAGTGATGCTTATGGCTGCATACTCATGAGCTGGACAGCCCTGTTTTAATACATATTCAAAAATGTGCACTGCTTAGTATGTGCTATGCAAGGCAGCCCAGCCTCCTGCATATCTGCGAGGTGGGAGGAGATGAAAAACAATGAACTCGCAGATTGCCGGGCTTTGCCCCCTCTCCGTTGACTCGGGGCAGGATCCGGCGCGTAATAGTGGACATTACAGCAAGCGGAGGCGTGGGATCTAGATTCAATATTCCGCTAAGATTTCTCAATTGTTCGGCTGCAGATTTATTGAAAAGATAAACCAGGATTCAGAGGCCCGGAACAGTTTCCGCCGGCACAATGCGGTCTTTTGCACCGTTTCTCGATAATTCGGTCTTCATTTGAGCCTCGCTTGCTAACAAGGAGAAGATAATAACACCAATTTGCTTCTTATGTATTTATACAGACTGATAAGTGCATAATAACCTTAATTTCGGAAATAATCCCATAAAGACTATAAGTTTCGCAAGAAATGTTGCACACTTAACGGTTTATCTGAAAACAAGTTATTTTATATATTTTTATTTTATTTTATTTATTTATTTAACCTCGTAGAGTAAGGCCATTAGGCCTTCTCTTCCCCTCTACCAGGGGATTACAACTACAATATTAAGAATACAATTACAATTATAATTACAGTACAATTAATATTGAATTTACCAATACAATAAAAATCAAAGTACTAAAACATTAACAGACTAATAAAAGCTAGACAGTTCATTGTAAAAATTAAGAAGAGAGAAAAAAAAATTTTTTTATAACTAAGTAAAAATTAAACCTACTCTACGCAGTAACAAAATGCTTAATAAGTTTGCTTTTGAACGCTACTAAATTCCAACAGTCTCTCATGTCACTGGGTAGGGTATTCCACAAGCGCGAGAGCGAGATTGTGTATGATGATGAATACGATGATGTCTCATGTGTTGGTATGGCTAGTATGAGGCTATTTTGCGTGCGTGTGAAGAGATTATGATATGATGACAGGTAACTGAAACGGGAGGCAAGGTAAGTAGGTGTAAAGGTGTGAAGGACTTGGAAAAGGAGAACAAGAGAATGAAAATTTCTACTATCGTTAAACCGTAGCCAGTTTAGAGTTTGGAAGGATGGGGTAATGTGGTCAGCGCGACGGACATCGCAGACGAAGCGAACACAAGAATTATGAACACGTTGTAATCTTTGCGACTGGTTGACGTTGAGGTCGGTCAGTAGAAAATCACAATAATCGAAGTGGGGCATTACTAGTGTTTCCACTAGTATTTTCTTGAGTGATAGCGGAAGGAATTTTCGAATGCTGTTTAAGGAATGTAGTATGGAAAGCACTTTTTTGATAATATGGGTTACTTGGTAATTCCAATTTAAATGCGTGTCGAAGTAAATTCCAAGGTTTTTAACACAGGAAGCAAAAGGGATTATCGTTTAACTTGATTGGAAGAACAGGAGTAATATTGCATAACAGACGTTGGTGTCCCACTAGGATTGATTGTGATTTTCTTGCATTGAGAGTCAAACCAAACTTTCCATGGACAGCATTTGAACATTTTTTTTACCACATTAAATCTGCAGTGCCTGGAAAAAGTGACATAAGTCAGTTTCCACAAATCTTTTTGATAATTTATTGACAAATCACGGAACATCTGCTCGCTTGGAAAAAGAGACATAAGTATTTCTCCCATTACAATAATTCATACAGAAAAAAATCAAATCGACATAAACCAGTGTAAGTTGTCAATAAATTATCAAAAAAGGTTTGTGGAAACTGACTTATGTCACTTCTCCTAGGCACTGCAGAAATATGGGTACTGCTATTTATCGAATACAGAACAGGCTATATTTTCTAAATAGTTTTTGGTTACTTTAAAGCAATTCATGCAAATATCTTCCAACTAAAACTTTTATACATCTTGATTACACAACTTTTAACACTTATATCACTTCGGAATATGTAGTTGATTGCTTTCGCGTGTTAAATATTAGGTACAGTACCTTGTTGACCAGTTTCAGCCTGTTGTGGATTATCTTCAGAACTGGTTGGTCGTGGTCTTCGCGCCTTCTGTTTGCGTTTCCTGTGGGGGTGTGTTTGTGTAGTGCAAAGTGGAATCAAAAAGTGTGTGTGTTCTGAAATTGAGTTGTGTGTTGAGATTTTCATGT
The DNA here is from genome assembly GCA_025594305.2 of Periplaneta americana. Lineage (NCBI taxonomy): Eukaryota > Metazoa > Arthropoda > Insecta > Blattodea > Blattidae > Periplaneta > Periplaneta americana. Next base: position 16,384,299 of record JAJSOF020000036.1, on the reverse strand, counting down.
GCACATTTTATTGAGAAGACTAGAGGCATTTCGGTAAGAAATACCTAAACTGTATGAAATGTCTCAAGGCAAATTACGAATATTCAAAACACGTGTGGAAAAAATTGGAAAACAATTAATCGAGGAAGTGTCTTTTTTTACATATTCAGGAAACATATTTTCGAAATATATTCGTGATGCGTAGGGCTATATTGAAATTTAGAGATAGGGTAAACTAGGTTCTGTTGGACAGTCGGGCATGTTGGACACTTTGTACTTTAACGTGTTACCTCGCCACTTGTGGGCACCACATTCTGCTAGAAGTCAATGACCGAAGTAGCCCCACTCGTGGCTAATTCCGTCATTGACTTCTAGCTGAATGTGGTGCCCACAAGTGGCGAGGTAACACGTTAAAGTACAAAGTGTCCAACATGCCCGACTGTCCAACAGACCCTAGTTTACCCTACATAAAAATAGACGGATTTATAAAGATCAAGTCCAGCACAGTAGATGCATGGCCTAAAGAGTCATGTTCTGGACTAAAGGAACGAAATGAACGTTAGTTCGAGACCTCATGGGGGGGATTATCTCGCGAAATTTCGATCAGTGTATGACACCGGTGTCCACCCAGCATCGTGATGAATTTTGGGAGCTGCAATGAACGGCGAAAACCGATTATGTAAGCCACTTGTAACAGCTAGGGGGAGGAATGTCTCACGAAATTTCTTTCAGTGTATGGAACCGGTGCTCACCCAGAATCGTGATGAATTTTTGTAATTACAAAGAACGTTAGCTGTCACTTCTTCTGCGATAAAAATGCTTTGTGGTATGTTTTGTCCTTAAAATTTGGGTCTTGGGTCATTCTGAATCTGAGACATAAGTTACTGATAAGCATGATAATTTTTTCGACCACAGTTCACGACATTTTAAACTGATTAACAGTAAAAATTAATTAGCACATTGAAATAATCTAGTTCTGTGAATTTATGAATAACATTGTTTCTTTCTCTTTTCAGGTAAGTTTCCGTCATTTTCTCCTTGATCTGTATACATCACCGCAATGAGTTCTGCGAGTCTTTCGCCTGTCGATAACTCCATGGCTATTTATAGACATGGAACAATATTTGGTAAGTTTTCTTTTTTCACTTGGTACTTACATTGCTATTGATAGATGCTGCCAAATATTTTATTTACAATGTTTTGTTATGTGTTCTGTTTTCAAGATAAGTAACTGAGCAATTGAATGAAAATAAGATTACTTAAAAGTGTTTCCGTCACGATGTCTTTAACTTTTAATGTTTGTGGGTGTCAAAAGTAGCATTATTAGATCTGAATTCCGTATTCGATAATGCCTTGAATAAAAACTTTAGGATATTTTTTCGTTAAACTCTTATTATAGCATGATTAAACCTTTCTCTTTCATAAATACTTTAATTACGGAATACCACACTGATTAATAGTATATTATGCAACGAGCCTATAATGAAGGTAATTAAGAAGTGAGTATGGATATTTATGAAACGAGCGGAAGCGAGTTTCATAATTTTCATACGAGCTTCTTAATTACCATTATAGGCGAGTTTCATACGACTTTTTATGCTCGACCATATTTCTAACTTGATATTATTAATTTTAATTGTATCTGACCTTCAGCAATGTTCCGTATGTTGTGAGATGTGCGCAGACGCGAAAGTATTGATTTTTTCCGAGGAACAGATATCCACATTGACCTTGCTAGGCCATAAGAACCTACAGAGATAACATTGAAATTAAATTAGACATTGAAAAACGAGATGACAAATTGAATTTATTTGAATATTATTTACAATTAACGCTAATTATTATAGTAAGAGAACATAACCTTCTGCGACAGTATTGGATTTCCAGCCTCCGTGACTTTTCGCTAATTCTCTTTCGATTGCATATCCGAGAATAATCAATACTTGCGGCTTTATAACGGTAGAAAGCTGACCTGTCATTGGCTGAACAGTTGTAACCTGAGCCGTCATTGGCTGAAAAACCTGACCTTTACTACGTTTCGGTATGGCCGAGCATAAAATAATTTAGGAAATTAACTTCAAGCGCACGTTCAGTCATTTTATTCGCTTTATTACTACAAGGTATAATAATTATCATACTGGTTTTCATGTTTTAATTCTCAGACAGAATGCATCAAATTTGTTTCCGCACTTTGACCTTGCATTATAGGAGAAACTCGGCTAATTCCGCAGTACGGGCAATTCCGCAATAGTGCATATATAATTTTACTGCGACTTTACAACAGCGCGAACGTAAGTTTTGAGAGGCTGTCAACAGGAGGCATGTCCTCTGCAGTGCTATAGAAAAAAAAATCAAGGATATTGGTCGACACCTCTGTCGGCAATACAGTGAAACGTCTAAAGTTGGCTGTTTTTCGTGTTTTGCTACACAGCTATGAAGAAAGTGAGCATTGTTACATATAAATTGTTCCTTTTATGTTACTTTCATAATGTATTTCATAATTATTTACTACTGCGGAATTAGCCAAGTCCTATTGATGATTTAGCCGCACTGTTACAAAATTACACGAGTTGTTCTTTTTCGACTCTAATGTATGTACAACTAAATATATTTGCATTTTAATAGGTCTCTTTATCTCATTTGATAATGAAAGGTTTCGTCCATGTCTACATACCTTGATAATATTTTTCAATAAAAATTTTGATAAAAATATGATAAATTTACTTCTTAATATTGCGGAATTAGCCGAGTCTCCCCTACTAGGTGAGTTATCTGCCCCTTGTTTATATGAAGTTATGCATCTGGCAAATTATCATTCTGTTCCGTAAACACAGTACTGGTAATCATACCTCAAATTTAAAAAGGAATTAGTGCGTATATCATACTAGATCAGGTGATAAAGAAGTAAAGTTAATACTGTCTTGCGGGTTTAGGTCTTACACTGTGTATGTTACTTAAAGTTCTTGTTTTATTGTTGGAATTCCAAAATATTCTACATATTGCCTTCTCATCGTTTCTACGTCAGCGGTATCGTAAATGTATTGTACTACAAAACGAGGCCAGCATGTACATAGTGCATACATTTTATTTTTCCACACTCGCGGATGTATAGCGGACGCAGCAGTATACGTACAGCGCAGCTGCGAGCATGCGAGTGTGGAAAGATAAAATGTATGCATTATATTATCAAATGATTGTGCTTTCAACATTAACACCTTGTATGTATTTATTTACACTGCAAGTGGGCAAGCACCCGGTGGCAGTGGTATATATAATATAAAAAATACACAATAAAATGATAAACAATACACAATAAAATTTACAATACACAATACAATAAGAATACACAATACAATTTAACACAATAATTACAATTAATAATAAAACATAAAACACTGCAAGTGGGCAAGCACCCGGTGGCAGTGGTATACACAATATAAACAATACACAATAAAATGATAAACAATACACAATTAAATTTACAATACACAATACAATAAGAATACACAATACAATTTAACACAATAATTACAATTAATAATAAAACATAAAACACTGCAAGTGGGCAAGCACCCGGTGGCAGTGGTATACACAATAAAATGATAAACAATACACAATAAAATTTACAATACACAATACAATAAGAATACACAATACAATTTAACACAGTAATTACAATTAATAATAAAACATAAAACACTGCAAGTGGGCAAGCACCCAGTGGCAGTGGTATACACAATAAAATGATAAACAATACACAATAAAATTTACAATACACAATACAATAAGAATACACAATACAATTTAACACAGTAATTACAATTAATAATAAAACATAAAACACTGCAAGTGGGCAAGCACCCGGTGGCAGTGGTATACACAATATAAACAATACACAATAAAATGATAAACAGTACACAATAAAATAATAAACAATACACAATAAAATTTACAATACACAATACAATAAGAATACACAATACAGTTTAACACAATAATTACAATTAATAATAAAACATAAAACACTGCAAGTGGGCAAGCACCCAGTGACAGTGGTATACACAATATAAACAATACACAATAAAATTATAAACAATACACAATAAAATTTACAATACACAATACAATAAGAATACACAATACAATTTAACACAATAATTACAATTAATAATAAAACATAAAACACTGCAAGTGGGCAAGCACCCGGTGGCAGTGGTATACACAATATAAACAATACACAATAAAATGATAAACAATACACAATAAAATTTACAATACACAATACAATAAGAATACACAATACAATTTAACACAATAATTACAATTAATAATAAAACATAAAACACTGCAAGTGGGCAAGCACCCGGTGGCAGTGGTATACACAATATAAACAATACACAATAAAATGATAAACAATACACAATAAAATTTACAATACGCAATACAATAAGAATACACAATACAATTTAACACAATAATTACAATTAATAATAAAACATAAAACACTGCAAGTGGGCAAGCACCCGGTGGCAGTGGTATACACAATATAAACAATACACAATAAAATGATAAACAATACACAATAAAATTTACAATACACAATACAATTATACAATACACAATACAATTTAACACAATAATTACAATTAATAATAAAGCATAAATAAAATACCTAATTTTACAGTACAACCTACATAATTATGTATAGGCCCTACATAAGTTTCAATAGTTTTTCACTTTATTTATTTATTTATTTATTTATTCATTTGTTGATGAACATAACAGGCAATGCCCAGTTACAATGTTCACGACTAACAAATTAATTGATAAAACATAAACAAGGATAAGGAAACATACACTTATTAAAAACTGAAACAAAATAGAAATAAGAGAAAGAAGAAAAGAGAAATTGAAATAAGGTGTAAAAGTAGCTTCAAATTAACTAACAACAATATTCTGTAAAATATGATAACAAATAAGTCTGTATCTCACTCACTGTAGTGACACTATGACACATTTCACTGACACTTTAGGACACATTTCACTGACACTTTAGCACACATTTCACTGACACTATAGAACACATTTCATTGACGCTATAAATTATCACTGATCGGAACTATTCACTGCACTGTAAAACCATAACTTCACTGACTCACCTCGCTTCACTGATACAACAGTTCAAATAAGTCAAATAATTACACCCTTATGCATACTTATAAACAGAACTACATTTAAGCTAAACATTTCTAGCCTAAGGCCCTCTTACACGCTATTTTTAAATAATTTACAATTCAAACCAAGGAAGTAACTCATCAGGCTAAATAAATACATGTCACCTTAAAAAATTAAATGTTAAATGTCACCTTAATTTTAATTTTCACTTTATACACAACTTTTTAAATTATTCTTGAATCTCCTTAAGGAAGGACAGCCCTCAAAGACCGCTGCACGTAGGTCATTCCAATCATTTATAGTTCTATTTAAAAATGAGAATTTACCTACATCTGTTTTCTGTTTCCTACATTTGATTTTAAAATCATGATCGTTCCTAACATAGTACGTTGGATTTTCTAACCGAGCCGTTATGTCTACCCATGGTTTCTGACCTAGATGTGAATAATAATAATAATAATAATAATAATAATAATAATAATAATAATAATAATAATAATGTTTTATTTTCGCTGGCAGAGTTAAGGCCATAAGGCCTTCTCTTCCACTCAACCAGCCTTAATCAATACAATACATAAATTTAAATTACAAATATTTACACTACACTTAAAAGGTTCTCCAGCAATATTCTTCACTACACATTTATTTAAATTTAGATAAATCTATAAGGTAAAGTAGTAACTTAATTTATGAGCTAATTTAATTCAATGAATTATAATTAATTTAATATTTGAGATAGCTAGTAAAATGATGAAAATTAATCAGATGTGCTCTATACAATGATGTTATTCTAGTTTTCCTACGTCTGTTTTCCAAAGTTTCCCATTTAAGTTCTTTAAGTAATACTTATAAATAAAATATAAGTTCTTAATTTGTCAAAGTAATCTTAACCAATTGGAGGTGCTTACTTCATTAGGATTTTAAAACAAAGAAACTGTTCAGTATAACTGGGATCTGTTTCATAAAAGTATAGTTAAAAAAACTCGCCATTTCTCCAAACGACCCGAGTCCACTGAGATATTATAATATGAGCACCAGTAACAGACTCAAGTTCTTGTTGAATTTACTACGTTTCCCATTGACTCAATGATACTTGGCGTGTGTGTTCCCTAAGAGTTCCTATTTCCTCTCTTCTACAAGAGCTGAAGGACCACGACAGGTGTGTAACGGCTTCGAGAGAGCGCCAAATATTTGCGTAACGTTCACTACGTGGGCTCAGACTTCGTTCATTGATAACACGTATAAATCGTGCTTGCTCACACATCACAGCAGTTCGGCCAGAGTGGACTCTTTTGAAGAGTGCAGACGAGTTGGATCTGGTTGCTATGCGACAGACTTGAAATAATGGAACTAGGATATTGCATACCTTCGTTACTTCCAGGATCACCTCGGCTATCTAAAAAATTTCATATGACGTGGGTAAAATGTGGCTGTAGATAACTATATTACCACCTGAACCGTATTATATGAAGAATATGCAACACCGCTCTGTACCACCGCTGTTGAGTAACGGTTAGCACGTCTGACTGTGAAACGAGCGGGCCTGGGTTGAAATCCCGTGTGAAATAAGTTTTTTTGTTGGTTATTTAAAGACGCTGTATCAACGACTGCAGGGATGTCGAACAGCGCTCTCAAACTGTGAAACAATTAATACTGTTTCCTACCGTAGCTGAGCTGAAACGACAGTCAGTCAGCTCGCTGTAGCAGTGTTCTGTACGCAGTGTGTTCATCAACTCTGGCGGCTGGTATGGATATGGAACGACGATTCAATAGTGAGTGGACAGATAAATATTTATTTATCTGAAAGGACGGAAAGGCACATTTCTTAATATGTAGAAAGGAACTTGGATACATGGCCATCATAATATTAAAAGACATTTTAATTCTATACGTCATTCTTAAGGATCAGAAAAGTTATCCGGTTTCACTCGTGAAAAGGCTGTATAAGAATTAAAATCGAGATTGAATTCAGAAAACATCATCATCATCATCATCATCGTCATGATCATCGGGTGTTAGTAGAACAAGCTTGGTTCGTGCTAGCTACAAGATTTGTGAAATTATTGCAACGGCTTCAAAGCTATTTACTGACGCTGAATTTGTGAAAGGCTGTCTCATAGCTGTTGCAAAAGAGATATGTCCGGAATACGTTAATGATTTTAAATCTATATGTTTGTCTCGTAATACTGTTGCAGAGCGCGTATCATAAATAGGAGATAACTTGGATGAACAACTGATAGCAAGAATGAAACTTTCATTTGATACTCACTATAGCTCTTGATGAAAGTACCGACCGGAAAGATACGGCGCAGCTAGCTACAGTGTATTCATAAGGAGTGTCGATTCAGATTCCAATGTTCATGGAGATCTACTAGATGTCATTTCACTAAAGGATCGAACTCGAGGAGAAGATATTTTTTAATCTACGTGGTACAGTCATTAAGTTCTAATACTGAGCGCATAGTGGCGTTGTGGTGCACTATAGCGCATAGGTGGCGCCATGGTATGATACCTTGTCAGTTAGTCTCTCGACCCAACAAGAGACAGTTGAGTGCATGCACTGTAAGCAGAACCACGGTCTTTGTTGTGACGGTGATTTGAATGCGCGCGTCGGAACTCGAGTATGTTGCAGTTTGAGCAACGGGCAAACGTCACGTTCTGTCAGAAATTAGGCGAAACTGCTATAACCGATCATAACTGGAGACGAAACATGGTGTTTCCTTTACGATCCGCAACTGAAGCGACAATCCGCCACCTGGAAAACGCCATTATTTCCACGACAGAAAAATCCGCAACAAGACAGGTCAAAAGGCAAGGTGATGCTTTAACAGTTTTTCACATTCATTCACATAGAATTCATCCCACAAGGTGCAACTGTAGACAAGATCCTCTACAAAGAGATTCTTGGCCGTTTAAGCAATTCAATTCGTCGTAAGCGTCCTGAGCTTTGGCATAGGAAGAATTGGCTGTTGCTACACGACAGCGCCCCTGCACATCGCTCCATCCTTGTCCAAGAGGAACTTGCAAGGCAACAGGTCGCTGTTTTGCCACACCCTCCGTACTCACCTGATCTCGCACCATGCGATTTTTTTTCTCTTTCCCCTCATGAAATCAATCCTACGTGGGCGTAATTTTTATGCGGCCGAAAAGGTCATGACTGCCACAACAGAAGCCGTACGGCATCTTCCTGCCAACATCTTTCAGCGGTGCTTCCAGCAGCTACACCAACGTTGGCAGACGTGCATAGCGGCCAACGGCGACTATATTGAGGGAGGATGTCGATCTGTTTAAGTGTACGCCGTATCACGCGGCATCTTCTGAGACATCCAGATTCTTGTGGATGCCTACCCTTCAGGCGTCAGTGTCAGAACTTAATGACTGTACCACGTATAACAAAAACTATGAACAAATTTCAAGTCACGTTAAAAGTAATTAATTTTATACATCAAAACAGTTTACGTTTTTGAACTTGAAATTGAATTGCTACAACACATACACACTAAGTTGATATTTTAAATATGATATTAACAACATTATTATTATTGTGATTTATTTCCGTCACTAACGAACAACAGTTATGGAATGACCTAGTAGATAAAACTATTATTATTATTATTATTATTATTATTATTATTATTATTATTATTATTCGTCTTCATGTAGGCTACATTCTTTGTTTATCAGAGTTCATCAGGTGCAAATCTAAACTGAGTTCCTAATCAGTCAGTAAGATGTATAAAAGTTATCTAAGTACCAGCCGCCACAGTTTCGCTTTTGTTTACTATCATTCGGCCGGACTGCCTGCTATCTGTGTTCAACCGTTGCACGGTAAGGGAGGAGTGAAGGCTCTGCAGTTCACAGCTCGAGAGCGCTGTTCGACATCCCTGAACTACAGGGTTATTTAGCGTCCATGGAATTTATGATATCGACATTATACGCCTATTTGGCGAGATGAGGTGGAGAATTCGCCATTGACTACTTGGCATTCGCCTTACGGTTGAGGAAAACCTCGGAAAAATCCCAACCAGGTAATCATCCCAAGCGGCAATCGAACCCGCGCCCGAACGCAACTTCGGATCAGTGGGCAGATAAAAAAGTTAAATTTTCTTCTTCCACCATGTTAATGTAAAAAGAAGTGCTTATACAAATTTTGGCCAATCGACCGCAATTACGAGGCCGTCCAGAAAGTGAATTTCTCTGGAGCCGTTTACAGAAAAAGCACATTTGCAGGGAAAGATTTGTTGAAACAGATACCGCACTTGTTGCTATATTTGTCAACATATCCCCCACTGGAATTGAGACATTTGTGATAACATGGGATCAATTTTTGTGTTGTAGAAGTCAGCCGCCTGGGATCGGAACCAGCGTTTGACAGCGTCTGCACCTTTCTCTGTCGATCTCATCAGGGGAGGATGCAAGGGGGGGATTAAGGGGATACATCCCCTCCCGAAATTTTGAGAAAAATACGAAACAAGAAACAAAAATAATATTAATTTTAATTCGTGAATGTACATAGGAATTAGAGAGTTTTCCACGTAAATTCTCTTTGCTAAAGTGTTAAATTCCAAGAACTGCAGGGAGACAAACACGGCGTTCTTACTTCAAGACAGAGAGTCATGAAGAGTATTTTAGGCTTTTAATTTTCCTTCTCTTCTTAGACTATTTCATTAGTCAGCTCAAAGACAGGTTTTTAAATCATAAGGGAATCCTAAAGTCCATACAAATTATGTTGCCTAAAAGCATAGTGCGAGCATCAGATGAAGATTTAGAAACTGCTGTTGAGGCTGTAGTAAATCAGTGGCCCAATGATGTTGATGCATCACCAGAGTCTTTCTTCAATGAATTGAGGATGCGGAGAAGAAATTTCCTTGATCAGAAAAATCTTCAGCTAATACCTACTGATTTCATATCATCTTTGAACTGGTGCAATGAAATTATTTTTCCCTGTACTCACAAGGTGCTGCACCAGAACGGTCGTTCTCAACTTCGCGGTGTTTGAAGACTTACTTGAGGAGCACGAAGGGAGCAGACAGATTAAATGGACTGGCCTTGATGTATATACATAAAAATGTAGAAATAAAAGCTCATGAAGTACTGGATGAAATGTCTAAGAAGCCTCGTCGCCTTCTTCTGTAAATGTCATTCTGTCATTGTTTTTGTATTGCAGTCATTGTAAATGTTAAAATAAAAAAATTATGGTTTATTTAACAACGCTCGCAATTGCCGAGGTTATATCAGCGTCGCCAGTGTGCCGGAATTTTTTCCCTCAGGACTTCTTTTACATGCCAGTAAATCGACTGATATGAGGCCTGTCGCATTTAAACACACTTAAATGCCATCGAGCTGGGTTGGGGTAGAACCCGCAACTTCGAGCACAGAAGGCTATACTGACTACGCTACTCAGGCCAACTTGTAAATGTTTGTGACTCTGAAACAAATTGTGACTATATAAACTTATTTCTCATTACTCCATTTTTACTATCTCCTCAAATCCCTCCCCGAAACAAAATCCTGCGTCCGCCCCTGGATCCCATTGTTATGCCCCAGGGCTAAAGAACGCCCTGTAGCATGATTTCCTGTGGAGTATTAAATTGGAACCAGGAACAGTGTCAGCGGAATACACGGTCTTTAGATGCTTAGCCAGCGGTATAGAGTCTTGTCGGGCGTGTAGTAAAATCACTGCCTACAACGAAAGTATTCTTACGCTTCAGATCGTTTGCTGGCCCAATCCCATTGGTCCAGTAGGACAAAGCATGCATTTTAATTGGTTAAATTATGTCACGCATTGTTCGGACTCTTCTTGCGCGTAATTTCATTATAGTGACTTGTCACTATAATGCACTAAATTTAAATTAAGTATAAGGAATGATTGATTAAGACGATATTTGTAAGTACGTAAAGTCAAAAGTGTTTTAAGACCATCTCACTTGGTGGATGGCGTGGTCGGTACCCCGGGCGGGAAACGGGCACCGAAACATAAAAAGTGTTGGAAAGGAGACGCGTGAGGCAGTTGGGTAGTTGGAGAAGACTGACAGAGAGTGTGAATTTGAGAGACTCAGAAGCGGCATGGCGCTATCTGATGAAATACCCTGTAAGTAACTTGTATATTTTTTGTAAATATAGAATAAATCAAGTAGTGTTACAATAACGCAATCATTTTCAGACTTAGTTTAGTAGCCATGTAGTTTCCTGTAGTATCCTGAGAGCTCCAGTTATTCTCGAAAAGTAGTTTTCCATTGTTGTGTACAATGGTGGTGTCGGAAATCCTGACGAGAAGGAGCGGAAGACGAACGCAGTAGACATCCGGCTAGCAATCAGTGCGACCTAAGTGACGGTCGCACAACACTATGATGTGAGAAATATCTCAATTCTGGTGGAAAATATGTTGAAAAATAGCTCAACAACTGTTGTGTCTGTTCCAATAAATTTTTCCAATGAAATTGTGTTTTCTTCTTGTTTACGGCCTCGTAATTGTGATCGAGTGGTCAAAATTTGTACAGGCACTTCTTGTGGCACAGTGACTGTCATGAATCTTAGTTGAAGACTGACTGAAACAGGGTGGATCTCCACTTAGCCTATTAATTTCGGCACTGATTTACATAATGGGTGTTTCGAAGAAGAAGACCTGCGACCTTGTTCCAAATCGCTAATGGGTGATGTGGGTAATGGAAGGTTTACCAGGCGGTCGCTTCTTGCTGCGAGTCTAATAATAAACCTCATGGCCCGAGGCGCTAGCACAAAGGAACGTCCAGGTGTGGAGCTGCCAACCCATTAATTTATCAGAATTTCACAACGCACTCTGAAAGGAGGGAAAAAAATAAACCGGAGGAAGAAAAGTTATTGCCTCCGTCTTATAAGATTTACTCTTGTGTGCGGTGTCCTGCGGCGATTTCATCTTGGGTAGGTTTACGATGCACCGAGCACGGAGCGAAGTCAGCTGACGGTTCCTCGCGAAAAGCATTAATAAATAATAAATAACAATGTAATAAAATATAATTCAATAAATGGATGTATTAACAGATACTTAGGAAATTCAATGACGAAGGAGGTCAAACTCAGATTGCATAATATAGTATCGAAACCGATGTTACTTTATAGTATTGAAACCTGGATAATGAGGAAAAAAGACAAAAATAAAATTGAAAGCTCAGAAATGAGATTCATGAGACGGCTATTACGAGTATCTCTAAGAGACAGACTGAGAAGTGCAGACATAAGAGCGGCACTGGGTGTAAGAAGTAGCATAGTGCAAGAGGCAATTCAATACCAAAAGAACTGGCAAGAGCATGTCAACCGAATGTCCCCTGACAGACTACCGCAGCAAGCTTTCTTTTATAAACCGAATGGAAGACGGGATATAGGACGGCCGAGAGCGAGATGGAAAGACCAGTTTCAAGAATAATGTCTTTGGCGCGGAACGGGATAAACCCCAATCCTTGGAAAGGCAGAAGAAGAAGAAGAAGAAGAAGAAGAAGATAAATAAAAATCCAGTGTTCGATTCCTAGTGTATTTTATGTCATCGTTACATTGTTTCCTTTTTCTTAATCATCTTTTTACCCATGCGTTAAGAACACAGAACTAATGTATCGTCCAAAGGATTAATTCCATGCAGTCTTTAAGGCGAAATTTCTGTGGAGCAAGAAACCATAGATATCCCTCGAATTAATAGTATCAGAAATTATTTTTAATAATAATTTATTTTATTTTACCTCGCAGAGTTAGGGCCTTAAGAACTTCTCCGGCGAATAGGGATTACAAAGAATGGACACTGAGCGAATTTTCATGCAGTATTTGAGGAGAAAAATTCGCTCCGGCCCCGGGGATCGAACCCGGGTCCTTGGTTCTACATACCAAGCGCTCTGACCACTGAGCTACGCCGAATTCAATCTACAGCACCCGATCGAACCTTCCTCCGACAGTGTTGCTTTTTTTTTTTTTTTTTTTTTTTTTTTTTTTTTGCCTGACTCCAAGTTAGGCATATACGTTGACGTTTATATTTCAAGTCAACTGCCATTATACAAGGAGCGCACTCAGCTGAGTAACCAATTTTCTCCTCAAATACTAATTGTCATAATAACAGATATTATTCTGTTGGACCAATTAATAACATCTTTAGTGAATTTTCCTGTGTTTTGTTTCTCTGTGCGCCGGCGTTTAGTTACACTTTCAAGCGCTAGAGATTCGTGTAATCGAGCATAGGCCTACGCTAAGATAATAATTGAGTAGATATAGAGTTCAGACACAGGATCCAAACATCGCCTACCTTATTGCATAATCAAGTAACGCTTTGCTTCAAATAAATTCAAGTTAACAGCTTTTCCTTATTTCTCAGTGACAAACTAGTTGTAATAATAATATTTTCTTTTATATTTCATATATAATAAATTATATTATAAAATAATATAATACATTATAAAATTATTATGTATCAAATTCGTTTAATATTTGTATACAATATAATATATGTATATGGTTTTACTTCTCATAGGAGTTTTGTTTTTCCATTTTCAGCGCTATCAAATCATTACATATTTTAATTGTTGTTGGGGTCAACGTCTCAACTCTCATTATAAAGGAACTCTAGAGTCTAGACATTACAGTTAATGGCAGATATATGATTTCATCGGTCCAATTTATTTTGAGTACATAATGTACCTAGATGTATTAATTATGTGTTATATTTCCGCTGTGTCGACTGATAACTGGTGTGATGTCAGCGCCAACTCTAGGGAGAAAGCAGAATCTCACGCTCAAACTGGTTTGAAGGTCATTGAAATCAGTCCTGCTACATCAAGGTACCGACGCAAAGTGTCCATACTGTATAATTATCTATACGCTGCCTTCTCTTCCACTCAAATAGTCTACAATTAATATAAATAAGTAAGTAGTAGTAGTAGTAATAATAATAATAATAATAATAATAAATATGTTGTGAAATACCATTACTGAAACCTAAGTTATCAGTTAGCTGAATACATTAGAAATGAAAAGATTAATACTGAAGACTATCATTTAGAAAACAAAAATACAATTATTTAGGACCGATTTCACCAACACTAATCCACAATTAACTAATTGTAATTCAACTTAAGTACGGAATATGAAGAAGTATGGAAAGGACAGAGAAAGATTCTCTTCGGCACCGGGACTCGAACTTTTTGAACACCCCTCTTACATTGTATTTCATTACTGTATTTCGACTACAGACGTTTCACGCAATCATTGCGACTTTTTTTTAATATTTTGTCAGTTTTTACGTTTAATTTTTCATAGTGGATGAGTTTTTAAGTGCATGTCTTCTCTGAAGCCGACAATAATAAAAACTCTGATTTACATCTAAGCGATGTCAGAAGGTACACCTGTCGGAGAAACCTTAGAGAGCACTTGGACGCTTTCTGAAAGACTTTTACGACTTGTACGTTGGCTGGTAGCGTCTCTTAATGCTTTCCGGTTTGCTAGTATTTGCGGATGGCGTTGAGAAGATTCCTCTTTTCTCCTTATAAAAGTGAAAGGTAATTGACCATGCCACGTATCCACCTGTCGCGACGTCTTAAGCCCGTTTTGACTAACGGTGATTCCAGTATTGGGTGAGACGCGTGCAGGAAGTGTCCAACAACCCTTCAGGGTTCACATATGCACTGACCCTCCAGGTACATTCAACGAGCATTCCTAGACTGCCAGCAGAGTGGAACAGGACCGCTTATACAAAACGCAATTCGTGGTTCGCTGACCACTACCGGTCCGTGAACGACCATAAGTGGCCGCCACAGAACATGAAAATGGTATATAGTAGAAGAACACATTGTTCTTGAAACAGGGACGAAGTTATGTGAAATAACGATTATTCAATGAGTTAAAAAGAATGAAGTGAGAAATAATAGTCTAAAAGCTCCACGGTAACGTGTTCTTAAGGTTGATTTCTGGGGGATAATAATAATAATAATAATAATAATAATAATAATAATAATAATTATAATAATAACAATAATAATAGTTTTATTTTCCTTCGCAGAGTTAAGGCATCAGGCCTTCTCTTCCACTCAGCCAGAATCAAAGCACATATACAGAAAAATACATACCGGTATACAATTATTAACTTAAAATAATAATAATAATAATAATAATAATAATAATAATAATAAAATAAAAAGAGAGAGATTAAATACGTATGAATACTTCGCTCTAGAATATGCCATTAGGAAAGTTCAGGATAACAGGCAGGGTTTGGAATTGAAAGGGTTACATCAGCTTCTTGTCTATGCGGATGACGTGAATATGTTAGGAGAAAATACACAAACGATTAGGAAAACACGGAAATTTTACTTGAAGCAAGTAGAGCGATCGGTTTGGAAGTAAATCCCGAAAAGACAAAGTATATGATTATGTCTCGTGACCAGAATATTGTACGAAATGGAAATATAAAATTTGGAGATTTATCCTTCGAAGAGGTGGAAAAATTCAAATATCTTGGAGCAACAGTAACAAATATAAATGACACTCGGGAGGAAATTAAACGCAGAATAAATATGGGAAATGCGTGTTATTATTCGGTTGAGAAGCTCTTATCATCCAGTCTGCTGTCCAAAAATCTGAAAGTTAGAATTTATAAAACAGTTATATTACCGGTTCTTCTGTATGGTTGTGAAACTTGGACTCTCACTCTGAGAGAGGAACATAGGTTCAGCGTGTTTGAGAATAAGGTGCTAAGGAAAATATTTGGGGCTAAGCGGGATGAAGTTACAGGAGAATGGAGAAAGTTACACAACACAGAACTGCACGCATTGTATTCTTCACCTGACATAATTAGGAACATAAAATCGAGACGTTTGAGATGGGCAGGGCATGTAGCACGTATGGGCGAATCCAGAAATGCATATAGAGTGTTAGTTGGGAGACCGGAGGGAAAAAGACCTTTAGGGAGGCCGAGACGTAGATGGGAGGATAATATTAAAATGGATTTGAGGGAGGTGGGGTATGATGATAGAGACTGGATTAATCTTGCACAGGATAGGGACCGCTGGCGGGCTTATGTGAGGGCGGCAATGAACCTTCGGGTTCCTTAAAAGCCATTTGTAAGTAAGTATAATCACAAACAGGAAAATGCATTCTAGAATACAAGTATTAACTTAAAAAAGAAAGAATTAATACATATGAATATAATCTGACAATTAAAGGAATAGTACAATTAGTATGATCAACATGGGTTGCATTGAGACAATGACATTACCTAGATATTAGTGTTAATGGAAAAATAAAGTAATGACTGTTTGAAATAATAATAATAATAATAATAATAATAATAATAATAATAATAATAATAATAATAACAATAATAATAATAATAATAATAAAATAAAAAGAGAGATTAAATACGTATGAATATAATCACAAACAGGAAAATACATTCTAGTATACAAGTATTAACTTAAAAAAAGAAAGAATTAATACATATGAATATAATCTGACAATTAAAGGAATAGTACAATTAGTATGATCAACATGGGTTGCATTGATACAATGACAATTACCTAGATATTAGTGTTAATGAAAAAATAAAGTAATGACTGTTTAAAATAATAATAATAATAATAATAATAATAATAATAATAATAATAATAATAATAATAATAAATAAAATTATACCTAAAAAAGCTAATTCTGTGCATTTAAAATATTTCTAAACAACCTAATTTTAAACGACTGAGGACTAAGACTACCCCTGATTTCCAGCGGCAGCGAATTCCAGAAGCGGGCTATGGTTATTGAGAAAGAACTTGAGTACAGAGATGTCTGATCACGTGTATACGGATAGTATAAATACATGTGATCTACCTCAAAGCATCTTCCTCACTAATTTCGCACCGTATTGAATGAAGGTATTTATTAGAGATGAACAAAACTAACTGTCGCTCTCGCTCGCTGTGTTCGCTGCATTTGTCTTTCGAGTCTCGTCTCGTCATTCTCGTGCGCTTCGAGTCTCGCTCATCATTCTCAAATAGCATTTGGTCGGCGTGGAAAGATTTCGTAACTTTGAATAACATACATCATTGAAATAAATAACATTATAAATGTTTAAATGAGACAAAAATACAAAACAGAACAGTATCTTAGTTATCAAAATGTTCTGGTCTATATTATATTATATTACCTATGGTTATATAGGCCTAAATAAGAAAAATAAATTTCAAATAAATTTGCATTTGAAGAGTCCACTGCAAAAAATCGACCTGGTTGGCGAGTTGCTATAGCGCTGGCCTTCTATGCCCAACGTTGCGGGTTCGATCCCGGGCCAGGTCGATGGTATTTAAGTGTGCTTAAATGCGACAGGCTCATGTCAGTAGATTTACTGGCATGTAAAAGAACTCCTGCGGGACAAAATTCCGGCACATCCGGCGACGCTGATATAACCTCTGCAGTTGCGAGCGTCGTTAAATAAAACATGACATTTAACATCCACTGCAAGAATGATGGATGTCATTTGGAATACATTTTTCAGGAGAAGCAATTGAAAGTTTGAAATGCTTAGCGCTCAAAGCTTAACTGTGACTTTCCGACCATTACTGGACAATGACTATCAGTGTTAATGTCATACAACTCTCTATGTACATTCTATATGTCTTAAGCTATGCATTGACAGTCTTGGTTCATTTTCGACAAGAAAGTGACATTCATCATTCTTGCAGTTGACTCTTCATTTCTAAGAAACATAAAACATAACGTTATTATCTTTTTACTTGATCTCATACATATGAAAAGAAAATTCCTAGCCTTTTAATAAGGACCTAGTAATTAAATGAAGATTGGGGATCGGATTATTATACATTGAAAAGTAGAAATGATGTTTCAAATAGGCTACTTGATTAAATAATTTCAAGGAAAAATTGTTCCGGGGTCGGGTTTCGAGCCCGGGACCCTTCGCTTAGCGAGCGAACGCTCTACCGACTGAGCTACCCCAGGAACCATACACGACACCGTCACAATTTTTCCTTTCTATCCACACAACTCAAACGAGCTGACAAGACGCCAGAACTCAACTGTGTGTGCACACAAATACTGTGAAATTATTCAAACCTGCTTTACAGGGAGCTTCTAACTGAAAGCCAGATTTGCAGGCTACTTGATTGTTTATACATATATAACAGTTGCCAAAGTAGATGAAAGTTCAGTCAGGTATAAACAACTTGGCGATTCAAGGCTTCTTAACGTTCGGGACTTCGGGAGTGATCAATCTCGACGTCTCTAAACACTCACAAGCAGTCTTTACAACTACGCGACCTATAGGACATTGTCGTGCGGGTTTTCGGCTTTGCGGGAGCTGTTAGTCTTGCTTTTTCGATCGTTGTTTATCTCTAGTATTTATGACCATTTTGTAGAAAGGTCAAAAGCAGGAGAACGAATTAGGACAAATCAGGGAGGAGAAGTCCAATTTTCACAACCATAAAGAACAACCGGTAATATAACTGTTTTATAAATTCTAACTTTCAGATTTTTTGACAGCAGACAGGATGATAAAAGCTTCTCAACCGAATAATAACAGGCATTTCCCATATTTATTGTGCGTTTAATTTCCTCCCGAGTATCATTTATATTTGTTACTATTGCTCCCAGGTATTTGAATTTTTCCACCTCTTCAAAAGATAAATTTCCAGTTTTTATATTTCTATTTCATACAATATTCTGGTCACGAGACATAATCATATACTTTGTCTTTTCGGAATTTACTTCCAAACCTATCTCTTTACTTGCTTCAAGTAAAATTCCCGTGTTTTCCCTAATCGTTTGTGGATTTTCTCCTAATATACTATTATTATTATTATTATTATTATTATTATTATTATTATTATTATTATTATTATTATTATTATTATAGATTTTTACCAAATTCCGATTATAACTATGAGATTAATTGCAAATATTTCAATTGCGGTAGTTTGTTTACCAGACGTCAGGATCTTGATTATTTATTTTTTTGTAAAGTCATTAAGGGTAATATTGATTGTGAATCCTTCATAAGCAATATCAGTCTTCGTATTCCTGCTAAAGGTTTAAGTTTCATAAATTGTTTTATAATAGAAATTCTAAATCTCTCTCTCCGGTCTGCAGATGTATTAAATATGCTAATTTGTATGGAATGAACTTGGATCCATTTAATGTGTAGTATATCTTTTGAGTTTTTATGTCAGTTTTATTAATTTATGCCATTTGTTAAGATATGTATCATACTATTCTTGTCAATTCATATCTTTACAATATTACTTATAGACTGTTATATTGATTGTATTTCATCTCACTGCCATTTTCTATCATTCATTCTCATCATCATTTGTTGTTTTGTTTTGTTTTGTTCTGTATTGTGCTAAACTGTAATTGGCCTTGTGCTGTTGTTTTGCACATTAATATCCTAAATAAATAAATAAATTATTATTATTATTATTTTTATTTTTATTATTATTACCATCATTATCCTCATATTTTCATGTGTGTTAACGAAATTAAATGTAATATTAAGCCTGCGATGTAACTCAACTTTATTATACGCTGCCATATTGATGATAAAACGGTCCTTGCAAAAAATGATAACATCAGACAAAACTGCAGTCATCTTTGACAATTTCCTTCGCCAAAAATTAATATAATTAAACATGAAGTAAACCACCTAGGGGACTGTTATCTTCAGTTGGCTGGCTATTCTAGATCCGGGTTCGATCCTCTGGGATGGGTAACGCAGGCCAACGGCATTGGTGGAGGGAGAGAAGAAAGGAGAAGGGAACGGGGTAAAGAAGTCAATGAACTGTAACATATTTCAGGTCCGGAAGAAGGTTAAACACAGCACATGAGCCTGGCTGTAATTCTGGAGAAAATGTGATTCGTTTTATATCATGCTAAGTAATTTTAATTGTACTTCTTACAATGAATGCCACTGGAGGTTTGAAGCGAACTTAGAACAGCAACTTTAAGATAAGAAACAGATCAGCTGGAGATTGTAGCAACGCGGACAATATTTTAATAATACACAGAGTGATCCGTAAGTAAGATCATTAATTTCAGGGGGTTATTCTTTGAAATATTTCAAACAGAAATCTTTAATACAATTGAGTCACCTAAAATCAAACTGCACTTTCTCCAAATTATGAAATATGGGATTAAAGAATATTTCTGTCCAGAATTTTGCAGGGAATGTGATGAACTGTTCGTTTGGAGTCAAACTAGAAATTAACTGTCTTAACTATTTTTAGTTGGTTTTTTAACGACGCTGTATCAACTACGAGGTTATTTAGCGTCGATGAGATTGGTGATAGTGAATTGGTATTTGGCGAGATGATGACGAGGATTCGCCATAGATTACCTAGCATTCACTTTACGGTTGGGGAAAACCTCGGAAAAACCCAACTAGGTAATCGGCTCAAGCGAGGATCGAACCCACGCCTGAGGGCAACTTCAGACCGGCAGGCAAGCGCCTTAACCGACTGAGCCACGCCGGTGGCTACTATCTTAACTTTAGTAGGTAGATCATTATGTGGTATTTTCTGACAAATTAAATTTTTTTATCCTATATAAATTGCGATTTGAGTCTAGGCAACTCACTTTGCTCGTTTTTGCTTCCTTATCGAGACAAATATTGTTTTATATGAAACAATTCACAGCGTGTTTTGGGAAAACCATTGATTTAATTCCCAATATGCTCAGTCAATTTAAGAGAGCAGTGTATTATGATAATAAATGACGAAAACAGTTTTATTTTTTGTTCTTTAAATGTGCCTAGTGATCAGAACAAATGTTATATTGTAAAATTTATTTGCAGCACGAAAAGTTACCTAAGCTTATGTTCGGGTCAAATTTATACACATTAAAGGACAAAACTAAAATTATTTCTATGATTTAACAACAATAGTCTCACTAGAGGTTTTTATTTATCTAGAGAAAATCAAAATTCGATTGGGATTTAATTGACTATTATACGATTAGAAGGAAGTATATAAAGACTAGCCGTACCCGTGCGCTCCGCTGCACCCGTTAGAATTAAATATAAAGTAATTACATAATTAAAATAGGACATTTGATCGAGGGAACATTCGTGTTTGATAGAAGGATAAATCGTTTAACATGCTACTTAATTTAAATTGCATCCAAATAATTAAAATGCGATCATTCTTTCCAAAGACACTCATTTGGTGCAATGACAATTCCTTTAATATGTTTCTTAATTTTTATTACCTGCAGCCATACTTTAATGAAGATTGACATCATTTAGATTTAATATGTATATTTTATTTTACTTGTTATAGGTTTCCATTGAATTATGGTAATAACTTAATTTTAACCCTTGTTTTCTACGTATTCTGTAAATGGCGCTTGGCCCACTATGGTTCTGAACCCTTCAAATAACTTAAATTATATTATATAGGCCTAATATTACATATTATATTATATTATATTATATTATATTATATTATATTATATTATATCAGAAGTTACTGTAATAACATTATAGCATTATGTCCATCTAGAGAAACTACACTTTCCAATGGTGAAATAATAATTAATTATACAAATCGGTTAATTCAGCTTCCGATATTACTTCATACAAACACAGAAACATTCTCTGTAGGCTATCTTTCATAGCTTTCGATTGTTGCTGTCCAAGGCCCCTTATAGACGAATTCATTTGTTTTTTAATTCATTACACGGCCTTAGACGGCAGTTATTTTAATTTTAAAACTCTTTTATCTCATTAAATATCAGTCTTATCAAAATTTTTCAAGGAATAAAACTTATCGAAAATTAGTTTTAAAGAAACTTTTGTTATGTAACATTTTTCATAAAAATCAATAATAAGCGAGATATTTCGATTTATTTATTTCAGACCCCCTTATAACCCCCCTTTTAAATAATGTATTTTGAATGCCATATAGCCTAAAATCTAAGCTACAACGAACTTAATTTATATTCCAATTTTCATCGAAATCCGTTCAGCCATTATCGCGTGAAAAGGTAACAAACATACAGACAGACAGACAGACAGACATACAAACAAAAAAAAATTTCAAAAAAGCGATTTTCGGTTTCAGGGTGGTTAATTATATATGTTAGGACCAATTATTTTTGGAAAATCGAAAATTACCATAAAAATTTCCGCTACAGATTTATTATTAGTATAGATTAGAAGAAATAAAGTAATATAATACAATAAAATATTAATTGACTTACTGAAATTCATTTCGCTAAAGTTAGCTTCACCAAAACGTTTGAACGGGGCCGCCATTTTCAGTTGACTGTCTATGCTGTAAACAAATGACGATCGCAAAGCATGTTTTATAGTACCGTAAAGAATTTGCAGTTTGAAATGTTGGCAAACAAAGAAACAAATGATAGGAAGGTGATAAAAACAGAAGAAAGTATATAAAGATTAGAAGAAATAAAGTACTCTAATACAATAAAATAGATATTGACTTACTAAAATTCTATTTCACTAATGTTACCTTCACCAAATTGTTTGAACGGAGCCTCTATTTTCAGTCGACTATCTATGCGGGAAACAAGCTACGATCGCAAAGCATGTTTTATAGTACCGTAAAGAATTTGTGATTTGAAATGTTGGCAAACAAAGAAACAAATGCTAGGGTAGTGATAAAAACAAATGCTAGGGAAGCGATAAAATTAAACAAATGCTAGGGAAGCAATAAAATTGTCCGATAAGCAGCCATGATTGGTTGAAAGACATCCTTTCGTACGGTTTTATTGGTCAAAATTAGTATGACGTAGTAAAAGTGTAATAGTCATCATTAGAGCCCGGATGTTGAGGCATTTATTTTGGTTAAAATAGGCAGACGTATAGGCACTAAAAATAGTAAAAATAGGCAGTGAAATAGGCATTTATTATTCATGGAAACAGACAAAAAAAAAAAGACAAATACTTAATAAACTATCCCATACGGTACTCAATTTCTTTGGTTACATGTCACAACAAGATGCTTTTTTAAGTTTTCAACTGTCATAGTGAGCCGCCGGTCAGAGAGAACGTTTTTCATGGTGGAAAAAGATCTTTCTACTTCTACTGAAGCGATTGGAGCAAACATAGCGAGGTGTAAAGTTATTTTCCTGAGAT
Source organism: Periplaneta americana (assembly GCA_025594305.2). Lineage (NCBI taxonomy): Eukaryota > Metazoa > Arthropoda > Insecta > Blattodea > Blattidae > Periplaneta > Periplaneta americana. The sequence goes on along the minus strand of JAJSOF020000036.1, from coordinate 16,361,039 downwards.
TAGTTTTTTAAAAACGTGGTAAATACGACTTTTATACTATGTTCACGTTATCTATACTAATAATAAATCTGTAGCCGAAATTTCTCTGGTAATTTTCGATTTTCCAAAAATAATTGGTCCTAACATATATAATTAACCACCCTGAAACCGAAAATCGCTTTTTTGAAATTTTTGTTTGTATGTCTGTCTGTCTGTCTGTCTGTATGTTTGTTACCTTTTCACGCGATAATGGCTGAACGGATTTCGATGAAAATTGGAATATAAATTAAGTTCATTGTAACTTAGATTTTAGGCTATATGGCATTCAAAATACATTATTTAAAAGGGGGGTTATAAGGGGGTCTGAATTAAATAAATCGAAATATCTCGCTTATTATTGATTTTTATGAAAAATGTTACATAACACAAATTTCTTTAAAAATCATTTCCGATAAGTTTTATTCTGTGAAAAATTTTGATAGGACTGATATTTAATGAGATAAATGAGTTTCAAAATTAAAACAACAGCCATCTAAGGCCGTGTAATGAATTAAAAAACAAATGACTTCGTCTATAAGGGGCCTTGGACAGCAACAATCGAAAGCTATGAAAGATAGCCTACAGAGAATGTTTCTGTGTTTGTATGAAGTAATATCGGAAGTTAAATTAACCGATTTGTATAATTAATTATTATTTCACCACTGGAAAGTGTAGTTTCTCTAGATGGACATAATGCTATAATGTTATTACAGTATGTAATATTATATAATATAATTTAAGTTATTTGAAGGGTTCAGTACCATAGTGGGCCAAGCGCCATTTACTGAATACGTAGAAAACAAGGATTAAAATTAAGTTATTACCATAATTCAATTGAAACCTATAACAAGTAAAATAAAATATACACATTAAATCTAAATGATGTCAATGTTCATTAAACTATGGTTGCATGTAATAAAAATTAAGAAACATGTTAAAGGAATTGTCATTGCACCAATGAGTGGTCTCTGGACCAAAATGATCGAATTTTAATTATTTGGATGCAATTTAAATTAAGTAACATATTAAACGATTTATCCTTCTTTCAAACACGAATGTTCCCTGGATCAAATGTCCTATTTTAATTATGTAATTACTTTATATTTATTTCCAACGAGTGCAGCGGAGCGCACGGATATGGCTAGTTATTTAATATGAATTGATTTTAAATTATTCATATACTTTTATTTTACAACATTAATAAGAATTCTGCTCGAAAATAGTGAAACTGTAGTTTATAAGGTATTCCACAGCCTTCCTTATTATTCATGGATGCTGTCATTGTTACAATCGATATATACGGCCAGTTACGTTTCATATTGTATTGACAAAAATGTATCAATTTTATTAATATATAAATATAAAATTTATAGCTTATTGAAAACATACACGAACTAGCTAAATGATGCAATGACAACAGCAATAATAATGTTTATAATATGCAAAGCCTTCTGTGTACCGCGATTTGTATCGTTTCCCAAGCGAAGTCCTTGTAACACGATATTTCAAATCGATAGCGATTTCGACTCGGCATTTCTTTTGCAGTCTAGTGTACACCTAAACAGAGAAATAGAGAGATTTTACCGGAAATTAAATGTCCTAAAGAGTACAATCTTCAAAGAAGAAGATTATCCGTAGTTTTTCATAATATTTCTTTTGCTTCTTTCTGGTTCCCCATACATCCGTAAGTTAAAATTGTCGTCTCTACAACCATTACATTTACCGTTATCTTTCGTGAGTGTAATGATTTTTTTATTTGTCCCCATTTAGAATAGAAGATTTGGTATTTCTAAAACGTATTACTAGAAAATAAATGTCATTAAATCAGAGTACGTGATGTGTTTTCAGCATGGGAAAGTAGGCAAATAAAAGAGAAGTCAAGGTCATTTGCCTGCCTGTCGAGAGGCATAAGAAGACGACCGAGAGGAGGGTCTGTCAGTTACGGTACCCGAATCAAAATAGCTGCCACGTAATTAAAGCCGCAGAATCCAGGGATTGACAAATAGCTTTGATAGATTAAGTTAATCTCGTTTACCGTTACACTCTTGCAAGCAGGAAATTAAGTCTGTGCGTGGCACTGTTGACAAATTTCTTTCTCTATTCAACAGTCGCAGCTTTTTTCAAATTGACAAACATATCAAATTAAGGGATTAAATATCACTTCATTTAATTAATCATCAGTCACACCTGTGGAGTAACGGTTAGCATGCCTAGCCGAGAAACCAGGTGGCCCGGGTTCGATTCCCGGTCGGGGCAAGTTACCTGGTTGAGGTTTTTTCCGAGGTTTTCCATCAACCCAATATGAGCAAATGCTGGGTAACTTTCTGTGTTAGACTCCGGACTCATTTCACCGGCATTATCACCTTCATCTCATTCAGACGCTAAATAACCTAAGCTGTTGATAAAGCGTCGTAAAATAACCTACTAAAATAAAAAATTAAAATTAAAATTAATCATCATATATCTTTCAGAAATGGTGCCCATTGACCTGACAATTCGTCTTCAATTTTCTGAGAATTTCTAACACCCATAGACAATGGGACTTATGATCATACGGACATCTTGGCGCAAAATCACCGCTTAAGAGGATTTCATATAGTAGCTGTTACACTTTTTAAAAAATATTAAATAACTTGACTACCAATATAATATATGTATTTTCTTAAAATTTTGCACACTTATTCTACATGATTTTAGCTCCAATTTGATATATAATACATTTAGTAACCATGAATATGTTTGAAGGTTTGAAGTTTTTAAGAAAAAAATTGTCTTACAAAAACATGATTTAATCTAAACTGAGAAAATAGCCTTTTACTTATTTACTTACAAATTACTTTTAAGGAACCCGCAGGTTCATTGCCGCCCTCACATAAGCCCGCCATCGGTCCCTATCCTATGCAAGATTAATCCAGACTCTATCATCATATCCCACCTCCGTCAAGCCTTTTACTATTTTTTTCTCTTAAATCTAAGACTGGACTTCAGTGTGTATCACAGCTGATTTCATATTAAATTTATAGATTTTTAAATTTGCATTAAACAATTTTTGTTTCTTTTTCAATGTATTTTTACTAGAAAATTACTAATTTTTCATTCAAATTTAAGAGTCTTAAGCAAGTTGCAGAGGAAGTCGGTTCGCTTTGTGCAAGTCAGGGGACAGTAACGTGTAGTAGAGGCGTTGACCTGTGTTAAACCGGTGAATAAGTGTGCGTAATAGTGAAATGGAGTTCAGTACAGTGAAACAAGACCTAATGGAAATGAAGGAGAGCATGGCAGAGCTAGAGAAGAAGATGGAAGAACTACAACTGGAAAACGAAATTCTGAAAAGCAAATGGGATTACTTTGAGGAGGAAAAGAGGAGAAAAAACTTGTTATTTTTCGGGATAGAAGAAAAAGATGGAGAAGATAGTATCGATAGATATGAGAAGATATTAGGAGTGTGTTGGGAGTGTTTTGGTATGGACGTGAGCGATGGACAAGTACAGGAAGCATTTAGAGTAGGAAAAAAGCAAATACACAATTCAGAACAAGTTAGGCCAATATTAGTAAAATTTAAGAGTGTGGTTACGAAGGAGAGGATTATGAAGAATAGAAGGATGCTAGGGAACACAACGATCAGAATAGATAAGACTGGAGCTACGAAGTGAGAAGTAGAAGAAGAGTTTTAATCCCTTTTTTAAAGCAGCATGAAGGAATGGACAATTCACGAAACTTATCAAGGACAAAATTAAGATAAACAATTTTGGTTTTTTTAGTGTAGAGGAGTGTCTAGTAACGTTAAAGGACCCGATTATAGACTCAGAAGAAAAGGAAAAGAACAGAAAATTTTTGAAAGAAAAAAATCAAGAATATCGCATCAAAAGGCGAGGTTAGTGACACGAGTATGGTGAGCGTGCACGAGAGCAGCGAGGCAAGTGTAAACGTGTTAAACTCAACGAAAATTTCCGGAAAGCAGGCAGTGACGTCAACTGAAGAAGAAATAGGAGTGACGCGAACTGGTATTCAGCAAGCACAGCAGAACATAATCTCAATACAATCGAATGGAAATAGTGGACATCAGATTGGAGGAACATGCCCTAAAGGTTTGCAAAGTATTTCTGAAACACCCTGTATAATAGATAACATTATTTTCTTTCATATTTATCTCATCTGTATTGAGTTCAACGGAATTCCTCCTTACATCTACCTGTCTGTCCGTCTTACTTTGTGTGTGCCTCTTTCTACTTACACAATACAAATATCAACGTCCGATCAAAAAAAAGAAAAAAGAGAGAGATAAGTAAATTCCAATGCAGACAGTCCAGATCTTTTATAGACACCAGAGTGCTACATTAGAGTTAAGTCGCTCGCTTGAACTCGGTCGAGTGTCGCACCCTCGAATGAGATAAGATCGGTCGTGATACGCTCGTAATAAATAGAAGCACAGTACAAGGTCATCTCACCGACATGCCTTATCTTGTATGGAAGGCGACAGATAAGATACACATATGTTTTGCTCACACTGTAAAAATAAGGCTTTATTTTCTGCGTTCATGACAAACGTTTAATTGAACAGCCAATGTAACGTACCAAAACAGTAACATGAAGTTATGAATAAAATAGTAAGAAAAACTTCGATATACAGTTATTATTGCTAATCAATAATTATTCAATGTTTGATTTACCACATATATAATATGTTAGGTCCATACATAGTGTTCCGCCTATATACTGCGACAATATAGAAACGTTTTACAAAGTATTATTGATATAGCAGTAGCCTAGATTAATAACAATATTAGTACAGAGATAACGTCACAGAAAATATAATAAAACGATGCTGCACAACTGTTACAGACGCAAAGATTGATTCACTAATTATTATAGATTATTATTATTATTATTATTATTATTATTATTATACTAGAAAACTTGATACGGTTCTTGCATTATCGTGATTGTGTTCTCCGTTTATAATAATTACATTTAAATCCAATAACATCTATCAGATGTGGCAAAAACAAAATCACTCCTGTGTGTGAGGGGGGGGGGAAACATTTACCTATTATATTACATTTTAAAGCAAGTTTTGTAGTTGTACTATGGAGAGGTTAGTTAAACACTGCCAAGTTTTGAAATGATAAACATCTATGAAGTTACTACACAGTTAATCACTGTAACAAGAACGAATATCTAACGCTCGGCTTATACCGTTCGAGGATTTATCGCTCGTGACAATTTTACCCATCATCCATGTGCGCTACCTATCGGATTATGCTATGAACTACTTGGCGCTCGAGCGAAAACGTCCGATGCAGACCTCTGATAGACACAATCTCTGCAATTGATGATTACGATGCTGACCAAGATATATATCAATCACTCCGTCCACACCTGTGGAGTAACGGTCAGCGCGTCTGGCTGCGAAACCAGGTAGCCCGGGTTCGAATCCCGGTCGGGGCAAGTTAACTGGTTGAGGTTTTTTCCGGGGTTTTCCCTCAACCCAAGACGAGCAAATGCTGGGTAACTTTCGGTGCTGGACCCCGGATTCATTTCACCGGCATTATCGCCTTCATTTCATTCAGACGCTAAATAACCTAGATGTTGATACAGCGTCGTAAAATAACCCAATAAAATAAAAAAAATCAATCACTCCACTTCGAACTTCCACTAAAACTCCTTTCAAACATTATTATTCAGTGTCTGTACTCGTTTAATAATTCTTCATAACCTCTGAGTTGGTAGTTTCCTTATAGCAGACGGGTTGCGATCTCAGGAATGCTGCCGGCTGATCCACTTCGCTCGAGTGGTTCCTGCCTGCACGCAGGCGCCAGTATAACGGCGCCAGGAGCCCGTTCCGTTCCTTGATGTCCGCTCTCCTTCTTGTCTTGTGAAGGTCGTATAATCTCCATAAGGAAGAAACGAATCGTTTACACTCTTGCAGTTATATTCGACGACAAGAAGCTCGCGTACGGTAATCAATCAGAACGTCTGTTAGTCCTTCATGTCTGCTCAGGACTTTGCTTAGCAATAAAACCATCTTTTTTATTAAGTAAACTTTATTGTACAGGTAAGTGCATTTTACAGTACTCGTGATTAAGTAGAACAGAAAAAAAAGAAAACAACTTGACATTTGTTTATGGGTATGGCAATCCACAGGCAATACCAAAAGAGCTCTATTTCGTATAGTAAAATATTTATCACTAATTCTGCCGACGCTAGATAATCTTGTAGTTAAATAAATAACGACCTCAAAGATAATAAAGAAGTAAATATGAAAACAAAAATGGAAAAAGGACGAGAAATCACATAGAAGAAGCATGAAATATATAAAGATAGCACAGAATACAGAAAGAAAAAAATAGAAGAGACGAAGATAAAAAAGGCTGGAAAACAATAAAGAACTAAAGAGGAAGAGAGAATGAAAAATAAATTTGCTGCTGGATATAAACTTAGATAATGACAGTTCCTGTTCATTTGAGGATCTTTCACATTTGATATTCAAATTTTATATATCACTTTTGTTAGGTAATCATAACAATAGTAATAATAATAATAATAATAATAATAATAATAATAATAATAATAACTAGATGTACCCGTGCGCTCCGCTGCACTTCTTAGAAATAAATATAAAGTAATTACATAATTAAAATAGGACGTCTTGTCCAGGGAACATTCGTGTTTAATAGGAGGATAAATCGTTTAATATGTCACGTAATTTAAACTGTATTTAAATAATTAAAATGCGATCATTTTGGTCCAGAGATCACTCATTTAGTGCAATGATAATTCCTTTAACATATTTCTTAATTGTTATTACATGCAAATAATTAAAATATGATCATTTTGTTCAGACATACATACAAACAAAAATTTCAAAAGAAGTGATTTTCGGTTTCAGGATGGTTAATTATACATGTTGTTGTCCAAGGCCCCTTATCGACGAAGTCATTTGTTTTTATTTAACTGCAGGGCCTTAAATGGCGTTATTTTAATTTTAAAACTCATTTATCTCATTAAATATAAGTCCTATCAAACTTTTGCATTGGATAAAACTTATCGGAAATCACCTTTAAAATAACTTTTGTTATGTAATATTTTTCATTAAAATTAATCATATGGGAGATATTTCGATTTATTTAATTCAAGCCCCCTTATAACCCCCCTTTTAAATAAAATACTTTGAATACCATATAGTCTAAAATCTACGTTACAACGAACTAAATTTATATTTCAATTTTCATATAAATCGGTTCAGCCATTATCGCTTGAAAAGGTAACAAAAATCCAGACAGACAGACAGACATACAAAAATTTCAAAAAAGCGATTTTCGGTTTCAGGATGGTTAATTATACATGTTAACACCAATTATTTTTGGAAAATCGAAAATTACCAGAAAAATTTTGGCTACAGATTTATTATTAGTATAGATAATAATGTTTATTGTCAGAAACATATTACAAAGAAATATTGCAAATATACAAGATTCTAGTACTCCTCTGAAAGAGAGTGATCTCGTACTCAAGTATAGTCCGCATCAGCTTACTTAATACCATAAGCATGGATAAATATATAATAGGATGCGAAACTTGCTGAGTTTTCCGTAACACATTCTAGAGGCGCTAATATAGAAACTGATCTTGTTGCCATCTGTTGGACGGAGGAGAACTTATTACATCTAGCAGCGCGCCAAGTAGCGAAAACAAAAACTAATTGCTCCATGCATTTGGCAGCGCACCTGGTGACTAAAATGTTAAACTATGCAGAAAATATTCCTTCCCTCCCACCCTCATCGATATTCTCAACTAACCCAATTTAAAATAAAACAATTACATTTTTATTTCTCACACCATTTTCCACTGAAAAGTCTTACCGGAGTCAACAGGAAGATAAAAGAGACGATCTATTTTACACTACCCAATTAAAATATAACCAAAAAGAGACAGAAAATAGAGCAAAAGGTTAGATAATTGGGATTGTATTCTTTGGGTACTTAGTGTCAGTGCAATGGAAAAATCTGCAAAAACTACTTAGTTGAATTTATTATACAGACGTGGACAAATTATTAACAAAATTGACGATTTTTATGATAATTCTGTTTACAAAATTTGACTTTTCAATTTAGATTACAGTTGACAATTTTGCATATTTCTATCATTACAGTAGATAGAAATATGCAAAAATTTCAACTGTAGTTTAAATTGAAGAGTCAAATTTTGTAAAAATATATAATAAAAATCATGTTTTGCTAATAATTTGTAAATATTCAAAAATGTCAACTGCAGTCCAAATTGAAGAGTCACATTTTGTAAAAATATAACATAAAAATCTTCAGTTTTGCTAATAATTGGGAAATATCCAAAATGTAAACTCTAGTCCAAATTGAAGAGTCAAATTTTGTAAAAATATATAATAAAAATCTTCATGTTTTGCTAATAATTTGTAAATATATTCAAAAATGTCAACTGCAGTCCAAATTGAAGAGTCAAATTTTGTAAAAATATAACATAAAAATCTTCAGTTTTGCTAATAATTTGGAAATATCCAAAATGTAAACTCTAGTCCAAATTGAAGAGTCAAATTTTGTAAAAATATATAATAAAAATCTTCAGTTTTGCTAATAATTTGTAAATATGCAAAAATATCAAATGCAGTCCAAATTGAAGAGACAAATTTTGTAAAAAAATATACAATACAAATCTTCAATTTTGCTAATAATTTCGAAATACGCAAAAACGTCAACTGTAGTCTAAACTGAAGAATCATATTATGTAAAAATATGTAATGGAAATCTTCCATTTTGCTAATAATTTGTCTACGTCTGTATTACTATTACTTTACAATACATTCAACAACACTAGTTTTACAACGTCCACAAAGATCACTGTTTAACATACACAGCTTATACACACACTTAGTATCACTTTATGTTCACTCATTAGCAAGTTTCTGGCTGCCATCTTGTCTTGTCGAGCATCGTCTGTTCGTCTCGAACGAACGGATAAATAGAGAACTCTGAGTAATCTACCCAACACGTAGTTCTAATGTTCACCACCAACGACGTTGGGCGCTGATCATCTTATTTGAACCCCCATCCGTCAGATGGTGCTGACCGCAGTTTCACATCCTATTACATATTCATCCATAGCGTAAGGGTGAAACCCAACCATTTTTTCCCCGTTGCTACATGTGCTAGTGGATTATGCCACTGGTTCCCAACCGGTGTGTCGCGCAGCTGCATGGACTGTGTCGTGAAATTTTGGAATAGAAAAATAAATTTTATTGCATCCAGAAAGTTTCTTTACAACGCATTTTTTTATTATTTGCAACGAAGTCTTTGATATGGTACATTTTATTTTGAGACAGACTTTACCAATGAAACGTGAACACCTGCAACAATGCTCAGTATAGAGAAACTCTGTGCAACCCACCAAGCGCAGACTTCACATTAATTTAAATAAGCGAGTTTTCAAAAACCATAATAAAAATACACTCAGGGACAAAAAAAACCGGACACTTTAATATTTGCTGGTATTTTGCAAAATATTATCTTCTCATACAATATTATGGTAGCCATCTGTTGTTATGGAGACGTGTATACATTGTTCATTGTGTTTTGTTTTATAAACAAGCCATTAGAACCAAATATTCCAATTTTGCTTTAGGAGTCTCAGCTATAACAATTTTGTCTCAAACATTTTGTGCTTCATTATCGTTATCATTCGTTATTTCTTTATTTTTACATTTTCTGAGTTTAAGTGGGGTTGTAACATTTGTCTTAAAACAAGATGCGACCTGAAGATGTGGCTCGAGCTCTAGCCCTTTACGATGATGGACGCAGTGTACGTTACATTGCAAATGTTATGAATATGGCTAGAAGCACAACCCATGATGCCATAAAACGGTATAGAGAGACCCTAGAATATACCAGAAGACCAGGTTCGGGTCGTCCAAGAGCTACAAATCCAAATGAAGACAGGTATATGGTGTTGAGAGTTCTTAGGGAGCGCAATCTGCCAGCTACTAGTGTAGCCCAGCAATTTGTTAACATGCATGGACGCCCAATTTCGGCCAAAACAGTTAGAAGGAGGTTGAAAGCAAGTGGACTGATATCAAGTAGACCTGCAACTGGTCCCAGATTTCTCAGGATGCATCGAGTTGAACGACTGCGTTTTGCAAATGATCACAGGGATTGGAGAAATGGACAGTGGAGCTGTGTTCTGTTCACCGATGAGTCCCGTTTCAATCTGTGCTCACCTGATGGACGTGAAAGAGTTTGGAGAAGGAGGGGAGAACAATTTTCACAGTGTTGCATTTCCGAAAATGTGCCGTATGGAGGTGGTGGAGTGATGGTTTGGGCAGGAGTGTGTACGGTTGCTCGTACAGAGTTGGTTTTTGTTGAAAATGGAAGACTAACAGCTGATAGGTATATAAATGAATGTTTGGCTGATCATGTTGTGCCATTTGGCCAATTTGTAGGCGATAATTTTCTTTTAATGCATGATAATGCACGGCCGCATATTGCCCATGCGGTCGGAGATTATCTCCAAGAAGTGGGAATCCATGTTCTTCCATGGCCAGCAAGGAGTCCAGACATGAACCCAATTGAACACGTGTGGGACATGCTGGGACTGCGTGTTAAGAATAGACGACCGAACCAGAATCGTTACAGGAGTTAAGGCGAGCACTTGGCGAAGAATGGGAACTTATTCCTCAAGAAGACATTGCTAACCAAATTGAGAGCATGCCAAGACGTATGGATGCAGTTATTCAAGTCAGAGGGGGTAATACCCGTTACTAAAAAGAGTTTTTAATGTTTAAGGCACCATAAAATGAAAAAAACAGTTAGACCAAACGATGCCATAGTTATACGCCCTTTGTAATTTTTTGTAAATTTTCTCATCAGAGATTTTTTTTTCAAATGTTGTCGTATAAGGTGCTAATGAAACATTATTTTGTTTAAATGGGTTTTGTTTGATTTTGAAATAATTGGCAACAAAATACAAGGAAATATAGAAGTGTCCGGTTTTTTTTGTCCCTGAGTGTATTTTATCGGATATCCAGCATAGATAGGTTGGGATTTTTTTACACATATCTTGTTTTTTCTTCTAATGCCACTCAAGTTGCTGCTTGTTCTTTCAGAATTTTCGATTGCGTGTTAACATCGATCTATTACAACACTGGATGTCCGACACTACATAGAAGTTATCAGTGCTTTTTTTTTCTGGCTGAACGCAATGAAATGGCACCTTTTTATTGCATTTTTCATCATGGAACCGAAATATGTGTGAATAACTATGTTTTAAATATAATTCTTCTTTGAATTCTGCTTAGATCCTGGAAGTCTTAGTTGGACGAAAAGGAAGTTAAAAACGACAAAATTCCGATGCAGTGAACAGTAATCTCTTTTGATCCTAAAACTGGAGCAGAAGTTTAATATTTTTCACGCAGTTCAGGACACCCCATCTCCCTGTCCGCTATGAAATATTCTGCATAGAGTTAGACCACCTTTTTCTCCAGACGAAAAGTAGTGGTTATTATTATTATTATTATTATTAGTGTCTCAGTGAAACATACAGCAGAGTCCGTATAGGTCAGTTTCTATCTGATGCTTTTCCAATTCACTGCGGGCTAAAGCAAGGAGATGTACCATCACCTTTACCTTTTAACTTCGCTCTAGAATATGCCATTAGGAAAGTTCAGGATAACAGGCAGGGTTTGGAATTCAACGGGTTACATCAGCTTCTTGTCTATGCGGATGACGTGAATATGTTAGGAGAAAATACACAAACGATTAGGGAAAATACGGAAATTATACTTGAAGCAAGTAAAGCGATCGGTTTGGAAGTAAATCCCGAAAAGACTAAGTATATGATTATGTCTCGTGACCAGAATATTGTACGAAATGGAAATATAAAAATTGGAGATTTATCCTTCGAAGAGGTGGAAAAATTCAAATATCTTGGAGCAACAGTAACAAATATAAATGACACTCGGGAGGAAATTAAACGCAGAATAAATATGGGAAATGCGTGTTATTATTCGGTTGAGAAGCTCTTATCATCCAGTCTGCTGTCAAAAATCTGAAAGTTAGAATTTATAAAACAGTTATATTACCGGTTCTTCTATATGGTTGTGAAACTTGGACTCTCACTCTGAGAGAGGAACATAGGTTAAGGGTGTTTGAGAATAAGGTGCTTAGGAAAATATTTGGGGCTAAGAGGGATGAAGTTACAGGAGAATGGAGAAAGTTACACAACACAGAACTGCACGCATTGTATTCTTCACCTGACATAATTATGAACTTAAAATCCAGACGTTTGAGATGGGCAGGGCATGTAGCACGTATGGGCGAATCCAGAAATGCATATAGAGTGTTAGTTGGGAGACCGGAGGAAAAAGACCTTTAGGGAGGCCGAGACGTAGATGGGAGGATAATATTAAAATGTATTTGAGGGAGGTGGGGTATGATGATAGAGACTGGATTAATCTTGCACAGGATAGGGACCGCTGGCGGGCTTATGTGAGGGCGGCAATGAACCTTCGGGTTCCTTAAAAGCCATTTGTAAGTAAGTATTATTATTACTATTAATATTATTATTATTATTATTATTATTATTAATTATAGTACATAGCATTATGATTTTACCCGTTTGGTGATACCTGGTATTTAGTTGGCAACACTGAAGAGACGGCCAAATTTATTAGCCTTTGAGGAACTACTCTGACATGATCCTCACTATAAGAACAGATGGTTCTTTTGAGGTTGTTCTTTGTGTAGCTACCAGGAAAGTAAAATTTTTATACTTCCTCCATCTGTTGAGATGTTGGGGAATTAACTACTACAGTAGACGCAGAATGTAAGATGTCGTATTATACGCTATATATCTCATTTTTTTTTTTACTAAAATGTCAGTTACCATGTTTTACGCCGGAGCCTCTCATTTCACAGCGTGTTCTGAAAAAGCCGTTGATTTAATTCGCAATATGTTCAGTTACTTTACGAGATCACTGTATTATGATAATAAATAATTGAAAGAATTTTAATTTTTTCCTTTAAATGTGAAGAGATTTGATCCGAACAAATGTAACTTTTCGTTCTGCAAAGGAATTTTAAAGTGTTACATTTTTCGTATCAAATTTCTGCATATTTAAATGACAAAAATAAAATTCTTTCAATCATTTATCATAATACACTGCTCTCTTCAATTCACTGGGCGTATTTTAATTTAAATCAATGTCTTCCTAAAACACGCTATGAAATATTCAATAAAAAGCCATTTTTATCTCAGAAAGAAAGCAAAAACGAGCAAAATTTTATTAAACGTTTTTGTTTGAAATATCTCAAAGAATAACCCCCTGAAATTAATGTCATTAATGACATTACTTACGTTTCACTCTATATATCCTTCCAGCTGTCCATTACAAGAAGTAAATATCCAAATCGGCACTTTTGGTCATAGTTTAATTTTAAGGGGGGAGGATAGTATTTTTTGGTGAAAAATGAGTAAATTTAAAAAAAAAACTTTTTCTTTAAAATGCTCTGTGATATGTGTGGAATGCATAGCATAATATTTTGTGGGTATTTGTGCCCTTATCAGATGCTGAGACGCCATTTTTGAACTTCCTGCGTTATGGATTTTTAAATAACTCGACCTCTTTTATTGTTGTTTCCGGTAAATTGAATTTTCAAAAAAATAAAAAAAGTTTTCCTTTAAAATACTCTTTGATATGTGTGGAATGCATTGCATAACATTTCGTGGGTATTTGTGCCCTTATCGGACGTTGAGACGCCATTTTTAAACTTCCTGCGCTATGGATTTTTAAATAACTCACCCCCTTTTATCGGTTTCCGGTAACTTCATTTTTTTACTACATTGCCAGACAAAAATGGATATAATTTCTGAACTATCAAAGATACATGCATGAAATTTAGAACACACATTCTTTAGACTATTAGGAAACTTTTCTCTGTAACAGAATTTTGTTAATTGATTTCATTTAAAACTACGTCCGTTTGTTTACAAGAAAGGAATTCAGAAAAGTGTTGTTAAATTTTAATTTTTTATTTTACAAACGTATGGACTAATATCAAAATTCTGTTATAGACACTTTGTAGAGCATGCTTTTGCAAGTACATTGCAAAAAACGGGATGAATCTACATTTAAAAATGGTTTAGATATATCGATTTTAATAAAATCCTGCATTGGGTATATTTTTTTTTCAAATCTGGGCCCCCAAATATATTTTTTTCAAACTATTTATTTTTGGTTGAGTTTCTACAGGTATGAGCTCTCTACATACAAAAAATTAGTATTTTACACCAAATAGAAAAAAAGTTTTAAAAAATACCATCCTCTCCTACTTCATACGTTAGAAAAGAGCAAAGAGAAAGAAGAGTAAAACTGATTGAGTTATAAATCCAATCACGTACTTAAGTGCAGCCTGTATTAGGTACCGCTAAAATTAGTCCAAATATAAAGAAAAGCTATGTCAAATAGGCGGAAAACCGTTTGGACGACCTAGCATTTCCCCCACGCCAAACAGGAGGTAACAGCCTTCACGGGTACTTCACCGAGATCTGTACAAATTCTCCTTCATTAAAATTACGTAGTTGACTGGTTATCAAGTGCAATTAAGAAAAGGGCGACTCCGTCTTCAGTGGAGCGTAACTTCCTATGGCAATGCTCAGTCTTGCAAGCGCATTCACTTCTTTGCTTGTTCGTCATTTCCTCGTCTGATCAAAGCAAATTACTAACATCCTGACCCAATTTTCTTTGCTTCTTCACGTACGTATAATTTATTACTTCATCTCAGAAAGACATCTATAGTGCAGCATGTCCGGAGTTAAAGTAAGCCGATGAAGCTGAGTATTGCCATGGTAACATCGGTGTCAACTTGTATCTATGTAATTTAAGAATTCACAGCTGCAAGTTAAGAGATGGTGCATGTATAATTGTTGATCACGTAAGAATAGCTATCAAAAAGCTAATTTGCCCATGTCTTCAGTGTTGCCAACTAATACCAGATATCACCAAAAAGGGTAAAATGACACTGGCATGTACTATAGGCCTAATAATAATTATTTATTTATTTCTATTTATTTCCATGTATTTTTATTTATTTCTATGTATTTTTATTTATTTCTATTTATTTTTATCTATCTAGCTATCTGTATGTATGTATGTCTATCTATCTATCTATCTATCTATCTATCTATCTATCTATCTATCTATCTATCTATCTATCTATCTATCTATCTATCTATCTATCCATCCATCCATCCATCCATCCATCCATCCATCCATCCATCCATCCATCCATCCATCCATCCATCCATCCATCCATCCATCCATCCATCCATCTATCTATCTATCTATCTATCTATCTATCTATCTATCTATCTATCTATCTATCTATCTATCTATCTATCTATCTATCTATCTATCTATCTATCTATCCATCTATCTATCTATCCATCTATCCACCTATCCATCTATCCACCTATCCATATACCCACCTACCCACCTGCCCACCTATCTATCTATCTATCTATCTATCTATCTATCTATCTATCTATCTATCTATCTATCTATCTATCTGTCTGTCTGTCTGTCTGTCTGTCTGTCTGTCTGTCTGTCTGTCTGTCTGTCTGTCTGTCTGTCTGTCTGTCTACCTACCTACCTACCTACCTACCTACCTACCTACCTACCTACCTACCTACCTACCTATCTATCTATCTATCTATCTATCTATCTATCTATCTATCTATCTATCTATCTATCTATCTATCTATCTATCCATCCATCCATCCATCCATCCATCTATCTATCTGCTCAACAACAGCCATAGGCCAATATAAGTCCAACACAGTGATGCAATTAATACAATAAAATGAACAACTACGGTACAAATTAAATAAATGTGATAACAATAAAATTAAGAACATAGATTACAATGATTAATTTACAAGAATTAATAATATTATATTTTGAAGAAAGGAGTTGATTCTTACAAAAATATTACCAATTTGTGTAGAAAGATTGTGTAAATAATATTAGCAAAAACATTGCTATATTCTAATACTTCTATACATTGAATTGAAATCGCATACATATAAGTTAGCATTTTTAATACATCTGGTGACAGGCGAGAAAGATTTAGAATTCCTAATTAGAAGAGTTTGTGATGTCTCATGTTCTTCATAGGAATACGAAAGCTGACACTGTTTCAGAAAGATTGACAATTAATTAAGAAAAAAAAATTGTATTGGATTTATAGTTTGAGTTTAAACATATTAAACACTATTTAATCTGTATTCGCTCTCAATTTTAATTTTATTTTTTGTCTGTATTGGAATCCCCACCTGAGCACGAGTCTTACTCATTCAGGAGTGGGCTAGTTTATCTTTCATTGCATTATTAACTTGTATTCATTTAAAACTTACTAGCAATAAAATAAATAAATAAATAAACAAATAACTGTCACCTTTAAGGTTCTTACATAAGAATAAGTAATCGAGATCATGACGTCTAGCATACAAGCTTCGACATTTAAAGTGCTCGGATTTTTGACCATAATTATACCCGGACTTATTAGGCAGAAATCTGTACGAACATAGTGATATATATTTCCTTTGAATATTTTCCACTTTTTCCGAATCAGTAATTGTAATAGAGTTCCAAACTACAGATGCATATTCGAGTTTCGATCTCACTAATGTATAGTATAGTATTAAAAGAGAGTCAGGTGTTGAAAAAGAATAAGTAAATGACCGTATTATTCCTAACATTCTTATTGCATGGTTATAAATATAATCAATGTGGCTGTGAAAATATATTTTATTGTCAATACACCGAGGTCTCTAATACAATCTTTTCTGTTAATACATTTTTTAGATGATAGTTATATTTTAGTGTAGAGGTTTTCCGTGAAAATGATATTACGTAAGTAGTAGTAGTAATAATAATAATAATAATAATAATAATAATAATAATAATATACTATTAGCAACAAGATGTCTTGTTTACCATATGTCATCTTTATGCTGGGAGATGTTTTCTAAATGGTCAGTAATTTGTGAAAAAGTAGGCCTATATTCTCCTCCTGGACCTCTCGCACAGTGTGTTGGTAATTAAGATTAGTGTGTTCAATATTAAAATGTATTTTGTCTGAAAACATGGAATTCATTGCTTTGCTTTGCTTTGAAAGAACAGTTTACGATTCACGAGACCTAACCTAAAAATGTATTTTGTTTGATCAAGTAAAATGATTAGTACAAATTCTGGAAACCGATGTCACTTTGAAATGTATGCTTAAGAATATTTACTCCTTATAATTTTGCTATTCTAGATATAATTGTTGTCTCCGTGCGTATAATTCCTTCTTCATTATCTTCTTTCTTCAGTTCATTAAATATATGAACTATAGATTCCTGAAGCGTACTCTGAATGGCACATGCTTTCTTTCATTGAGGAGTCACTGACATGCTATTTCCTCTCTTTGACATTATACAGGGTATATCACGAGGTTTTCCCCCAGTTTATGGATGTGATTCCTGGTGTTATTTGGAACAAAAATGTAAATACAGTAATGGGGTGACATTCATAATTAAGGAGTTACAACAGATTTTCGAAACAAGCCATGATGTATGTAGCGCTAGACATGTTTGCGCAGGACTATCGATGTGTGTGGAATGTAATTTTCAACGCAGATTCAGTGTCAATGTCTGCTATGGTGTTGTGTGTGACCAGTTGCTGGGGCCGTTCATTTTCCCGGGAAATTTAAATGATGAAATGTACGTTAACTTTTTACAAGAAGAGTTACCGCAGCTTCTTGACGATGTTCCTCTGGAAACAAGACACCAAATGTACGTCCAACATGACGGGGCGCCTGCACATTTCTACCATGTGGTAACAGCTCAGATGAATCACCAATTTCCACATCGATAGATTGGTCGCGGGGGGCCCTATCAACTGGCCTGACAGATCGCCAGATTTAACACCCTCAGATTACTGCATCTGGGGGGGGATGAAAGACATCGTGTACCAGATTAGGGTGAAAACACGAGAAGAATTGATTCAACGCATTCTCGATTCCGCAGCGACAATAAGGAACGAACATTGTGAGGTTACGAAATAATACACGCGCTGTTCACACCCGTGCGAATCTTTGACTTCAGATGCACGGAGGAAATTTTTAACATTTGCTTTAAACTCGCTCTACATGTAAGAGACTAGTACAAAATGAAACAATTGTTTGTATTCTATTATTTCCATTTTTGTCAGTGACATCCTCAAATAAAAAGTTTTTTTCTACTTTTTTCAAATCATCGTAACTTCTTAATTATGAATGTCACCCCATTACTGTATTTACATTTTTCGTTCCAAATAACACCAGGAATCACCCCAATAAACCGGGGGAAAACCTCGTGATACGCCCTGTATATTGTATGGAAAATCTAAACACTGAAGAAATTAATTAAAATGTAAAATGGTATGTCTATCTATTACCTAAGTGCGTGTATCACATCAAGTACGTTATATTTATTTACACTTATTTGACTACTAGTCATATCCGTGCGCTCCGCTGCACCCGTTAGAAATAAATATAAAGTAATTACATAATTAAAATAGGGCATTTGATCCAGGGAAGATTCGTGTTTGATAGAAGGATAAATCGTTTAATATGTGACTTAATTTAAATTGTATTTAAATAATTAAAATGCGGTCATTTTGGTCCAGAGAGCAATCATTTGGTGCAATGACAATTCCTTTAACACGTTTCTTAATTGTTATTACATGCAACCTTAGTTTAATGAAGATTGACATATCATTTAGTTTTAATGTGTATACTTTATATTACTTGCTATATGTTTCACAAGTTACTGTAATAACATTGTAGAATTATGTCCATCTAGAGAAACTACACGTTCCAATGGTGAAATAATAATTAAACAATTAATTAACTTCCGATATTACTTCATACAAACACAGAAACATTCTCTGTATGCTAAGTTTAATAGCTTTCGATTGTTGTTGTCCAAGGCCCCTTATAGACGAAGTCATTTGTTTTTATTTCAGTACAGCGCCTTTGATGGCGTTGTTATTGTAATTTTAAAACTCATTTATCTCATTAAATATCAGTCCTATCAACATTTTGTATAGAACAAAACTTATCGGAAATTATCTTTAAAGAAACGTTTGTTATGTTACATTCTTCATTAAAATCAATAATAAGCGAGATATTTCGATTTGTTTAATTCAAACCCCTTATAACCCCCCTTTTAAATAAAGTATTTAGAATGCCATATAGCCTAAAATCTAAGTTACAACGAACTTAATTTATATTCCAATTTTCATATAAATCGGTATAGCCATTATCGCGTGAAAAGGTAACAAACATCCAGACAGACAGACAGACATGCAAATAAAAATTTCAAAACAGCGATTTTCGGTTTCAGAATGGTTAATTATACATGTTAACACCAATTATTATTGGAAAATCGAAAATTACCAGAAAAATTTTGGCTACAGATTTATTATTAGTATAGATAATCTCGTTTACCATTCCTTCCAGTTCATCTTTCAGTAGGCAGAAGAAGTTATAAGATGGTAGAAGACATAAGATATACGGATAATATGTAGAGACTAAGAGGAAGGCAGAAAATGGGAAAGATTGGAGAATGCTGGGTTTGCAGAAAAAGACCAACCCTTGGGCAGAAAACTACGAATGAATGAAACAGTTTTAGGCTATACATTTGTGACACAGAATATACACGAATCAGATGGATATGAATTATTGATACTATATACAGGGATAAAGGCAAAACATTAATTGGAAACGAAAGTTTTTTAACATAAGGTAGCCTACATAAAAAATACTGCCTTTCTGCCGCTTTAGTTCATTAACTGATGGTACTCGATCCCAGAGACATCTCTGAAAGAGACCGCTAGCCAATCGAGTAACATCTATTGCCAGTCGCATGGTCACGACAAGCGAGGAAATATGTGTCAAGGGTTCAACAAACGAGGTATAGCTTTGTTTGATCGCCTACAATTGAATATGATAATCAAGTTGATTGATGTGTTGGAAAACAACCCAGTATTTTGAGGACTCCGACAATGCATGCAGTGACCTCAACCTTGTGACCTTAGAAACTGCAGTTTGAATGAATGCTTATATTACGTCTGATCACATGTTATTATTTCTGGCTTGTTTTCTTAACCCACAATTCTTTGTGATCATGTAGGTCTAATAAGACCGATCGATACCTATACATTCAGCATAAACTACAGTGGTCTTACAACGCATATTTTTGTTGCTGCTCAAAACACAACGTTAATACATTAGGCATAGCTCAATATAACTATACGTATTTAATTTCTTTTGTCGTTCACGTCGGCCTATATATTTCATTTCAGCATTTCTAACTCTTCTGTTTTGGGGCTTATTTATTTCATTTTAGTATATCTAAACTCTCCCTTTTTCAGGCCTATTTATTTCATTTTAGCATTCCTAACTCTTCTGTTTTCAGGTCTATTTATTTCATTTTAGCATTTCTAACTCTTTCGTTTTCAGGCCTATTTATTTCATTTTAGCATTTTTAATTCTTTCGTTTTCAGGCCTATTTATTTCATTTTGAAATTTATAACTCTTTCCTCTTCAGGCCTATTTATTTCATTTTAGCATTTCTAACTCTTTCGTTTTCAGGCCTATTTATTTCATTTTAGCATTTCTAACTCTTTCGTTTTTAGGCCTATTTATCTAAATTTAACTTTTTAACTCTTCCGTTTTCAGGCCTATTTATTCTTTTTAGCATTTCTAACTCTTTCGTTTTCAGGCCTATTTATTTCATATTAGCATTTTTAATTCTTTTGTTTTCAAGCCTATTTATTTCATTTTGAAATTTCTAACTCTTTCCTTTTCAGGCCTATTTATTTCATTTTAGCATTTCTAACTCTTTTGTTTTCAGGCATATTTATTTCATTTTGGCATTTCTAACTCTTTCATTATCAGGCCTATTTATTTCATTTTAGCATTTCTAACTCTTTCGTTTTCAGGCCTATTTATTTCATTTTGGCGTTTCTAACTCTTTCGTTTTCAGACCTATTTATTTCATTTTGGCGTTTCTAACTCTTTCGTTTTCAGACCTATTTATTTCATATTGGCGTTTCTAACTCTTTCGTTTTCAGACCTATTTATTTCATTTTGGCGTTTCTAACTCTTTCGTTTTCAGACCTATTTATTTCATTTTGGCATTTCTAACTCTTTCGTTTTCAGACCTATTTATTTCATTTTGGCATTTCTAACTCTTTCGTTTTCAGGCCTATTTATTTCATTTTGGCGTTTCTAACTCTTTCGTTTTCAGACCTATTTATTTCATTTTGGCATTTCTAACTCTTTCGTTTTCAGACCTATTTATTTCATTTTGGCGTTTCTAACTCTTTCGTTTTCAGACCTATTTATTTCATTTTGGCATTTCTAACTCTTTCGTTTTCAGACCTATTTATTTCATTTTGGCATTTCTAACTCTTTCGTTTTCAGGCCTATTTATTTCATTTTGGCGTTTCTAACTCTTTCGTTTTCAGACCTATTTATTTCATTTTGGCATTTCTAACTCTTTCGTTTTCAGACCTATTTATTTCATTTTGGCGTTTCTAACTCTTTCGTTTTCAGACCTATTTATTTCATTTTGGCGTTTCTAACTCTTTCGTTTTCAGACCTATTTATTTCATTTTAGCGTTTCTAACTCTTTCGTTTACAGACCTATTTATTTCATTTTGGCGTTTCTAACTCTTTCGTTTTCAGACCTATTTATTTCATTTTGGCATTTCTAACTCTTTCGTTTTCAGACCTATTTATTTCATTTTGGCGTTTCTAACTCTTTCGTTTTCAGACCTATTTATTTCATTTTGGCATTTCTAACTCTTTCGTTTTCAGACCTATTTATTTCATTTTGGCGTTTCTAACTCCTTCGTTTTCAGACCTATTTATTTCATTTTGGCGGTTCTAACTCTTTCGTTTTCAGACCTATTTATTTCATTTTGGCATTTCTAACTCTTTCGATTTCAGACTTATTTATTTCATTTTGGCGTTTCTAACTCTTTCGTTTGCAGACCTATTTATTTCATTTTGGCATTTCTAACTCTTTCGTTTTCAGACCTATTTATTTCATTTTGGCGTTTCTAACTCTTTCGTTTTCAGACCTATTTATTTCATTTTGGTATTTCTAACTCTTTCGTTTTCAGACCTATTTATTTCATTTTGGCATTTCTAACTCTTTCGTTTTCAGACCTATTTATTTCATTTTGGCATTTCTAACTCTTCCGTTTTCAGGCCTATTTATGTTTTATTTAACGGCGCTCACAACTGCCGAGGTTATATCAACGTCGCCGGTGTGCAAGTAAACCTACCGACATAAGCCTGTAGCATTTTAGCACACTTCACTATTATCGCCGCGCTCTCATGGTTAACATAAGGCAGGTCTTTGAGCGTCCTCGTGCATAACATCCGGCAGATCTTTGAAATTTAATTGTATTATTGTTTTCAATTTCTTATGTCGCCGCTCCAATCACTCGCCTCAATTTCAACATTGCAACCAATAAGCTGCTTCCATTATTAAATGATACCTACTTGTGTAATCCACGTGGACTAAAACCGAAGTTGCAATGTCTTGTGCTGAGGAAGAATATTTAGTATTAGTAGTATTTAGTATTTATTTATTTAACCTGGTAGAGATAAGGCCGTCAGGCCTTCTCTGCCCTCTACCAGGGGATTACAACTACAACAAGAACAATAAAATTACAATTAATATTAAATTTACAATTACAATAAAAATTAAAGTACGACAAGATTACCTGATTAATGAAAGCTATACATTTTATCATAGAAGTTAAGAACAAAGAATATTTTTGTATTTACTGAATTACAAATTAAACCTACAATAACAAAATTCTATAGTGATGAAATTACCGGATGTTGAAATATTTTGTGATAGATTAAGAGAACTATTTACAAGAAACCATGTCTGAACGAGTCTCAATTACTGACCAAGTGCCTAGTAAGTTTGCGTTTGAATTGAATTTTATTTCGACAGTCCCTGATGCTAGCAGGTAACGAATTCCAGAGTCTTGGCAGGGCTATTGTGAAAGAGGATGAGTATGAGGAGGTGCGATGGGATGGTATTGTTAGTATTGTTTCATGGCGAGAGCATGTGTTCATATTGTGGTGGGAAGAAAGGTAAGTGAACCGAGACGACAGGGACGAAGGGATAGAAGAGTTCAAGATTTCGAAGAGAAGGAGAAGTGAATGTAAATTTCTTTTTTTATCTAGATTAAGCCAACCTAATGTGATCATATTTACGAACATTGCTTACAAAACGGTCACACAAATTATGAGCACGTTGAATTTTCGTTTTGTTGTCACTGGAAAGGTCAGTCAGTAAAATGTCAGCATAGTCAAAATAGGGAAATACAAGCGTCTGCACAAGGGACTTTTTTAAGCAAGAGGGAAGATGAACATTTATCCTTTTTAGCACACGGATAGGCCTAATAGAATATAATTTTCTGCAGGATATGTGATTAAAAATTATTATTAAGCAACAATCGGTCGGCAAAATTATGTCTTAAAAGCACACCGCACGTTATTGCATGATGCCGACATGTTAAGCATGAGGCCGCGGCGATAATACCATTGACCTGGCCCGGGATCGAACTCGCAACCTCGGGCATAGAAGCCCAACGTTATATTAACTGCGCCAACGAGGCCGACGAAATATTGTTGCTGTCTAATTTAGGAATGATTATATTTTACTCTAATAAAAATTGTTTCGTAAGAATATAGACTTATTGTTACAGAAAGCAGGAGTATTTTTGCAGCCATCTCTTTATTACAAGGCAAAGAATAAATTGTGTAAACGAAGCAATGAAAGAAGACATGTGGCCGCGTACAATAGATTTTTACCCACATTATTAAGCACGTGCGCTTTGTGGCACAATAGAAACCTTCACCTGGTTAAACAACACGTGTAGATAGCTGACTACAATCTGCAGTTATTCCTACATTCAAAACCAAGACCTGTTTGTGGGAGAAAAGCGAACATAATGTTTTCCCTGAACACACCTTATCTATTCATAGACTATTTACAATTACGTAGATCAGAGAAGGATATTATTTTTCACCGCCTCATTTTCTTAGAAACATATTTGTGAATATGTTTGCTAACAGACGATTACTATTATTATTATTATTATTATTATTATTATTATTATTATTATTATTATTATTATTATTATTATTATAGTAACTTTCAAAGAATGGATTATTGATCAGATTTTTTATATTCGACAGATATTGGAGAAAAATGGGAGTATAAGGGTACAGTACATCAGTTATTCATAGATTTCAAAAAGGCATATGACTCGGTTAAGAGAGAAGATTTATATAATAATCTTATTGAATTTGGTATTCCCAAGAAACTAGTTCGATTAATTAAAATGTGTCTTAGTGAAACTTACAGAAGAGTTCGTATAGGCCATTTTCTATCTGATGCTTTTCCAATTCACTGCGGGCTAAAGCAAGGAGATGCACTATCACCTTTACTTCTTAACTTCGCTTTAGAATATACCATTAGGAAAGTTCAGGATAACAGAGAGGATTTGGAATTGAACGGGTTACATCAGCTTCTTGTCTATGCGGATGACGTGAATATGTTAGGAGAAAATACACAAACGATTAGGGAAAACACGGGAATTTTACTTGAAACAAGTAAAGCGATAGGTTTGGAAGTAAATTCCGAAAAGACAAAGTATACGATTATGTCTCGTGACCAGAATATTGTATGAAATGGAAATATAAAAATTGGAGATTTATCCTTCAAAAAGGTGGAAAAATTAAAATATCTTGGAGCTACAGTAACAAATATAAATGATACTCGGGAGGAAATTAAGCGCAGAATAAATATTGGAAGTGCCTCTTATTATTCGGTTGAGAAGCTTTTATCATCCACTCTGCTGTCAAACAATCTGAAAGTTAATTAAACAGTTATATTACCGGTTGTTCTGTATGGTTGTGAAATTTGGACTCTCACTTTGAGAGAGGAACATGGATTAAGGGTGTTTGAGAATAAGGTTCCGAGGAAAATATTTGGGGCTAAGAGGGATGAAGTTACAGGAGAATGGAGAAAGTTACACAACGCAGAACTGCACGCATTGTATTCTTCATCTGACATAATTAGGAACATTAAATCCAGACGTTTGAGATGGGCAGGGCATGTAGCACGTATGGGCGAATCCAGAAATGCATATAGAGTGTTAGTTGGGAGACCGGAGGGAATAAGACCTTTGGGGAGGCCGAGACGTAGATGGGAGGATAATATTAAAATGGATTTGAGGGAGGTGGGATATGGTAGGGACTGGATTAATCTTGCTCAGGATAAGGAACCGATGGCGGGCTTATGTAAGGACGGCAATGAACCTCCGGGTTCCTTAAAAGCCGTAAGTAAGTAGGTAAGTAAGTAAGTGAGTATTATTATTAAGTACGCAATATCATACTTTAATTACTTTTAAATTTGTTTCGTTTTATTATAGGTATATGTTACGCATTTCTATAATTACAATAATAAAGAGAGCTTGGATGCAGAACTGATGAGATCTGCATTAAATATACAATTAAAATTCATATCCGTATCTTTTATTTAAAATGCCACGTACATATTTCTAATGCTCGGGATTACCTGCACGATGTCTGAGTGGTCAGCGATATAATCGGTTTGTGGATGAAAAATAAGACGCACTATTTTACGTAAATTTCCTTTCAAAATTATGTTACATCGTTATTTCAATAAGGATATGGAAGCTCATGTCAAAGAAGTTCCTCTGAAGGAAGCGAGGAAGCTTCATTTAGTTTTAAAAACAGACAACTCACTTTAAATATGGCTTCATTTGGTTTCAAAAACAGACAACTCCATGACTTAATTTAAGAGATGGACAACTGCACTTTTTAAACTTAAATTGTGTATTGTTAGTAAAATAACATGTACAAAAATACAGTCTTAATTCTTCCCTGAAGGAGTAAAAACTCGTGCTCAGGGAGTTATCTAAACACATACTTAACACAAACAAAGATAATTATGTGACACAAAGTGGGTCAAAAAAATTACAGGAATAAATTAACTTTAAAAATACAATTTCAATTTTAACAATTTAAGTCATACAAATACATACACATTTTAAATCAATATATATATTGTTTAAAAATTAAATTCCTAATGCTTTTTTTAATTTCTGATACTAAAATTTTCCAAATTTGGGTATTTTTCAATTATTTTATTATACAACCTTGGACCAAAGTAGGTACCATGGCTCAGAGTTGTGCTTGTGAAACACTTTGTTTCCTCTAGTCGTATAAAATCAGATCTTTTAGTTCCGTATTTATGATGATACAATTTGAATTTATTACGATTTTTATGTATGAAGTTTAATAAGGCAATATAATAAATCTGTTAGTTTTCAAAACATTAAAGTCAGTAAACAAATGCTCAGATGAGTAATCAATTGGTTTATTAAGGCATATTTTAATTATTCATTCCTGAATAATTATTAGTGGAGTGAGATTAGAATTAGAAGCATTTCCCGATCCTAAAATTCCGTATTGGAGAATGGATTGAAATAAAGCTAAATAAATGAGACGTAAAATATTCACTGGTAAATATGACCGAAGTATAACAAAGATATAAATTGTTTTACGTAATCTATTGCATAAATATGTAATATGTTTATTCAATCGTAAGTGTTGTTCGATTGTAATAGCCAAATACTTAACTTCTGAGGATTCTGTTAATATGGGACATTCACAATTTTGAGAAGAACAATCAGAATGATGAATTTTGAGTCTAAAGGAAGATTGAGGAGATTGAAGACCACTGGACCTTAGTGAAAATGGAACAACAGTTGTTTTAGATGTCTTTAAGGAAAGAGAGTTTGAATCGAACCACTCTTTAATTGCCTGTAATCCATTATTCGCATTAATATAAGTGCCTTTCCAAGATTTTTCACCAAAAAGAATTACGGTATAATCCGCATATGAATATATAACCCCATTATATTTGCGTAAATCAGTTAATAACAAATCATTTATATAAATCAAGAATAAAACTGGACCAAGAACAGTGCCCTGAGGGACCTCTACTTTTATGTTTTGAATAAAACTAAATTCATTATCAATTTTAGTTACATAATTTCTGTTATTCAAATATGACTTAAATAAACTTAGAACATGACCATTAATGCCTAACAAGCTTAATTTCTCTAATAAAATATCATGGTTAACGGTATCAAACGCTTTTCGAGTATCCAAAAATATACCCAAGCACTTATTCCCTCGGTCTAACTCACATATGATTTAAATTGCGACCTGAATATTAATATTAATCGCATTTTGAGACTGAGTAGTAATATTCGTTACAAGAGCAGTATGTTGAAGTTTTCATGTTCGAGGAAAAGTTTGAAAAAGCGAAACGTAGTTGAGCTGTTTTAATTTCCGAGAATTGAAAGAAAACATACCGCTCGTGTATCGTACATTATTTTGTGCGAAGATCGTTTATTACATACCTGAAAGAGGAATTTCTAATTAGTTGCAATGAAATCTACATCTTGGTTTCTGTTCAATGACGGCAAATTTGCAAAACAAAAATATCTATCTGCAACACTGTTGCTTTAAAAAGTTTTCTGTGTTTACTATACTCCAGCAGGCCGTGATATACGTCTCTCTTCCCCCCCCCCCAGTCTATGATGAGTCTGGAATCTTGTTGATTTTTTCACGGCTTCCTTAATGTTACTTGAATCACGAATGCAGTAACTTTAGTGGAGTTGTAGAGTTTATTTAATTTTTGCAAATATTTAAAAACAATAATTAACAGAGCAATTTAGGTGAAATTGCAGTGGTAAGTTTCCAATTTATAATTATTACTATATTGAACGCCTCTAAAAATAATATGTTAAAAGCCTAAAGCAGTAAAATCAATATGTCACTTAAGCGGTAAGAAGAGGGAAATTGTTATGTGTGTTAGGTTGGGAATACTGAATGTGGAATTTTAGACTTTCCGCGGATTGGTTTTGAGCGGAAATACGCACGATCTCGCACAAAAAAATATTTATATGACCCATGAGAATCTTTAAAAAAAATGTACGTATAACAGTGACATTGGTTTCCAAGGATCTAGTTTTTCGCCACTCCTGTAAAAAAAAAAAAAAAAAAGAAGTTGTCCAACTTTGATACCAAGCTCCTCATATGTGAATGTGCACTGTTAAAGTTAAGTCCAAAACCCCTGTGGAATGCCTCACAAGGATTGGCTGTTCTTTCTGAGGTGATAGTGTCAGAAGCCCAAATTTCTGGACGAAACTCAGAATAAGAATCTATGAAAGTTGTTAAATAATCTGCAAAACTTGTAACATTCAGATTTTAAATGCGACAGGCTCATGTCTCTAGATTTACTGGCATGTAAAAGAACTCTTGCGGGATAAAATTTCGGCACACCGGCGACGCTGATATAACCTCTGCAGTTGCGAGCATCGTTAAATAAAACATAACATTTAACATTTTAAACCAACTTACATTAAAATACACTGTGTCCCTAAAATCGTGCTGGGGTTTCAGAGGATTACATTGTTTGAATGAATAGAGGCAGAAATGTAATATTGGTGCCAGATGAAAACAAAACTCTCTGACTTTTTCGTCTGTAAGTTTCAGGCACTGAAGAAAATAAAAAACGGTAACAATCGAATAAATGCAATAATTTTCATTGTTGAAATTAATTATACAATATGGATGTCCAAAGAAAAGTGCAAAAAAACAATACCCCAGTTTGATGACAATGTGATTTTTCAGCAAGATGGTACTCCTTCAAATATGCCAGAATTGTTATGGATTGTCTTACTCAAAGATATCCACGGTGCTGGGTTGGGAAGGGTGGATGGAAGCTATGCCTTCCATGATCGCCGGAGATGACACTTTTGGACTTTATTCTGCAGTGCTTGGGAAAAACGCATAAGTTAGTTTCCACAAAAATTGTTTATTAATTTATTGACAACTTACGGAACATCTGCTCGCTTGGGAAGACAGACATAAGTATTTCTCAAAATAAGAATAATTCTTACAGAAGAAAACCAAATCTACATAAACGAGTGTGAAGACAGTTTTTTAGTTCTGTAAAATTAACATTTTTGCTTTTGCCACTTTTCCCGAGCAGTACAGAACTGTTCTTTGGAATCTGAACAGATGTTCTTCCGATGGCTTCTATTGTTTCAGCATTTTTTTATGGTCTTACAGTACGCTTTTTCTCCAATAGGTTTCCAGTTTATTTTAACTATCACAACTACGAATGTTATTCTCATGTGATGGTTCTTCATTAAATACGAGACAAAATTCACGTCGTACAGGAGTCACAGATTGAAAGTTTGCTAGCCACAAAACGCATAGCACTTTTTTTTTTTTTTGGGCTTCCATCTTACTTACTTACAAACGGCTTTTAAGGAACCCGCAGGTTCATTGCCGCCCTCACATAAGCCCGCCATCGGTCCCTATCCTGTGCAAGGTTAATCCAGTCCCTATCATCATATCCCACCTCCCTCAAATCCATTTTAATATTATCCTCCCATCTACATCTCGGCCTCCCAAAAAGATCTTTTTCCCCTCCGGTCTCCCAACTAACACTCTATATGCATTTCTGGATTCGCCCATACGTGCTACATGCCCTGCCCATCTCAAATGTCTGGATTTAATGTTCCATTTTCAGGTGAAGAATACAATGCGTGCAGTTCTGCGTTGTGTAACTTTCTCCATTCTCCTGTAACTTCATCCCTCTTAGCCCCAAATAGTTTCCTAAGAATCTTATTCTCAAACACTATTAATCTCTGTTCCTCTCTCAGAGTGAGAGTCCAAGTTTCACAACCATACAGAACAACCGGTAATATAACTGTTTTATAAATTCTAACTTTCAGATTTTTTGACAGCAGACTAGATGATAAAAGCTTCTCAACCGAATAATAACACGTATTTCCCATATTTATTCTGCGTTTAATTTCCTCCCGAGTGTCATTTATATTTGTTACTGTTGCTCCAAGATATTTGAATTTTTCCAGCTCTTCGAAGTATAAATCTCCAACTTTTATAGTTCCATTTCGTACAATATTCTGATCACGAGACATAATCATATACTTAGTCTTTTCGGGATTTACTTCCAACTCTATCTCTTTACTTGCTTCAAGTAAAATTTCCACGTTTTCCCTAATCGTTGTGGATTTTCTCCTAAAATATTCACGTCATCCGCATAGACAAGAAGCTGATGTAACCCGTTCAATTCTAAACCCTCTCTGTTATTCTGGACTTTCCTAATGGCATATTCTAGAGCGAAGTTAAAAAGTAAAGGTGATAGTGCATCTCCTTACTTTAGGCCGCAGTGAATTGGAAAAGCATCAGACAGAAACTGGCCTATACGGACTCTGCTGTAAGTTTCACTAAGACACATTTTAATTAATCTAACTAGTTTCTTGGGAATACCAAATTCAATAAGAATATTATATAAAACTTCTCTCTTAACCGAGTCATACGCCTTTTTGAAATCTATGAATAACTGATGTACTGTACTCTTATACTCCCATTTTTTCTCCAATATCTGTCGAATACAAAACTTCTGATCAATAATCGATCTGTTACGCCTGAAACCACACTGATGATCCCGAATAATTTCATCTACATATGGAGTTAATCTTCTCAAAAGGATATTCGACAACATTTTGTACGACGTCAACAAAAGTGATATTCCTCGAAAGTTACTACAGTTAGTCTTGTCCCCCTTCTTAAAAATAGGTACGATTATGGACTCCTTCCATTGTTCTGGTACAATTTCCTTTTCCCAAATTGCAAGTACAAGTTTATAAATTTCGCTAGATAATACGCTTCCACCCTCTGATGCAAAGATATAATCGTCTGAAATCTCACCATGACTTTTGGGACACACTTATAATTGTTTTGTCTCATTTAAAAAAGATCTTTTTGTCGGACCCTGTATAATGATAGAATACGATGCGCATGTAAGCCAAAAGCTATAATATTATAAGAAAAAAAAATAAGAACACGTGTGAAACATAATGAAAGATAGAAGCATGCGCATTCAATGCACTTGAAGTTCTGCATAGCGTACAACATATTTATACCTCTGTAAGAGGAAGAATCTTTCATTCCGACTCAGCCACAAGACAAGAGATATTCCAGCTAGACTTCGTTCGTCCATTCCAACAACCATGCGGTTCTTCATGGTAAGTTGTAATTTAAATGTTTACTAAGGAAAGAAAACATTTTGTAGTAGATTTGTTGAGAAAGGAGAAAATTTTGCCCAAATTTGCTCATCTTTCTTGTTACATATTTATTTTATTCCTTGCGTGTTTTATAATTTATAAAACCAGTGCATTTCACACATTTCTAAACAATTAATTTGAGATATTCATCCTATTTCAATTACTTTTCCGTTTGTAGATTATTTCCTTGAACTATGATATTAAATTCACTTACTTACAAATGGCTTTTAGAGAACCCGAGGGTTCATTTTCGCCCTTACATCGGTCTCTATCCTGATCAAGACCAATCCAGTCTCTAGCATCATATCCCACCTCCCTCAAATCCATTTTAATATTGTCCTCCCATCTACGTCTCGGCCTCTCCAAGGGTCTCTTTCCCTCAGGTCTCCCAACTAACACTCTATATGCATTTCTGAATTCACCAATACGTGCTACATGCCCTGCCCATCTCAAACATCTTGATTTAATGTTCCTAATTATGTTAGGTAAAGAATAAAATGCGTGCAGTTCTGCGTTGTGTAACTTTCTCCATTCTCCTGTCATCTCTCTTAGCTCCAAATACTTTCCCTAAGCAACTTATTCTCGAATACCCTTAACCTCTGTTCCTCTCTCAAAGTGAGAGTCCAAGTTTCACAACCATACAGAACAACCAGTACTATAATTCTTTTATAAATTCTAACTGGATGACAAAAGCTTCTCAACCGAAAAACAGCAGGCATTTTCCATATTTATTCTGCATTTAATATCCTCTCGAGTATCATTTATATCTGTTACTGTTGCTTCAAGGTACTTGAATTTTACCACCTCTTCAAAGGATGGATTTTCAAGTTTTATATTTCCATTTCGCACTATGTTCTACTTACGACACATAAACATATGCTTTGCCTTTCTGGGGTTTACTTCCTAACCTATCTACTTACTTGTTTCAAGTTAAATTCCTGTGTTTTCCCTAATAGTTTGTGGATTTTCTCTTAGCATATTCACGTCATTCGCATAAACAAGCAGCAGATGTAGCCCGTTCAATTCCAAATCATTTTTTTAGAACGAACAATTGTAACTAGTTTATAAAGTAAACATGTAATTTAATTTGTCATCTAGTTTAAGTAAATATTTAAGTTGAATAATTGGAATTGGTTTGGAATTGAACGGGTTACATCAGCTGCTTGTCTATGCGGATGACATGAATATGTTAGGAGAAAATCCACAAACGATTAGGGAATACACGGGAATTTTACTGGAAGCAAGTAAAGAGATAGGTTTGGAAGTAAATCCCGAAAAGACAAAGTATATGATTATGTCTCGTGACGAGAATATTGTACGAAATGGAAATATAAAAATTGGAAATTTATCTTTTGAAGAGGTGGAGAAGTTCAAATATCTGGGAGCAACAGTAACAAATATAAATGATACTATGGAGGAAATTAAACACAGAATAAATATGGGAAATGCCTGTTATTATTCGGTTAAGAAACTTTTATCATCCAGTCTGCTGTCGAAAAATCTGAAAGTTAGAATTTATATTAACAGTTATATTACCGGTTGTTCTGTATGGTTGTGAAACTTGGACTCTCAGTTTGAGAGAGGAACAGAGATTAAGGGTGTTTGAGAATAAGGTGCTTAGGAAAATATTTGGGGCTAAGAGGGATGAAGTTACAGGAGAAAGTTACACAACACAGAACTGCACGCATTGTATTCTTCATCTGACATAATTAGGAACATTAAATCCAGACGTTTGAGATGGGCAGGGCATGTAGCACGTATGGGCGAATCCAGAAATGCATATAGTGTGTTAGTTGGGAGGCAGGATGAAAAAAGACCTTTAGGGAGGCCGAGACGTAGATGGGAAGATAATATTAAAATGAATTTGAGGGAGGTGGGATATGATAGAGAATGGATTGATCTTGCTCAGGATAGGGACCAATGGAGGGCTTATGTGAGGGCGGCAATGAACCTCCGGGTTCCTTAAAAGTCAGTAAGTAAGTAAGTAAGTAAATAAATAAGTATTTAAGTTCGATAATCCTCTGGCTTATGCACGGCCTTAACTATGTTAGAATAAATAAAACATTATCAATATTATTACTTTCCGTTCTAAGTTGTGTGTCGTACACTATATCCTACATGCACTTTAGAGACTGTTTACATTCCATTGTCCCGTACAAGTGGAAGGCACCAGCATTTAGTTGTAATTAGTCCTCAAACTTGTACATACAAGGAACGGAGCCGCCATTTTCAGTTGACTATCTATGCAGGAAACAAATGACGATTGCAAAGCACGTTTTATAATACCGCAAAGAATTTTCAGTTTGAAATGTTGGCAAACAAAGAAGCAAATCCAAGGGAAGTGATAAAAAAAAGAAATGCCAGGAAAGTGATAAAATTATAGCGATAAACAGCTATGATTGGTTGAAACACATTCTTTCGTACCGTTTTATTGGTCAAAAGTAGTATGACGTAAAAGTGTTAGTCACATTAAAAGCACGGTGTGGCTCAGTAGTAGGGCATTCGACTGCAGATCGAGAGATCTTCGGTTAAAATCCAGGTCACATAATTTTAATAATTGCATTTAATTCTTGTTTCATATAGTTATTAATAAAAGAGTTGTCACCTTTAGATCAGTCAGTCACTTTTAAAAGTAGGCTTGACATTGTTTACTGCATCAATAAAATAGTTGTTGAAGGAATTTATTTTAATCAGTCACTTTTAAAAGTAGGCTTGGCATTGTTTACCGCATCAATAAAATAGTTGTTGAAGGAATTTATTTCAATCAGTCACTTTTAAATCAGTCAGTCACTTTTAAAAGTAGGCTTGGCATTGTTTACCGCATCAATAAAATAGTTGTTGAAGGAATTTATTTCAATCAGTCACTTTTAAATCAGTCAGTCACTTTTAAAAGTAGGCTTGGCATTGTTTACCGCATCAATAAAATAGTTGTTGAAGGAATTTATTTCAATCAGTCACTTTTAAATCAGTCAGTCACTTTTAAAAGTAGGCTTGGCATTGTTTACCGCATCAATAAAATAATTGTTGAAGGAATTTATTTCAATCAGTCACTTTTAAATCAGTCAGTCACTTTTAAAAGTAGGCTTGGCATTGTTTACCGCATCAATAAAATAGTTGTTGAAGGAATTTATTTCAATCAGTCACTTTTAAATCAGTCAGTCACTTTTAAAAGTAGGCTTGGCATTGTTTATCGCATCAATAAAATAGTTGTTGAAGGAATTTATTTCAATCAGTCACTTTTAAATCAGTCAGTCACTTTTAAAAGTAGGCTTGGCATTGTTTACCGCATCAATAAAATAGTTGTTGAAGGAATTTATTTCAATCAGTCACTTTTAAATCAGTCAGTCACTTTTAAAAGTAGGCTTGGTATTGTTTACCGCATCAATAAAATAGTTGTTGAAGGAATTTATTTCAATCAGTCACTTTTAAATCAGTCAGTCACTTTTAAAAGTAGGCTTGGTATTGTTTACCGCATCAATAAAATAGTTATTGAAGGAATTTATTTCAATCAGTCACTTTTAAATCAGTCAGTCACTTTTAAAAGCAGGCTTGGCATTGTTTACCGCATCAATAAAATAGTTGTTGAAGGAATTTATTTCGATCAGTCACTTTTAAATCAGTCAGTCACTTTTAATACTAGGCTTGGCATTGTTTATCGCATCAATAAAATAGTTGTTGAAGGAATTTATTTCAATCAGTCACTTTTAAATCATTTATTCACTTTCAAAAGTAGGCTTGGCATTGTTTACCGCATCAATAAAATAGTTATTGAAGGAATTTATTTCAATCAGTCACCTTTAAATCAGTCAGTCACTTTTAAAAGTAGGCTTGGCATTGTTTACCGCATCAATAAAATAGTTGTTGAAGGAATTTATTTCAATCAGTCACTTTCAAATCAGTCATTTACTTTTAAAAGTAGGCTTGGCATTGTTTACCGCATCAATAAAATAGTTGTTGAAGGAATTTATTTCAATCAGTCACTTTCAAATCAGTCATTTACTTTTAAAAGTAGGCTTGGCGTTGTTTACCGCATCAATAAAATGAAGGAATTTATTTCAACAATCACTTTTAAAACAGTCAGTCACTTTTAAAAGTAGGCTTGGCATTGTTTACCGCTTTATCGATTGCTGCCGCGTTACATCTGGTGAGAAACAATTGGCAATCGGCGCGAACAGTTGAAAGTCAGTATTAAAAATTCTTTTCGCACTAGTGTTAATAGTAATTTATAGTACGTGAGAGTAAAATTAGATTTTATCTGCGAGTGGAGAGTTAAGCTCCCGAGGTGAAGCCAAGCGTAATAATTTCCATGAGAGCTAAAATTAATGTGTTTTACCCTCATGAGGTACTATACAATGTTTTTTTACATTACTACTAACCAGGGAGCAAAATTGTTGCCCGATGGGAGAGAGACAAGTGGTTTCAGGTTCACTATGTTCTAGAGTCCCTCTATTGTGTACAATAGGAGGTGCCTGGGTCGTGCCGCGTTGAACTACTGTGCCATTACAAATGGTAGTCCCGCTGAAGTAAAATTGCAGTTGCTTAAAATCGAAAGGCAAGTTAGTAGGTGTCATAGGAATACGTGAGATAAGAACATCTTTTGTTTTTCCAGTTAATATTGTCACTTATATTACCTTTTCTTCTGACACCAATTCTTATTCCATTGCATAATTTTGGTGTGTCAATATTTCACAATACTATTTTGTGATTCAAAATTAAGTATTAAATTATGTGGCTTCAAAGAATTCAAGAATTCAGTTGGATAAAATACAGCCTGCTCACTATTTACAACTGTATCGAGAAACTCATACTACGGTTCTAGATTGCGGAATGATACTTATTGCATGAATATTGTCTAAATTTTGGCCTTCATGATGTATCAACAATGCTTTCGTGCTCATTCTTCCACGGCCTCGTGAAAGTCGATGTTGAATAAAACAGACAATAATAAAGAACAATTGACTGTAGAAGATTGCTTTTAATATTATACATGAATGTTTGATCGTATTTATTTTAATTTTTTATCTTTTTAATTAATTTACCGTCAATTTGTCCGATTTTAATGTAGCCTATGTTCTTCTCCTGGTTATAAAGGTTAAATGTGCAAACTTATCAAATATCGGTCAAAGCGTGTATATTTGTATAGGGTACATATATACATACATACATACATATACATATATATAACACATAATGTAAATCTTAATAGATTAACATTAATACATTACTTAACGAAAATGAAAAAAATTTCATTCAATTTTCAGTACGCTGTCTTCATCATTGTGATCATTTATGCAGTACAAGGTGGTTCCGAGACAGAGAGCGACTGCAAGGAAAAAGAGGAACAGAAATGCTGTGAAATACTGAAACTTCTATGTCAAAACCTATGCCAATGCCAAAAGAATCCGAAGGGATGTTCACATACAAATCCTAATCCTAAATGCTCACAAAAAGAACCCCCTAAAAAATGTCAATAAAAAACAACCATTACCACATGTCTAACAGAAATTACCACTCCTACATGTTCAACAGAAACTACCACTACTACATGTTCACCATAAACTACCACTACTGAATATCTACCATAAACTACCACTACTATAAGCACAACGGATACTACTACTACTACTACTACTACTACTACTACTACTACACGTCCACTACAAATTACCACTGTTACAAGCACAACGGAAACTACTACTATTGCGTTCGCACAATAAGCTATCACTATTACATGTCCACCAGGAACTATCACTACTATATGTCCACCATGAACTACCCCAACTATATGCCTACCATAAGCTACTCCAATTATATGCCTACCATAAGCTACTAACAATATACGCCCATTGCAAACTACCACTAGTACATTCCCACCACAAACTATCACAAGTA
The DNA here is from genome assembly GCA_025594305.2 of Periplaneta americana. NCBI lineage: Eukaryota > Metazoa > Arthropoda > Insecta > Blattodea > Blattidae > Periplaneta > Periplaneta americana. Next base: position 16,323,787 of record JAJSOF020000036.1, on the reverse strand, counting down.
CATATCCATCACGAATTACTATTAAGGTGGGTGCTCCTGTTATGACCATGTTCCTGATATGGCCATCCCGCTATTGTGAGTTAGTTAACCAAAAAATCCGCTAAATTGCAGCAGCATCCAGTGAAAGTACATCCTGGTATGTCACTTGATCGTTTTCCATCCAGTCAGGTTGAGCAATATGGCATCAGTTGCCTGTTTTGCGATTTTCGTGTGACCTCTTCTTATTTTTCTCTGGTAAGTTTCCTTTGTTTTATGCATGTTTTTCAAAGACTTGTTCGTGAAAACCATAGTACTCCATTCAGTTTTTAATGTTCTGTTGATTGGTGTTGTCGTTGATGGCGTATCTTTTACGAGTTGTTCTTAATCAAACGATTTTAATGAAAGCTTACCTGCTCCTGATATGGTCATATTAAATGCACCATGGCCATATCAAGTTCACCTGTCAAATTTGCATGCCTTATAGCTGGGATTATGGAAAAAGTTTGTATTTTAAGAAAAACAACTTAATTTTTGATGGAAAAACCTGTTTGGGCTACACTTTTGAATTATAAAAAAGATTATTAGCCTAAGTGTCATGTATATTCATTTTACACCAAAATTATTTAATTTTAGCACAACTGCTCTATCAAACTGAAAACAATCACGATTTGTAGAACATGGAACAAGGGTGGCCATATCATGTGCACGTGTTCTTGATATGGCCACTAGGTAGACTTTTGAAATTTGGGACTTTTTAGACAATTAAAGCTATTTTTATGGGGAAATGAAATTGTTTTAAGAAAGTCGATTAGGCTGAGAACGAGTAAGAAAAAAGTGGTTTACATTTTTTTTTCAAAATGGCAGCTAGAAAATTCTCAAACCTTAGCATGGCCATATCAGGGACACCTACCTTACTACATGCTCACCACAAATTACAACTAGGCCTACTACATGTTCACCGAAAACTACCATTACAAATACGACTTACACCTCCACTGGAAACTACTACAATTACATGCCTACCAGAAACTACAGATAACTATCCGTACTCACACAGGAAACTACAACTACTATATACTAACAACAAATACCCATTACCGCATGCCTACCACAAACTATTATCGTTACTACATGCACATCGGAAACTACAGCTACTACGTGCTAATCACAAACTACCACAATAACTATATTCCCACCACAAGCTACCATTAATATTCGTCTATAGGAAGCTACTATTACCACTACTACATACCTACCGCAAATTGCCACACTGTGAGTTAGGTATAAGCGCACATACATTGCGCAAAACTAATTAAAATCTATATTAACAAGGCATCACTCTAAACCTATAGCTGAAACATATAAAAAGCTAAACAAAACAATAACTATAACAAATTCATTAGTAATAAAACACTTTTATGTACACAAATAGGACTTGTACAAAACAAGTACTACCACTACCACTACTATTACAAATGTAATGTCATCACGAACCTACTGGTATATAAGTTACATAAATATTACAAACTCATAACAAAAAAATTACCTTTATTCCTACAATTATGAATAACACAAAAAAAAATCTAGAAATTTTATGTTGTTTAAAAACCATCTTTATACCAACCAGTAATATTTTCACTTCAGTTACACCAAGTGAACCACCAATAAGAGAAGATCATCTACCGGTACTACTATACAAATAAGTATAAGATGTAAATGTAGTGGGTGTGGTTGTCCTAATATTTAGTGTACAGATTTCATACACTACTAATAGAATATTAAGTATGAGTTATTATTGATATATACTATAAATATTCTGATATATGGAACGAAGATATTTGATATAACGGCGTTTACCGTATATAATATTAAATTATCAGCTTTAACAAAACTATATATAAATTTACTGTTCATCGAGGACTAAAAATTAAAATAAAATATTGAGGCACACAATTTATAACATTCTTCGGTATAAGAGTATATTAGCAATACAATTATGTTTCAAAATATTTGAGCATAACTCTTCTAAGTAACATGTTTCGAATGAAAATAAAAATAATTCGTTACTGAAGTCAAAGTCTTTGTTTTGTATTTTATGAATATCGCACATTATTGAAAGAATATACAGCCATTCAAGTTGTCACGGATGTTACATTTTTACTATTTTCAAAATCTACATATTGAAAATTAAGTTACTTTTGTCAACTTTTATTATTAGAATCAATTTAGATCAATATAATTTTACAGATAAAAAGTTGTTGAATATAATGTATTATTATTGCAGAAAATAAAGAAAAGTTTCGTCACGATTTGTGAACTCACTTCACATCTTATTAACAAAAAGTGTAAATCTCAGGTCTCTGCCTCAAGCAAAAAGAGATTCATTCTCATAGTGTCCATGTGAACGCTATGCAAATCTGATGGCATCCAATTAGTTCACAGAAAACATAATCGGTTAATATTTTATAGCTATTTCTTCCATGTGACGGATGTTACACACATATTAATAATAATAATAATAATAATAATAATAATAATAATAATAATAGTTTTATTTTCCCTGGCAGAGTTAAGGCCATCAGGCCTTCTCTTCCACTCAACCAGGATCAAATCACATACAAAAAAAAATACGTACCGGTATACAAATATTAACTTAAAAATAATAATAAACATAATTAAGTAAAAAAGAGATTGAATACATATACACAAACACTATTAACTTTAAAATAACAATAATAAAAAATATATAATAAAAAAGAGACTGAATACATAATCACAAACAGGAAAATACATCTAGTATACAGTATTAACTTAAAAAAAAACATAATTAATACATAAGAATATAATCTCACAACTAAAGGAGTAGTAGAATTAGTATGATCAGCACAGCACGTGTTGTCACGGATGTTACAGATGAGTTAATATGCTTCATTTTTCCAGTTTCAAAACAACTGTGACATTTTTTAAGTCAAAATATTCACTTCAGCTGTAAGATTAATTATTGTTATTAACCCAAACTACTGAAAATAAATTGCAGAAAGGATACAGTACAGAGTGAAAGGTTTCATGATTCTGGTGCTCTGGAATTAACAAAGCAGACTCCCAAAATATTTCTTCAATAAAAGCTGACCTCTCTATGAGTAAGTGCTGCAAACTTTAGGGAAACAAAAGTACCTATTAACCAGCCAAGACCACTTAGATTCAATGGCCATAAAATTTTTAAAGTATTTTCCTTTTGAAAATAAAATGTTATAACATTTAAATGTAGAGCCTTATCTATGTCTCACACTAATAATAAATAAATATTTCTGAAAAAGACTTTTTCATTGGAATTCGCAGTTTGCCCGGAATGGCTGTATATTGTTTAATAGGGTGAAGTATCAATTATTTGATATACATTTCTATCAATGCTTATCACTTATTGTGTGTTTTAGTAAAGGTCTATACATTTATTAGTGTAATTATGTATACTTGTTCATGTTTTAGTTAATAACATAAGTTGATTCTTAGTAAGAAACTTATAAAAATGAATATTATTGTAAAATATATACAGCGTGTAACAAAAGTTTCTGTAACAGTATGTTAAAATTATTCTCTTGTTAATTTCCATTTTCTCAGGAAGCATGACCAAATTTATGGTGTAGGAGTTGGTACTGCTTAATTGTGGTGTGATGCAATCCTTTATTATTAATTTGGCTGAAAATGTGATATTTACCATCAAATATTTGAAAAAAAAGAAAACCTAAAATTTTCACTGTACCAGAAACTTTTGTTACACACTGTATATACACTGTTTTTATTTTGGTTTGTATTTCACAGTTTCAGAATAAATCTATAAAATATGATTGTATTACAAATGGTGTGTAAGAATAATCTAGAATTAAATAAATATTCAATTACAATAATTATTCTTTAATTCGCACACTTCCTTTTCTTATAGTTCTAAGCATAGTCTTAGTCTATTGAAATAGTACATTATGCAACGAGCCTATAATGATAGTAATTAAGACGCAAGTATGGATATTTATGAAACGAACGCAAGCGAGTTTCATAATATTCATACGAGCGTCTTAATTACCATTACAGGCAAGTTTCATGCGACTTTTTATGCTCGACCATATTTCTAACTTGAAATTATTCAGATGCATACATTTTATTTGTATCTGACAAGATCGGAAGTGACCTTGTTCTAAGTCGTGAATTGTGAGATGTGCGCAGACGCGAAAGTATTGATTTTTTCCGAGGAACAATAATGTCATTGACCTTGATGTAATCCCGTTAAACTTGATATAACCTTGATTATTGAATTCGACATTGAAAAACGAGATGACAAATTGAATTTATTTGAATATTATTTACAATTAACGCTAATTATTATAGTAACAGAACATAACCTTCTGCGACAGTATTGGATTTCCAGCCTCCATGACTTTTCGCTAATTCTCTTTCGATTGCATATCCGAGAATAATCGATACTTGTGGTTTTATAACGGTACGAAGCTGACTTGTCATTGGCTGAACAGCTGTAAGCTGAGTTGTCATTGGCTGAACACCTGTACTTTAATGAGTAGGTGTACTTTAATGGCATGCATTAAAGGACTGCTACCAGGTGTATAATTACTACATTTCGGCAAGGTCGAGCATAAATTAAGTTTCAAAATAAATTGTCCCAAAAGGTCCAAGATCTGACACCTTCTTTCTTTTCTTATTTTAAGTTTCTTTGATAAATAATTCGTTTGGCGGTCTTCAACCTTCAACTTATTTTCTTATATTTTGTGGGGCAAATAAATAATAAATAATCTTGCTGACGTCTCTGGAGTAAAATATTTCAGTTAGTGCTACGCCCTACAGATGTTTGGAGTTTAGAAAATACCACTGTGAATACAGGCGTCATCTTAATGAATATCCCCCTCTTTGTAATATAACTAAAATAAGTTATTTCCGCATTTTAAATATGTATAAGATAACATAAGTAAGTCTATTCCACTTATTAGGTTATTGTAAATACAATTTATTAATTTAGTGTTCTGCCCAAGGGCAGGTCTCTCACTGCAAACTCAGCTTTCTCCAATCTTTCCTATTTTCTGCCTTTAAACTTGATTCTTTCAATATTCTTCCCAGATTGCACGCATACGCGATTGGAATATTGAACTGTGTAGATGCAGCTTTAGTTCCGTTACACACTACAGCGAGAATGCGTTTGTCGAGCTATAAAAAATGCTTTCGTGTAGTAGTGATTGTAACGGTCGAAATAAGACACAGCTAACATTGGTCCTGCTTCCACAGGTAACTTAACCTATAATTGTAGCCTATAAAATGTTATTTTGTGAATGAAATTAAACAATTAATAAAAAGTCAGATGTTCAAATTTATGTAACATCATCGCATATCAAACCCAAAGACCTTGCATAGTAATAATAAGGTCTTTGATCAAACTGTCTTCCGTATGGCGTAATAAAATTCATGTTTTAATTATCTATACAGAGATGGCTTCACTGTGTAGCAACATGTCTCGCTGTGAATACATAAGCATTGGTATATTGCTGTCCCCACTGTTACTGTTGAATTAAATTATGATTTCAGCAGATAATGAAAATGTATTTATGTTATAATAATGAGAGAAAAGTGCAGTACATGTAATTAACATTGTTAAACCTGTATTTCACTTTTCGCAATTGGCATTACTGAATAATAACATCGAATTTCTTTATTGCAGTAATCGATATTATCTACGAGTATTTCAACTTCACAATGTCTGAATAGGTTAAGTATTCGTTAATATGCAATTATTAACATTTTTGATCGAATTTTAGGGATATATTATTTACATTTTATTCACGAAATAATCCTAATAAATGTCACTCGAGGTCTGAGATTTCCCAGATAAATCTCGGCCCTTTCGTGACATTACTACAGATAATACCTTCCAGCATGAAAGTTTTGAAGTGTTTACCTATTGTATTAACAATGTACACCAATCTTTGAAGTTATAACATTAAAGATATGCTTATTTTCACTATTGTGATATAATGTATTTATTGATATTGAAGTGAAATATATTGTTCATATACTGGCGAAAACTTTACTCAAATCATATCTAATCCCTTAAAAAGTAATCCTTGATCCATTGCAGTTCAGAATTCAGAACAAATCTCAACAGTCTAGAGCAGCAAATCTAAGTTTAGGGGTGCGGGGCATCATATGTACTAGTATGAGAAATTTATTTACATATTTGTTCTGTAACATGTTCTTAAACGTTCGCAGCTAAATCACAGTATGGGATTTAGAGCCCAAATGTATTGTATTTTGGTCACAAAAATTCCGTGAAATTGCCGATTTTTTAAATCTCGGTATAGAGATGAACTTCGTGACGGAAAATTTAATTTTCAATTCAGTAATTTCAAACATTATTACAGAATTGATATGGAATAAATTAATTGAATGGCTGATTTGAAAAACAACCTACATCACAAAAAGTAAAGTTTAGAAAAACTGAAAAAACTGAATTACTTTCAAATTATGAGTACTATTGTTTCACAAATTGTGTGTTCACAAAATATTTCATTGATTGCACCTATTATGGAGCACATACACTTCTGGATATAGGTTTTTTTGCAATCAACATAAATGTGATACTACATTATCAATATGTCATACTGTTTTTTACAAAAGTATCCACATTATTTTCTGTAATACCATAATGAAATGAACTGTCCAAAAAATAGGGCACACAATTTTTTAATATCTTTAATCTTTTCTTCATCTATGGTACCATGCTACTTGAGGAAGCCACAGTATTTTTCAGGAAAGGAGTCATATCAACACTTCGTTTGCATCATTTTTCCGTTGCCTTCATGGTAAATGAAGAGAATAGATTTCACAGTTTTTAGATTATGGATACAGAATACTGAGAACATAAGCTGTCGAAAGAAGAAGAAGGACAAAAAGATGTCTCGTACAAAAGTGTGTCAGCGCTGTTCATTTTGCATATAATCAAAACAGAGGCACAACGCCTCTTTGTTTTCTTGGAATTTTTTGGGCCTCCTGTAAAGCATTATAGAATTTTTGCATCATTTAAAGTCTTAAGGCTCATTCACAACGAAAATTAAACATAACCGTAACATAAACACAGAAGTTTGCGCCCAGATGGGACCATTCACAATGATTCACATAAACACTGACATTAACATTGCCGTTAGACGTTAACATGAAAGTTTGCGAACTCAAAACTTTCATGCTTATGCTTACGTGATTTGCAAACAGTACACAATCGTGGAGCGCTGAAGTATACGACAGAATATGAGGAAATGGCGTCGTTGTTATGTTTCCATGGTTACCAAGTATGTTTGCTGTTATGTTTATGTTCCCATCGTGAATGATGGTATGTCTTCTTGATTTTACCATAACGTTTACATTCTTAAGTTAACGCTTACGTTATGTTTAATTTTCATTGTGAATGAGCCTTTAGAATTTGTCTTCAAATTTAACTGTTAACGCGAAAAGCAACAGTCAATTTATTTATTTATTTATTTATTTATTTATTTATTTATTTATTTATTTATTTATTTATTTATTTATTTATTTATTTATTTATTCTGGTGTAGTTAAGGCCATTAAGCCTTCTCTTCCACAACACCAGGAATATAATCTACGATTACCTGTAATTTTCTTTGAATATTTTATTGTAATATTCGTATTTGATAATGGATTTAATTTTAAATTTAGTACGTTATTTTACGACTCTTTATCAACATCTTAGGTTATTTATCGCCTGAATGAGATGAAGGTGATAATGCCGGTGAAATGAATCCGGGATCCAGCACCGAAAGTTACCCAGCATTTACTCATATTGAGTTGAGGGGAAAACCCTGGAAAAAACCTTCATCAGGTAACTTGCCCCGACCGGGAATCGAGCCCGGGCCACCTGGTTTCGCGGCCAGACGCGCTAACCGTTACTCCACAGATGTGGACTTGATAATGGATTTAGGATATTTTTCTTTTAATAAGTTATACATTAATCGAACATTAAGTTCGGGTGTACGGTAAGTAACACACAGTTTATCTCGCATAAGTAATTATCATCGCCATCTGCATTATATAGGGCTTTCATTTCAAAACTTCCCAGTCTAAATAAATAATTATTTAAATTAAATTCAATTTAAACAAAAACACGTTAATTTGGATATTAAGGGAGAAGTCTGAAACCAGACTTAATTGCATTTTATACTTCACTGCCCAGCTAGTCCTATATTTTTATACTTAAATAAGAAAGAGCATTCAATTGTTTATACACATCACTCATTTATGGATATTTCACATCTTTTGTTTTATATCGTTACCTGGCAACCTCCAATGTTGTTACTGTTGATTTGAGTTGAAGCTCCAAAGTACCATTGAACATTTCTTGTAATAGATGTTTTCTTCGAAGAAAATCGGTCCAACAATATCATCTCTAAAAATTCCAGCCAGACATTGATCTTCTGAGGGAACATCTTCACGAAACACATGAGGATTTTCAGTGACCCAGTATCTACAAACAATTTGTGTTTGTTGACAAATCCATTTAAGAAAAAAGTCGCTTCATCACTAGAGCAAATATTTTGTGTCAAATTTGGATCATTTTCAGTTCTCTGAGACATCTGTTCACAAAATTCTACTCTTCTATCAAAATCGTCTTCGCTGAGCTGTTGATGATCTTGTATTTTGTAGGAGAAAATTTTGTTCATTTTCAGCACTTTCAACTAAAGTAATTAAAAGGTCTGTGATGTGATATTCAAAACGTATTATAGTACTGCAGCAAAAAAAATGGATAGCAGGCAGGGTTTGGAATTGAACGGGTTATATCAGCTGCTTGTCTATATGGATGACGTGAATATGTCAGGAGAAAATCCACAAGCGATTAGGGAAAATACGGGAATTTTACTTGAAGCAAGTGAAGAGATAGGTTTGGAAGTAAATTCCCAAACACAAAGTATATGATTATGTCTCGTGATCAGAATATTGTACGAAAAGGAAATATAAAAATTGGAAATTTATCCTTTCAAGAGGTGGAAAAATTCAAATATCTTGGTGCAACAGCAATAAATATAAATGATAATCGGGAGGAAATTAAACACAGAATAAATATGGGAAATGCCTGTTATTATTCGGTTGAGAAGCTTTTATTATCTAGTCTCCTGTCAAAAAATCTGAAAGTTAGAATTTATAAAACAGTTATATTACCGGTTTTTCTTTATGATTGTGAAACTTGGACACTCACTTTGAGAGAGGAACACAGGTTAAAGGTGTTTGAGAGTAAGGTGCTTAGGAAACTTTTTGGGGCTAAGAGGGATGAAGTTACAGGAGAAAGCTACACAACACAGAACTGTACGAATTGTATTCTTCACCTGACATAATTAGAAACATTAAATCCAGACGTTTGAGATGGGTAGGGCATGTAGCACGTATGGGCGAATCCAGAAATGCATATAGAGTGTTAGTTGGAAGGCCGGAGGGAAAAAGACCTTTGAGGAGGCCGAGACGTAGATGGGAAGATAATATTGAAATGGATTTGAGGGAGGTGGGATATGATGATAGAGACTGGATTGATCTTGCTCAGGATAGGGACAGATGGCGGGCTTACGTGATGGCGGCAATGAACCTGCGGGTTCCTTAAAAGCCAGTAAGTAAGTATATACCTGAAATAGGCACTTTTAAGCTCTAAAATATTAAAGCAGGTCATAATGGGCAAAATAGGCATTTTAGACACAATAAAACTTCTATCAAACGTTGATATTTTATGTTAAACGTGAAGATATTTAAGTAATTTTACTTTAGCCCTATAAACAAAAATAGGCATTTAGCCTAAAATCCAAGGTCTGTTTATAATAGACTATGTGTAACGTGTGTACTGGTCAATGTCAAAACAGTAAATTTCGAATAAAAATTAATGAATTTTGTATCCCGAGCTGAAACACTTGACTAGTACGAATCTTGAATGAAGTAAATAAGCAATTAATTGAAACCTACAAAAACTCATACAGCGACAAACATACGACTAGTACTTGCTGCGTTGTGAATATTAACACAGACTTGTGTCGCCGTGTTAACAGAATCTCCTCAGTCATTTGTATTCATGAGAAGTGCTTGACACTGGCTACTCCAGTTCCGTTGACTCGGTCAGTTTGCTCAGTCGCCTATAAATAACAGCGTTTTAAAATACCCGTAACACTAATCCACATCGCAACTAGAATCACAGCTTCATTAGCATTTGTTCCGTCTGATACCAATTCAGTGGCTTTACTCAGCAACCAGCGGACAGCGACTGTTTTTGTTTGAAGTCAAATAGATTGGTAGATGCAAAAAGTCTATTTCTTAGACTATAGGAAAATAAGTATGAGGAAAATAAATAACTTTAAAATTACACATTTATTAAATACTAGCCGTACCCGTGCGCTCCGCTGCACCCATTAGAAATAAGTATAAAGTAATTACATAATTAAAATAGTACAGGGAACATTCGTGTTTGATAGAAGGATAAATCGTTTATTATGTTACTTATTTTAAATTGTATTAAGAAAATTAAAATGCGATCATTTTGATCCAGTCATTTATTTTAGGAAATACAGGAAACGAATGCCTATCAAGTTTTCTGTGCATAAGAAGCTATTTTAATCTTACCTGTCTTCGATTGACTCAGAAGTTACTGTAATAACATTATAGCATTATGTCCATCTAGAGAAACTACACTTTCCAATGGTGAATTAATAATTAATTATACAAATCGGTTAATTTAGCTTCCGATATTACTTCATACAAACACAGAAACATTCTCTGTAAGTTATGTTTCATAGCTTTCGATTGTTGTTGTCCAAGGCCCCTTATAGACGAAGTCATTTGTTTCCTATTTCATTACACCACCTCAGATGGCGTTGTTATTGTAATTCTGAAACTCATTTATCTCATTAAATATCAATCCTATCAAAATTTTGCATGGAATAAAACTTATCGGAAATTATTTTTAAAGAAACTTTTGTAATCTAATATTTTTCATGAAAATTAATAATAAGGGAGATATTTCGATTTATTTAATTCAAGCCCCCTTATAACCCCCCTTTTAAATAAAATATTGTGAATGCCATATAGCCTAAATTCTAAGTTACAACGAACTTAATTTATATTCCAATTTTCATATAAATCGGGTCAGCCATTATCGCGTGAAAAGGTAACAAACATCCAGACACACATACAAACAAAAATTTCAAAAAAGCGATTTTAGGGCGGTTAATTATATATGTTAGGACCAATTATTTTTGGAAAATCGAAAATTACCAGAAAAATTTCGGCTACAGATTTATTATTAGTATAGATTATAAGTAGAATAAATAGGAGGAGAAAATCCACAAACTATTAGCGAAAATGCGGGAATTTTGCTTGCAGCAAGTAAAGAGATAGGTTTGGAAGTAAATCCCGAAAAAAACAAGGTATATGATTATGTCTCGTGACCACAACATAGTACGAAATGGAAATATAAAAATTGGAAATTTATCCTTTCAAGAGGTGGAAAAATTCAAATAACTTGGAGCAACAGTAACAAATATAAATGATACTCGGGAGGAAATTAAACGCAGAATAAATATGGGAAATGCCTGTTATTATTCGGTTGACAAGCTTTTGTCATCTAGTCTGCTGTCAAAAAGCTGAAAGTTAGAATTTATAAAACAGTTATATTACCGGTTGTTTTGTATGGTTGTGAAACTTGGACTGACACACGAATAGAAAATAGCTTTCTTTTCTATGTTATATGACCAATATTATTCAACATATCAACATTTCTGTTGGGTCTATTTACTGTCATACCAGTACGTACAATGACGTCAACATAAAACGTATGATAAGCATGATGAAATTCGGAGATATTCAGCCCCAAGCTGATTTGCTTCCAGTCTGTAAAGCCACTTTAATCGAAGTATTTGCAGAAATTAGCAGATCTATGGATAATAAATGGATCATAGTACCTAAGAAATGTTTATGGGATTTAACACCTTCCATAAATTGTGAAGTTTGTTTGTCTCTCAGTGTATTAATTTTAGTAGTATCATCAAACTATTAATAAAGACCAGTTCTTTCTTCTCTCTTCTCAGGTCAATCTCCCTCTTTGACTACAACATTGCAATCTGTTCGCAGTGGCTTGAAATTATAATAATAATAATAATAATAATAATAATAATAATAATAATAATAATAATAATAATAATAATAATAATAATAATAATAAAGCCGTAAATCCCCAGTGGGGCAAGGCCTCCTGCTTGGGCAGGGGTGGCTCAAGTCTTGACCATCAGAAGAGCCGACCTGATGGTCTATTTGCATTCCTAGTTCTTTGTCCACAATTTCACTAGCACTGGTTGTTGCTCCCACTCAAAGTTGGTTGACTGCGTCCTTCCACCGTGTTCTTTGGCGTCCTATTCTGGTCCACAGTCCTCCTAGCTGCAACTGGAACTTGTCCCCCATCTGGTCCTCGGTCGTCCACGGTTTCTCCAGCCAATTCTTGGATCCCACAGTGTCGCCGTGTGAGCCCATCTGGTAGGTTGCATTCGTACCACGTGTCCTCCCCAGCGCCATTTCGTCCTATTAGCGAGTGTGACCACGTCCTCTACGCCGCTTCGTCGCCGTACTTCTTCGTTTCTGATTCTGTCTTTCAGGCTTATTCCGAGTATTTTCCTTTCCATTCTTCTTTGGCATCTTCCTAATTTTAATGCCTGTTTCTTGGTGAGTGACCAGGATTGCGCCCCATATAGAAGTATAGGTGCAATGCAGCTGTTGAAGATCTGCCTCTTGTTCTGCAATTTCTGGCTCTTGTCCATTAGGATGAAGGACATACTCCAAAACTTTCCCCATGCCGATGCTATTCGTCTATCAATTTCTTTGTCCATGCTGTTCTGAAATGATATAGTCTGGCCAAGGTAAATGTATTGCGTGACAAATTCGATGTTCGCATTGTTGACGATCATCTGCCCTTCTGCGTCATTTGTCAGTACTTTGGTTTTGCTGGTGTTGATTTTTAGCCCTACTGCCATGCTTTCTTCGCACAATTCGTTCAGCATCTCTTCCAATCGTTTCCTGGATCTGGCAAACAGAACCACATCATCAGCGAAGCGTAGATTGGTCAGTTTTCTTCCGTCGATAGATATGCCGTGCTTGCGACCCCAAGGTAACTTGCGAAAGACCTCCTCCAATACACAATTAAAGATCTTCGGTGACAAGGGATCTCCTTGTCTCACCCCTCGCTTAGTGGTTTCAAAATTAAATTTACACGAAAACCGTACACGCTAAGGAAATAAACCAGAGGGATAAATGATTTTTTATTATATTTTCTAGCGATATGGACAAAAAATCACGATCCTACTCGCAATAGTTACCGAATAAGCGGCTGTTAAACATTTAGGGGGAAAAATTTTTTTTCTGAGAAAACGATTAACTTCCCGTCATATTACCCATTTTTTACATAGAATATTAGCTATTCACTCTGAAAATCTGCGGGATTATTTCACTTCCAACCTAATACAATACCGGTAATCAAACAAATACAGTTTTCTCCAGAACAGAAACTGTTGTCTGATTAAATAAAGCGTGTAGATACTTGAGTGCGGTTTGCTTTTATTCCTGCACTCAAAGCAAGTCCGTATAACAAAGAAACACTTGCTCATTATTCTTTTCGGCACGTGGAAAACATGATAAATAATAATTACAATATAACAATAAACTCAGACAACGACAAAACATATTAGAGATGATTCATCGGGTTTGAATAGTACACGAGTAGCCTATAACACAATATGCCATGTTATAACAAAGTAACAAAAAGTACAATAACTTGAAGATATAAGCGTGTGCATTCCAAGCATCGAATAATACAGTACATATTAATAAGAAATGTAATATTTATAACTGGAGTCCGGATTTTATGTAATTACATATTTTCTTCCTATTTATTTATTTATTCATTCATTCATTCATTCATTCACTCACTCATTCACTTACTCACTCGCTTTTTATTTATTTATTTACTTATTTATTTATTTATTTATTTATTCATTCATTCGCTCACTCACGTTTTATTTATTTATATATTTATTTACTTACTCATTTATTTATTTATTTATTTTTATTCAATCATTCACTCACTCACTCACTTTTTATTTATTTATTTATTTACTTACTCATTTATTTATTTATTTATTTATTTATTTATTTATTCATTCACTCACTCATTCACTCACTCACTTTATATATATATACTTACTCATTTATTTATTTATTCATTCATTCATTCGTTCAATCGCTCACTCACTCACTCACTTTTTATTTAGTTATTTATTAATTTACTTACTTACTTACTCATTTATTTATTTATTAATTCATTCACTCACTCACTCATTCCTTCATCACTCACTTTTTATTTATTTATATATTTATTTAATTACTTACTTCCTTATTTATTTATTCATTTATTTATTTATTCAGTTATTCATTCACTCACTCACTCACTTTTTTTATTTATTATATATATATATATATATATATATATATATATATATATATATATATATATTTACTTATTTATTTATTTATTCACTCACTCACTCACTTTTTATTTATTTATTTATTTACTTACTCACTTATTTATTTATTTACTTATTTGTGTATTTGTTTACTTATGAATTTATTTATTTATTTATGTATTTATTTATTTCCTTATTTATTTATTTATTTATGTATTTATCATTTATTTATTTATTTATTCATTCATTCATTCATTCACTCACTCACTTTTTATTTATTTATATATTTATTTATTTACTTAGTTACTTACTTACTCACTCACTTACTTACTTTCTTATATATTTATTTATTCATTCACTCTCACTTTTTATTTATTTATTTACTCATTTATTTATTTGTTTATTTATTTATGTATTTATTTATTTACTCATTTATTTATTTATGCATTTATTTACTTATTTATTAATTTATGCATGTATTTATTTATTTACTTATTCATTCATTCGTTCGTTCGTTCATTCATTCATTCATTCATTCATTCATTCATTCATTCATTCAAAACGAGCTCGAGCTTCCAGCCAGGTAACAAGTTGGTGATCCACCGACGTTTCGAAAATGATCATCTTCCTCGTCTTCAGGGTTAACTGGTAATTAGGGGGACATATTGCTCCTTATTTGTATTACTTATGTTCACTCTGCACCTATATGTTGCGTATACGTACGTATAATATGTACTTTTGGAGAACCTTCAATACGAGCAAATGCCTACCATTTTCAGTGAAATGTAATATCATTCTTTCCTTAAGAAAAAAAACTTACAACATTCGAGAACCCCAATAATTTATCTACTTTTTCGTACATTATCAAACCAATTCAAACATATACCCAAAGAAGTAACGCTCAGTCACATTTAACTGCGTATTCCAAAAAGATTTCACTTTCTGACTTTATCTGAAAACGACCGGCCAGCAAGTGAATGCTATTGTGTTATTTAAAGAACGGACTGCTACAAAAAAAAAAAAAGATCTGAAGAGAGCATATGCCTCTCTTACACCAAACTGCTCAATTGTTACATGAGGCCAAAGAAATATGTTAAGCACATAAAGAAAATCAGAAATGTAAGAAGGCTATAAAGATTGAAAAGAATAAAACGTTTGTAAGTGTTATAAAGATGGTGAAGGAATTGTTTGTGTACACAAAACACGTAGTGGTCAAAGTACCACGGGGAGTTGGTCTGCGGGCGGCAACAGTCATTTGTCTGGACGAGAATTTCAAGGCCTCCATATGGCTTTCATCTCTGTATCTTCTTCTCTGTGAAGTTTCCTTGGAAGCATACTTTCAGCATTAGTGCTAGATGATAACGAACAAATGTAACATTTTAAAATTCCTTTTCAGAATGGAAACTTACATTTGTTCGGATCAAATTCCTGGACATAAGAGAGAGAATATCATCGAAATGATAGCCGTCCAAACCTTGGATTTAAAATATCGGCATCCTAATCAATTCAAATGAACAAAAAAGAAAATGTAAATTATTATTAAAAAATACATAATGAAATTTTAAAAAGGAATATTCTACGACAAGATGTGGTGGCTATCAAAACGATAAAAATGTATTGAAAATAAATAATATACATTGAATTAAAGATGAATAGAGATGGTGATTGATGATGTTCAATGAAGATTTTAAAATGGTTGATGCAATTGTCTGAAGAGTCTTATCAGGAACCTTTAATTTTCTGAGGATGTCCAATGCAAATTTTGGAATTGTTCCTCGCGCACCAAACATAAGTCCAATGATATTCCAATCTTGAATATTATATTTATGACTGAGAGCATCATAGCATGAAAGGTAATTAGCGCGTTTCTCTTCATGTACCTGCTTTGGTTGATCTTCATTAATTTCGAACCTTACGACACTCGGGAGGAAATTAAACGCAGAATAAATATGGGAAATGCGTGTTATTATTCGGTTGAGAAGCTCTTATCATCCAGTCTGCTGTCCAAAAATCTGAAAGTTAGAATTTATAAAACAGTTATATTACCGGTTCTTCTGTATGGTTGTGAAACTTGGACTCTCACTCTGAGAGAGGAACATAGGTTCAGGGTGTTTGAGAATAAGGTGCTAAGGAAAATATTTGGGGCTAAGCGGGATGAAGTTACAGGAGAATGGAGAAAGTTACACAACACAGAGGTGCACGCATTGTATTCTTCACCTGACATAATTAGGAACATTAAATCCAGACGTTTGAGATGGGCAGGGCATGTAGCACGTATGGGCGAATCCAGAAATGCATATAGAGTGTTAGTTGGGAGACCGGAGGGAAAAAGACCTTTAGGGAGGCCGAGACGTAGATGGGAGGATAATATTAAAATGGATTTGAGGGAGGTGGGGTATGATGATAGAGACTGGATTAATCTTGCACAGGATAGGGACCGCTGGCGGGCTTATGTGAGGGCGGCAATGAACCTTCGGGTTCCTTAAAAGCCATTTGTAAGTAACAGTGGGGTCAAGAATGAGACCAGTTTTTTTATCTCGGTCAATTATTATGATGTCAGCACGCCATGTAGATCCTTCCGTAGAAAGACATTGAACTTCCTCATAAACTTCGTATTCACCATGTTCCCTTAATCTGTTAGAAATTATTGAGCGGACTGTGTTATGTCTGTTAATTCGCAGTAATTCGCCCTGAGGACAGAAACCTAGCACGTGGGGTAACAAAACTAAAATTCTCTCTATAATTTAATGCCATAATACACTGCTCTCTTAAATTGACTGGGCATATTGGGAATTAAATCAGTGGCTTTCCCAAAATACGTTATGAAATATTTCATATAAAACAACTTTTATCTAGGGGGAAAAAAAGGAAAAACAAGCATAGTTGTATGATATATTTTGTTTGAAATATCTCAAAGAATAACCCCATGAAATTAATAACATTAGTTACGATTCATTTTGTGTATTGTAGTTTAGTCAACTGTCCGAAGACATGTTTGAACCGCACAAGTGACACCAATAAGGCATCATTCATGAGGCAACTATACTAGGAGATAATGGGGTAGGGTGGCCAGAATTACAATCAGAGGTGATTCTGATACCCAAAAAAGCATGGAAATATATTTTCCTCATCGCAGGTGTAGCGTAGACTAGCCTCTTACGACGCACCTGGGCAACGACTCTGTCGATGTCTACTGGCTCCATATGAATGAATGACGGACAGTCAAGTAAAAAAAAGTATATTTCAATATAAATATATATGCAGAAGAGAAAGCTAAGTAATTTATTCGAGGAAAATAAAACTATTTGGGAATATTCGTTATCCAAAATTCTTTCTTCTGAACACAGTCATCTTCAAAGCCTAAATTATATAACGATTCTTGGTATCCGTATCCTATAGATTGTAATTATATACAATTTCAACGAAATGTAACAAAATTATGACGTTCAATTCAATTCTTTATCATAAACTTACTAGCTAACTTACTATTATGACAAGTGTTGTATTGCATGTTTCCACGTGTTCACGTTTTTTATATATTCTAGTGATATTTAACATATTTTATCTTTTTGTTTTCATATTTCCCGATAATGGTATATCTAAAGGCTGGTCCACAATAAGCCGGAAACGGAAACGACAACGAGAACGAGAACTGAAATATTGTTAAAATAAATGTATTTAAATGTGAGCATTCACAATTAACTATTGTGAATGCTCATTTTTAAATATATTTATTTTAACATTATTTCCGTTCTCGTTCTCGTTGTTGTTTCCATTCCCGGTTTATTGTGAACCAGCCTCATAATGTGATAACTTGAGCTATATATAATCATAATTTTCCTTATTGTGTGTACTTAAAAATATTGTATTCATTGTATGCTTTGTACTTCACTATTTTATTGCTATTATTATTATTATTATTATTATTATTATTATTATTATTATTATTGTTATCTTATATGTTTATTCTTTGTATGTCTCATTTATTTTTATCTGCTGTTCACATATTTTTATTATGTTTTTCCTTTCTTTCTATATGTTATAATATATCATGTCCGATTTCTACTTAGGCCTACTTGTTCTTTACATTATATTATTATTATTATTATTATTATTATTATTATTATTATTATTATTATTACTTACATACTGGCTTTTAAGGAACCGGAGGTTCATTGCCGCCCTCACATAAGCCCGCCATTGGTCCCTATCCTGAGAAAGATTAATCCAGTCTCTATCATCATATCCCACCTCCCTCAAATTCATTTTAATATTATCTTCCCATCTACGTCTCGGCCTCCCAAAAGGTCTTTTTCCCTCCAGCTTCCCAACTAACACTCTATATGCATTTCTGGATTCGCCCATACGTGCTACATGCCCTGCTCATCTCAAACGTCTAGATTTAATGTTCCTAATTATGTTAGGTGAAGAATAGAATGCGTGCAGTTGTGTGTTGTGTAACTTTGTCTTATCTTCTGTAACTTCATCCCTCTTAGCCCCAAATATTTTCCTAAGCACCTTATTCTCAAACACCCTTAACCTATGTTCCTCTCTCAAAGTGAGAGTCCAAGTTTCACAGTCATACAGAGCAACCGGTAATATAACTGTTTTATAAATTCTAACTTTCAGATTTTTTGACAGCAGACTATATGACAAAAGCTTCTTAACCGAATAATAACAGGCATTTCCCATATTTATTCTGCGTTTAATTTCCTCCCGAGTGTCATTTATATTTGTTACTGCTGCTCCAAAATATTTTGAATTTTTCCACATCTTCGAAGGATAAATCTCCAATTTTTATATTTCAATTTCGTACAATATTCTGGTCACGAGACATAATCATATACTTTGTCTTTTCGGGATTTACTTGCAATCCTATCGTTTTACTTGCTTCAAGTAGAATTTCCGCGTTTTCCCCTAATCGTTTGTGGATTTTCTCCTAACATATTCACGTCATCCGCATAGAGAAGAAGCTGATGTAACCCGTTCAATTCCAAACCCTCTCTGTTATCTTGAACTTTCCTAATGGCATATTCTAGAGCGAAGTTAAAAAGTAAAGGTGATAGTCCTTGCTTTAGCCCGCAGTGAATTGGAAAAGCATCAGATAGAAACTGGCCTATACGGACTCTGCTGTAAATTATTATTATTATTATTATTATTATTATTATTATTATTATTATTATTATTAATATTATTATTAAATATTAGCAATCACATAAAGCGTAAACGCATACAGACAAATGTGAAAATAGTCTATAGCAAGTGCAATGAAAAGTAATATGAATAAAAATAATATATTGGACGAATGGGATGATGTTGGTTAGGTTGGAAGGCCTTTTGATCCAGTCGTAAACCATTTTAAATGAAAGAAAATATTGCTGAAGACATGCTGCATGCAATATTAATAAAATTCGCTCTGAAATGAGTCATAATTCTAACAATTGAAGTTCCACATTTAAAAAATTTACTACACGTATCCATGGTGTTATTTGATCATATTTCATTTTCACACGGACAAAGATTACTGACACCAATAGCTGGATTCAATGTGGCAGTCTTGAATTGCACTCCCACGTAATATTTTATACATTCTTTTCTTAAAAAGACTGTGGTTGCTAGGTGAGATGCATTCTCACAGCATTTTGTTTTCTTTGCAATTATGCAAACTAAGTTTTATTACTTCATTCAATAGTGACATACGGTTATTATTGATTCTGCAACTCTAAAGATAGGAATTCCTTTGTCAGTAACGTGAAAAGAAACAGTGAAGATAGTATGTAAATGATTATGCTATGTCAGACACGGGCGATTACTCTGGCTTTTGTGCACATGTATAATTTATGTCTCGCTTTTGTGTTGATACAATCACGAAGTAAATGACCAATTAACGGTTTGTTGTGATGTGTATGTCATGAAGTTAATAAAATTGATGTCCATGTCTTTCTGAAATAATTTCTTACTTAGCTTTATATAATTCATAAAACTAATGATGAGTTATTGACTGGTTAGAAGGATATAAGAATATATTTAACTGTACAGGTATTAAAGAAGTATTCAAATGTAAGCATGTAGAAAGTTCAAATACATTTTACAATTTATTCGAAGATATATCACTGTCCCATCACAACCTCACCATTAGGTTTCAAAACGTATATCTTTACACAGAACGAACTGTAATGTCATTAATTTCGGGGTTATTCTTTGAGATATTTCAAACTAAAAAGTGTAATACAATTTTGCTCGTTTTTGCTTGCTTTTCGAGATAAAAATTATTTTATATTACACAGTTCATAGCGTGTTTTGGAAACGAATTGATTTAATTTCCAATATGTTCAGTGAATTTAAGAGAGCAGTATATTATGATAATAAATGGAATATGTATTATATGTCCTTCTCGTTTTAAATTTTACCGTAACATGTTTCAACCTGTTATGGACCATCTTCAGAACTGGTTGGTGCTGTACTTGGCACCTTTCGTTTGTTTTCTGTGGGGGTGTGTTTGTGTAGTGTAATGTGGAGTCAAAGAGTGTGTGTGTTCTGAAATTGAGATGTGTGTTGAGAATTTCATTTGGATGTGTTTTTGTGTGTCTATATATTTCGTATCGTTGTAGTGTGTTTAGTTTCTGGCTTTTTGGTTGAATATGTAGAATTTTCATGTCTGTATTTATGTCTCTGTAGGTGTGATTCTGCATAAGTGGAAGTGTTTGGTAGTTTTGTTATGGCTGTGATGTGTTCTTTGTAACGTGCTTGGAATGATCTGCCTGTCTGTCTGAAGATGGCCCATAACAGGCTGAAACATGTTAACCAGGTACGGTAAAACTTAACACGATAAAAACATATAATACATATTCCGTGTTATATAGTGTTAAAAGCTGTGTAATCAAGATGTATAACAAATGATAGGAATAATTTTAGTTTTGTTCTTTAAATGTACAGAAATTTGATCCGAACAAATATAACATTGTAAAATTCCTTTGCAGAACGAAAAGTTACATTTACTCAGATCAATTTTTATTTTAGTAGGTTATTGTACGACGCTTTATCAACATCTTAAGTCTGAATGAGATGAAGTGATAATGCCGGTGAAATGAGTCCTGGGTACAACATCGAAAGTTACCCAGCATTTGCTCATACTGGGTTGAGGAAAAAACCCGGAAAAAAACCTCAACCAGGTAACTTGACCGGACCGGGAACCTGATTTTGCGGCTAGACGCGCTAACCGTTACTCCAAAGGTGTGGACTGTTATTCATATCAAATTTCTGCACATTTAGATCACAAAACAATCAATTAATATCATAATACAGTGAACTCCGGATATAGTGAACTTGATTATAGTGAATCTAAATCGTTGATCCCGACCCGCATGCATTATAAATTACATTAATATTTCCGTTTGTAGTGAAACCTCGCTTTGGTTATAGTGAACCTTGTATCCTGACAGATTCTTATTTGAAGTCTGACCTTCTTGTATAAAATTGAAAGAATGTGTTCAGAACAACATTCTAAGCTTCTTACTCCTTTAGTCAAAGGACAAAGGTAGGATTAGAGATTCCTAGACAATGAGCTGTACTGTAAATCCAGGCAACGCGTGACGATCTTGCCTCACGAAGGGTTGCCATTCTGTTCTCAGGCACACTACTCTACTGTTATTTCTAATCCTCCACCGCCAAAGAGTTGTCTTTTGTTCTCAGAAATATTTCCATTATGACGGATACGAAACAACGGAAAATCAAATTGCCTTCTTTTATTAAAAAGGGACGGATATTATGTCCAGAGCATAAATGAAGGTAAGATTTCAGTGGCTTTCAAACTCCATCAACCCCTTCCCAGTTTCCATTAAGTGACCCGGGAAATTCCAAGGCTGAGTACGCAGTTACAGCATAACGGCATTTGTCATTTCTACCTGATCAGTCTGTTTATAGTGTTCGAACAGTGAATGCACTGTATAAAAATGTCGAAGCGTAAAGTGTTTTCTTTGAAAGACGTATAAGTGACACTGAACGAGGTCTTTCGCAAGCGAACGTGGGTCGAAAGCATAGTTTAAGTAAATCAACTGTAAGTAACAGTATACAATGTAGGTAATCCATTCCACAAAAATGAAATATTTTAATTACTGTATACTATTTTATTTTCTTGTTCAAAATTTCATTCTTTCCTGTCATTTAAGGTTAGGAGAGAAACACTTCGGATTTAGTGAACCTCGGATATAGTGAGCTAAATATGCTGGTCCGCAGAGGTTCGCTATATCCGGAGTTGACTTACATTGTTCTCTTTACTGGGAATTAAATCAATGCCTTTCCCAAAACACGCTATTAAATATTTCATATAAAACAATTTTTATCTCCAAAAGGAAACAAAAACGAGCAAAATTGTATTAAACGTTTTTGTTTGAAATATCTCAAAGAATAACCTCCTGAAATTAATTAAATTTACTTACGGTTCATTCTGTACATTCTGATATAAGTATGAAGTAGTAAGTATTTTACTCTAGTTTTAGAGGCCGCTACTGAAGAAGACTGCAATTCAGCAAGACATGCTCGAATGCCAGCATAGACTGGAAGATTTATGTCCTTTGCATATGGAATGAATGTATGTAACTTGTCTTATCGAATGTTCTATTAAATGGTGGTCTTCAATGCACAAAACAAAGTACACTCAAGTCCATATGAATGGAAGATAAATGTTTACTTCCTCCTTAGAATCTAAGTTGGCTAATATTTATAGACCTAGCTGACAAAGGACTACCAAAATCCTATAATTGATTTGGAATAGATTTTAGAATCCAAAGCAGTTATCTAAAGAAAAAAATTGTGTTTAAGTCTCTTTTCTTTTGCAGTTTTCTTTCCTCGGAGAGACGAGCCAAGGTTCACGACTATCAAGCCAAACGATCTTGAGGTAGTTTCACATTCAAGGGCTGCGATATTCGACCTCAGAAACTGGATATTCTGGTTGCGTCTAAACATTTGTTGTTTTCCTCGTCTCCGAGCAACTGCTGCCATAGTAACCGTGTCCAAGATTTGATTGATTCTTCTAAACAAGACTTCTTGATGTTTTTTTTATGAATTTATCGGATTACTTACGGATATTTTGTCTCGCGATGTAGTTAGCCGTGTTGTCGCAAGTATCTTATCTGACTAGCGATATGGAATGAGCAATATTCAGTATATTCAGTGTTGTACAGTCAGAGCTCACAACATTGTGCAATTGACAAAGTCAGTAATAAAAAGTAAACAACTTACTTACTTACAAATGGCTTTTAAGGAACCCGAAGGTTCATTGCCGCCCTCGCATAAGCCCGCCATCGGTCTCTATCCTGAGCAAGATTAATCCAGTCTCTATCATCATATCCCACCTCCCTCAAATCCATTTTAACATTATCCTCCCATCTACGTCTCGGCCTCCCTAAAGGTCTTTTTCCCTCCGGTCTCCCAACTAACACTCTATATGCATTTCTGGATTCGCCCATACGTGCTACATGCCCTGCCCATCTCAAACGTCTGTATTTTATGTTCCTAATTATGTCAGGTGAAGAATACAATGCGTGCAGTTCTGCGTTGTGTAACTTTCTCCATTCTCCTGTAACTTCATCCCGCTTAGCCCCAAATATTTTCCTAAGCACCTTATTCTCAAACACCCTTAAAAATAAACAACAGAACAATAAAATTAATTCAAAAACTCTTAACAACTTTGACATTAAAAAACTCATTAATTTCATAAAATGGTTTGTTGATTAACCAACCAGAGACAAGTCTGTTAAAAGACTTCCTTTCCAGATTAAAAATATCTCGGAAATTTAATTGCTATTTTTAAAGACATAATAAAATAACGATTCATTGTTTTGGTTAGCCTACACTTAGGTATGTCAAAAAGGTCACGGTTTCTGGTGTTGTATACAGTATATGAACATCATTCTTATGTGTCAACATATGTGAATTTTCTTTGACGAAATTCAGGGCTAGATAAATATACAGTGATGTTACAGTCATAATTTTTTCATTTGCAAAAAAACTGTCTGCAGTGTGCCTTCATTGATGAATTAGTTATAATTCTAATAGCTTTTTTTGTAACATTAGTACCTTATTAGTATGAGAACTATTACCCCATAAAAGTAGTCCATAAGAAAGTATACTATGAAAATAAGAAAAATAGACAATTCTAATGTAATTCTTCGGAACATACATTTTCAAATTTCGCAGAAGAAATATTACTCTTGACAATTTCTTACAAACAGAATCAACATGGTTTGCCCAAGTCCACCATAATACCAAGAAGTTTAAAATTATTATTTTCCATGATTGTACTACTAAACAACAAAGATGCAGTTTTACTTTCATTTAAAAGAAATTTATTAGAACTAAACCATTTCTTGGCTTTATTAAAGACGGAATTAGTAAGAGTTTTCAATTAATTAATATCACTATGACTTGTCAAGAAAGTGGCGTCATCAGTGATGGTTCGAGTCCTCAAGGGGAAGAGATTCTTTCGGTAAATCTCGACCAGTGTATGGGACCAGTGTCCAGCTAGCATCATGATTGATTTGGAGAGCTACAATGTGTAGCGAAATTCGATTTTGTAAGCCTTTTATGACTGCTAAAGAGGATAATGCGCTGGCCACATGTTAACCCGTACTGGTTTAATGATCATCTGTTGGTCCGCCTTGGCTTTCGATGAGTTGTCGCGAAACGGATTATTATTTTTACTACTACTGCTACTGCTGCTGCTACTACTGAAGATTTTATTGTTGTAATTGCTATAGAATTCTGAAAAATATATCTCATGCTTCAGTACAAAACGAAATTCATAACTTAGAAATAATATTCTGGTATTCTACTCAACAGAAACAGATTCTTGTGCCACTGATCGACTCTATTTCTTAAGTTTCTTTTATTCGCGTTTTCACATAAGCCCGCCATCGGTTCCCATTCCGAGCAAGACTAATCCAGTCCCTACCAACATATCCCGCCTTTCTCAAATACATTTTAATACTATCCTCCCATCTACGCCTCGTCTTCCCAAAGATTTTTTCCTCAGGTCTTCCAACTAAAGGCTGGTTCACAATAAACCGGAAACGAGAATCGGAACGAAAATGAAAACGGTAAAATTGTTAAAATATGTTCATTTAAATGTGAGCATTCACAATTAACGAAAAGCTTGCCGGAGCCCGGGATCGGGAACGGAGAGTTGGTCAAGTTTCAACTTTGGCGTTCACGTTTCCGATCACAGCCCACTAGATTCATTCTATTGCCATCTAAAAGCTATTTTGTCGTCGTATATTTTGTAGCAAGAAGACCGTGACATAACCTATGCATTATTTTGTTCTGTGCTGTGCATCATGGAGCAAGTTTTATTTGATGAGATTCTAATATTGAATGTTGAGGAAAATCCTCACGTTTACGATAAGCGGCGCGCCTCGTATAAAGATGAGAAAATGAAGGAGAATACGTGGCTTTCAATAGCTGCATCTTTGAACACCGATCGGAAGTGAATCATATTTTATTACTGTATTGGTTGTATTACATACTACATATTCATGCTTCAATTCAATAACTACTGTTGTGTTCATTTTTGTTCTATTACAAATGTTTCTTCTCTAATTATTTTACGTTATGGTAGAATTAAAATAGGTTGTGATAATAAAGATGCATGGGCATATTTATAGTACCGTACCTAATGAAATGTTTCAGTTGAAATTTCGAAGTTGGTTAACTTGTGTTTATGTTGGCTGCCTTGTACTCATGAGAGAACGCCATTGATCAATTATACACAAATAACATCAGAATGCGTAATATCGACTTTACATATCGTTATTGACATGCATATCGATATGCATAGTCGTCTACATTCTCGGTTTATTGTGAATCAAAAATTTTTATATTCACGTCATCTGCTTCTCGTTTTCATTCTGGTTCTCGTTCCCGGTTTATTGTGAACCAGCCTTAACACTCTATATGCATTTCTAGATTCATCCATATTTGCTATTTATGTCTTGCCCATCTCAAATGTCTAGATTTAATATTCCTAATTATATCAGGTGAAGAATACAATGCGTGCAGTTCTGTGTTGTGTAACTTTCTCCATTCTTGTGTAACTTCATCTCTCAGCACCAAATATTTTCCTAAGCATCTTATTCTCAAACACCCTTAACCTCTGTTCCTCTGTCAGCTTTTTTGAAAGGAGACTGGATGACAGAAGCTTCTCAACCGAATAATAACAGTACTTGCCGTATTTATTCTGCGTTTGACTTCGTTCCGAATATAATTTATATTTGTTACTGTTGCTACAAGATATTTTAATTTTTCCATCTCTTCAAAGGATAAATTTTCAGTTTTTGTATTTCCATTTCGCACTATGTTGTGGTCACGAGACATAATCATACACTTTGTTTCTTCAGGATTTACTTCCAAACCTATCTTCTTACTTGCTTCAAGTAAAATTTCCGTGTTTTCCCTAATCGTTTGTGGATTTTCTCCTAACATATTCACGTCATCCGCATAAACAAGCAGCTGATGTAACCCGTTCAATTCCAAACCCTGTCTGTTTTCCTGGACTTTCCTAATGACACGGTGATAATATGTTTACGTTCAGTACTGGAGGCGTTAGTGAATGTACCGAATGCTATATTCCGAGTAAAAACTTACATGCTGACCGGCTCCATAGCAACCGCCGAAGTAGGAAGTTGTTACTAGGTTACAAGACTCTGATGATGTCCATATGAGTCGAAATGGCCGGGTCATCGCACAGGAACTGCACTAGATACCCAGCCAGGAAGAATAGACAGAAGAAAGGAGGGTACCCACTTACGCCATGGTAGTTTGTCGAATGACAGACGTATATACAACTGCAGGTTAGATACAGAAATGACATCGCTGGATAAAGTCACGGTTTCGATACTACGTAATATCATTTCCCATTATTAACAAAATCCTGGTAATTTTCATGAAATGACTATTGAAATTTCTATCTTGAGGCTACTGGGGTTCGATTGTTAAGACCTTTAATTCTGAAAGTAGTTTTTAGTTGGTTATTTAACGACGCAGTATCAACTACTCAGTTATTTAGCGTCGATAGAATTGGTGATATTGAGGTGGTATTTGACGAAATGAGGCCGAGAATTTGCAATACATTACCTGACATTCGCCTTACAGTTTGGAGAAAACCTCGGAGAAAACCGAACCACGTAATCAGCTCAAGCGGAAATTATTTTATTTATTTTATTGGGTTATTTTACGACGCTGTATCAACATCTAGGTTATTTAGCGTCTGAATGAAATGAAGGTGATAATGCCGGTGAAATGAGTCCGGGGTCCAGCACCGAAAGTTATTGCTCGTATTGGGTTGAGGGAAAACCCCGGAAAAAACCTCAACCAGGTAACTTGCCCCGACTGAGATTCGAACCCGAGCCACCTGGTTTCGCGTCCAGACGCGCTGACCGTTACTCCACAGGAGTGGACCCAAGCGGAAATTGAACCCACGCCTCAGCACAATTTCTGATCGGCAGGCAAGAGCCTCAGCCGACTGAGCTACACCGGTGGCTCTGAGAATAGTTCAGCTGTATTAAATTAGCTGATAGTTTCTTATTAAATGAGGTCGAGATTTGACCTCAAATATACCCTAATTAACCGTGCATTTAATCACAAAATATAATATAGGCTTTTCTATTCACTTCTGTGTACCCAATCGTCCCTTTCAATCTCCAAGGTTATTTCACTTGGACTCTGTATAGTTTTTCTTCCTCTGCTGAAAACTTTACTTCAGTGGACTTGCGATGTTTGTCAATTCAAGTCTTCAATTGCTCCATTATATTAGGCCTACTATACAGATATCTTAATAATCGTTTCTCTGGTTAAAACGTAACATTTAAAACGAGACCACAATAAAAATGAAGTCAATTCATGATCAGTAGGAACCGGATTTTTATGTAATTACATATTATATTCCTTTCAAGCTAACCGCATATAAATAACAAATCTTTGCGAATCTTGTAATTACCATTAATATATTAAAATTTGATACTATATATTTTTACATATTTACCCCACATTACATATTATGGCTTGATAATAGATAAATCTATATATTTAGGGGTTTTATTCATTTTTACTTCTCTAAAAGGAAAAAAAAAAACTTCTGCTGGGGAAGTTTACAATTGAAGAGTCCACTGCAAGAATGATGGATGTCATTTGGAATACATTTTGCAGGAGAAGCAATTGGAAGTTTGAAATGCTTAGGGCTCAAAGCTTAACTGTGATTTTCCGATCATTACTGGACAACGACTATCAGTGTTAATGCCATATAACTCTCTATGTACATTCTATATGTCTTAAGCTATGCATTGACAGTCTTGGTTCATTTTCGACAAGAAAGTGACATCCATCATTCTTGCAGTGGACTCTTCAATTAAAATAGTTGTTTTGTAATATAACGATACAATATATACAATACTTAATACTTGTACTTTTCACCGGACACAAGTTAAGTTTAATAATAATTGTATATTACAGTATGTTAAAACATGTTTTCAGCTTGATCGAAACTGGATTAATCCATCGATTAAACATTTAAAACAAGATCACAATTAAAAATCAAGTCAATTCAGGATCAGGGAGCCTATTTTGCAACTACATGTGTTTACTGTAGCTACTTATACTCATATACTTAAACACACTTTGTTAGCAGGTATTAAACATAAATAATTTATAGCTATTTTAAGTTATACGTAAGCTCGTCCTTAAATAAATGCATTTCCATATTTTCGTGACGAGTGATCGAAACTCCACACATAGGCTACTACATAACATCATTTACTGACAACGATCAAATATGTCTATCGTAAACTGGATTACAATCCCGTTCTAGTGTCAAAGCTGTGAATCCATAAATCTGATAGTATCTTTTTAAAACGAGATGCATACAATAACCTGGTATCAAACCTAGACCTCAGATGACCACTGGCACTCGAATACTTTGATTATCTTTACTCCATTGTCTTTCTACTTGAGTAATTCTTACAGAAAAAATACCTGAAGCTAATGACAGTGCCCGACAGAGCGCGCTGTTCGCTTTGATAAAGTGTAAGAGAGCTCCCCGCCACGCCCCGCCCCGTTTCGATGGCAACGAGATGCTACGTCTTTTGTTCTCACAGCCTCGTTCTGACCCGAAATTCCGAAACGGTTTCTATGCAGTTACATACTGCGGTACAATCGCATTCATTTGTTCTTCGAACTTACCTTATACACTCTCTTCCCGCATTGCGATCTCTCTAATTTATTACCTCATTCCACAATTCTGATTTATGACCCCGTTCCGCTTCTTTGTTCATGTACACTGGTCTTGTTTGTTCCGTTGTTCTTTTGTTTCCGAGTCCCATTCATGTTTATAGTCATTCAGAAGCTTATTAGCTAAAAAATTGTAAATCACTGCCTTGAATTGCATCGTGTTTTGCAAGCAATTTGGTAGAACAAGTTCCTCACAAGGCGACGACATACATATATACATACAGTAATTGGCATTGCGCCACAATACCTTGGAACATATTTTATTCCTGTGTGTTACAGATTCGGAGAGGGATCATACTTTTATGGTACGAGAGATTTAGTTCATCGCTTCGGAGACCTATGATATATTACAGTATATGTATATACTGAATTTACAAGTAACCCTAGAACCACAAGAAAAGAACAAGTTGTTTTATATGAGGCCCACCTTGGATGTAGCATTCGTTAACATATTTTTC
This sequence comes from Periplaneta americana, assembly GCA_025594305.2. Lineage (NCBI taxonomy): Eukaryota > Metazoa > Arthropoda > Insecta > Blattodea > Blattidae > Periplaneta > Periplaneta americana. Next base: position 16,293,531 of record JAJSOF020000036.1, on the reverse strand, counting down.
TTTTTACAGTTAAACACTTCTTATTACATTATTTTCTACCTTTCACTGCTTCACCATCAGTGGCCTCGTGCTTAAAATATTTGTCTCTGCATCCAAAGTTCAGTGGAATTTTAGGCGAAAAAACTCTAACAAGGAAAGAGTTAATGTTCTCATGTCGAAATATTCCTTTAAACTACGCAAGTTATTAGATCCCCATAGCACAGTAATTTTTAAGTTGTGGTCCGCGAATACCTGGAAATCAGACAGTTAATGTTCAGGGTTCCGTAGTTGAGTGTCAAAAGAAAATTTGGTTTGTTATTTCCTTAGTTCATTATGAAAAATGTAATAAAGATATTACGCAATCCCAGCAATATAAATATCTTAATTTTCGTACAAATGCTGTAATAATAACCTTTTATTACCAATAAAGTATATGTTGCCAATTTTGTAAACTAAACTTGAGTTTCTAATAATTTCTATGTGAAAAACAAATAGTTTATATAGGTCTACATGAAAAGATTTTCTTTCCTTGTACCAAACACAAGTATGAAGTTGTAGACATTTATCATCTTTTGTAAATAGTGTATCTGCTAAATTGTAATGTACCGATACTACAGGGGCGGCCGTCCTTAGCTATGCGCTACAGCACAATGATAATTTTTGCTCAAATAATGCATTTGTAATACCATAGTATTTGATCTGTCATTTGACAATTTCCCGTGGTTATGTTCAAGACGCGTTGTAGAGTGTTTAGTCTTCGCTCTTTGGTGCCTCAGGGGGTTCATTGTGCTACTCAGAACACCACATGAGAATGTACACAATTATGCGAAGCTGAAATCGCTGCTCTGATTGGCTAAATTTACGCACGACACAGTTTTCAGATTGCAAAAGTAAAGCATAACGAAAGAATGCTTGTTTGTGGAAGAACTCGGAACTACCTATTTACAATGTATCTGGTAATTCAAGTATCCGACTGCTGTGCCATCTACCTGTTTGAGGTTCTTCCTGAATCAGCCAGCAAGCGACGGAAAATGGAATCCCAGAAAATTAAAGTCAAGGAAGTATGTGACCGTATAATTCAGGAAGCTACTCATCGTTTCCAGTCTTTAAGCTAACTAGACGCAACAAAATTTTTAAACAGCAGAATTTTTGAGAATTTTTCGCATAATTTTCCTGAACGCGAACCTGAAGTTACTGTCACCAGCTATACTATACTGAACAAAAGAGTGTTAAAAACACAACTTGAAGTTCTGTATGGAAGACCCGACTTCCGAAGTATAGATGGCTGTTCAATTGTTACAATGCATAGTCTCCAACAATTTACAGGATCCATTCTGTGAAGTAATGAAGTTGTTAAATGTTTTGGTTACAACACCAATGACAACTGCTGAGCCAGAAAGATGTTTTTCTTGCTTGAAACGCATAACACGTTTTTTAAGGAATACTATGTCCCAGGATCGTCTCACTGCTCTTCCAATACTGTCAATAAAAAAGAGCATAATGTCCAAGATGGAGGGGTTTAACACACCAGAGTAATTGAAAAGTTCTGCAATAGGATGGGACGTCGTATAGACTTCATACTTCATCACTAGGCGAGTCTCAAATCAAGATAAATACATATAAGTGTATACAGTAGGCCGATATAGAGATTGTAGGAAACTCATTATTCTGACCACCAGCCGCTACTGTATGATACTAAACGTGTGTTAATTTTCGTTAACAGTTATCAGTTATCCCCTCTGCATTAAAGTAACTATATAATGCATATTATACAGAGACATCATTTTATTTTTACTTCAATTTTTATTGTACCTGAGTTTTTTAATGTACTTCACTCCCACCCCTTCTACTAATGAAGTTCCAACTGTCCTCCAGACAGAATCAAGGCCGCATATAGTAAACAGTACTGAGTTAGTGAGTATAGTACGTTCCAGAAATATGTTCGCGTTTTCCAGTGACGAAAGAGCTTTAAATATTGAATCATATTTTTGCACAGGTACTGTCCGGTTGCCTACGTCGCATCCCGATTTCCCTCACCTGCTTCTGCACGCCCCTCTGTAAAAGCAGGGCTGTCTTAGCTCTTTTCTGAGAACATTAATTTCTGTTAGGAATTGGACGTTTACGTAATATTATACAACTGTTTAAAATAACTTAAATAAAAGGGCCTCGTTAAGTAATTAACTGTCACGTGATTTCCCTTTCTACGATCCTGCGACATAACCACTTGGACGGACAGTAGATAGCATGTCTGAGTAATTTTATCTGTGCGGGTCGGGCAGAAGTGAAGATTGAATTTACAGTACGTAAGGTACTCTTTTGTAGAGTAGGTACAGAATTATTTCAACATGAGTTACTAGTACGAAGGATGAAACTGGCAGTTGGAATTAGATGCAATAGTCTATAGTGCGATAATATGCACAAAAGAACTGAAGCCTGTATCGAAATGAACGGCCACCATTTTGAAAAATGTGTTTAAATATCCATATTATGATTATGTTTCAATTTAACTTCATTCTCTATATTGGACGCTAATGTGTTGTAGACAGTATAATATACACTGCATAATGAATACGTTCGCATGGATAACTCAGTTCGTGAGTAAAAACACTTATTGTTAATACTGTACTGCATTTTGATTAAACAAAAATCTAATGAAAATGATCGAGCTCAAAATCGCGATATTTCCTAGTTTACGTAAATGGATGAACTACTTTTCTTCCCTTCTATACCTAGTAAAGTGATTTATTTGTGTTTTACGCCAGTATCATCCAACTCCAGTCGTGGAAGGGGGTAGCGAACGGTGTTTTCGGTTCTCTAAAGGTATAGCCAGGTTAATATTAAAAATGTTAGTAAAAATAAAATGATGTCCCGGTATATTCTTACAAAGGCTTGCCTCGTACCCATGTTCCCGTAAAACAAGTCATAAAAGATCAATCTTCATACATGTGCAGGAATTTGAATCCAGAATGCATCTAATTGTCCCATAGGGTCACAGAAAATCTGTATAATACTTCAGTTTTTTTTTTTTTTTGTTTCCTATTTTGTTTTCACTCTTTTATTTGTTTTAATTTTTGTTTGAATCTCGTTTAACCTGTCTTGTTCGTTTCCCACAACAGCAGCAGCAGCAGCATCCGACGTTTTGTGACTATAAAACTTGACCTGAAATTCCAAACGGTTTACTTGCAGTTAACACAGAGTTTGTTAGGGATGCGCTCTTGTTGGAAGTACCGGGACTGTCAACCGCTTTGGAATTCTCGGCCGATCACTAGGAGACCTTCGCTTCCAGTAACGTGTACCTACGTTTTGTTCTTGTTGAATAATTCCTATCTCTAAAAAAGCGTCAAATTTATTAACTCCTAGCACGCTATGATTGAATAATCTCGTTTGTGTACTTCGATGCGTTCTCCTTCCTTGCTGTGTCTTATTTATTGCCATGGAAACAAGAACCGATTCTTTTTTTTTTATTCCAATGTTAATCATTATTTTCTTCGTTATGGTGATCTAATCTTATAGCACTCTCAAGAGAAACTTCCTGTACAACAGATTGATAAATGATAACCTAACTTTCAAAGCTTACATCGGGTAAATGCTTACTTACAAATGATTTTTGAGAAACCAGGAGGTTCATTTTCGTCCTTACATAAGCCCGCCATCGGTCCTTATCCTGAGTAAGATCCAATCCCTACTATCATATCCCACCTCTCTCTAATCTATTTTTATATTATCCTCCCATCCACGTCTTGGTTTCCCCATAGGTCTTTTCCCCCTCACGTCTTCCAACTAATATTCAATATGCATTCCTAGATTCACCCATAGGTGCTACATGCCTGCCCATCTCAAACATGTGGATTTAATGTTCCTAATTATATTAGATGAATACAATGCATGCAGTTCTGCATAACTTCATCTCTCTTAGCCCTAAATATTTTCCTAAGCATCTTATTCTCGAACATTCTTAACCTCTGTTTCTCTCTCAAAGTGTGAGTCCTATTTTTACAATCATACAGAACAACTGTTTTATAAATATATAACTCTTTTATAAATTCTAACTTTCAGTTTTTTCGAGAGCAGACTGGATGATAAAAACTCCTCAACCGAATAATAACAGGCATTTTCCTTGTTTATTCTGCGTTTAATTTCCTCTCCAGTGCCATTTATATTTGTTACTGTTGCTTTGAATTTTTCCACGTTTTCAAAGAATAAATTTCCAATTTTTATATTTTTATTTCTTACTATGTTCTGGTCACGAGACATACCATATACTTTTTTTGGGGGAGGGGAGTTACTTCCAAACCTATCTCCTTACTTGCTTCAAGTAAAATTTCCGTGTTTTCCCAAATAGTTTGTGGATTTTCTCCTAACATATTCACGTCACCCGCATAAACTAGCAGCTGATGTAACTAACCTTATTTCTTTGTTGTGGTCGCGCTAAAGAATCAGTCCCATTCCGAGGTTTATCTTGGGGTTTCGTAACAAACTCTTTTTTACGGTAATGAATTGTTAGCTCTTCGCCCAATCCCCAAGCTGGAGGACCATCTCTTATCGGCTGTCCGCGACTGCTTACTCAATATATTCGCAGCTAGCCTCCATATCAGCGGTCATCAGCACAGAGCACTCTGGGGCTAGCGTCTCTTACCCGCGGAGAACACACTGCACTATGGGGCATTCGTAGCTGCTAGCAGGCATACTCTTTACCTCTTCCTGCTGCACGACGGGGCACAAGGGGCGGCTCCGCCAACCCTTTACCCATTTCAGCGAGTGCTGACGACCTATGGATTAGGTTATTTAACGGTGGCTAGGGACGGGTCAGGGACAACTTTGTACGTCGGCCACACTGGGGCCTATTGTGTACTCCGAATTTATGGGATGAATGAGGATGGAGTGTACTAGCCCACCGGCCGCATGTGACCCCTCATCTGTTAACCCCTCCACCCTAAATCCATACCGCCAAAGTGACCAAGCAGCAAAGGATCCATTTCAACGGCCCTTTCAAGGTGTCAAAGCGTCCTTGGAAATTATTTTTCTACAAGGGAGGGGAATGGAAATGGACCGTGGAAATGACAATTCCAACCCGGCATTTGCCTAAGTAACTGTGGAAAACCACGAAAAACCACAGTCAAATTGAACCGGGAATCGAACCATGGACTTTCGGAATGCGAGTCCTATGCGGATCGCCTCGCTCGTACCATCTATCCACTTCCTGAGGACGCGCCATGCCGTGGTTTTTTTTTTTTGGTAGATTATTTTACGACGCTTTATCAACATCTTAGCGTCTGAATGGGATGAAGGTGATAATGCCGGTGAAATGAGTCCGGGGTCCAAACCGAAAGTTACCCAGCATTTGCTCATATTGGGTTGAGGGAAAACCTCGGAAAAAACAGCAACCAGGTAACTTGTTCCGACCGGGAATCGACCCGGGCCACCTGGTTTCGCGGCCAGACGCGCTAACCGTTATTCCACAGGTGTGGACACCATGCCGTGGTGATATGGACCTAGCGTATGTTTTTATTGGCAGTAGTTTAAATCACTGGTACTGAACATAAAAAGTGAGTCCATTAAAGAAAACATATTACGGATTACAATGTAGATGTTTTAATAGTACATATCGCATCATTTGTTTTGTATAATATTTTAGATCCAAAGTCAATTACAATTTAAACACAACCAATTTTTTAATATTTGTAAATAAATTATTGAAAACTTAAGTCGTTATTGTATAGAAAGTCTGAGACTTCTTAAATTAGAATATCTAGACATTAAAACCAGTATAAAAAGTGTTATTTCACTAACATACACGAACTTTATTGAATGAATAATCGGAATAAAAGTACATTAGGACTTCAGGTTATCAAAATAATACACAATAAGAATTTTAGCCGATAAGCCCTTAAATTTTTTATGGCAATATACTGTACAAACAAAATAATGTTACTTTTAAATTTCTAATAAGAAAAACAGAAGATATATTAAGAAAATCAATTATGAAACAATGCTACAGATGAAAACTCTTCTACTATAGTGTCAGATATTCTTATTCTCTGATTTCACTTTCAGGATGATTTTCATCCAGCAAAGGTTCAGAATCCAAAATATTTTGAAGAGAACATGTACTTTCTGGTTTTAAGAATTACAACAGTGAAATAATATATTTTTTCTTTGTTAATTTTAAGCCAGGACAAGGGGATGTTTTTAGATACGTTCTTCCTTTGGTGGTAGCCTATATTAGCCTATGTCCTATGAAAAACAGAATGGGTCGAAAACGGTATTGTATGACCCTGATATATAAAACATGAGTATAACATATTTTTGTATTACGAATTTTGAATCTTTTGACTTAGCACAGCATTTCACATATTGAAATCTCCTGTTGTTTAGAGTCAACGGAATGAAATACAACTTTTACAGTCCATAGAGAAGACATGGAAGATTATTGTATTGTATTGTATTGTATTGTATTTATTAACATTCCTTGGTATTCATACATTGCTTTACAGCTAGAATATGGAACAAGTCAAAAAACTTAATACTATTATAAAGTCTTAATTTATAGTCACAGTCTAGATCAAATATATACAGACGAGATTTACAATATAGTCTACTAGTACAACACAAAGTTTAAATATCAATTTCATGAAGTGTTATTGAATGTCATCAATTCACCTACAAAATAGAAGGCGTGAGAAATTAGGTACTTCTTTAATTTGGCCCTAAATAATCTTATGTTTTGAGTTTCATTTTTTATATCGATAGGGAGGCTATTAAAAAATTTTACTGCCATATAACGCACTCCTTTTTGATAGCATGATAGGCTTACCGATGGAGTATGAAAGTCATTTTTTGACCTGTATTTATGCTATGAACTGTTGAATTAGTTACAAAGTTTTCACGATTACTGTACATACGAGGAAGATTATTAATGAAAAGATAAACTGACAAGCCATGGGCATTATTTGTAGTTTTTTTTTTTAAATAGTACTACACGATTCCCTAGATTTGGCACCTACTATTATTGTAATTACTCTTTTTTGTAATAGAAATGTACTGTAACTATCTGTGGAATTTCCCCAGAATATTATTCCAAAACTCATTACCGAGTGGAAGTATGCAAAGTATATTGTTTTTAAGGTATTGATATTTACTATCTTTTACATAGATCTAATAGCAAAACAAGCTGAATTTATGCAAATCAAGCTTTCAGGTATAACTCCCTGTAAAGTTGATTTGAATAATTTTGAGGGAAAGATTGTTCCGGGGCCGGGTAACGAAAACCGGGACCTTTGGTTAAACGTACCAACGCTCTACCAACTGATCTACTCGGGAACTCTACCTAACACCAATCCAACTTCTTCCTCTATATCCACAGACCTCAAAGTGGGCTGACAACCGTCAAGCAACCAACACTGAGTGCACACTAACTCAGTTGGTAGAGCGTTAGTACGTTTAACCAAAGGTCCCGGGTTCGATACCCGACCCCGGAACAATTTTTCCCTCAAAATTATTCAAATCAACTCTACAGGGAGTTATATCTGAAAGCTTGATTTGCATAATACACGTCCCTGTTCGTTAACAGAAAACCACAATTTAAGTCGCACAGAGTTCGAGTGCACTCAAAGTTGGCTGCTTGACGGTTGTCAGCCCACTTTTAGGTCTGTGGATATAGAGGGAAAAGTTGGATCGGTGTCTGGTAGAGTTCCCGGATAGCTCAGTTGGTAGAGCGTTGGTACGTTTAACCAAAGGTCCCGGGTTCGATACCCGACCCCGGAACAATTTTTCCCTCAAAATTATTCAAATCAACTCTACAGGGAGTTATACCTGAAAGCTTGATTTGCATAATACACGTCACTGTTCGTTAACAGAAAACCACAATTTAAGTCGCACAGAGTTCGTGTGCACTCAAAGTTGGCTGCTTGAGGTTGTCAGCCCACTTTGAGGTCTGTGGATATAGAGGGAAAAGTTGGATCGGTGTCTGGTAGAGTTCCCGGATAGCTCAGTTGGTAGAGCGTTGGTACGTTTAACCAAAGGTCCGGGTTCGATACCCGGCCCCGGAACAATTTTTCCTCCAAAATTATTCAAACCGAATTTAGTTTGGGGGTAATTTCTTTAATATGATTTTTCCAATTTAACACATTACAGATTTTTAAGCCAAGAAATTTGGTTGTTGTTGTTTCTAATAGGGATCTTTTGTTAATTATTGCGCTAGACATTTGCGAGGTTGAATTTGAACAGGATTTAAATTGAATTATGTTAGTTTTGTTACAAAATTCCGTCGCCGGAATAACGACTTAAGTAAAGTTAAACATTGGAAATTTATCTTTGGAAGAGGTGGAGAAGTTAAAATATCTTGGAGCAACAGTAACAAATATAAAAGATACTCGGGAGTAAATTAACACAGAATAAATATGGGAAATGCCTGTTATTATTCTCAGGAAAATATTTGGGGCTAAGAGGGATGAAGTTACAGGAGAATGGAGAAAGTTAAACAACACAGAACTGCACGCATTGTATTCTTCACCTGGCATAATTAGGAACATTAATTCCAGATGTTTGAGATGGGCAGGGCATGTAGCACGTATGGGCGAATCCAGAAGTGCATATAGAGTGTTAGTTGGGAGGCCGGAGGGAAAAAGACCTCTAGGGAGACCGAGACGTAGATGGGAAGATAATATTAAATGGGTTTAAGGGAAGTGAGATATGATGATAGAGAATGGATTAATCTTGCTCAGGATAGGGACCGATGGCGGGCTTATGTGAGAGCGGTAATGAACCTCCGTGTTCCTTAAAAGCCAGTAAGTAAGTAAGTAAGTAAGTAAGTAAGTAAGTAAGTAAGTAAGTAAGTAAGTAAGTAAGTAAGTAGAGTTAAGCTGTTATTACACCCAGCGCCTAAATTACTCCATGACAGAAATCCACGGACTTGGTCCAATGCATCTGGGCGTAAGTCACACACACATACGGAAGCACGGATCATCCGGGGACGCAGAACTCGGAACACAATAATTATTGTACAGCTGGGTCGACCCACGTGTGGGAACGGATGAGACTGCTCCAGGAAGAGGCAGCTTGGACACCCACTCGCCAGGTGAAGAGGACGTGTTCATGCGCAGACGCGAGCCCTTTGAGGCCCGTGACGCGGAGGAATGAGGAAGGATTTGTCGTCATATTGTGCTCGCCTTTCTGGGAGTGGGGATGGAATGCACCCTAGAATATGCAGGTGTTCGCTGCAGAATGCATCGGTGCATAGGTTTCGCGGCTGTGCATAATGGGGCTAAAAACTACCTAGAGGGAAGCTTTTAATTAAATGGAAGCTTTTTTATGTCATAATTATTTGAGGTAATTAGGTAATTCATTAGTAAAACTCAATTAAAATATTTGTGAATAATGCTGATGATGATGATGATGATGATGATGATGATGATGATGATGATGATGATGATGATGATGATGATGATGATGATGATGATGATGATGTTGATGACAACGGTAAAAGTGCATCTACACGGTTCAACTTTTCTTTCAACTTTTACGCATTCAAGCAATGCATCCAAAAGTGAACAAAACGCATTCAATAGCAATACTATCCTGTTTTTATACTTCTTTGAACGGAAGCGTCTTTTGTGTCATTGAGCGTATTCCGAATCTCACCGGTGAGCAATCCGATGCCATCACGGTGTTCCGAATTCCACCGATGACGTCATTGATGCTCCACCGGTGTCGCACCGGTGCCATCAACTTGCAGAGGTGGTGGCAGTCTCCATCAGTGAATCTGATTGGTTCTTGTATAGGCGGGAATTAGCAGACGAATGACATCGTGCACTGTTGTGTCATGGCGGTGTGTTCTGCTTTAGTTCTGCTGCATTGTTTGTAATGAGCACAACGTAAAAACAATATGTTAATGGCTTATGAGCGAACATGTCAACGGACCAGTTATTACTACCGGTTCAAGAAATAAGTTGTTTATATCTCTTTTCTTTGAACGAGATGGCAGTACGAAAATTTCGCAAAATTTTGCTAGCGTATCACAGATAACCACTTACACGGTCGCCATGACAGCATCGATTCTTCCAGCAGTTTTGTTCCTTATTTTCGTTGCAACGTGACGTCATTGATCCCACCGGACCGGTGAGATTCGGAATACGCTGATTTATTTGGGATAACTAGGTAATTCATTAGCAAAACTCTCTTTAATGATATACAGATCGACTGACTTGCCAATCTGAAAATTTGAAACCAAAGTCGTTGCTTCTCAACACTTCTAAATTTGTAATGTGTTTCGTTATACTGACTTACTTACAAATGACTTTTGTGCGAGATCATGCGTATTTGCTTGGTTTCCGCACAAAACCAATACGCGGTAAGTGTGAAATTCCACATTCAGTATTCCCAACCTAACACACGTAACAATTTCCCTCTTCTTATCGCTTAAGTCACATATTGATTTTACTGCTTTAGGCTCTTAACATATTATTTTTAGAGACGTTCAATATAGTAAAAATTATAAATTGGAAACTTACCACTGCAATTTCACCTAAATTGCACTGTTAATTATTGTTTTTAAATATTTGCAAAAATTAAGTAAACTGTACAACTCCACTAAAGTTACTGCATTCGATTAAGGAAACCGTGAAAAAATCAACAAGATTCCAGATGCCGATGTTATTACTGCAATATGTTATATAAATAATATTGTTAAAATATTAAAATGAAAAATAAATCATTACATAACCTTACCGTTTGTTTTAAGTTCGCATTTATAGACTGGGGGAAAAAAAAGACAGACGTACATCGCGGCCTGCTGGAGTATAGTAAACACAGAAAACATTTTAAAGCAACAATATTGAAGATAGATATTTTTGTTTTGAAAATTTGCCGTCATTGAACAGAAACAAAGATGAAGATTTCATTGCAACTAATTAGAAATCCCTCTTTCAGGTATTTAATAAACGATCTTCGCATAAAATAATGTACAATACACGAGCGGTATGTTTTCTTTCAATTCTCGGAAATTAAAAAAGCTCAACTACGTTTCGCTTTTTCAAACTTTTCCTCGAACATGAAAACTTCAACATACCGCTCTTGTAACGCATATTACTATTAAGAAACCCGGAGGTTTATTTCCGCCCTTACATAAGCCCGTCATCGGTCCCTATCCTGAGCAAGATTAATCCAGCCCCTACCATCATATCCCACCTTCCTCAAATCAATTTTTATATTACCCTCCCATCTACGTGCTACATGCCTTGCCCATCTCAAACGTCTGGATTTAATGTTCTTAATTATGTTAGGTAAAGAATACAATGCGTTCAGTTCTGCGTTGTGTAACTTTCTTCATTCTCCTGTAACTTTATCTCTCTTAGCCCCAAATATTTTCTTAAATACCTTATTCTCGAACATCCTTGACCTCTGTTCTTCTCTGAAAGTGAGAGTTCAAGTTTAACAACCATACAGAACAAGCGGTAATATAACTGTTTTATAAATTCTAACTTTCAGTTTTTTCAAGAGCAGACTAGATGAAAAAAGGCGAAAACGTAATACGGCGAACGCCAGTAGGGGAAGTTATCCCCACCCACATGAATTGTGCATTCGACACAACACTAGCCTATCACGTAGAGTGTGTTGTGAGCTTGTAGGGGAAAAGTGGAAAGGGTCGTGGGCGGAGCTTAGCGTTCGCCGTATTACGTTTTTTACCGAAAAAAAAACTTCTCAACCGAGTGATAACAGGCATTTCCCATATTTATTTTACGTTTAATTTCCTCTCGAGTGTCAATTATATTTGTTACTGTTGCTCCAAGGTATTTGAGTATTTCCACCTTTTCAAAGGAAAAATTTCCAATTTTCATATTTCCATTTCGTACTACGTTCTGGCCACGAGACATAATCATATATTTTGTTTTCTTTTCGGGGTTCATTTCCAAACCTATCTCCTTACTTGCTTCAAGTAAAATTCTCGTGTTTTCCCTAATAGTTTTTAGATTTTCTCCAAACATATTCACGTCATCCGCATAAACAAGCAGCTGATGTAACCCGTTCAATTCCAAACCCTCTCTGTTTTCTGGACTTTCCTAATGGCATATTCTAGAGCGAAGTTAAAAAGTAAAAGTGATAGTGCATCTGCTTGCTTTAGCCCGCAGTGAATTGGAAAAGCGTCAGACAGAAACTGACCTAAATGGACTCTGAATGGGTTTCCTTATACGCAAAAGAACTTTGGACCAGTGTGAATTTGAATTAATGTATTTCCACTATTTTTACTAGTTATCTTCACATTCGTTATCTTGCTGTATTATATCATCATCCTCATCATCATCCTTCACGAATTAGGCCTCTGTAGACCTGTTTCGGCCCCATCTAGAAGTCTTCTAAAAGGTCTTCCCGGTCGACGATGTCCTCTAGGTTTATACTGCATCATAATTTTGGGATTCTTGAATTTTCCATTCTTCTTACATGATCTAGCCATTTTAATTTGTATCTGTTGATTTTTTCTTCTTCTACTGACTCTACTTCTAAATAATGGATCTACACATGATCTTTCTTTTGTAAAGCCATTTTGACACTCCAAAAGGAAAGTTTCAGCACGTTCTTTTAATTTTTCATTTAAAATCCTACTAAATGTCTTATAACATGTGTTGAGGATACTAATTCCTCTATAGTTTTCAACATTTTGTTTATCTCCTTTTTTATATATGGGAATAATTACACTATTTTTCCATTCTTCCGGTAAATTGGCAGTCAGATATATTCTGTTTAGAAATCTTATCAAGAGATGATAATTTAGTAATGAATGACTTTGATATTAATTTATTTTATATCCATTAACGAACAAAGACAATTTTTACATGCAATGAACCATGTAGGAGTCTTGCTTCCTCAATCGATTGGGATCGCACTTAGAAACTTTCCTGACTAAAGATGCATTGCTTTCCTTCGGATCTGAGCCGATGCTTGGGTTCAGATGCGAAACGTTCAAGGACGACCTGCCAATTTATCGATAAATCTTCAGAAACGCGGAAATAAATTTCTTAAGACGAAATATGAGACTTTGTGGAGTTGCCTGACAGAAACATGACATGTCTAGACAAGTACGATATAGATCGCGAGCTGTAACTGTTTTGTTTGGAGAACGCTCGTATCTCTGTGTCGAAGTGGGTCACGTCGAGTCGGTAACACTGTCTGCTCTTAGTTCCTCGTGTTCAACACCTGTGTTCTGTGTAGCTAAGACAAATACAGCTGCGACTGGCTTAGAAGAGAAGTGCCGTTAAAAGTCATGTCTTGGTTTCTGAACTCTTCAACATCTTTACATAGCTCGGGTCTCTATTGAGTGATCTAATGAATTCATTCCTTCTCATGAAAAGGAAGAAGGCGGGCAGTTGAAGATACTAGTAACTGTTTATTAGCAAGGCTCAGAGATGGCTTAGTCAGCTGACAGTTTCTCACGAGGTACCGATCACAAAAAATCCTATGGGACTTGTAGTATGTATGTGGAGTTTCTTCGAGTACCATGTTCGAACTGCGAAATAGCCGTTGGATACACTAAGATTGCTTCTCGGTACATTATTTCACTAATTCTCTACAAACTCATTTTCTGTGATGATTGGAGTATATTAGGATAGTAGGCCATATATAAATTAAGATTGGGACTGGTCTGGACTAAATTTGATTGTATTGGAATGATTTGCATTTTATTGCATTACACTGTATTGAATTAAAAAATTAATGTTATTCTATTCTACTTGTTGAAAGGGATGCGGTTACTTTGTATTGTATTAGATATCATATCAAATCTTTTAGTAGGTTATTTTACGACGCTTTATCAACATCTTAGGTTATTTAGCGTCTGAATGAGATGAAGGTGATAACGCCGGTGAAATGAATCCGGGGTCCAGCACCGAAAGATAGAGAGAAAGGAACAAAGGAAGGAGAAAGAAAGAAAGAAAGCACGATAGAAAGAAAGGAAAGAAAGCAAGGAAGATAGAAAGGAAAGAAGAAAGATAAAAAGAAAGGAATAAATATAGGAAGAAAGAAAGGAAGGAAAGAAAGAAAGAATGAAAGGAAGGAAGGAAGATAGAAAGAAAGAATGAAAGGAAGGAAGGAAGATAGAAAGAAAGAATGAAAGGAAGGAAGGAAGATAGAAAGAAAGAATGAAAGGAAGGAAGGAAGATAGAAAGAAAGGAAGAAAAGATAAAAAGAAAGAAAGGAAAATAGAAAGAAAGGAAGACTAGATAGAAAGGAAGGCAAACAGAAAGAAAGGAAGGAAGAAAGGAAGGATGATATAAAGAAAAAAAGAAAAAAATTAAAGAAAGATAGAAAGAAAGAAACGAAGGAAAGTAGAAAGAAAGAAACAAAGATAAAAAGAAAGGAAAATAGAAAGAAAGATAGATAGAAAGAAAGGAAGATAAAAAGAATGGAAGGAAACTAGAAAGAAAGAAAGAAAGAAAGAAAGCAAGAAAGCAAGAAAGAAAGAAAGAAAGAAAGAAAGGAAAATAGATAGATAGATAGATAGATAGATAGATAGATAGATAGATAGATAGATAGATGGATGGATGGATGGATGGATGGATGGATGGATGGATGGATGGATGGATGGATGGATGGATGGATGGATGGATGGATGGATGGATGGATGGATGGATGGATAGATAGATAGATAGATAGATAGATAGATAGATAGATAGATAGATAGATAGATAGATAGATAGATAGATAGATAGATAGATAGATAGATAGATAGATAGATAGAAATGAAGAAATCAAGAAAGGAAGGAAGAAAGATAGAAGGAAAGGAAGAAAGAAAGAAAGAAAGAAAGAAAGAAAGAAAGAAAAAAGAAAGAATGAAAGAAAGAAAGATAGATAGAAAGAAAGGAAGATAGAAGGCAAGGAAGGAAGAAAGAAAGATAGAAAGAAAGAAACAAAGGAAGAAAAGAAGGCAGGAAGAAAGAAAGAAAAATAGAAAGGAAGGAAGATAGGAAAGAAAGAGAAAACTGAGTGGAAAGGAAGACCAGAAAATGAAACCTGAAAACGCGTGAAAGTTCTTGGAACTGCAAACATATTCTTAAGTTTTTGCTAAAGTTTAGTTATGGCATTCGTTTGACTTGAATGCTGAAGGAAACTTTCAGTAAGTTCAGATGAATAACAACAATTTTACAGCCTGTAGTTATGCATAACTGGAGAACTGGCTTCTAATTATCGAGTGCCTGGCGACATATTACAGTTAACATGCCGCTAGATGCGACCACAACACAGGAATTTTACAATTTCACATGTTGGTGCTTAATTTTAGAAGTCATAAACTGCTTATTTATTACTGACATTCTTCACTATTCGCCTTTCCTACACAGGAAATGTAAAGGCTAATCACATTTCGAATAAATTCCAACGTAATCGTGGGTCAGGTAACAGTACTTTATTTTCTGACAATTCTAGAAAAAATATTCAAAAAATATTTTCATACTGTAAGAAAATCACTATAACATTTTAAGTAGGTATATTCAATTTTAGTTAATCGAACCTTGATTTAGAAATGTGTGGTAGATCGAACTCAATTTTGTCTTAAGATTCCTATATCTAAGATTTAAGCGGTAATAAGTATTTCTAAATACAAATCTAATGGACTTGAGTTCGTGATTCCAGATGGCGAGGTATAATTGTTTCTCTCTTCCATTGAGACTAACCAAATAGTAGTAATAGTAATATTTTATTTAATGTCGTTTTCAACTACAGAGGTTATTTTCAGTTGGTTATTTAACGACGCTATATCAGCTTCTAAGTTATTTAGCTTTCTTTGGAATTAGTGATAGCGAGATGGTGTTTGGTGAGATGAGGCCCAGGATACGCTATAGATTACTAAACATTTGATCTATAGTTGTGGAAAACCTCGGAAAAACCAAACCAATTAATCAGCCCAAGTGGGAATCGAACCCACGCTCGAGTGCAACTCCAGATCAACACGCAAGCACCTCAGCCGAATGAGCTGCGCCAGGAATTTGCACAGGTTATTCAACTGAGAAATTTTTCTAAAGTGTGAGAATTGTTTCTACTTGCGATTTTTTTGTTGGCAAAAAATCGCACTGAATTTGACAGAGGGATTTCCAGTTCAATCTAACTTCTCGTCTGTGAGCAACCGACATTAGCGTTTCCGTTTTACTGCAAAATCAGACTCACCACTTTTTGTTTTATTTGTATTCTTGTGTGTTGTGATTATCCTGAGAATGGCGATATCGGGAAATTTCTTGTGAAATTTCTTATTATACCCAACTATTCAAGTGTTCACAAATGTATCATAAAATTACACGTTATTCTATCTAAGGCGTATCGTACTCTCTGCATGATCATACGAACAAAAATATTTCTAACCAGTAACTTATTTCTCGTTATAGTGATCAAATATGGTTTATTTCAACTTGAATCACTCGGCGTAAAAATACGGCGATTTTCCTTATCAGTACCATACAGATTCATTGTATTATCCGTATTTATTTCGTCGTCGTGGTTTATCGGATACTATACTAACCGTTGGATTTGTCTTCAGAAGAGAAGTAAATATGAAGGGTTCAGAACCATAGTGGGCCAAGCGCCATTTACTAAAACCGTAGAAAACAAGGGTTAAAATGAATTTATTACCGTAATTCAATGGAAACATATAGCAAGTAATATAAAGTATACACATTAAAACTAAACGATATGCCAATCTTCATTAAACTATGGTATTCACTTAACTTTAACCCTTGCTTTCTCCGTTTTTAATAGATGGCGCTTGGCCCACTATGACACTGAACCCTTCATGTGTGAGGTCCGTATCGTATTTATGGCACGTAAAAGAACTCTCTCCCTGAGAGAGGGGCTTCAGGTAAAATTTCTCGACTATTCTTGTCCACGCCAAAATTCTGAACAAGTGACCTAAGTGCGGATGAGTTAGTCCTATTCTCCGTGCCTACTCCATCCAAATGTATATCGCATGTTTAGTAGGCAGCGTTCATTGATGATATAAATGCTGCATGTTTCATAGACAAAAGGTCGGTCATTGTCTGTGCAATGCATTGTATTTCCTTATAGTAAAATCGGAAAACTAATCACTCTCATACCAATTAACTCACCAAGCGATTAAATTAGAGTTATCCCTGGAAATGTAGATCTTTGCACTCCAAAAAATCCCTGCGATTTATGTCTTGTCTATCTTGTCGATCTGCATGTAGGCCTACACATTTATTTATTTATTTGTTTATTCATTTATTTATTCGTTTATGCATTTATTTATTCGTTTATTCATTCATTCATTTATTTATTTATTCGTTTATTCATTTATTTATTCGTTTATGCATTTATTTATTCGTTTATTTATTCATTTATTTATTCATTTATTTATTTAATAGTTTAAATTACATACCTAAAAGCACAATGTACTTTAGACAAGGTCAGTTAAATTACAAAGAGATTATACAATAAAAAAATTGGCCAAGATTATAAAACGGATTTAAAATTAACCAACTAGAGGTGTAAAATTTGAGATCAGGTCTGCTTAAATTAAAAATATGAGATGGAAATTTATTTGTGACCTTCAATGACATTTGACAAAAGTTTTTTGGGATTTAGCAAGTCTACATTTTATGATATTAAAATCATTTCTTTATCTTGTGTCATAGGAATGAATATCATTTCTTAATGTTAAAGTGTTTATCTTAACATACAAAATTAACTCTAGAATATATAAATTAATTACAGCCATGATTTTGTTTTTCACAAATAATGGTTTACAGTGTTAATTAAAAGCTGCATTTGATATTCTTATGGCCCTTTTTTTAAAGCAATAGGACCCTATTTATAAAAGCACTGTTGCCCCATAGCAATATCCCATAGATAAGAGTACTTTGAAAGTAAGCAAAATAAGCATCCCGAATATAGTTTTCAGGTGCAACAGTTTTTAATCTCTTAAGGAGAAACAAAGTTCTTCAAAGTTTAGTAGAAATATGATCAATATGACTTTCCCATGTCAACTTGGAATCAACAATAATTCCTAACATATTAAACTGACTAATATCAAAAAAATACAACATGGAAATATCATCAAGAAAAACAAAGGCAATGGCTTTCAAGGGCTCTTATCCAGTTCGGACAAAGATAATTTTAGAAAATAAAGCAATAGAACAAGTCTCAAAATTCAATTTCCTAGGTTGCGAAATATCATACACAACAGAAACAGATGTAAATAACAAGTTAAACAAGTTTAACTATATAACAGGGACACTAAAAAGAACCTTGAAAAATAAAGCCAGAAAAGACTCTCTAATGAAATTATATAAGACGATGGCAGTTCCTACAATTACTTATGGATCCGAAACATGGACAATGACGGCACAACATATAGCTAGAATACAAGCTGCTGAAATGAAATTCCTCAGGCCAATAGCAGGATATCAAAGAACAGACAAAAAACACAATACAGAAATAAGACATCAACTAAAAGTAGAGGAACTAAATACAACAATAGTGAAATATAGAACAAATTGCGAAAACCACCTAACAAGGATGACGAACAATAGAATACCAAAAGCAGCATACAATTACTCACCACGAGGAAAAAGGAACTTAGGAAGACCTAAGAAAAGATGGAGGCAGCAACAATTTGGAGCCGGAACAGGCTAATGAAAGGCCTAAACCGTGATGTAGAAGAAGAAGAAGATTAAACTGACTTTGTTCATGATCGATCTTCTTTAGAGTAAATATCATACTTCAGTTGTAGATGGCTTCAACAAAAATCCATTTGCATTAAACCAAACTTCAGCATCTTCTCTTAAATTATGTTGAGCAAAGCTTTTCAAATAGTTAATGTCACTGTGGTTAATTAAAAAAGTAGTATTTATTTATTTTACTTGTATATTTATTTACCAAATAGCCATGAATTGTGGGTCCCTATCACCACGACATCACGCGTTCTCAGGTAGCGGATAGAGGAGACGGCCTCCAGGTATGGAAGATAGCTCCGACTATATTGAATAAGCAGTCGCGGACAGCCAATAAGGGGTGGTCCTCCAGCTTGGGGGTTGGGCGAAAGGCTAACAACCCATCACCGTAAAAAAACTTGTTACGAAACCTCAAAATAAGCCTCGGAATGGGGCTAAGAGGGATGAAGTTACAGGAGAATGGAGAAAGTGACACAACGCAGAACTGCACGCATTTTACTCTTCACCTGACATAATTAGGAACATTAAATCCAGACTTTTGAGATGGGCAGGGCATGTAGCACGTATGGGCGAATCCAGAAATGCATATAGAGTGTTAGTTGGGAGGCCGGAGGGAATAAGACCTATGGGAAGGCGGAGACGTAGATGAGAGGATAATATTTTTTTAGTTGATTATTTAACGACGCTGTATCAACTAGAGGTTATTTAGCGTCGATGAGATTGGTGATAGCGAGATGGTATTTGGCGAGATGAGGACGAGGATTCGCCATAGATTACCTGACATTCACCTTACGTTTGGGGAAAACCTCGAAAAAAACAGGTAATCAGCCCAAGCGGGGAACGAACCCGCGCTCGAGTGCAACTTCAGACCAACAGGCAAACGTCTTAACCGACTGAGCCACGTCGGTAGCTGGATAATATTAAAATGGATTTGAGGTAAATGGAATGATATGATGTTAGAGACTGGATTAATCTTGCTCAGGATAGGGAGAGATGGCGGGCTTATGTGAGGGCGGCAATGAACCTCCGGGTTCCTTAAGGGAAGACTCCACTGAAAATCATGAAAATTTTTCCAAATTTTTTTTAGCTATTTCATTTATTCTGAATTTATATTTTCATACCCCAAATGGATTCAGCTCAATTCTGATTACAAATACTAGTATGTTTACACTATTTAAATTAAGGCTGGAAGGGGACGTGGAATTTAAAGAGCTGTCAAAATTGTTTTTCATCGAAGAATTCTTTTTTAAAATTTCTGATTACAAATCTAGTAACTTTTTGTTGGCTCCCTGAAGTTACTAGATGAATGTAGCGGAGGAGAATATTAATTTGCATAAATATTAATTTTATTTTCAAATCTATTTTTCTGTGTTCATTTTTGTTGATTCAACACCAACTTTCTTATGTCAAATATTAATCAATCTGGATGAAATTTTTACTGCAAGTATTTATAAGGTAACTGCATGTTTCTATGCATTTATTTTATTAATATTTTTCTTAATGCTGCTAGTTTATTTTATTAATATTTTTTCTTAAGAAAAATATTAATAAAATAAACTAGCAGCATTTCTCACAAAATAAATGCATAGAAACATGCAGCTACCTCATAAATACTTGCAGTAAAAATTTCATCCAGATTGATTAATATTTGTTATAAGAATGTTGGTGTTGAATCAACAAAAATGAACACAGAAAAATAGAATATTTATGTAAATTAATATTCTCCTCCGCTACATTCATCTAGTAACTTCAGGAAGCCAACACAAAGTTACTAGATTTGTAATCAGACATTTAAAAAAAAAGAATTCTTCGATGAAAAACAATTTTGACAGCATTTTAAATTCCACGCCCCCTTTCAGCCTTAATTTAAAAAGTGTAAACATACGAGTATTTATAATCAGAATTGAGCTGAATCCAATTGGGGTATGAAAATATAAATTCTGAATAAGTGAAATAGCTAAAAAATTTGGAAAAATTTTCATGATTTTGAGTGGAGTCTTCCCTTAAAAGCCATAAATGTATATATATCTGCGTGCATTATCTTAGTCGAAATTAACCGTTTGTTACGTTGACAGTTAACAACACCTCTACAAATTTCGTCGTATAGTAATAACAGGAAAACATATAATAATGAATTCCTAACATACATTGAAAGAAAATAGTAAAGATTTAGCGCCAATTAAGTACAAATTTAAGCAGTAGAAGTTGTTGCCACAATTTCTGCCCAAAACTGGAACGCGACTTGTCCTGTTACACTGATACAAAAAAGAACCGGTTCAAGTTATTTTCTTTTCCTTCCCATTGTGCATACCAGCTGTAAATATATTCACAAAATTAGCAGCGATGGGCACAGCATGTATTTTGTTGCGTTTAATTACACACGTGTGTCTAGAGGCTCGTCTTCGTCTTCTGAACTCGTAGAACGAGTGCAGGAAGTTACATCACTAATTCAACTCTACATCATCTTCAAAACATCAACATCTCTCGAGGGACAGAAAGCAGAAATAAAGGTGTGGACCGAACATAATTTATTTTAAGAGGAGAGTCTTGTATGTATTTTTATTCGCCTTTTTCCCCCCTCTTGCTCACGTGTATATCAGCACTTAACGTTAACCAAACGCCAATAGCCTCAATTTTTGACAACAGAGATCCGGGTTCAAATTCCCTTGAATGTAAGTGAAGTTTATAGTGGATGAAGACGGAGTTGGATTAAATATTCTTGGTGTTGCTCCTTGTTTTGTTACTCCAACAACGAAAAACTGATGTTTGTACCACTATCTCTGGTCATCAGATTAGTGGAAAACTTAAGGCTGAATACATTTATTCGGATTATCGTTACAGCAGCAGATGTTTTACACTCATGAACAATCCCATGTCTTGGTGTAAAAGCCGATGCAACACCAGGTCGATTAAACCTAGTTAGATTTTTAATTAATCGACCTGGTGTACTATATGGTCAATGTTCTGAAATTTGTGGGGCAAATTATAGATTCGTACCTATCGTAATCGAAAGTATTTCAACAAATGGTTTTATTAACTGAATCCTAAAAATAAACGAGTCAACAGATGACTGAAAGCAAGTACTTCTGATGAGAAAATTTAGTTAAATAATAACATTACCTTGTCAAGATAAAATTATTCGTTAGAATAATTTTCTATTCCACAAATAATACATTTAAGATGATAAATACTATTTTCATTCTTCTCTATTATATTTATGTTATTTAATTCTATAAATTACTTCTCATATTCCAATTAAATCATTAACAGAAAAAAATTAATATAAAAATCATAAATAGAAAATGATAAGTAATTTATTTTCAGTATTTGACCCATCAACAAGTATAATAAACCTATCATTAAATTGAATTAGTACTATATAAGGATTATTTATTATTCCAATGAGAAAATTTCAGGTCAGTTTGCTTCATATCCTAGGGGTGAAACCTAACCATTTTTCACCCATTACTGCATATGCTAGTAGATTGTGATGATTTTCTAGTTTGTAGGTTGAATTTTCTTTTGCCAACTTCGTTTTGAATTTCGATACTGACAAATACTACAAATGGTAATGATTTTGTAACTATTATGTTGGCAGCTGAGACAAAAGTTGTTGGTACTGGAGTTCCATTGAATTAAAATTGTACTAGATTTCTGAGCCGGTTACTGGAAGCTAGTCAAATTTGAACATGGTAATAATTAATTAATATTAATACACTAGCCGTACCCGTGCGCTCCGCTGCACTTGTTAGAAATAAATATAAAGTAATTACATAATTAAGATAGGACATCTGGTCCAGGGAACATTCGTGTTTGATAGAAGAATAAATCGTTTAATATTAATTTAAATTGTGTTTAAATAATTAAAATGCGATCATTTTGATCCATAGACCACTCATTTAGTGCAATGATAATTCCTTTAGCATATTTCTTAATTGTTATTACATTCAAATAATTAAAATATGATCATTTGGTTCAGAGAACATCCGTTTTTTGGTGCAATTTGGTCCCATCAAAATTTTGCTTGGAATGAAACGTATTTGAAATCATTTTTAAAGAAACTTTTGTTATGCAACATGTTTCACAAAAATCAATAATAAGCGAGATATTTCGGTTTATTTAATTCAGACCCCCTTATAACCCCCCTTTTAAATAATGTATTTTGAATGCCATATAGCCTAAAATCTAAGTTACAACGAACCTAATTTATATTCCAATTTTCATATAAATCCGTTCAGCCATTATCGCGTGAAAAGGTAACAAACATTCAGACAGACAGACAGACAGACATACAAACAAAATATTCAAAAAAGCGATTTTCGGTTTCAGGATGATTAATTATACATGTTAACACCAATTTTTTTTTTTTTTTTTGGAAAATCGATAATTACCAGAAAAAATTTGGCTACAGATTTATTATTAGTATAGATAATAGTTATTTTATGTGTTGCGTTGTAGTTACAATTCAAGACTATAGTCAGGAAGGTCTAAGTGTAAATATATACTATAACATACTTGGATGTGATAATGCAGGTGGGTGAGAGATAAAAATACTACTTCACATTTTAATGGATTTATTTCGTGATTAGATTTTTATTATAATAATGTCAAAAAACAGGGCTGCGACTTGACAAAGTCAGTGTAAAGTCTGCTGCGAGAGTGGAGGTAACTTCCCCTAATGGCGTTATGTTCTTTCAGATTGAGCCGAAAGAAGATAATGCAGAAGGATGATATCGTCCTAGTTGAGTGAGAAAGGATGTGATGTAAGAAGTAAGACGTAGTTCAGTGTTGTTCTAAAATCTCTAGACGTATTATAGTGCAAAGAAATATAGAACTGAAGCAAGAACACCGCATGACGGAGTTAGTGGGTTTTTCTGTCACACTCTTTCACCGATCGTAACTGCGGTCGTAAATTACACGTGATCCCGGTATCTCCTCATTAAGACTGCCTTTAGCCAACTTAATGATGTCGGAAGAGGGGAAACAAAAAACGCGACAGACAATACTACTAATTGGGGCACAGGGAACCACAAGTGTTTCACAGAGCATCCACTTGACTTACCTTAAGGTGGTTCTACAATTCGAAGGGCTTGGGAAGTACTTTGCATCTCTCCACGTGTACGTTGGATAGCGGGCATATTTAAGTTTGCTGACCATTTCTCAACAAAGAAAGCGTCTCTCCATTCTTAACGACTTTCGGTTAACAAAACTGATATAGCATTCTTTTTATCTCGTTTCGGTCCCTAAGACCCGGAGACTCACAAGGGAACCGTCCCAAGTCATGGAGCTTGAATTTAATGAAAATGTATTTTTAAGCTAATTTTAGTTCGTTAAGAAACGTGGTGATAGTCGTTCGTTTCGCGTTTTCCTTGTTTACGAAATATATTGACTTGAAAATCGTTGCTACTTATACCGCTTCTTGCGCGCAATCGGATCCTCATAGTTCCGAAACACCATATCACAGCTCTCGCATTAATTCTGTAGTCCAGGCCTCCACAAACAGCGCTCAACGAGCGCGCGCGCTCCTTCGGAGCGGGAGAGCGGTGTTTACCGCTCGCCGAAACGGAGAGGAAGATACGTCAGAATGACATAGACTTGCTTTAGGTAGAGGAGAGGGAAACGACCACTCAGTTATCTAGTGGAGTGCAGTATGTAGGCCTATTCTCAGTAACTGTTTCACGTTGCTTACCTACTGCTACAGTACAGTATGGAGGAATCTAAAAGACGGAACATAACATTTAACATTTAACGATTTACAGCTCGAACTTATTGATCTTCAATGTGACCTAAGGGCTAAAGATCGTTTGAATAAGTTCAAGGTGATATATTTCCATTTTCCTGCCACAAATCGGCCGCTGATCAAAATTTTCAGCATTATGTAGTAGATCTATGTAGGATAATTAGTAGTTTCCATACAGATAATTACCAACAACACAATCCGTAGCATAGAAAATTAATTGAAACCTATAATTTTAAGTTAAGTTTAAAAATAAAGTGAAAATATTTGTATGATATTTGATAAATTTTATTATTATTTTAAGTGTTACTAGCATTATATGTTACTAATATTTATTATATTTATCTGATGCATGTAACCTATAAGATAAAATATTGTAATACATATATATATAGATCATTTTCTTAATTAATAACAGTACATATCTCCAATAAATGATTTCTTAGCATCGCCACAGATACACTTGATTGTATGTACTTGTCACTATCTGTGTCACTAGAGAGTTCTTAAAATGTATATTTTCCCCGCCATTCATAAAATATTTTGTTATGATACCTCTTGCACGAAAGGGGAGACTTATAACTGAAACTTGATTAATATATTTCAGTATTATTTGTATTTATCCTGGTAATAATGAACAGTTTGACTTGTAGGCATTTTGTTTTTACAGCATTAACTTCCCATGATTGTACGAGAAGATTCGAAGAGAACGGCAGTTACGTAGACCTTCGGCCCCCCCCCTACTACCATTAATGCACAACACAATGTCAATACGGCGGTTGCTGTCGTCTGCGATACAACGAACTTTTCTGTTGATTTTCGAGTTCGTCATTTTTTTTCTGGTTATTATATGCTTATTTAAGTTGTGTTAACTCTCGCTAGTGGTTTTATGTTTTATTTTATTCGTCTTAGTATTAATTTTATTATTGTAAATATTTTTGTTTATTATTATTATTATTATTATTATTATTATTATTATTATTATTATTATTATTAATGAATTAATTTGTATTACAATCTTTGTATCATCTCCGTCACTGATATTCTATTATTATTATTATTATTATTATTATTATTATTATTATTATTATTATTATTATTATTATTGTTACTACTATTTCTAACACCAACTTTATTATTGATCTCTTTAAAATTTATGTAGACTACTGGACTCTACCCGAGCACGAGCATATGCTCATTTCGGGTATCTATTCATATGTATCATTTCAAATGTAAATTGTGAATAAATTTGAATTTCAATTTGAAGTAATGATTACGTCTTAACAGCAGTTCATGAGAAATTTGAAGAATAAATAACTTCTAGCTGCTGAATGAAGATCACATTGACACGAAATTTTAGTTAAGTACATTGGATAGTTTTTACAAATACATGCACATTACAAGTTGTGATCATGGTGATTACGAGAGATGTTTTACAGACAACCATCTGCAAGTTAGCAGTTATTTCCTTTTGCTGTGCCAATTATTCCGACTACAGAAATCGAATGTGGTGGAGCAAAGAAACGAGCAGGTAATAAGGTAGCGATGTGACATTCCATCGCCTTATTTATGACTGATACATGATGCACGTCCCGGGTTATTATCGGCTTATATACGACTTAATGCAGGGGTATGCACAACCTCCGTCGCCGACGCCGCCGCCGCAAATGAAGGTCGTTATACAACCAATTGGTCATTAGAATTGTTTGTTTTTCGGTGCTCCATCAGACAGATGATAATATGTCTCCATCAACCCCGATATGTTGCTCTCTTTGTAACTAGAGTGTTTACTTTCTTCTGTCAGTGGCGTTGTTATTTTTTACCATACTGATGCATATAACAGCTCTCAAGTTGTGGATTAAATGCAGAGTATCCGGCAGCGATTTGGTTTCCGGCACGAAAGTAAAAATGAATTTTCCTTTTTTAGGAACTCATCCTACATTGTTCTCTCTGAATTTTCATTAAGAGGTAACCCTACACTATATCAGCCGTGGCGAAAATGTGACTCGCGAGCACATTGTGGCTCGCAGTAATAGCTATGCATTTCTCTTGCTTCCTACCTGCCACAACCCCCACCCTCTCACTCAATGGAGTCAAACTACGTTCCATTTGTATTTGTCTCTGACCTGCGAGTTGCGTATCGTCGTAATGTCTCTCTCGAAACCATGTACCTCTACAAAACGAAAGTTTCAAGTAGGATAGGAGGAAGCATTTTTTTCCTGTCAATATGATGAGAATATTAAATGTATGATTTGTTCACAAGTATTACGAGGAAAACAATTGTACAACATAAAACGGCATTATACTACATGTTACTGATGAAACATTAAAAGGTTAGGTGTTATTATTATTATTATTATTATTATTATTATTATTATTATTATTATTATTATTATCATCATCATCATCTCTGTACGTCGATCCTTTTTCAGCAGATGTACGAATAATGCGGTTAGATCTTCAATTTAAACTCACAGATTTACAATGTGATGTTAAATGAAAGCTAGATGTAAGGACTTGACAAATGTTGAACTTTTCAAATCTTTGCCAAAAATAAATATCCGAAGCTTCGTTCTTTCTCTTGCTCTCTTGAAGCCATGTTCGCTACAACTTACGTTTCTGCTAATTATTTTCAACAATGAAAATAGTAAAAACCAAATTTAGATCACGACTGACAGACAAATACCTTCGTGATCAACTACGACTGGCAGTAAGTGACATAATTCCTGATTTTGAAACTCTGTCGCGGAGATATTCTAAAGACAGTTAATTTTAGATTGTGATAATGTGTCCTATGTTTTATTGTTCATTTCTTTCTCCGTTACACATACTAAACATTAGTTTGTAGCCTTATATTGTATAAAATTACATTTAAGTGCTAGACGTAAGGAAAATGTAAATCCGTTAATAAGTCAGACAGTTGCTTCACTTCCCCTTCGGGTGTTCGCCTCCCTCCGTAAGTGCTATGCACGTTGTACGATCACAGTTTCGCCATGGCTGCACTATATTGTTCAGATGACAAAAGAGTCCAAGTACTTGTAACTGCATAGTGTTAACTAAACATCCTCAAAAGGTGCGATCTTACTTTAAATAAAATAGCTCAGTACATATCTGATAACATTTACTTTCGTTTCTATATGTTAATATAATGACTATAATTTATTACCGTAGTCTATATATTATATTGAACTGTATATTCCTGGTAATTCACGAGGATTCACCGTCCCTCACGGAGCTTATTTCCGAAGATATTCTGAGCAAAAAATGTCATATAAACATTTGTCCTGATCTCATTATTTTCAGAGTTACACTAAATTGAAATTGTTTGTAAAATACCATTATTCTTTAGTTTTAAGGGTAAATGAATATTACAGATAAAGAATGAACTATTCAGAAGTATCACTTCTTCAATTAGCTAATATTCTGAAGTTAAAAATGTATTGTGAATTCCATAGTTACTTCATACAGAATTTATTTTCGATTTTTAACTACAAAATTACGAACAAACAAAACGTTCCGTCTGGGTAGTGCTTTCGTGTGACAGGCTCTAACCTCCTTATCAAGGGCTAGTTGGTTGTAGCAAACCGTTTGAGTCAATTTCAATCACCCTGAAACTGTTTTTTTTTTTTCGTGCAGTGTGGCTTAGCCCTAAGAATCACGAACAATTAACAAACATTCGCAGTTGTACAATAAACCGAATAAACGAACACCACAAAAGACATACTCGCTGATACTGGCTGACAGACCAGCTGGAAATTCAACCTTTTTCAAAGGAACCGGATGAGTGTAACATTATGTTGTGTTATTTTATTGCGAAGAAGCATGTTTGCGGTAATTTACAAGAAACTGTTTGGGGTCAAAAAACGCAATCTGTTTGCAATATTTATGATTCTGCTGTTTTTGTGGGCACATTTGCAGTAGACCTTAGTAACACGTGTCGTGGTAACCCAGGGGTTTCTATGGCTCTGTTGTAAATGTATTTATTAGTAAAATATTGATGTTCTTGAAAATATAAGTACATTTTATATACCACAACCGAAATTCCCTTCACAATTTTCATGGGCCTAAGAATGTCCACGGTGCGACGTGGTTAAAAATGTGGTTATATCTCAACAGCAATAATGAAATATAACAAGGATATCCAGTTACAACGTAAAAAAGTGGGTATGTTTGAAAACAATAATGCAATAGGACAAAGTATGCCGAGTAAAAATATAAGGTTACAATTTTGTGGTATGAAATTTCACCTTAATGTTCTTACTGCAGAAGACCAATGTTTTTATTTTGGTATTCGTTACTCAGATTCATTATGAAGCTAATTTTATCAGTCGGTGGTTTTTTCTCTATATTACGAGTATATTTCCTTCATTCATAGGCCTACATAGTTTTCTGCCCAAGGGCACGTGTCTCACTGCAAACCAAGTATTCTCCAATCCTTCCTATTTTTTACCTTCCTCTCAGTCTCCGCATTTGATCTTAATGTCGTATATCATCTCATATCTTTTTCTGCCCCGAACTTTTCTCTTGTTCACCATTCTTTCCAGTGCATCCTTCAGTAGGCAGTTTCTTCTCAGCCGGTGACCCAGCCAATTCCTTTTTCTCTTCCTGATCAATTTCAGCATCGTCCTTTCTTCACCTGCTCTTTCTAACACAGATTCACTTCTTATTCTATCTGTCCACTTCACACGCTCCTATGCTACATTTCATACAAAACACTTCACTAATCTCTTCCTTAGTTCTTTTTTCCAGAGGTCCACAGAAGATGCTCCTTTTGACCATTGCTATCCTCCTTCTTCTTGGCAGTAGTTCATGTTACTGCTTATAGTACATCCCAACATCCCAGGTACTGTCAGTGACACAGTTCATCTGCCCTGGAAGGAATGCGGAGTTTATGTTGTGTAGTTGTTGTTTAGTCAACGTCCGAAGACAGGTCTGAACCCCATAGGTGATACCAAGAAGACACCACTTATAAGCCAAGTAGGGGAGGAGATAATGGGGTAGGGTGGCCAGTTCCTTTCCCCCTCCATTGCATACATCGCCGATTAGCTACATATAACACTAGTCAGACTTCAGATGTATGTGTTTTTCTGTATCTGTATATTTCGTATTGTTCTAGACCAGGGCTGGGCAGCAAGAGCGGATTCTACTCTCTCACGGGGAGCCATATGGTTTCTCTTCATCCCCTTTCTTCCCCGCCGAACACCGCGCAGTGTTGATGCAGTCACGGATGAATATTAAGCGTCCCCGTTTAGAGACTGGTTCCGCTCCCGATGCCCAGCCCTGTTCTAGAGTGTTTAGATTCTGGTTTTTCGGATAAATGTATGTAGAATTTCCATGTCTGTGTCTATGTTGCTGTGGGTGTGGTTGGCGTTTGTGATGTGTTCTCCGTATGTGGAAGTGTTGTGTGATTTGGTTATGGCTGTAGTGTGTCCTTCGTAACGTGTCTCAAATGATCTGCCTGTCTTTCCGATGTAGAAGTTGATGTAGCTATTGCATGTGAGTTTTTATACACCTGTGAGGTTGTATTTGTTTGTTTGTTTATGTTGTTTGTGTTTTGATATGCTTTTGTAGAGTGTTTTGTATTCTGTATGCGATGTTGTAGTTTAATTTCTTGAATGAAGATGTGATCTTGTGTGTGTTTTTGTTTTCGTATGTTAGTGTGATGTATTTTTTGTGTTCTTATGTTTTATTGCTATAAATGGATCCCAAGCCGAAACTAATCAACTAAGATATTTTTAACTTAGTTCAAATTAACACGTGAAAGTAATATATAGGGCTATTCCATATGAAATCGATCAGTAAAAAACCTCGCATTTTTTATACTCTAATTTTTTTCCCTACTTATACAAGGTGCTGAGGGGAGTGCATTTTCAAAAATATACTATCGAAAGTCAAACGGTTTTCGTATTATTGAGCGACAAATTTAGCGTGTTTTATAAAAACAAGCCTCTTTCAGAGCTCAGAACTCTCGAACCACTTACTGCAGAACATTGAACGAGAGCTTATTTGAAGCTGACATTTGGTAGGTTATGTTAAGAAGTAATCCTTATTTTTATTCTACACAAAGAAACAGATAATCTGATTTTACTTGCTTTTAGACTTTTTGGCCATTTGTAACAATGTAAAAAAATATTGAGAAAAAACCTTGCATTATTAAGAGGGATTCGGTATTGTTTGCTTAGTGGCTCGGCAATAAGTTTCGAGGGTATTAAATAGATTATTTCCACACGCCTAGACTTGAACGGCGCTGTACCGCACGCACTGGCCGAGAGCTGAAGATAAGCGAGCGTTGGGCGTCATTTTACTCCTGTGTTTATGAAAACTTGTGATGAAGCTAGCCCAGCTATGCGCTACTAGACGAAACATCACGTGTTTGTCTCCTGGCCTTGCTTATCTCGGCTAGCGCCCGCCTCACAGTCAGCTGGTTAGTTCACGCGAGTACTATTTATTTTCTTTATTTGATATTTTCAATACTTTCTTATCAACATGCCATCAGTAAAAGATATGTTTTATTTGTACTTTCAATGCGGAATCTAACTACATATTTTTAAAATATTTTTTCCTAAGCAAAGGCGTCTTAATGAGGAAAAATCTAAATTTCTCCGTTCCCATAAAAAGTAAGAAAATCTGTTTACATGTCAATATAAACTTTAATTTCTCAGCATCAAAATAAGCCATGATTTTGATCATTGGGTGAAAGGGTTTCGGAGCCACAACAGTTTAAAGTTGCTAATTTTATGAAAATACGATAAATTTAAATATTTTTAATTTAAACACAATGAAGTTCTGATGCCTCAAACTTTGCACAAAGCACTGTATCACAGTTGTGTACGGAAGGAAAAAGTTTCATTGTATTTAGAAATTGTAAGCTCAAATTTATCTATATTTCGGTCGATTTGAGAGGGAATAGCTCATATACAGTATACCCTATACATATGTTTTATTCCTAAGAACTATTTTTCTCCGCTCCACCCATCCTTAATTATACAGGGACATTATTTTATTTTTACTTGCATTTTTATTGTACCTGCATTTCTGAATGTACTTCACTCTCACCCCTTCACTAATGTCCTTGCTCCCGTCAGACACACAAACTTACGGCATCTGTTGCATTCGAAGTCTTCAAGCAGTGAAGTAAACACTGCAGTGTATAGTGTGTTTCAGAAATATGATTGCGTTTTCTACAGAAGAAAGAACCTATATTAATAATATCGTACTAAAAAATTATATTGAAGAAACGATAAATTCAATTTCAGAGAATATGCTTCAAAATGTTTTTAATAATATGCGCACTGAATTGAAGCCTGCATTGCAATGAACGGCAACCATTTTCAGCAACTTGTTTAAAAATTCAGATTAGCTTATTTTGAATTGAGGTTTAGAAGCAAAGGAATGCTAGTGACATTTGTAATAGCATGAGTTAAGTGCATCCAGTGTAAGCAAAAGTTTCTAAAATTTTAGTGGCAAAGGGATATTTTAATCGCATCACACATTAAAATTTAAATAAAAAATTCCACCGATTTTACGTAAGCTTAAATATTTAAACCCCATTTTCTCAAAAGTAACTTAAGTGCACTTACAGCCCGTTACTTATGACCTCCTCAATTTAAATGCACTCTCTATATTGTATTATAACATCAATAATTAATATGCTAAATAAAGTAGACATTACATAACGAACATAGCGGCCTGAAAAGTTGAGTTTTTGAAAAAAATTGTTACTACTCTACTGTATTTTGATAAATTCCGTAAAAGTAATGATCAAACTGAAAATCGTAATATCGTATTTCCCTACAACATAAATGGATACACTACTTTTCTCTCCTCCTATACCTAGTAAAATGATTTGTTTACATATTGCACTAGTAACATCAAACTCCTGTAATGGAAGGGGGCAACAGTGTTTCCGAGTATAGCCAGGTTAATGTTAAAAATGTTGGTAAAAATAAAGTGATGTCCCTGTATGATAACGTAGAATTCCTGCACGTATCATATGTACTTCGGTATAGCATAATAATACTTTGTTCAATCCTGGCTTCGAATCAAGAGACCGTGAAGGCAGTCCATAAAAGTATGAAGACGGTTTTGTTTTCTCCTTCTGAACATGTAACCTATTTCCTGTAACCACACGGACGTGCAGAAAAACTGGATATGCAGTTAGAAGAATCACTCTCAGTGCTTTGTGGTTTGCAAGCGGGGATCATGTGTTACTGCAAGCCAACAAATTAGCAACAGTGGTCAGCTGTACAACATCGGTAACGTAGTCAACTGTATTTGCGTCAAATACATTACTAAAGTTGCAATTTTATTTTGTCTCGGATCCCCAATGCGGGAAAGATTCTTAATCATCTGTCATTTTATTACTTCCTTATTTGTTGCTAAGATACTGCCCGTTAACTTCAGCGGTAAATGTTATGATACTTTGAAGGGTTTCCCAAACCACAGATCTTGATAAGTTTTTAGAGTATTTCCTATATAATCAAACATATTTCGAGATAATAGATCTGAAAATAGTTTTTTGTAATTTCTTTTAAATTAACAAATCTCGAATATTCTGATCATTATCACCTTACAAATAGAGGTATAAGAAGAGAATCTTCCTTAAGGTCATGTATAAACTCCCCCTTAAATGTATGCACTATGAAGAAAAAATGAACTAAGTCATAAAACATTGCTTTCCAAAATATAGTAATATACAGTATTTCGTTATATTTATTTATTTATTATTGCTAGTAAGTTTGAAATGAATACAAATTAATAAATACAATGAAAGTTAAACTAGCTCACTCCTGAATGAGTAACACTCGTGCTCAGGAGGGGATTCCAATACAGACAAAAATAAATTTAAAATTGAGAGTGAATACAGAGTAAATAGTGTTTAATATGTTTAAACCCAAACTATAAATCCAATACAATTTTTTTTTATTTTTTTATTAATTTGGAGAGAATTCGTGGTTGAAATATTATTGGAACAAAATTTGTTTAATAATCTGGGACCTTAACTCATTCTATGGTAAAAAGCTGCATTGGTTTTACATTTTGGTTCAGACAAACGCAGAGAATTCATATTTTTAGTTCTATATTTATGTATATACCTTTCAAAGTTATTAAAATTTCTATGAAAATATTTCAATAAAATAAAATAATACTTTTGTTTAATATTGAAAACTTTGAAGTGTTTAAACAACAATTCAGTTGGGTAATATTTCTGCTTTTTTAAACAAATTTTTAATACTATTTTCTGTAGTAAAATTAACGGATAAAGGTTGGATTTATAAGTTCCACCCCAACCTATAATACCATACATAAATATAGATTGAAATAATGCTAAATAAATTACACGTGAACAGTTAATTGACAAAATATTTCTTAGAATAACAAAGTAACATAATGTTTTACGTAATTTATTACAAATATAATTAATATGGTTATTCCATTTTAAATGATTATCAATAATTATACCTAAGTATTTAACCTCATTAACTTCATTAATAACTGAACAATTGCAATTTATATCGGAACAATCAGAATTATGCATTTTAATTTGTAGTATAGATGAAATTGGTTTATTACCTTTATTATTTAAAGAAAATGGGATAGCTATTGTTTTATCTCTATTAATTACAAGTGAATTTAAATCGAACCATTTTCTTATTAATTTTAAGCTGAAATTTGCATTATAATAAGCGTCAGTCCAAGTTTTTCCACTAAAAAGTAAAACGGTATCATCAGCATACGAATATAATTCACCTTCATATTCTTTAAGGTCTATCATTGGTACTAGAAAAACTTTTATCACTAGTAGAAATACGCCTTGGGCTACACTATAGGTACGCCCTACAATTTAACTAAATCAGCGTCTATTGTAACTCTGTGATAGACTATTCTTTCGTTGAACACTTCTGAGGTCAAGTGCAGAGTCTCGAAGTAAGGACTCGTGATTTGAGATTGCGCTCAGAAGCAAACATTCTCATGTGGACAGATAAAAAAGTTATTTTTTTCTTCCACCATTTTAATAATATCAAAACAAGTGCTTATAAAATTTTTGGCCACTCGAGCGCAATTACGAGGAACGTAAAAAATAATTTTACCTGGGGTCGTTTACAGAAAGAAAACATAATTTCATGGAAAGATTTATTGGAACATATACAGCAATTGTTGAGCTATTTTTCAACATATTCCCCACCGGAATTGAGACATCTCTCATACCTTGAAATTAACTTTTGTATCCTTGTGTCGTAAAAGTCCAGTATGTGACAGCCGTCTGCACCTCTCTGTTGATCCCACGGTATGACAAATGTCTCAATTCCAGTGGGGAATATGTTGAGAAATATCTCAACAGTTGTTGTACCTGTTCCAATGAAATTGTGTTTTCTTTCTGTAAACGGCCCCAGACGAAATTATTTTTACGGCCCTCGTAATTGTGCTCGAGTGGTCAAAATTTGCATAAGCATTTATTTCGAACATTATTAACATGGTGGAAGAAAAAAATAACTTTTTTTTCTGCCCCCATGAAAGCGTTTGCTTGTCAGGCAACGAATCCTGGCCCTGATTTTTCTGAAGTTTTCCCAACTCTAAGGCGAATGTCAGGTAATCTATGGCAAATTCCCAGCCTCATATCGCCAAATACTATTTTTTCTTTAATCAAACAAACCGAAATTAGCTAACCATACAGTTGATAAAGTGTCGTTAAACTATTTGGAAACGATTATGGCGAGTATTATGTATGGAATTATAGGATGGGGTAGCTTATTTAAATCCAATTTCAATCCACTTTATTTATTACAGAAGAAAATAATTAAAATATGTCTTCATAAACTTATTGATTTTCCATCTCAAACCTGACATAATTAGGAACATTAAATCCAGACGTTTGAGATGGGCAGGGCGTGTAGCACGTATGGGCGAATCCAGAAATGCATATAGAGTGTTAGTTGAGAGGCCAGAGGGGAAAAGACCTTTGGGGAGGCCGAGACGTAGATGGGAAGATAATATTAAAATGGATTTGAGGGAGGTGGGATATGATGATAGAGACTGGATTAATCTTGCTCAGGATAGGGACCAATGGCGGGCTTATGTGAGGGCGGCAATGAACCTCCGGGTTCCTTAAAAGCCAGTAAGTAAGTAAATAATCTTGTCAGTTCTGACAGTTCCAGTATTAAATTTAAAAAGTGATGTATGGATTTTATAAAATTGAAAAATTGTAAATTTAAATTTATATATTCTTATTGTGTAGTACACATAAGACAAATTGCATTACAGTATATACTTCTTTATTCAATTCAGGAATCCGCCCCTGAGCACGAGTTCTTTTCTTTCAGGGGCGAGCTGAAGTTTTTTCTGTTTCTATTATACTAGTGGCTTGTGCAGCAAATGCTGCAAACTAAGTTCATTAGACGTTCAAATAAACATTTTTCACATTTATTTTCAATAAAGAATAGCAGACATTCTGAAAGTTATTTCCTTCCATAATAATGAAAGACATTCTCTCTCGAGCCAATACTGAAGAGAACCACCCATATAAATATCTACACCACACCGCCATTAAATATATGAAAAAGACCCAACCCCACTTGTTTAATAACTATAAAAATATTTGATTTTTAATAATATTATTGTCTTACGTAAGTTTTATAGCTTTCAGTAACATATACTATATAGCCGCCACTCAGTAAAATATAGAATTCAAAATCTAATTTAAGTTATTCTCTACATCTACTTATATAACCCCAAAACGTTTCACTTTCATATCATCAATATAGCATTAATATGTATAATTAATTAAAAATAGTCACATCACGACATTAACTACAATAATATTTCATTTCTAATGGTAATAATGTCATCAAACCACCTCAAGTTTTGTAGTTTTTAATATCCAATACACAGCTGTACCCAGAAAATTACACACCACAGAATCGAACCTGTAAATTATTTTTAGTAAGTTAAGTTTTTAATAACCAATTTAATTTGAGCTCTAAATATGTCAGCATTCTTGCAGATCATGGCCTTCGTGTAATATTGTTTACTGTAGTATGTGTTTTGTTTTATTCTGAAATGCAATTAACTAGTTCTCAAAACTGACGACAGATAGATTTTGGAAAATGGGAAAATTATTATTGAAAAATTGACATTTCACTGAAAACTACTATTTTTCTGAAAAACTTTGAGTTCCAAGCTTCAAAATGAGGGGGTCATTTATTAAAATCTGTTCAGCCGTTTTCCCGTAATTTCCATTACCAGTTCAAATTATATATATATATATATATATATATATATATATATATATATATAATGTTACAATTATTAGCAAAATAAATAAATAAATACAAATCCATCGTGTAATAGTGAATTAAATCCCACTCGAGTTTTGATTTTCTCTAGGTAAATCAAAACCTCTAGTGAGATTACTGTTGATAATACTCGTATATTGAATATTGGGATGAGCATGGCTGGAGGAAAACCTACCCCACTGTTTTACTATCACAAATCTCATAAAAACATCTCTGCTTCTTCAGACCAGAAGCATATTTGAAAATGGCTGATCTGGAGCCTCATTTTCATGCAGTTAATTTTGTGCTGATTTCACACACAGTTCTGTGGAGGCATAAATAATCCCATATCGATTAGCGTGTATAACAAATGATGTGGAATAAATCCGTAATTTATACTGTCTGGTTATATCAGAACACAGACCCCCACACTCTCCCAATCATCACATAACGTTATTGCTTGGCGAGTCCATCTGCTTGCGATATTGACCATACTAATACCAGTAATCGCCCACCGTCTGATAATATGATAGAGAGCAACCTCTAATTGAATGACGAATTACAAACTGCTTGGAGTTAACAGGGAAGGCCGTGCAAATCTTCTTAGAACCCGTTCTTCAATTATTTTGCTCCTTTTTTCCCCACCACTTATTTTATTAAACGATGAAAAGTAAATGGAACAAGTTATTTCATTATACATTTTAATCGTTTTCGCTTTCGGCTACAGATCCGAAGACATCAATTCAATTTCCGAAAAATAACATAGAAGACCTTTCTCTCTTCTATATTAACTTGATGTTGTGATGATTTCCTTGTGTTTGTGTTTTGTTATCAATAGGGACCGGATTTTTGTGTAATTACATATTATATTCCTTTCAATCTAACCGTATATAAATAACAAATCTTTGCGAATCTTGTAATTACCATTAATATATTAAAATTTGATACTACATATTTTTACATATTTGCCCCACATTACATATTATGGCTTGATATTACATAAATCTACATATTTAGGGGTTTTATTCATTTTTACTTCTCTAAGAGGAAAAAAAAACTTCTGCTGGGGAAGTTTACAATTTGAAATATACAGATTTAAAATGCCTTTTTACCTACCCAAGAAAGGATATATTTCGGGACGAAACATAACGTCCTTAGTTCCAGGAAGTAATAGACGCACTCACCCAATACCGCCCACTGTAAACATGAGTAAACAAAAGGCAACCTTTTTTATACAACTACCTTGTATTGTAAAAATCACTCAGAAAGTAGCGTTGCCTTCATGCTGTGGAGTGGGGCGAGGAAGACATGATTTGTCTCGAACTATAATTGTTCTTCACACGTCTAACAAGCCGTTCCCATGTAATTTGCAACCTTATCCACCCTCGGAAATCCCGTGTTAAGTCTGACATGAGCCGCAATAAAATAGCCGACTTTTGAAAAGAAGCTGGAATATAGAAACAAACTGGAAAGGTGTTGAAAGATTAAAATAAATAGCTTTTCAGGTTATTGCTTGGTCTCTCTACTTTAAATTTAGTAGGCCTATACGAAAATGGGATTTTCCGAGCAATTAGAAAGTAACATTCTGGGATAGAATAATCCTACTCTTCTGAATGAGACAGGAATATCACTTTTCAAACAACAGTTTGTAAATGCCTATAGTTTGAGGTTTTAGTAGGTACTTTGTGTCTTATAGGCAGCAGCTAAAATGCATGTGTCCCACATCTCCTCTTATTTTCTCCTAATCCAGTAAAGCGAAACAGTGCTTACAGTACTGTTGTGTCATTCATTTCACTCAGTTCTCTAGTTTTAGTTCTTACAGTATAAAGTGCAAGTGAGTTTATCTACTGCTTTTAACTAAAATGGTCCCTGTATCTTCAACCCTAGCTACAAAAATAAAATCATGGATTGCGATGGACGAAGCTTTCACTACAGATGGACAAATAGTAATGTGTCAAGTGTGCGGTAAAAAAAGTCGGGTGCTCTATGAAATCAGAACTGGAGAGTCTTACCTATCCTTATCTATCAGATATTGATATTAAATATTTTCATGATTTTACATATTTTGGTATATATTCAGTTTATTTTTGTTACATAAATATGTACATATTTCACACCTTGATATTACATAAAAATCCGGTCTCTAGTTATCAAACACTGTTCATTCGTCATGCTAACCACGTGGCCAGGTAATTTTGTAGTATTGGCTAACCCTAAGAATCTGAACAATCATAGTCTATTAAGAAAACAGAAAGTCTAAAATGTTGCTGGAAATGTAATATTTTTATTTTATAAATTATCTTACCATTTGAGAGCTGCCATAAAGGACAAAGATTATTTTAAGCATATAGGTCATGAATACGAATAGAATTCGACGGCCCTTTGAGGGAAACGTCTGCACACACAAGCAGCAGGCAGACAGACGTGATAAAGTTCAAAATTTCGGTATCATGGACTCTGAAAATCTGCATTTACTTCATAAATCTGTGACATACGTGAACACTGCAATACCATGGTGATACGAACTTTTAATTCTCTTTGTTGCTACAAGTGGAGAAATTTTCGAATTTTCAGAGCTATAAGCAAGCAAAAGAGAACCTCTCTGTTTGTTACCTTTTCTCACATTTCCTGGTAATGAAACCCTTTTTTCTCTGGATATTGGATGTGCCTTCGTTTATGACACAAAGCAAGAATTTACAATTTTCGCATTACGCTGAACGCCATAATATACAAATTGAATTACATATATCGTGTAGCAATACTTTGTAATTCATGTGATGATAAATTCCTACATAATCTGTTAGAAATCATGTCAAATTTCTGTTTCTTTTTCAACACATGATTCATCAGTTTACGTTAGACTTTAACCAGTCACTTTTATTGCAATTTCTTCGGACTTTTTATGAATTCCTTCTTTTTATTCCGTCTGCTACAGTCAATGGAGCAAGGTAGATTGACCGTGTTTAATCTTCTATATCACTCTCAATTTAATTTCCAGTTTGCGGAGAGAGAGGAGTTTCCTACCTATTAGTCTGCCAAGTGCCGTTGCCTATTGTAATGAGCAAGACGCAAAGGCATTGTGCCTCTGCTATCATTTCGAAGTTCATTTGTTGCTGCTATTGTTGCTATAGCGACAGTCTTGTGACTATCAATATATTCGATGCAGAGTATTAACCTCAATTTCGCACTTGAGAGATTTGTGTTCGGGAACGGAAAGGCTGCGGTAATGATACATAAAAAGATTAGTTTTGAAATGATACCTATCTATATAACTGGACGTGCATGTGCAGTTTTTCCGTTACAAGTTGAAAGTTTTCGTCCCTTGTAGAAAAACAAGTGTCGAGCGAATTTTCTGAGAACTGGAACGGTATTTCACGGCCTCTGTGGTTGTGTACCTGCCTGGATGACTGATGCTTCTGATTGGAGAGCATCATATAACCAATTCTAAACAACATGATCTTCCAATTAAAAGTGAAACATCGTACTTCCGACAGTATTATTAACAGGGCTGTCCAACTACACTATTTAATCACCACAACCACTATATGGTTCTTATGTTCTAGCTCTACTCTGAATGAATTACATGCTCTAACCAATGATATTCTATCACAGATGGCTTTATGGTTTGAATCTAATGGTTTTTTGCTTAATCAAGAAAAGACTATCAACATAACTTTTACCCTAAATCATGTAATAAAAAAGGACAACATACAAAACTATACCAAATTTCTAGGACTTTTTATAGACTCCACAAAATTATAAAGAGTTATATATTTATTAAAGAAATTACTGGCTTGCTTTTCTCAAAATTATTTAAGACTAGTGGCTTGTGCAGCAAATACTGCTGCAAACTAAGTTCGTTAGACGTTCAAATAAAATTTTTTCAAATTTATTTTCAATGAAGAATACTTGTCTTTTTGATAGTTATTTGCTTCCATAATAATGAAACATACTCCCTCTGAATGGATTTTTTTTAGGCCAAATACGTTTCCTTGAACCTACCCAACTTCAGTTTTTGAGTTTCAACGCGAAAACGCAAGTATCAATGTCAGGACGATAGCAGTAGCTATTTAAGGTCATTGTGGATTGTAGGCAAAAGTTAAAAAAATGTCAGGTTTGCTAAGCTTTCGAACAATAGCATTTTCGTATAGCTGCTGCATGTAGAACTTGAAATGTAGAGCGTAAAATCATTTTATCCTACTAAGAGATCTTGATGAAATGAGACTTGCTGGAGACTACAAAATTTTCTAGGCCTCTTATTTTATCAGTAAGTAATACCTTTTGATCTTTCCTTAGGAACTGTAATTTTTGCGCTCTCTCGAGCCAATACTGAAGACAATGACACATATCAATATCTACACTACACCGCCATTAAGTATATGAAAAAGACCCAACCCCACTCATTCATTCATTCATTCATTCATTCATTCATTCATTCATTCATTCATTCATTCATTCATTCATTCATTTATTTTATTCCATAGATCTTACATGAGCAATGAAGCTTTAAGATGTGGAACATGTCAACATTTTACAATATTACAATTACAACTTTTACAAATTTTTATAGTTTTACAATTTAGTAATTTTCTACAATTTTTACAATTTTGTACAATTTTTTTACATTTTTTTACATTTTGGCGAGATGTAGTGAGATGAGATGAGGTCCGAGGATTCGCCAAAATATTACCCGGCATTTGCCTTTTCGGTGGGGGAAACCTCGGAAAAACCCAACCAGGTAATCAAATCAAAGGGGTTGATGCCAAGGACTCGCCATAGACCATCCGGCTTCAGTCCCACGGCTGGGGAAAACCTCCGAAGAAACCAAAGTCCAAAGGGGGATCCAACCCAAGCCCGAACGCAGCTCCGGATCAGCAGCCCAGCGAGTCTGTCGACTGACCAACATCGATGGCTCTACTAAAAGTATACAATACATAGCCAATCAGATTATTAAATTTACAAACGCAAACGATCATTCATAAGTTGAGCTATATTATAATACAGAACAATTTAATTAAATTTAAGGCATAAACAATTCAACCAGTTGTAATATACAGAAATTGATAATACATATCATGCAAACTACTTCAAATTACAAACACAAACAATTTATCAGTAGAGCTACATAGATTACTATTCAATTTAAGGCATATACAATTCATCGGCCAAATCTATACAAATATATACAATACAAAGTAGCATACTTTCATTAAGCTATACAAATTTGTGCAATTAATATCAAGTAGATTAATTCAATTTATAATCATAAACAATTCATCAGTTGAGCTATACATATTACCATTCAATTTACAGTAGGCCTATATACAATTCATCAGTAGAGCTACACTGACTAGTAATCATTTTAAGAACATATACAATTCATCAGCCAAACTATACAAACATATACAATCAAATTAGTTCAATTTACAAACTTATTTTCGTTAAGCTATACAATTCATATGAAGTAGATTAATTCAATTTATAAGCTTAAACAATTCATCAGTTGACCTATACAGTATACTATTCAATTTACAGTACATACAATTCATCAGTTATGCTAAACAAAAAATACAATACATAGTAAACAGATTAAGTCAATATAAAAACATATTTTAGTTGAGCTATATAAAATTGTACATGTCATTTAAGTAGAATAATTCAATTCACAAGCATAAACAATTCATCAATTGTGTAGAAGGTATGAGTATGTAGAAATTTGGTTAATT
Source organism: Periplaneta americana (assembly GCA_025594305.2). NCBI lineage: Eukaryota > Metazoa > Arthropoda > Insecta > Blattodea > Blattidae > Periplaneta > Periplaneta americana. The sequence continues at coordinate 16,251,152 of JAJSOF020000036.1, read as the reverse complement.
CTTTTCTGAACCTTTTCTCGTTGTTCTTCAAATCTTTAAGATAATTAGGCAGTGCATTGAAGACTGTTATACATGAATAGCGAACTCCTTTTTTAAAACAGCTTAGACTAACAGAGGGTAGATGAAGATCTGATTTATGTCTTGTATTAAAATGATGAATGTCTTGATTAGTACTGAATTTATCTTGGTTCTTAATATACAGCATCATTAGGGAAAGAATGTATTCACAAGGTAAAGTCAAGATTTCTAAGTTTCGGAAAATATTTTTACATGAGGTCCTTTTATGCACACCGGCCATTATTCTTATAGCTTTCTTTTGTAAAACAAAAACGTGTTTAGCTTCAGACGAGTTACCCCAGAGTATTAATCCATATTTCATTACAGAGTGAAAATATGCAAAGTATGACATTTTAAGTAAGTTTATATCACCAATAGTAGATAAGGATCTTAATGCATAACAGGCAGAGCTCAATTTACGAGTAATACATTCTATATGCGTTTTCCAGTTCAAGTGATTATCCAATTCTAAACCAAGAAACTTTGTGCTCATAGATTCTTTGAGATGAGTTCCATTTAATCGAATACTGTAGGAAACCTGAGCACTGGTTAATAAGTATAAAAATATTTGATTTTTAATAACAATTTTATTATCTTACTTAAGTTTTGTACTTATATATAGCAGCTATTCAGTAAATTATAGAAATGAAAATCTAAATTAAGATATTCTCTGCATTTACTTACATAACCTCAAAACGTTTCACTTTCATGTCATCAATATAGCATCAATATTATGTACAATTAATGAAAAATAGATGCATCATGATATTAACTATAATAATATTTAATTTCTAATGGTAATAATGTCATCAAACCACCTCAAGTTTCGTAGATTTGAATATCCAATACACAGCTGTACTCAGAAAATTATACACTGCAGAATCAGTTTTTAATAACAAATTCAATTGAGCTCTAAATATGTCGGCAATCCTGCAGGTCATGGCCTTCGTGTAATAGCCTATTGTTTATTGTAGTATGTGTTTTGTTCTGAAATTCAATCAAGTCGGCCGTGATTGAATAAAATTAGTTCTCAAAACTGACAACAGATGGATTTTGGAAAATAGGAAAATTATGTAGGAAAATTGACATTTCACTGAAAACTACTACTTTTCCGAAAAACTTTGGATGCCAGGCATGAAAATGAGGGGTCACTCATTAAAATCCGTTCAGCCGTTTTCCGGTAATTTCCATTACCAGTTCAAATTATATATATATATATATATATATATATATAGATGTGCCTACTTTTCGTTCTTTCAGTCGATAATCAGGTATGCCTTAATTTTCTGGGGAAATGGTAGCAGAATTGGGAGTGTCTTGATCTTTCAAAAGAAAGCCATTAGAATTCTATTTCAATCAAACTACATATCTTGAACATTGTCGACCTCTTTTCAAACAATAACAGATATTAACTTTCATAAATTTTATATATATATATATATATATATATATATATATATATATATATATATATACGACCTAGACCTTTACACTCGACAAAATATAGACAATTACTCATTAATAGCCAATATACATGATCATGAAATTAGAAATAGTGAACAAATTAATATTCCATACTGTAGATTACATAAAACTAGTACAAATTATTCTGTCATGGGGATGAAATTATATAATAAGCTTCCCAGTCGATATTATAAGTTACCAACCAATAGTTTCAAAGCTAGATTTTATAATTGACTTTTAATTAATCCTTTCTACTCTGTAGATGAGTTTCTTAACATAAATTCATATGAAATTGTTTTTTAATAAATAAAGTTATTTATATTTAGTTAAAATTATTACATTAAGAGTGAAGTGTTTTCATTAATTTTAGAGTTTCAAAATGTTTTGTGTTTTCATTCTAATTACTGTTTTCAATTATATGTGTATTTTCAAATGTATTTTTTTTTTTTGTGACGAAGTCTATCACTGTATGTTTAATGGCTTAATAAATGGAATTGAATTGATTATGTCAGTCTCCAATGAAAACGATTAAAATTGCTAGTTTTGACGCTTAATGGGTTTTCATAATGATTTTCTGCATTTATTAGGCCTGCTACGTTGATGAAATAATTACTGCATATTTTCTTAATTTTTCCGCGTCACTTTAACCTGTAATGATTTCTTTTACTTAATAAGTTTAAGTTTACACCTGTGAAGTAAAGGTTAGCGCGTCTAGTCGCGAAACCAGGTAAACTAGGTGACCCGGGTTCGATTCCCGGTTGGGGCAAGTTACCTGCTTGAGGTTTTTTTCCGGGGTTTTTCCTTAACACAATATGAGCAAATGCCGGGTAACTTTTGGTGTTTGACCCCGGACTCATTTCACCGGCATTATCATCTTCATCTCATTCAGACGCTAAATAACTTAAGACGTCGATGCGTCGTAAAATAGCCTAACCTATTAAAATAAATAAGTTTAAAATATTGAATTTGCTTTAATATATTTATTTTTGCACATGGCCTGGCCTTTCTTTTTGTTCAAAACCTTCTGAGAGAGGGACATGATATTTGGCGAAATGAGTCCCAGGATGTTCCAGAGGATTACCTAACATGTGCCTTACCATTTCTTGGCTTACAAATCGGTAATGTGTTATATTGGAAAAATCTTGTTAAAGAAATTACCCTCAAACTAAATTCAGCATGTTTTGCTATTAGATCTATGCAGGAAATAGTAAATATTTTTCTATTTTTTTATTTTAGTAGGTTATTTTACGTCGCTTTATCAACATCTTAGGTTATTTAGCGTCTGAATGAGATGAAGGTGATAATGCCGATGAAATGAGTCCGGAGTCCAGCACCGAAAGTTACCCAGCATTTGCTCATATAGAGTTGACGGAAAACCCTGGAAAAACCTCAACCAGGTAACTTACCCGACCGGGAATAGAATCCGGGCCACCTGGTTTCGCGGCCAGACGCGCTAACCGTTACTCCTCAGGTGTGAAATATAGTAAATATCAATAATAAATATCAATACCTTAAAAACAATATACTTTGTATACTTCCACTCGATAATGAGTTTTGAAATAATATTCTGGGGAAATTCTACAGATAGTAACAGTGTATTCGTACTACAAAAAAAGAGTAATTAGAATAATAGTAGGTGCCAAATCTAGGGAATCGTGTGGGACCATTTTCAAAAAACTACAAATAATGCCCATGGTTTGTCAGTATATTCTTTCATTAATAAACTTTCTCCTACATAATTGTGAAAACTCTGTAATTAATTCAACAGTGCAAAGAATAAATACTCATCAAAACGTGACTCTCATACTTCATCGGCAAGTATATCGTGTGTAAAAAAGGAGTGCGTTAATTAAATTATGATTTATTTAACGATGCTCACAACTGCAGAGATTATGTCAGCGTCGCCGGTATGCCGGAATTTTGTCCCGCAGGAGTTCTTTTACATACCAGTAAATCTAGTGACATGAGCCTGTCGCATTTAAGCACACTGGCCGGAATCGAACCCGCAACCTCGAGCGCAGAAGGCCAGCGCTATACCGACTACGCTACCGAGGCCGATAGTGAAACAATTTAATAGCATCCCAGAGTTAAAAAAAACAACTCAAAACGTAAGATTATTTAGGGTCAAATAAAGAAATACGGTACATAATTTCTCACGCCTTCTATTATGTGCCATATTACAAAACGTAGTCATATGGTACGAAAATAACTGCTTGGTACAGTAGAACCTCTATTATCTGTGGTAATAAAGGGGGTGGACTGAACGGTTAATCGAAAAAACGGATAATCCGTACCATAAAAAGTTTTCATAAACTAAGTACATAATATTTTCGTAATTTCTTCCATGGTCTTTTCTTTTAATACGCCAGGTAGTGGATCAGAAGTTCACTAAATTATGTCTGTCTCTTTATAATTCATGTTTTATTTTCCGATAAGTCGGTTATTAAAACATTATTTATTGTACTTAAGTCTGGTTTTCAACGACGGGTTTTTAACGGCCAAGGAAACTCCATATGACGACTGTCTGTGGAAAGATAGGAATAGTAGAGGTCTCATGTTGTAGATTTACAAATTTTATACAGTTTATATTTTGTTTTTCATTAACCTAAATCGCTCATAGTTGTAATTCCTGTCTCGTATTGTGATGTGAGATGAACCACATTTTCTCTTTTTTCCCAAACCACTCAATTACTTGCACTTTTCCCGTAGTAAAACATGTTTCCTTTTGACACTTGTAGAAGACATTTTGTATACAAGTTAAACTCGAAGATTAGGCATCATGCGTAAGGGTAAAGATTTGTAAAACCACTGTGTAGAAAAAATTCGTACTAATATAATGTACAGTACTTCACATTTTTTTCTTCGAGGGAGGAAGACAGTTGGATAATCCACAAATCGGTTAATAGGATGACGGATAATCGGGGGTTTGCTGCATTGTCCTTTAAAATATTTATTGTAAATTTATATTTATATACTATAATTGCACAGTAACATAAGACAAATTGTATTGTATAATTATTAATTTCAATTCAGGAATCCGCCCCTGAGCTCGAGTTCTACTAAAGTTTTTCTGTATATATTATATTTTATGCTCGACCATGCCGAAATGTAGTAATTATACACCTGGTAGCAGTCCTTTAATGCATATAATTAAAGTACACCTATTCATTAAAGTTCAGGTTTTCGATTATTATAGGTTATGCAACCGAAAAACAACGAGGGAAACGTCACGGAGGCTGAAAATCCAATACTGTCGCAGAAGGTTATGTTCTGTTACTATAATAATTAGCGTTAATTGTAAATAATATTCAAATAAATTCAATTTGTCATCTCGTTTTTCAATTCTAAATCAATTTCCAAGTTATATCAAAATTAGTTCATGTTACAAGGTCAATGACATTATTGTTCCTCGAAAAAAAATCAATACTTTCGCGTCTGCCCACATCTCACAATTTATGAGCTATGCACAAGGTCACTTCCGCTCTCAGTTCAGATACGAATAAAATGAATACTTCTGAATAATTTCAAGTTAGAAATATGGTCGAGCATAAAAAGTCGTATGAAACTTGCCTATAATGGTAATTAAGACGCTCGTATGAAAATTATGAAACGAGCTTGCGCTTGTTTCATAAACAAACATACTTGCGTCTTAATTACTATCATTATAGGCTCGTTGCATAATGTACTATTATGCTCGACCATGCCGAAATGTAGTAATTATACACCTGGTAGCAGACCTTTAATGTATGCCATTAAAGTACACCTACTCATTAAAGGTCAGGTCTTTCAGCCAATGACGACTCAGGTTACAACTGTTCAGCCAATGACAGGTCAGCTTTCTACCGTTATAAAACCGCAAGTATCGATTATTCTCGGATATGCAATCGAAAGAGAATTAGCGAAAAGTCAAGGAGGCTGGAAATCCAATACTGTCGCAGAAGGTTATGTTCTGTTACTATAATAATTAGCGTTAATTGTAAATAATATTCAAATAAATTCAATTTGTCATCTCGTTTTTCAATGTCTAATTTAATTTCAATGTTATCTCTGTAGGTTCTTATGGCCTAGCAAGGTCAATGTGAACATCTATTCCTCGGAAAAAATCAATACTTTTGCGTCTGCGCACATCTCACAACATACGGGACATTGGCCAAGGTCAGATACAAAGAAAATTAATAATATCAAGTTAGAAATATGGTCGAGCATAAAAAGTCGTATGAAACTCGCCTATAATGGTAATTAAGAAGCTCGTATGAAAATTATGAATGTACTATTATGTTACAATTATTAGCAAAATAATAAATAAATGACACCTTAACCATTCCTGTAAGACATGTGGATAAATTTCTATAGGTTTCTAAAGTAGTGAATCCTTTTTAAAACGTCCTGTAGATTGGTAAACAAATTCCTCCACTTGCATAGGCCTACACATATCAATTCCAAATCTTGTACAGGAAGTAAGCGCATCTTAAAGTCAAGGATCTCCGAGCTGCACCTGAAAACGTGTCGATGTTCAGTTTAGAGCCGCGGGCGGGGGAAGCAGACAGACGAAACATAATTTGCCTTTTATGTGCGAGTTCAGAGGGCCCGAGCAATTATTCGGAGGGCAATTTTGGTGTAGAGAGCAACCAGTAACACGTGAGCATTTGTGCCAGAGAGCACAATACGTGTCTCCTCCTCCAGCTGTTGCAATTCCACTGCAGTTCTTTTGTTTCTGCTATCGAGTGCATTGTGCACGATGTGTACAAACTGCCAAACCCAAGGAAGCAGCTTTGTGAGTTCATTGTCTTTATTTAAATACTAAAGGCCCATTCACAATGAAAAAAATTGTCCACACTTGTGGAGTAACGGTCAGCGCGTCTGGCCGCGAAACCAGGTGGCCCGGGTTCGACTCACGGTCGGGGTAAGTTACCTGGTTGGGGTGTAGACTTATATGTTGATGATAATTATATTTGCAGAGGTAGAGATGCTTTCCATTAGTCGTTCCGTAGAAACAGACTTTACCTTGGTTAAATGAGGTGTCAGCTAACTATGTTTAAGTAATCGTTGGTTAAGAATGGATCACAGATATTACATTTTAACCATAACCACGGTTACTGTTTAACCGTGGTTTCGTAATCTACGGTTACTGCGTTTTTAACCGAGGTTGATACACATCGTCATAAGACTGGTATAGATCTGGAGGTCTAAGGCCTTCAAGGTAGAAGAATAATAAAAAAAAACACTTTCCCACAAGGACAGAATGAAATTGAGGTACAATCCTTGAAATTAAATGTTTGGCACAAGAAGTGAAACACCTGTAGCTGAATGTTGATATGCTAGAATTAACGCTACGAATTGAATATAACCTTCTTAATAAAATCGCACAGGTTGGAACCCGGCAATTTTAGCTGCCGTGTGCAATTTTCTGCGATTTAAATGGCTCTCAAGTCACAGTCATGTCCCAAATGCTACGTGACAGAGAGATCAACACCGCCGCTGGGTGGGCAGCCAGCTGCAATTCCCAGGGAACGTAATATTTATGTGCTACGCTCCTTGCATCCGCGGCCGAGTTATGCATTCTATCTCCACGACAATAAAAATGAAAAGTAAACTGCACTGGCATTTCCTCTTCTAATCAACGATAATTAAATATTTGACAAGATAGTTTCCTCGGAAACCAAACCTTATGAGATGAATATCAGTGTAGGCCTGACATTTCCTTTTATAATCAACGATAATTCAATATTTGACAAGCTAGTTTCCTCGGAAACCAAACCTTACCAGAGGAATATCTATGTAGGCCTGACATTTCCTTTCCTAATCATCAATAATTAAATATTTAACAAGCTAGTTTCCTCGGAAACCAAACCTTATGAGATGAATATCTGTGTATGCCTGACATTTCCTTTTCTAATCATCAATAATTAAATACTTGACAAGCTAGTTTCCTCGGAAACCAAACCTTATGAGATGAATATCTGTGTATGCCTGACATTTCCTTTTCTAATCATCAATAATTAAATACTTGACAAGCTAGTTTCCTCGGAAACCAAACCTTACGAGATGAATAATTGCGTAGGCCTGACATTTCCTTTTATAATCATCAACGATTAAATATTTGACAAACTAGTTTCCTCGGAAACCAAACCTTACGAGATGAATACCTGTGTACTGACATTTCCTTTTCTAATCATCAATAATTAAATATTATGAGACGGATATCTGTGTAGATCTAACATTTTCTTTTCCAATCAGCAATAATTAAATATTTGACAAGCTAGATTCCTCGGAAACCAAACCTTACGAGATGAATAACTGTGTAGGCCTGACATTTCCTTTTCTAATTATCAACAATTAACTATTTGACAAACTAGTTTCCTCGGAAACCAAACCTTATGAGATAAATAATTACGTAGGCCTGACATTTCCTCTTGTAATCATCAACAATTAAATATTTGACAAACTAGTTTTCTCGGAAACCAAACCTTATGAGATGAATAATTGCGTGGGCCTGACATTTTCTTTTCTAATCATCAACAATTAAATGTCTGACAAGCTAGTTTCCTCGAAAACCAAACCTTATGAAATGACTAATTGCGTAGGTCTGACATTTCCTTTTCTAATCATCAATAATTAAATATTTGACAAACTAGTTTCCTCGGAAACCAAATCTTACGAGATAAATAACTGTGTAGGCCAGACATTTCCTTTGTAATCACCAATAATTTAATATTTGACAAGCTCGTTTCCTCGGAAACCAAACCTTATGAAATGAATAATTGCGTAGCCCTGACATTTTCTTTTCTAATCATCAATTAAATATCTGACAAGCTAATTTCCTCGGGAACCAATCCTTATGAGATGAATAATTGCGTAGGTCTGACTTTTCATTTTCTAATCATCGACAATTTAATATTTGATAAACTAGTTTCCTCGGAAACCAAACCTTACGAGATGAATAACTGTGTACTGACATTTCCTTTTCTAATCATCAATAATTAAATATTATGAGATGGATATCTGTGTAGATCTAACATTTCCTTTTCTAATCATTAATAATTAAATATTTGACAAGCTAGTTTCCTCGGAAACCAAACCTTATGAAATGAATAATTGCGTAGGCCTGACATTTTCTTTTCTAATCATCAATTAAATATCTGACAAGCTAATTTCCTCGGGAACCAATCCTTATGAGATGAATAATTGCGTAGGCCTGACTTTTCATTTTCTAATCATCGACAATTTAATATTTGATAAACTAGTTTCCTCGAAAACCAAACCTTACGAGATGAATAACTGTGTACTGACATTCCCTTTTCTAATCATCAATAATTAAATATTATGAGATGGATATCTGTGTAGATCTAACATTTCCTTTTCCAATCATTAATAATTAAATATTTGACAAGCTAGTTTCCTCGAAAACCAAACCTTATGAGATGAATATCTATGTAAATCTGACATTTCCTAATAATTAAATATTTGACAAGCTAGTTTCCTCGAAAACCAAACCTTATGAGATGAATATCTATGTAAATCTGACATTTCCTAATAATTAAATATTTGACAAGCTAGTTTCCTCGAAAACCAAACCTTATGAGATGAATATCTATGTAAATCTGACATTTCCTAATAATTAAATATTTGACAAGCTAGTTTCCTCGAAAACCAAACCTTATGAGATGAATATCTATGTAAATCTGACATTTCCTAATAATTAAATATTTGACAAGCTAGTTTCATCGAAAACCAAAACTTATGAGATGAATATCTATGTAAATCTGACATTTCCTAATAATTAAATATTTGACAAGCTAGTTTCCTCGAAAACCAAACCTTATGAGATGAATATCTATGTAAATCTGACATTTCCTAATAATTAAATATTTGACAAGCTAGTTTCCTCGAAAACCAAACCTTATGAGATGAATATCTGTCTAAATCTGACATTTCCTAATAATTAAATATTTTACAAGCTAGTTTCCTCGAAAACCAAACCTTATGAGATGAATATCTATGTAAATCTGACATTTCCTAATAATTAAATATTTGACAAGCTAGTTTCCTCGAAAACCAAACCTTATGAGATGAATATCTATGTAAATCTGACATTTCCTAATAATTAAATATTTGACAAGCTAGTTTCCTCGAAAACCAAACCTTATGAGATGAATATCTATGTAAATCTGACATTTCCTAATAATTAAATATTTGACAAGCTAGTTTCCTCGAAAACCAAACCTTATGAGATGAATATCTATGTAAATCTGACATTTCCTAATAATTAAATATTTGACAAGCTAGTTTCCTCGAAAACCAAACCTTATGAGATGAATATCTATGTAAATCTGACATTTCCTAATAATTAAATATTTGACAAGCTAGTTTCCTCGAAAACCAAACCTTATGAGATGAATATCTATGTAAATCTGACATTTCCTAATAATTCTATATTGGATACACAGTAAATGTTTTCTTAAATCCTCCATGCTGCGCTATAATCCATTTGACGATGTCTGCACGCCTCACTAATACTATTAATTTCATAATAATAATAATAATAATAATAATAATAATAATAATAATAATAATAATAATAATAATAATAATAATAATAATAATAATAATAATAATAATAATAATTTCGACTTGTTTCATTATTTGTTGGAAAGATCTCAATAGCAGTGATAACACTGATTACCTTTGGTATTTCAAATTTCTTATCTGCAACAGAATCAGTTTCGTCGAATCTCCTAATTAAATCCCCATAATTACGAATGGAACATAGGCCTTTGTCTTTCTCAAAATTGCTTTCATATTTGCATTGGGCCAACAGTATCCTAACATTTAATAATGGAATCATGGCCTAAAACTTCAAAATTCTCGTAGCAATACCATTAACCTTCATCATCATTCTCTTCACGGATTAGGCCTCATGGCCTGTTCTGGCTTCGAAGAGATATGCCCAATGTTTTCTTGGATGTCCAACCTCCCTTTTTCTTATAGGTACGAGCATTTATAATACAATATTTTTTGTGCCAGTCTTTGTGGTTCCATTATTGTGACATTGTCCTTCCATCTGTTTTTGTATGCTTCCATTGTGGAGTTTATACTTGAAAGTTGCAATTCATTTCGGATATCTTCACTGCATTTATGATTCAGTAGTGTTTAGCATGCTTATCATTAATCTTTTAATCAACAAAATATTAAAGATGAATATACAAAAAGCAACAAATGAAGAACACTACTGTTTACCAAACATAGTGATGTTTTTGTTATTTTAAATCTTAAATATTATAATATTTGTAACGATTTAAATTTTTAAGTGATTTTTTGATGTTCTTATATTATTTCAATTAGACATTCTCATATGTTTTCAAGTAAGTCATTTGGGTAGCTTAGGATGTTCCTAGCAGCAATACTACGCACCTGAATCCATTGCTCAGTTGTTTGAATTAGCCAGTCATCCAGTCGTAACGGATCAAACAGTCCTTTCCTAATCAGCAATAATTAAATATTTGACAAGCTAGTTTTCTCGGAAACCAAACCTTACGAGATGAATATCTTTGTAGACTTGATATTTCCTTTTCTAATCATTAACAATTAAATATTTGACAAGCTAGTTTCCTCGGAAACCAAACCAAGTGATATCATCCTGATAATTAACCTGTACTTTGTTCGTTGCTCAGCAAGGAGTTAAAAATCCAAAATTCTAATTCTCAATAGGCATATTTTAATTCAATACGAGTCAAAACATTTCCCAACATTTTTTATAACACTATCTTAATATTGAAGTATATTTTTGGTAAACAAGATCAAATGAACCATACAATTACTCGTATTCCAAGGAAATATAAATTTGTCGAGTTAGTTACACCCAAGGAGATCCTCGTTACAGCTTGATGGAAAATCATCACCCTGTAAGAATAAATGAAATTCTGCCTCTGACAGACAACAACCTTTCCCCGGGCGGGCATAAGGGGCACAAGTGACCAGTGTATGACGGGCAACGACCTTGCGGCAGTGTGGTCAGTGGAGCGAAGAGCGGGAGTGGTTCTTCTGCTCCGGCGAGAGGCTGCAACGCCTAAATCATTCTGGCGTGATGCAGGGCTCTGCAACTTGTTTTTATGAAGGGCCCCAGAAGACGACATTTAACGACTCCAAGGTTTTTAACGGCACCGTAGCAAAACGACAAATTTCTCCGTATCCTTGACAAAGAGATCTTCACCAAAATCAGACTATCATTAATTACAGTAATAGTAGATCAAGTCTGGCACAGAGACAGAGTATTCAGTGTGCAATCCCTTGCTGTGCATTAGAAACATCTCACTTCACTATTTTTCAAGTAATGACCCGTATACAAGTTTTACAAATCAGTATTTCTTGGAGTAAATTGGGATTTCTACCTTGTATTGACACTTAATATTGGATATATTAAGTTTCTAAACTACTTATCAGCCATTCCAGTTGTCACGGATGTTACATTTTTACTATTTTCAAAGTCTATAGTACAGGGCATATCAAAAGTCCGGTAACACTTTCAATATTTTATTACACAAAAACTACTAATGATAGCACTTTCAAACACACGTCAGTTTAAAGTCAAACTCTCAAAGTTCTGTTTACACCTTACAGAAATTCAATGTGTGAACCACGAGTGACTCGGCAGATGTCCAAACGATAATCGAACTCTTCCCATACCCTTTTCAACATATCCTCTGTGACCGTGGCGGCAGCTTCTCGAATTCTGGTTTTTAGTTCCTCTAAATCACGTGGCAAAGGCAGTACAAACACACGGTCCTTTACGTACCCCCATAGAAAAAAATCACATGCAGTCATATCGGGTGACTTTGGTGGCCATGTCATGAAACATGTCCCTTACTCCAGCACGTCCTATCCAACGATCAGACATCTCCGTATTCAGGTAAGCACGAACCGCATTGTGGAAATGTGGCGGAGCCCCATCTTGCTGAAAGATGAAATCGTCATCGAGATCTTGTCTAAGTTGAGGCACCAACCATTGCTCCAACATGTCCAGATATGAATGTCCAGTCACAGTAGCCTCAATGAAGAGAAAGATGCGTACAGTTTTCGTTGTGACAACGCGCAGAAAACATTCACCTTTGGTGAATCACTCTCATGTTCAATGATTCTGTGATGTTTCTGTGTACTCCAAACACGACAGTTGTGGTTGTTAATTTTCCCACTCGTATGGAATGTCGCTTCGTCGCTGAAAATTAAGCGGCTGAATAACTTTGAGAGTTTGACTTTAAACTGACGTGTGTTTGAAAGTGCTATCATTAGTAGTTTTTGTGTAATAAAATATTGAAAGTGTTACCGGACTTTTTATATGCCCTGTATATTGAAAATTAAATGACTTTTGTCAACTTTTATTATTAGACTGAATTTAGAAGATCAATATCATTTTACAGAAAAAAAGGTGTTGAATAAAATTTATTATTATTACAGAAAATAAAGAAAAGATGAACTCACTTCACATCTTATTAACAAAAAGTGTAAAACTCAGATCTCTGCCTCAAGCAAAAAAATATTGATTTTCAGTCAGAATGTCCAGATGAAAGCTATATAAATCTCATGGCATTCAATTAGTTTACAAAAACATAATCGGTAAATATTTTGTAGCTGTTTCTTCCCTGTCACGGATGTTACCTATGAGTTAATGTCATTCATTTTTCTAGTTTCAAAACAACTGGGACATTTACCAACATTTACGTTGGGATGAACATGTTGTTTTTCTGTGCAATAGATTAAGAAAAATGTTTCACTATTTTGTCATCCTACGAAATTACTTGACTGTCCATACTTTACGACTGATTTACCTCGCATTAGTACAAGCTATATTACAATACGGCATTATAGGATGGGTAGTGCTTATAGTACCTCCCTCATGCCAATAACTCTGCTACAGAAAAGAATAATAAAAATATGCCTTAATAAAACACTTGATTATCCTTCAGAGCTGCTGTATTCAGGATTTAAAGTATTTGACTTCTGTCAAATTTATAACAATGTATTACTGAAGTTCGTGCATGAAAACCGAAACTTATTTAATTTGTATTCACATAAATATAAAACCAAAAGATCAGACAACATATGCTTGACAGTTCCTAAATGTACTACAACTGTAGCATATAATCATAGTAGTAACTTCGGTCCAAGGCTTTATAACATGATAATAGATAAATCCCCAAACATACAATTTGCTAATGCACCTTATTTCAAAGAATCTATTAAAAATTGCTGTTAACAGATAAAATTTAAAGTTAAATTATTGTGATATGTGTTTTTTTCTTCTTCTTTTCTTTTATTACTTTTTACTCTGTTATTCAATAAAATGTCTTAACATTAACTTATGTGGAATGCCCCCTGAGCACGAGTATGTAACTTACTCTTTCTGGGGGTGCTAGAGAGTTCTTATATTGAAAGAATGAAAAGTGAGAGAGATTACAAGGAAAAAAACTAAGGCAATGTAAGAGCCAGAAGATTATGATTATACCCGTGATTACGCAATGATAATGATTATTATTATTATTATTATTATTATTATTATTATTAAATGTTGTAATGATGAGGAAGAAGAACAAGAGACGAAAACGAAGTCACAGACATCATAACAAAGCAAAACTATTTCACACACAACAAATACTACACCCACACAGAAGGACTGCCAATGGGATCACCTATATCCAGCATACTAGCAGAGATATTCTTACACAACATAGAACAAACATACATACTCAACAATGAACACAACAAGTATGCAGACAACACAATATACTGGCACAAATATGTAGACGATATACTCATACTATACAAAGGAAACAAAAGACAAATACACAAACTACACCAATACATAAACAAATTACACCCAAAACTTCAGTACATACTAGAACTTGAAAACAATAACTCCATAAATTTCCTAGACATCACCATAACAAAAATCGACAACAAACACACCTTCAAAATATACAGAAAACCAACCACCACCACCACATACACAACACATCTAACCACCCCAACACAAACATGCTTGCATTCAGGACAATGGTACACAGATTACTCAACATACCCATGAGCCAACAACACTACAATGAAGAGGTGAACACAATCAAATACATAGCACAAGAAAACGGATACAATCCAAACATAATAGACAACATCATAAGGAAGACAAAACAAAAACTTAACAAACACAAAAACATGCAAAACACAACACAAACACAAGAAATACATCACACTAACATATGAAAACAAAAGCACACATAAGATCGCATCTTCATTCAGAAAACAGGAATACAACATAACATACAGAACAGAAAACACACTACAAAGACATCTCAACACACAAAAAAACACAAACAAATAAATACGACCACACAGGTATATACAAACTCAAATGTAATTGTTGCGACAAGTTCTACATAGGACAGACAGGCAGATCATTCCAAACACGCTACAGAGAACACATTAAAGCTATAACCAGAGGACACAATACATCTACATACGCCGATCACATAACCAATACTAACCATACATACAATAACATAAATACGGACATGGAAATCCTACACACACAACCCAAGAACCAAAAACTCAACACACTAGAACAATACGAAATATAGAAACACACTAAAACACACCCCGATCAAATCCTCAACACACAGATCAATTTCAGTACACACACAGTATTCGACTCCACACTTCAACACCTTCCAACAATAAAACACACCCTCCTAACAGGCAGAGAAGTTCGAGATGACGCCGAGATCTAGTAGTCTGATGATGGTGCGTGAAGCACTGAAACAGCTGTAAGCCGGACAAATATTACATATTTAACACGAGTAAGTCCACTGGTTCATCAATTAATTGAAAACGAAGTACTAAAGCAAACTATTTCACTTTGAAGTGGAGTTTCTGGCAAGGTAATGTTATACACCAGTCATTCAGCTAACGGTGCATCCTTACATTTACATTCCATCGAATGTCACATCGTTTATGTATACAGTAGGACATATGGGAAACGAATCTTGTGGAGAAGGAGCGAACGACACATCTTATGCACCGGAACGTGCCCGCACAACTTCCTTGAAGGCAAGACCTTGAGGAGTGTCGCCATGCAAGACGCCCGGGCCCTGACACATGTCACTGACACATTGGGGCTATGACCGACTGGCACATTCCTGACCGATGAGACAGAGCAAATGGAAGCGATCCCATTCTGCCACAACAACCTTGCAGCATTCCGGGGTCATGGAAGCAGAGATGTGCGTGCCAATTGTCTATTAGATTCACTTGCAAACGGGTTTTGCTTATAGAAAATTGCGAAGTATTTGCGATCATATCATTGTATTGGACAAGCTTCCGTATTCTTTTTTCATTGCATTATTTTCTTTTCCTACCACCTCTCACTCCCCTGTTTTTTTTTATTTCCACGTACGATTCAGTACATAAGATATTATTTATTTTCATCCTTTATATATTTTTCACACAAAAGTATCATAATTGCCACATTGTTTCTTACTATCCATCGTAGGTATTCAAACGGATTGCAGTAGATAAGAAGCATGTTCAAATGAAACCAGTTTCTTCCGCCTAAAATAGTTTTCTGTCCTTGAAGTATGATCACATGTCACGTAGTGTGGTGGTCGTCTTTCGCCCAGTGATCGACAACAGTTTGTTTCTATACACAGGAAATTTGTGGATTTCAGGTGCCTCTTAAACATTGGCTGGTGTTATTCCAAATTCTTCCCAAGAAAAGCGTTTCCGAGGAGAGTATGAAAAGCTCTGAGCAATCCAACTTACTGCCCAGAATTACCATTAGGTGACTTTCAATTGTTCAGAAAGATCTAAACGGGCATGTAGTAGTAGTAGTAGAAGTAGTAGTAGTAGTAGTAGTAGTAGTAGTAGTAGTAGTAGTAGTAGTAGTAGTAGTAGTAGTAGCCCTTTACGAGATGTACACTGAATTACTCTATTTTCACGATTTACACTATCATAAACGAATAATTAAAATTTGTTTGAAGAACCGTTTCGATTATCCAACTAAATTAATTTACTCTGAATTTAATGTATTTAATATTGAACAAATTTATAAGTATATCCTGTTAAAATTTTATCATAAAAATCGTAATAAGTTTGTATTACAGACACACAAGTATGACACAAGACGAAATATTAATTCAACATTAGTAGAACCTAAATATCTCACATCTGCTGGTCTAAAGCATAGCATTAATTTTGGCCCTCGGTTGTACAATGCTTTAACTAAATTACACCCAGAACTTCTAACATATAACCCACTAACATATAACAAGAAAATTAGAAACGTGTTAATATCTTCAATTTGATTAAATAAATTTATAGCCTATGTGTATGAATTAATCAACCTATATTATATTTGTATTCTAAAATTTTGAAATATATATATATATATATATATATATATATATATATATATATATAGTCCTACTTTTCACGTGCGATATTATTCTTCTCTAGTGTTAATATTATATTATATAATTCCATTGCCGCTGTAATTTAAAAATTTAAATTTTAGTTCCTATTTTATTCTACTTATTTATTATTATTATTATTATTATTATTATTATTATTATTATTATTATTATTATTATCATTATTATTATATTTTTATTATATATCATTATTATTATTTTTATTTTATATATTTCTCTTATATGAATATTGTATTATATAACTTCTGTAACTGTAATTTTAATTCTATTTCCTATTTTATTTTATTTTGTATTCTCCTATAGGCCTATTAATATTATATCTGAACTGCGACCGAACACGAGCGCTGCTCATTCGGTCTCAAATTTTGTTAATACTACTGTATCTCCTTTTTTATATTGTTCGTATTATTTTATTTCTATTTCTCTTGTTTGTTTGTAATTATATTCTTTATTCTGTATATTTAAATTTAAATTAAAATTTAAATAAAGACTGAAGACTTACATTGACTATTACAATTTTACTATGTCATACTACTTTTATCAATAAAACGGTACGAAAGGACGTCTTTCAACCAATCAAGGCTGTTTATCGCAAAATTGTATCGCTTTCCTAGCATTTGTTTAATTTTATTGCTTCCCTAGCATTTGTTATCACTACCCTAGCATTTGTTTCTTTGTTTGCCAACATTTCAAACTGCAAATTCTTTACGATACCGGTTATGAAACATGCTGCGATCGTAATTTGTTTCCCGCATAGATAGTCGACTGAAAATGGTGGCTCCGTTGAAACATTTTTGTGAAGATAACATAATACAATTTTAGTAAGTCAATTAATATCTGTTTTATTGTATTAAAGTACTTTATTTCTTCTAATCTTTATATACTTTCTCCTGTTTTTATTACCTCCCTACCATTTGTTGTTTGTTTGCCAACATTAAAAACTGCAAATTCTTTACGGTACTATAAAACATGCTTTGCGATCGTCATTTGTTTGCAGAATAGACAGTCAACTGAAAATGGTGGCTCCGTTCAAACGTCTACTTTCTTCTAATCGTGTAATAGTCAATTAAATCCGACTCGAGCTTTGATTATCTCTAGATAAATCAAAACCTCTAGTGAGATTACTGTTGATAAAAAGTTATTTGCACTATTGTACAAAATGTACGAAATATGTAGGCGATAGTATTATGAAATGAAATACCTTGCATTACAATACACTACACTGTACATAATAGTACATTATGCAACGAGCCTATAATGATAGTAATTAAGACGCGAGGATGTTTATGAAACGAGCGCTTCGTTTCATAATTTTCATACGAGCGTCTTAATTACCATTATAGGCAAGTTTCATACGACTTTTTATGCTCGACCATATTTCTAACTTGAAATTATTCATAAGTATTCATGTTATTGTTAGGTACTGAGTGCAATAGCCTACCTCATAAATTGTGAGATGTGCGCAGACGCGAAAGTATTGATTTTTTCCGGGAAACGAATGTCGACGACCTTTATATAATCCAGAGAGTAAGATAAACGTTTATCTTGATATAACCTTGAAATTGAATTTGACATTGAAAAACGAGATGACAAATTGAATTTATTTTAATATTATTTACAATTAACGCTAATTATTATAGTAACAGAACATAACCTTCTGCGACAGTATTGGATTTCCAGCCTACGTGACATTTCGCTAGTTGTCTTTCGATTGCATATCCGAGAATAATCGAAAACCTGAACTTTAATGAGTACGTGTACTTTAATGACATGCATTAAAGGACTGCTACCAGGTGTATAATTACTACATTTCGGCATGGTCGAGCATAAACTTAATAGTGTAAATAATATTTGATCATTCTTTATTATAGTGTAAATAGTAAAAATATCGTACTCTAGCGTACACTGTGTAAATAATTTAAATTTTAAACATTAATGTAATTGTTAAAGTGATCCCTGTGTTGTTCTGCCCCATTTTACGAAACAAGAGTAGCGTGAGCCTTCAGTGAAGTACTTCGCTTTCTAGTTCGTCCACTTAAAAACCCTAACTTAATCTTGTATCATCGTGGGACAAAGTACGGTCCCTACTAACGACGATAGACTACAAACAAAACTTCTCAATATAATACAGTAGTTTTAAAAAGTGCTCTACTCCAGCGTTTCTGAAACTTTTTTGAAGTGGGGACCACTTTTTAAAGTCATTACAGTTCCGCGGACCACCTTACTCTTGTTCCCTTCAAAAGCAAATTTGTTATTTTTGTAGCATATTTTAATTTCAGTATACTCATATATTAAAATGTAATTAAGGTTCGGTACTTTGGTCCTCTGTTATGAATTCGGGTGGTCCCTGGCTGGGTTACAGGCACGGCGCCAGATGTGCAGGGAAAGATGGCAAGAAACACCACGTGTATAGTGCTTGAAATCCCTCTTTTGTTGCTGAAAGTAGAGTGGGAAGTCGGTAGACGGGTAGGGTAATAAATTTCATAAAATGTCAGTACTGGGAAAAAAGTGAAATTTGATTGCC